>CM047932.1:20130844-21380844 GCA_026230145.1 Diorhabda elongata
TAGTAGTGGTAGTAGAATGCTTGATACTGCATCCAACTGCATTAGAAAATCAAAGGAGCCATGTAAAAACTATACACATTTTCCAATCATGGCTTCTTAAAACTTTTCAATGACATCCATACCGATATTTGGCCAGTCGGATGTTTTTAAGTAAAATTCACCAATGTCTGCAATAGAGCAGGTATATTACGAAACGTACCCATTCTTTTAGACGTTCTGGTGAATCAGTTATTTTTTTAAATTCAATAGTTTATTTATTTATTCCACCAATAAAGTTTTGACACTTTAACTTGTCTCGTTTGTTTATTAGTTTAGGAATTAATAAAACCGTCTCGTGTGAAACTAGCTTTATCAGTAAACTGTGCTTTTCCAATAAATGAATTATGAACTATTTGTTTATCTAGAAACCAACGAGCGTTGGAGAATGCTTCTGGAGAATCATATGAATAGTGGTCGTTATAACGTTATTTATTAGTTCTTCGATAAATTTTTGATTGTGTTTTAACACCTCCTAAAAGTATTTTCAATAAATAATTACAATTTATGATAATTTTTTTCATAATGTCTCTTGATGGCGAACAATTTGTGGCATGTACAACGATCTACATATCTCCGGAGCCATAAATTTTATCAAGTTGAATAAAGAGTATCTTATTGTTAAAAAATCGCTTAAAAAATTAATTTTTGCTATCAATAGATTGTATAGGTTGTCTCTATGAATCATTTATTGCGTCAAACACATGTATTAATCCATTAAAATTTCATTATATTTGAATATATAATTTAGAGATTATACTTGAATATAAATTCTGATTTCTCAACTTAAAGGCGTATAATTCAGAAACGAGGGGTTGTATGAGAAATTTTATCTTATATCACAGCAGTTTTTTCACGTCATCTGCTCACTTCTGAATGTTTCGTATTGAATCCCGAAACACCCTGTATACTACGACTTTATCCGCTTATGAATATGAACATAAATCAAATTCTCGATTATTTTCAAATGTTAATTATTTTCTCTCCGATTATTTAGTAACAAATGACGAAATAATGATCGATTTTCCTAATTTTTAGCTTTGTCTTTTTAAAATTATCGGAAACAATGAGATTCAATTAGTTTAATGGTTTGTGACCGACAGACTGTGAGAGAAGCAATCAACTTCCAAGGAAAGGAAACAAGCCAAATCAGACGTATGTGAGTTCTGTTTAGCCCTCAGAATTGCATGAATGGTTCAGGAGCGGGGCCCAACAAGATAAGTTTGCGGTTTGTGTCAATAGAAAGGAAATGCAGGAAAAGTCTGCTACCGACATGGACGATACAAAGGATAAAGGATCTGGACTTGATACGAAACCGTTACACAAGCTGAATGCCTGATGGGATCAACAGTCCTTTTCCTTTGAACAGAAGGACGGCCGTCGGGGAGATAGAGAGGTTTCGTTTTACGTTTTCTCGTAATGTAATTTGTTCGTGTACACCTAGTGAATTTGTTAGTGATTGTTTTCGTGAGTTTTGGAAAACAACAGACAGATTACTAGTGTTGTTTAATGTTATTAGGATTTATAAATTTCGTTTATTTACTATAGACTTTGATCATTTTCATAAGAAGTGACATACAGAGACGTTAAATGTATTTAATATTAAAAAAAAGTTTAACGAGAAGTAATCTGTTAAGAAGATTGAGCTTCTAATTTGAAAATGTCAATTATTGAAAACAGCAAAATTTGTTAAGGGAATTTCAGAGAAACTGATTGATGACGCTGCATTATTAAAGACACTGTTGAATCAAATCAATAGAGGAAAATAAGAAACTGGAATGAATAAGGAGGAGAAAACGAGAAAACAATTTTGGCCAAAATATTGCCCAGCGTTTATCAAAGAAGACGCGACTTGGAATAACCTAAGAGAAGGTGCCAATATTAGTTAGGATCAATAAAAAAGTGCTAGAATAGATGATGTGATACATCACATATTAACTGCTGTGTTTCTGATGCTATCTTTATCTCGTAGAAAACATGAGGCTTCAGAAATAGAATACGTACATCAAGCGCACGTGAGTCGAGCGCACAGATTATATAGGAGGGTGCATCGAGCGAACATTTGCGATATAAAAACAGTATCTTCAATCCCTGTATTTAGCTTGGAATATTACAGTAAACAAAAGAAGAAAGATCATAGAAGAGTTAACAACAGAGTAACAGATAGTTGATAGTTTCTCATCAATGCGATTATAGTCATAGTCTCCTAACCTAACCTATCTAACCTAACCTGACCTAACCTAACCTATCTAACCTAGCTTAGCCTAACCTAACCTAACCTAACCTACCCAGTCTTAAATGAAAAGGCTTTTTGTGAAAAATTCAGAGTACGCAATTTTTTTTTGATTATTTTGAACCTATTACCAAAAATGCATTCAGGTAGTGTGCGCTAGATGCACGGAATGTTTTCTGAATGTACTCGTGCACATGTTCGCTCCTCGCACCCCACTTCGAAAATATATCCGCACCGTTGGAATTGTATTGTCTAGGCGCATAGCACTATAGCACGAGCATACTAGCGAACATACACTATAGCATACTAGCACGAGTAATAATACATAATTTAATTTTTATGTTTCTAAATGTTCTTGATTTTAGGTCTCTCCTGTTTCAAAATTAGTTTCTTTTAATAATATTTGGATAAAGAAAAGTCGAAACGTCAATTTTGATTTATCTTAAAAATTATTAAAAAAAACTAATTTTGAAACAGAAGAGGACTAAAATCAAGAACATTTAGAAACATATGAAAAGGTCTAAGAAATTGGAGAAATTTAATTTTTATAGTGAGAAATATTTGGTGTGGTAAAATACAACTAATTTGAATCTAATTTCTGAGTATTATATTTTCGAAATAAGTTGATCTTCACATACTGAATGAAAGTTCGATTTTATACCAAGCCGATGACGTCTTCTGGAGTAATTTTGACATTCTGAGAAAATATGTTTTACTGTTAGCTTCGTTTGGAAATTTTGGCAGTTTGGCGGAGGAGATCCTGATATTAGATAACTATGTCTGAGGCGAGTGTGGCCAATACGTAATCTGCGGATCGTGTGGATAAATCAAACTTAGTTGGTTTATAAAATGTTAGTTGAATGTCACGTAGAGTAGGGATAACTTGACTCCCATGACTTTACCAGGTGTTAAGATTTAGATTTTTTATGTATGCTTTTAAATCTCCAGAAATTTGGAGGTTAATTATGGAGGTGATAGAAGTGGCTTCTTATGCAAGGCAATCGCCTCTTTCAATACCAACTTGAGCAGGGACCCATATCATAGTTATGAAAGTATTTTGATTTCACAATAATTTATTAATGTTATGTATATTTTGGTCTAAAGGATGTCGCGTGTACTTATTTTTTATGGAATTTATGGGAGATAAAGAGTCTGTGCCTAAGTCATATTGTTAGGCATGAATTTGTATGCTGTTGCGCAGTGTGAACAATACAGAATGAGGAGTATATATATATATATATATATATATATATATATATATGTGTGTGTGTGTGTGTGTGTGTGTGTGTGTGTGTGTGTGTGTGTGTGTGTGTGTGTGTATGTGTGTGTGTGTGTGTGTGTGTGTGTGTGTGTGTGTGTGTGTGTGTGTTTCTAGTGATATTACAGAACATCCAACTCCAACTTCGGTCTTTGAGGCATCCTTGTAAAGGACCATGTTGTACTTTTCTCTACTCAGCAGTTCAGAAAAAGCCGATCGCAAAACATATGAATTGGTTTCTTCCTTATTGAATTTGCAGAGGAAGATACCAGATTGAGGTAAAATTTTTAACCAGGGTGCTATATTCGAAAGCAGTACTGGTCTGAAATGGGATAAGTTATATTTTTGATTAGGGTTTGTTAGTAAAGCGAGAGGACGTGCGATTAAATTAAGTTGAGGATTCTGATGTTGGGATGATATTATCAAAGGATGCACCGGATTTGACGTATGGATTAGGAGAGAAGGAGGTATTGTCATCTAAGCGAGAATGGGGGTTCATTGGTCTCGCAATAAAGGCTTTCAGCTGGGCTAGGTGGGAATGCACCTAAACATAGTCGGATAGCAGTGTATCGAGTTGAGAGTTTTCATTTGGACTTTATTTGCAGGCATGTAGATGAAGCTACCATAGTCGAGTTTAGAGCAGAAAGATTTGGTGGCTGAGTATTCCTGCATAAATATTCAATCACATTGTCAGACTTATAGTATTCCTTCATTTGAAATAGGAGAAAAATACGGTAAGTGTGAAAAATACCAAATGATTTTGCCGCCTTCAGAGGTTTTTAGTCCCGAAATCTTTGACTTTTAGTTTAATAAATTATGGGTTTATATAAATTTTTTTAATAATAATTTTATTAAAGATTGATGAAAAATTGACGTTTCTCACCAATCTTTCAAAAATTATTAAAAAAACTAATTTCAAAACAGAAGAGACCTAAAATTGATAACATTTAGAAGTATTAATAAATCAAAAGGTCTAAGAAATGAAAAATTAAAGAAATTATATTTTGAGCGGTTTCTTATTGGGAACGTGGCAATGAAACACCAAAGTGGATTAACTTTAATATATTTTACGACCTTTCGAATACTTATGTATCTATCGTCTGGGAAATAATCAATTCAGATTATCGGTTGTTTTGAATTATAAGTTTCAAAATTCAATATTCATATTGACGTTGATAGGAATATTGATTAATTGAAATACTTCAGCTTCAGTCTTCATCAAAATTTTTTAAGTCAAGTTGAAACGTCAATTTTTCAAAAATTATTAAATGAATATTATTTACAAACATTAATATATCAAAAGGTCTAAGAAATAAGAAATTCAAGAAATTATATTCTGAGCGGTTTCTTATTGGGAACGTGGCAATGAAACACCAAAGTGGACCAACAAATTTTTTTAAAAGAAAAAAATTCCCTGATGATGAATAAATAATTTTCCGAAAGCTCGGAATAAATTGTATTTGATTCTCATAGCGTTCCGCTCCTCACCAGGAGCAATATCAAAAGAATTATAAATGAAATTATTCAGAAATATTGTTCAAAATGGTGACAGAGAACAGCAACAATTAAACAGCAATTAATTAATTGAATTGTAATAAATTGTATCATCAACATTAATTTTGTTTTATTTTTAGTATATTTGTAACCATTTATCTTATTTTGTAGATATGGCCTATACATTCTTTTGTAATTTTTTTGGCAATTCAAACAGAGTAAGTAACATGCGGTTTTTATGAATTTTCGGCTTTCTTCTAATTTTGTAAGTAACGCTAATTAAGTTTTTTAAAAAATTCAAAATAAACACCAAGGTAAACATTATTAAAAATTGACAATCAAGAAAATTCATTATCAATCAAATATATAGCATATTTTATTTATAAGGTTCGTAACTTTAGAATTTTACTGATTAAGGGTGTGGATTTATTTTTTGATTTACGCACGTGTCAGAGAAAATTCCGTTCTAGAGATTTTTCCCTCAAAGATGACCAACGTTCTGGTCGGCCTACTGGACTTGATTATGAGCAAATTAAAGTCATAATTGAAGAGGATCGTTATATAACTATTCGAGAGGTTGCGTATACGTCAATTGAAAAACATTAAAAATGTCTTGAGCTAAATAAGAAGCTTGATATTTGGGTTCCTTATGAAGTGAGAGAATTTCATTTAACACACTATCTTGAAAAGAATCATCACTGGTGATGGAAAATAGGTTCTGTACAGCATTATAATTCGAAAACGATCATGGAGCTAACGCTACGAACCAGCACAAACCACATTGAAAGCTTAAAAGCCACAAAAAAGCTCAGGCTATCAGTTTCGTGGGATTACAAATTTTTAAGCTGCTTCCCAGGTACCAAACAATCAATTCTGATGTTTACTGTCAACAATTGATGAAATTGATTGAAGTAATAAAAAAAACGGCCATAATGGTTTAGTAACCCATAATGTTAATGCAAGATCTGACACATCCTTGGCAACTCGTGGGAAACTATTGGAGCTTGGCTGAGAAGTGATGCCTTATCCCCAATTCAGTCCTGATGTGATTACCATTTATTTCGAAGTTTGCAGAATTCTTTTAATGGTTAAACTTTCACAAATAACGATGACCTTCCTGGTTTAGTTTTTTACTGTTAATGATCAGAAATTTTATGAGCGCGGAATTATGAAGCTAAAAAAAAAAGATGACAAAAGGTAATTGAGCAAAATGGAAAATATATAATTGATTAAAAACTATTCTCTGTGCTTTATTTTATACCACAAAATAAAACAAAACTTTGTGACAACCTATAATATATAGTTATGAGTATTTGAAAGATGATATACGTCTTTAGTAATTTACTTTCCTTTCTAACAAATTACCTGAAGATTTAATTAGAACCCTGAATGTAATATCTGCGAACAGTAGATTTATAATACAATATTATTGATAACTTCCTATTCCAACAATTATTAATCGCATAATAGATCGCTCCAATTCCTAATAATCAACCCACTTTTGGTCTGCTTATTTTGAATGCCTATATTTCAATTAATTATTATCTGAACCAAGCCTACGGAAAACAGTTTCACTTTTTAGTTGTCACATAGATTAACAAGGTAGTTTGTCTTGAAAAGTCATTGGTAGGAAATGATTTAGAGTGTAAGATATGACATGCTGCACAGATATTTATCAATAATTGATTGTGATACGTAACAAATAATAATAATATCAAAAATGTCAGGTGTTTCTTAAACTGGTTGAAATTATTATGAAAATTTTATTCTTGAAGACAAAAGTGAATGTTATAATACCGAAATCAATAATGATATAGGGTTGCTACTCTGTAGACATATTACGAGGGCTGCTTTTTAAGTTTGAAGTTGTGGAAACATTGATGTGAATATGTCAAAACTGACATTACTATCATAAAGTTTTTCATTTGTAATAGAGAACGAACTCGAAACTTGTTCTCATATGAGTGCTATTTGAGTTGTTTACAGATCAAATTTGATTTTGGTCAAAAAATGAAATTAAGTCAACAACATTTTAATGACAAGATTCTCTATGAGTTTCACTTCGACTTTTGGTGATGAAGCATCATCTCGGGTCATCGGTTTTCACTGGTTCTTGGTCGAATTTCGCTACAGGATGATTTCCGTGAAGATCATCCAAAATGGGCTGTAGCACCAGAAAACACCGATGCTGTGAGTAAACTGATATTAGAAAGATTGATGCATATTTGGGCATTAGTTCCACTAGTATACATTTAATACGGTATGACCATTTTGTTAGGTGAGGTTAGTTATTCTTGATGTATTCCTTTATTCAGCGCATATCAGAGCACGAGGCCTCTTGTTTGATCCATAATGATCTATCTGAAGTAAATATTAATATACAGGGTGTCCCACGACGAGTTGAAACTATCTGTATAAGGCAAATTACTTATAGACATGAAAATGCCTACGTTTGAGCTTTCGGATACAATCTTTTTAACTAGAGTATTTTCAAAGATGACCAATTTTTGGTTCTACTGGAAGTCGACTATAACTTTGTTATTTTGAATAGAACATCCTATATATTGATACATTTCTGAAATCTACGTGAAATTTAGTATCCTTTTGTCTGAAAATTTTTCTCGAAAAATGGAAACTTTTTGAGTTATTAATTTTTTTGTAAAAAATTTGACCGTTGCTGACCCTTATGCTGACCCTTATAAATTATTTTTTTACGAGGATACCCTTAAGGATATGAAAATTGTTTCTATTCAGTTGCATTTAGCAAGATTAGACGTATTTGAATCTGTGTTTGAAAATTATCCATTTTATACAGGGTGTGTATAAATAGTGTTCGAATTTAAATTCATATCAATTTTTTTTTATTTTTTTGAATAGAACCACTCGGTTTTTCCTATTTCAATGCGTTCAGGGGTAAAAAATGAGGCAAAATCTTGTATACTTTCCTTTACCCAAGCCTCACTGCAATTTTAACAATTTCCAGAAGTATCAACAAATTGACTAATGACAGTTAAATAAGCGTCATCTATTACAAAGCCTACTAAAAGCATACATAAAAAATTAAAACGTGTTAAAAAATACAATAATAATTTAAAACCTCAAATATCTCGGAAACGACTAAAAGTTGGAATAGGATTACTAAATGCAATTTGATTTGATTTTTTAAAGACTTGGTAAGATAAAGAAAAACAAATTTTTAAAAGTTTACAGAAAATATTTTATATCTGGATAAAGGTAAGGTTTAGGTATAGGAAAGTATGAATGAATTTGCCTGATTTTTTATCCTTGAATGCAGTAAAATAGAAAAAACTGGGTGGATCTATTTAAAAAAATGAAGAAATTTGATATTTATTAAGTTAAACTTTGAACATTTTTCATACACACCCTGTATAAAATGAAAAAATTATCAACATAGATTCAAATACGTCTGACCTTGCTAAAATCAAATGAATACAAACCATTTCCATATATTTCAGGATATCTTCATAAAAAAGTAATTTATGAGGGCCTGCACCCGTCAAATTTTTCACAAAAAAATTAATCACATAAAAAGTATGAATTTTTGGAAAAAAGTTCACTAAAATTTTACGTAGATTTCAAAAATGTAATAATATACAAATTATTCTATTCAAAATAACAAAGTTACAGTTGTTTTCCGGTAGAACCAGAAGTCGGCCATCTTTTAAAATATTTTAGTTGAAAAGATTGTATCCGAAAACCCAAACGTAGAAATTTTCATGATTTTGCTTTGAATATTTTGCCATATACAGATAGTTTTAACTCGTCGTGCGACACCCCGTATAGTATGCTTTAGGAAACGTTTTATCTAGTTCGTGGATGCCTGTTCGAAACATCTATAATAGGGTGTAATTAATCTTCTATTGAGCATTGATCTCTGCAGCTAAACTGGTTATGTGGGATTAACTCATTTTTTTATACAATACGTTCTATTTATATGGTATAAATTCAATTCGACAATTTACAATACGGAAATTTTATCCCCCTTCCAGCACCCTCTGAATTATAAGAACCCCCTCGAAAATTTTAAATAAGAAAGTGGGTCATGTGGCACACCGCTAGAAAGCAATTTTAGTCCTCTATTTAGCAATGCAATTTGGTGCAATCGTAACTTAATTTTTAAGATGTAAAATTCTGAAAACCGCTCCTTCACCCGATATAATCATATCCTCTATCGCAATGTCTTTGGTGTTGTGCGCATTTAAATCGCATCCTAGCAGTATTGGCAGCTTCTTTCTCTGGCAGTACTCTACTAGTATTTGCAGTTCTGGTGGTGGTGGCGGAGACTATGACAGTTTCTTGACGTTTTTTTTGTATTCGAGGCGTGTTCAAATGAGTACGAAGTCTCTGGTCAGAAATTCTGAAAGACAAAGATGATTTATGTCTTTTCTTACTAAGATATATGATTTCCGTATATTTGTGTCATATATTACCTTGGTGTTTTGACAGGTCAGTCCCTTGACATGTTTCCTGTAGACCTGCGGTTCCTGGATTAGAAGTACGCTAAGGTTTTATTTAGTGAACGCCCGGGCGATGATTGCAGATGCCTCTTTTGCGTGGTAAGCGTTCACTTGGGCTATTTTGATGTCCACTATCGAAACTTAGGTTCATCCGTCTCACTAAGGGTGCGGTCCTCTTGGGGATCTTCCACGGCAGTCTCGTTGCTTGCGCTTTCTGTTTCCACTGGAGGTTAATTCTCTGTGGCCCAGGTTTTCAATGTGGAGGTGATATGTGACATTCCTTGGCATCCTCAGTATTCTCTTTGGAGGTGCATAATATCATGTGTTAGAAGGAAGATGTTAAATTTAGAGCTGCTGCCAAGAGTTGTACAGAATAAATCCATTAGTTAGTAAATTAGGATGGTAGAATGTTCTATAGAAGTCACTAATTCAATTACATAATTTTTAAAAAATTAAGGAAGTTTCTAATTGAACAATTTCTTATTATTCTATTATAAATAAGTTTATCTACAGCTCGAAATTCATTGTGAAAAGTATTTCAATTGAATATTTCTTATACTATTACGAAACGATTCGATCTCATATTTTCCCAATCCCGAAATTGAATTTTCTGCGGTAAAGGTGAAATATCAAAGGATGAAATACATGTAGACAAACTTCAACTCACTGGATGTTATTTGAACCTCTGTTCAGATCCCGTTACTACGGATTTTGTGCTGTCAATTGAATTTTCGTCCTAATACATTTGGCTCCAAATCCATAATATTCCCCTGATATTTTGTATCAGTACCGGCTCAGGATTCCAAAAGAAACATTTAGTATAGAAAATGGAGTTAATTTCGTTGAAATACAGGTACCCCCATAAGTTCATTAGTTCTTTTTTTAAGATGCGCGAGAAATATATGTGTAGAAATCACTGTTTTATTATCGTCACACTCGCGATTATCGAAAATTTCTCTGCAATAATTTCTATCCTGTATAATATGTCTATTCTATTCCATTCTTCTTTTATACTCCAGTTTCTCCAATTTCAGAAAGGTCGTTGCATGGCTGTCCACTTAGGAACGTAGAGCATGACCTTAACTTCAAAATTAGTTACGGGCTCAATATTTTACAATACAAAAAAAATGTACAATCACTTGCCATACTTATCTTTATTTAGTTATTTTTTTGTTTGTTTTTTAGTTTTTACAAGCTTTTGTCTACAAATTGTAACTTTTGTTTTTGTTTTTGTTGTTCTCCACAATTTTTTTTATAATTTTCGTTATTCCTTGTCGTTTTAGATTTTTTTATTTTTATTTTTTACTGAAATACTTTTTATCCCATAGCTTTTAAGTCATTGATATTTTTTCAACTTTCTCTGATCCATAAACGATCTAATTAATTCTCTTTTAAATATCATCAACTGTTCTTAGCCCAAATTTGTTAGTCTACTGAAGATTACTGATTTTATCGCAATCTTATGGGCTCCCATTATGGTTTCACTCATTATTTGACTCATATCCTATATGAATTTTTTGTTGTATCTCGGTCTTTGTTACTTAGAAAGGTGCTTCAAATATAGGTTGGCAGTTAAATACTTTTGCTTTTTACTAATAGTAGAATCAACATCAAACGACCTTTTCTTAAAAAAAATCATCACTGGTGATGAAAAATGGGTCCTGTACAGTAACATAATTCGAAAATGATCATTGAGCAAACACTACGAACTAGCACGAACCACATCGAAAGCTAAAAAACAACGAAAAGTTCATGCTGTCAGTTGTCAGCTGTCAAACAATCAATTCTGATGTTTATTGTCATAAATTAATGAAACTGGATGGAGCAATCAACAAAAAACGTCCAGATTTGTCAAATTGAGAAGGTTTAGTATCCTACCATGATAATGCAAGGTCTCACACATCTTTAGGAACTCGTGGGAAACTATTGGGGCTTAGCTGGGAAGTGATGCCACATCCACCATACATCCCTGACCTGGCACCATCTGATTATCATTTATCTTGAAGTTTGGAGAATTCTTTGAACAGTTGAACATTCACAATTGACGATGCTTTTCAATCGCTCCTGGTTCAGTTTTTTGCTGTTAATGACCAGAAATTTTATGAGCAGCGAATCATAAAGTTAAAAGAAAGATGGCAAACACTACAACTGACACAGACTGGTCTGTTAGGAAGAGTGGTGAACGTAACCTTGTTTTTTACCGTACGTAGCCATGAGCATAACATATCATCTTCTTAATACTTAATGTCTTCTTCCGTTATCAAATTTCTCTTTAACATTTGTTTTTTTATTATTTCCTTTGATATGAACAATGTGTATGTGTACTCACCACTAATTAAAAATTTGTATTTGTGAATATGTAAATAGTTTTATTAGAAGAAAGATTCACTTTTATTGTCAAATCTATCAAATTCTGCGGGTTTTCCTAACGTGATACGTAGTAAAACATGAGGAAATTGAGGTATACTGATGGTAAATGGGAATTCACTTAATAAAATTAATCAGAACTCTATAACTAATTGAGAAGGAGAGACAAAATGTCTTATATTCAGACTTAGAGTTGTATGAAAATAGTTTTTTAAAACTATCCTGAAACGACTCTGTTTCTATCTGAAAACCACATGTGAGATTTTAACAGGAAAGAATCCAGCTAAATGGGACAGAAGAAGACTTTGTGGAGAAATAAATCAGGAAGTAGTTTTCAAGAATCCTGGAAATGATTACATGTTCATATGGAAAAGGAGACAATGTCGATTGGATTTTGCCTTGACAACGTAATGATTTCTTTCTTGGACTCAAAAAACCATTTTCAGTTTATGGAGATTTTCATGTAGATATTTTCTGGCTTAGGAGATCTGATTGGAAGATCATAAGTTCAGAACTTTTGAATTTTATAGTTTGAATTTCAACATAAGAGTTCTAGGATGAATAGGAGACTTTTTTGTTAGTCCGCAGGTGTTATTAGTGATAGAAAACTTAAAATAAATTCAATTATGTTTACAATGCGAGTTGCTAGTTTAATTAGTCAAACAGCACAGTTTTGCTTACTCTAAATTGACACTAGCATACGAGTTGAATTATTGCTATAGCAATTAAGTTGTCTTCATAGATACAGTAGAAACGGCGGAGGTTTTTCACCACTTGACTAATACGTCAGCAATCATATTATGAATCACATCCATAAAGTGGAAGCTGTTCCGAATAAGGAAGACAGAATGTCAACGATTTCTCTATCCTCCTAGGTTCCAGCTCGGTTCTGCGCATTCTCAAGCATGCGCAATATAGGGACGTTTTAGAAAAAATGGTTATGACTAATATTCCAAACGTCGGCTTTTTACGAATTGGTAATTAGAAAATGAATTAAACTTTTTCAATTGTTTGTATTTTACTTATATCGTCGAATTATTTTTTCTGCCCACATATGTGAATTACGGGAATTATTGATCTCGACTTTTGTAAATTGGGCTTCATCTGTTAATAGTGGTCTTCACAGATCTGGTAGATGATTGTTAATCCATCTTCAAAATTCCAGCGACTACATCCTGGAGATTTGAATATGTTATGGGCACAGATAGGAAACTTACATTTGATTGAGTGCCATTTTCTCGTAAACAGTTAAAAACTGACCCAAATGTTGAATGACTGGAGGTTCGACAATTAAGAAATATCCTTTGATATTTCAGAGCCCACAAACAAAAATTATGTCGGCATATTCTGTTATTGAAGACTTATCTAACATAATAATACCTAACGTAGATACACACAGAAATATGTTTTCTGGTACACATCAATAACGTTTATGATGAAAAAATTGACAATAGAAATCCCTAAATTGATTTTTACAAAATCGGTCCTGCATCATGACAAAAAATTTAAACATCACCCCCTGTAAATTCATTCTACGTTTCTACAAAAACCGTTAATTTGAGATATATGAGTTTACTAACGAAGTCCCCTTAATTTAAAGCGTAGAATCTGATGGTAAAGAGAAAAATGGGGTTGCTATTTGAAAAAATTAAGTTTTCAAAGTTTTTAGATAGCGAAATTCGGCACCATTATGAGAACACCCTATATAAATTTTTGTCAAGGTTTTCACAGATTGTGAAAGCTGTAAGTGTTATTTGTCCAAATCCTAAAAATATTAGACCTGACTCATTTAAACTGAAAAATATAAGTTTTCTAATGGAGCTGCATGTGTCCAAAAATTTCGAAAATGTGAAATATTTAAAAAATGGTGGACTTTAGGCATACAATGGTTTGTATAAAGTGATATCGAAATTTTGCGTAGATTTTGAAAATTTAATATAAACCAAAGCATGTTCAAAATAACGGTTATACCGGAAGTGGACGTTGACTGAAATTATATTAGCTGAAACCAGCATTTTGAAAAACCCATGCAAGCAAATTTTCAGAGCACTAGTTGTATTTCTTATCTAGTATTTCGAAGAAGTTTTATGCATTTTTTACCACATTAACTAAAACTCCATTAATATTTATAACAAGAATTTCTAAATGTCCTTTTAAGTTGATTAACAATAAAAAAAGTATTTCAAAATTGACGTTGCATATACTGTTCTTTCAAGTCGAAAATTCCCGCTGAATGCTTCCTAATTAATATCCAAGTAAAAACTTGATCCATTTTTGAAAGCTGATTAAAAATAGCGACCGGGTCTGGAGGAATGTTTATGAATTAACACACAATAATCTCATGAAAATAAGTCTGGATTTTATAAAATATTTCACGTGGGATCCACGCGATCATGATTTGAAAAAAAAGTCGATATGAATATTTATGGTCAAATGTTTTGGTCAGGGAGCTGATCATGGAGATTATATTTAAACTTTTGCTTCCTTTTCTATTTTTAGTGTATGAGATGACGAAGCCGTAAATACATATCAAATTATATGAGTATAATTGAGAAGAAATATTGTACGAAAAGAAATTTGAGAAAATAATTAGCGCAAGAAAATTTTTGCGAAAACTATTAGAAAAGGCGAGATGAGTCAATATTCACGAATGGTTGATAAATGAAAAATTTTTTTTTTTTATCAACGCTACTGATTACAATATTGATAAAGAGTGTGTATGGGACTAATTCTATGGGAAATACGAAATTATATCAATAATGAGAGTACAATGAATATTGAGAATTTGTTGATAGTAATATGTATTTTCCTACAATCAATATTTCCCTTTATTATTGAGTTTACACGATCATGTTCGTCATTTTATCAATTTATGTTTCCAAACATTTTCTATTAAGGTTATTTTTACAAATAATTTGGATCGATCCTTTTTTTTATTTATTGTCGCATCAACTACAATAGTTATTTGTATGCCAAAGACTGAAAGTGCTACTTTATTGGACGAGTCTGAAAATTCCGGGACGAGCGAAGCGAGTCGAGCAACAGACGAGTCCAACAAAGTAGTATTTCAGCCGCAGCATACACAACATTTCAACATACTCTTGGAACCGTTGGTGGCGGTTATCGTCTTCAGAAACTGAAGGTAAACTGTAGATATGTTCTTCAGATGAACTGAAAATAAATGGCCAGTATCCATTCCCTGGTGAATGACTTGATTCACAGTGATTTTCAAATTGGTTTATGAATCCATTCATAGTACAGACAAATTCAAATAAATTTTGAGACGCGAATAACTCGAAAACTATGAGAAATTCGAAAAAAACTGTCGTAATAAAAAATGTAGAGTAAGAAATTCTCTACAAAAAATTATCCCAAGTATTTGTTCCTAACCCTAAAATTTTCACCTCAAAATGGGTGTTTACACTAAATGTTTTCAATTGCGGATAACTCGAAAACTATGAGGATTTCAAGACAAACTGCCCGGACAAAAAATATGGAGCACAACATTCTGTACAAAAAAGGTTGCAATTTTTTCATAACCTCAAAATTGTCATTATAAAATGGGTTTGAACGTTCAAAAATATTTCGAATCGCGAATAACTCGAAAACTACGTAGAATTCGAAAAAAGTGGTAGAATAAAAAATGTATAGTACAAATTTCTCTATAGATTGATCTTCAAGCATTTTTTCCTAACCTCAAAACTTTCACCGCAAAATGGGTTCATGTACTCAATAACATTTTGAATTGCGGATAACTCCAAAACTTTGAGGATTTCGAGACAAATTGCTGGAACAAAAAATATGGAGCACAACATTCTGTACAAATAAGATTATAATTTTTTCCTAACCTCAAAATTCCCCTTATAAAATGGGTTTGAACGCTCAAAGATATTTTGAATCACGAATAAATCGTAAAATTCGAAAAGAAGTGCCGGAGCCAAAACTGAGCAAAAAATGAGTATCCACATGGGTGTGAAAGAGAAATTATTAAGAAGTCTGTGAATATTAAAATAATAATCATCTGACAACGAGGATAGTTTTAAAGTTGGTTTATTTGGAACCAAGAAGTAGTTCGTGTATGTTATATAAATGAAAATATTGATAACACGAACGGCAAATCTATCTTTGGATTTGCTTGTTTATATGGCGAGTGATGAAATATATCCATTGAAAATTCAAGAAATCGGCGGAGGGAATGGAGAGACCACGTGGACAGAATGTCAGATAACAGGTTGCATAGGAAGAAAAACCGAATTCATCCCGACCACCAGGACGCCCATCTACATGATAGTATGAAAGCTGGTCTTCATCATCCCAGCTGCAGCTAGGCAACCATTGATGCAAATACAGGACTAGGACAAGAAGAAGAAGAAACTTCAAGGGCTCACGTGGCCAATATACCTCTTCATCTCGCAAGATTTTCGAAAATTATGCTAGCCCTAGTAGAAAATAGAGATCTTAACCATCATGATGCATTTTGATTTTTTGAAAACGAAGTAGTTTTCCAAGAGTTAGAGCAGTTTCCGTTTGCGCCTGGAAGGTAAATTAGCACTGGCAGGAATTCCCGAGCGAATGCTCCGGCTTTCGGCGTTGAGGGGGATTTACTCAGAAATAGTGACACCAACGAAAAAATGATCAGATACCTTTTTTGTAGAAAATTTTGTGCACTACTTTTTTTGTTCAAGCAGTTTTTTTCTAATTCCTCTTAGTTTTCGATTTATTCGCGTTTCAAACTTCCAGAATTTCGAAAACCCGTGCCAGTGATTTTATTAAGAGTTGTTAGGCTTATTTAGTAACCGAAAACTTATGAGAATCTAGAAAATCAGAAGTACCTAATTTAATTTCGTGTTTAATCCTATTCTACCTGTACTACTATACAATAAAACAATTATTGAGTGATCTTAAGGATACAATACCAAATTTCGAAAAGAGTAGTATATATGAAATTAACTGTAATGGTTGAAACGGAAAATATATTGGGCAAACTAGGAGATCTGTTAATGTCCGATTTAAAGAGCGCATAGCTAATTTGAAATATTGACAGAACGAAAAATCCAGTAGTGCCCATTGACATCATGAAATAATTATAAATATAAGATGAGATAGATATAAGAATCATTTGAATGGGACAATGGGGCTATTCCTCACAGCACATTCCATAGATTAGTGATTTGGTAATAAATATGAAGATTTCTGCTGAAGAGGTTTTTCCGCTGGAATTATTTTTCGTGAGAGATGATTCATGGATGAGGAAATTCAGTCTGACGCGCTTTAACTTTCAGTTTACCTCCAGTGTCTGAAGACGATAACATGGTAATCGAAACGCGCGTGTTGGTGTATTCAGTATGAATATCAGCAACTATTTCAAAAATTCCAACTTAGATGTTCTTCAGATGAACTGGTTTTCGTAGTATATGAAAAACCTTACAGAGAAATTGAAGCGGATATTAAAAATTCTCGGAAATAAATTGTGAAGAGAAAATGGTATTCGAAAAAAAATCAGACATTCTTTCAAAATATTATTTTCAAAAAACTAGGGATTGACGCTGCTATTTTTATGTTACTAAATCGTCTTGATTTTAAGTCACTTCTGTTTAAAAATTAGTTTTTATTTAATAATTTTTGAAAGACAAACGTTTCGATTATTTTCAGTCTGTATCAAAATTAAAGAAAATATTGTATTGGCATAAATAATAAATTGATCAGCAGTACAATTCCAATTATATAGGAATTAAATAAATTATTTGAAGGAAACTTGAACAAGGAAAATTCATATCGTTTCCAAAGTTTGGCAAGAAGATTACATGGAGGTGATTTCAGTAAATAGAACGAATACTCCAGAAAAACAGAATTCGTCGAAGGGGCACTCCATCTATTCTAGTCACAGTAAGTAGAAAAAAACTAGTTCCTAAAATATTTCATTAGTATTTTGCTCAGGTTGTCTCAATGATAGTTTTAAAGGGCGCCTGTCCCACGAACGAGTTCAATTCCAAAAATATAGAAGACTACAACGGAGTTCTTATATTCAATATGTCTGTCATCAAACAAAGAGAACTGAAAGATCACGAACTTTATAGAAGCCATTCATTCCGTCGCCCATTCACAGGAGCTTGTGCGAGAGGGTGTCGTCCACCTAGGAGGGTGGAAATCAACCGCGTTTGTCAAAGAATAAATCGACGACAACATAAATATTGGGAATGAGAACATAACATTAAAGAAGTGATTAGCGAAAGTAATTGGAACATACAAAGTGTGAAAAATATTATAAGTAAAACCAACACCTTTGATATTGTATTTAAAGATTTTAGTTCCTGAGATATTTTGATTTTTTCTGTTTTGTCTACATTATATAATCCCTTGTTGTTTGAGGTATTTTGTACAGTTTATTTTTGATGCGACCGTACAAAAATGTGTTTATTTCATTTAAATCTGGTAATTTGGATTTGGTAGTTTCTCTTAATATGTAAATTTGATAAATAATAAAAAAATATTTAATTGTACGTGTTCTGAAATTACCGAGTCTCCGGATAGACGCGAATGTCTTAAGGATTCCAAAGCTTCGTCAAAAATAGTGCCTCAATTTTTTGTCTTCAAGTTGCCGCAACATTATGAACTGCTTGTTCATCTGTTCATATATTAAGACATTCTTCATATACTGTGATTGCATCAATGATATCTTCATTTGCATCACCACAAAATCTATGTTTGCATGCTGAGTAATTGGAATTGGTACTTAAAGTCGTTCCATATGATTGATTTTGAGCACTACACCGCATATCAATGGTCATTACCATCTGTTGAATTCGATTTACTGCTGGCGCACCTTCTTGGACAAACCGCATCCTCTGACATGTACGAAGTGGGACTTCTTATGATAAGTAAGGTGATTGGTTTACTAGAAAATCTAAATACATTTCACCATTTGAATGTACCTCAAAAAAATATTGTCCTACCACATATTCACCAACAAAACCTTCCTTTACATTCAACGATCAGTTAGTTAGACTGTGTATTACTAAATGATATGGTTTAATTGATGAATAACAGTGTTAACACAACCATTTTCATTGAACTTGGCTTTATCTACAAATAGAACTTAGTCGAAAAAGTCTCTGTGCTGATTATCTTCTCGTGGAGCTCACCTACAAAATGTTAGTATTTTTTCAAAACCAACTTCGGCTAATTGCAAGTGAAAATGGTAAGGGTGCATTTGATTTCGTCAAATATTGTTTGCACACCCTAACAGCTGAGTTGGTTGAAGATACTCCTTGCACTTGTGTGTGGTTGTAACTTTCTAAATACCCCGTAGAACACATCACAACCCTATATCCAGGTGATGAAAGGGAGGTTTTATTTGAAAATATGTAATTTTGATATGGCACAGCATTTTGGGACACTCTGTGATTATTTGTAGGGAAACACAAAGAAAAATACAAAGTATAAAATTTTTTCTGAACTTTGATTTGTTATCTGCGAGACATAGAGTGAAATATTTTCCGATATATCAATTGCGTATTTAAAGTTTCTTTGTTTCAAACAAACAATCAATCCAGCTGCCTGATCATATCACATTGTGGATAATAGTTTACGTGGGATCATCATACCTGTTATACATATAAAAAATTATCGATATGAATATTTATCGTTTCAAAAATGATCCTCGCTTTGAACATTGTAAAATGATAATTTATGGGATGTGGGCCTATTAAAATTTAGCACGCAAACCCAGCCGTATAATTTTTTTTTAAACTTTCATTTTTATTTATACGCTTCTGATCAATGATTGACTTAAATTGAGAACAGATGATTATTTGGTATTGAATGCTCTAATATTTTAAATTCAAGGACTAGGACTTAGTATTATAGGCGGAAGAAAATAAAAAAATGAACCTTACATAGAATAATGGTGAAAATGATTAGAAAACGACGCGTTAATTATCCGTCAACACTCAGATAAATAAGAAATCAGCTCAATACGACGATGGACTCATAAGTACCTGGTATGAACTAGAGATGGAGGTAGCTGCTTGAAAAGTACCACGTATTAGAAAGTACACAATATATACAGCAAATATTTCAAGTTTGAAGACGCCACGTTGTTTAGTATTTGTTTGGCAGCCGTTATAAGTGAACGTTTTCAGTGAATTTGTGAACATGGAAAAAATTGGCTATACAATACTTTGAAATACCTTAGACCTACTGAGTCAGACTGCTCCTTCGTTATTAACCGTGAAATATTCGGTAGCAGAGTTTAAACGAGGCTGTACGACCTGCGATGACCAGCATCACTGTGGACGACTAAATGAAGTGACGACTCCGGAAATTTTTAAAAAAATCCTCAAAGCGGTACTGGATGATCGTCGATTGAAAGTACGCGAGCTAGAAGACTTAGTTGACATTTCAACAAGTGCGGTTCATCTGATATTAACTGAAAATTTGAACATGAGATAACTATGTGCAAGATGGGGGCCGCGTTTGCGCACAATGTAACAAAAACAGCGCCATGAAGATGCTTTTATCGAGTTCCAGAGGAATGAAGCCAAATTTTGTACTCATTTATAACCATAGATGAAAAGTGGTCCATCACTCCACATCCGAAACAAAACAATGGACTGAAAATGGAGAACCAGCTCCAAAGGAGACAAAGAGCGTTCCATCTGGTCATGGTTGTTGTTTTATCAACACCAGCTGAGACCTCCGTTATCGCAATGGTCAGAACTACTGAATTAAAATTTGAATTACTACCTCATGCACCCTATTCGTAAGATTTAGCCCTCTCTGATTATTTATTTGAAGAAACGGTAGATGTGTTCGAAGGTACGCCAATCGGAATGGCAAAAATGCTCATTCAGAAGTGTATTAATCTTAATAGAGAATATTTTGAAAAACAATAAAACATATCAAATCACGAATATTTATTTTTATTTGTCTATTTTCAAACTAACTGCCCTCCTAAGAGTTAAAAAGGAAGGTAAGAATTAATCCTCTCGATTTAAGAACTATTGTTTTCTTGTCTTCAATGAAATTTTTAACATTTCATACAATACATTTGGAAGAATTACATCAAGGCCCAGTAAATTTCTCTTTTCACATATGAATTCAATTTTATTACAATAACGGAGAACTTATAACGGAATCCATTTTGGTAGATCGTTATCGACACTAAAATTATGAATAATCCACATGACACCATAATAATGAAAAAAACAGTTGAAATAATTGGTGTGAAAATACATAGCTAGGGGGTAAATGAATTGATGTGTTTATATTCATTCTTCCCAGTGGCGTTACATACCCAGTTATATGCATTCAGTTATCAAAACAAAATATAAAATAATATGAAGCACCATACAGTCAAGTGTCAATATTGCAAATTGCATCTTCATTAAATCAATAATAAGAAATGGTAACTCTTCTTACCTCTAAAATAAAATTAATTATCTAGAGTGAGTTTTATGATAATCAAAATGTTGTCCTTTTACTTCAATACAACAAGTTATGCGATTTTTAAAACTTTGCATACACAAGTTTTATTTTTTTGGGATATTGGGTGTAGGATTCACGCATCCAACGAGGATTGTTACGTGACTGGTATCTACAATTATGCCGATTAACGTTTCCATTAATACAAAAGTCGCAAAACACAAGATTACTTGAAAAATTTGGATCGTTTAATTGTAATATTAGGTCTGCAAACTCTTCACGTCTATCAAAATCCTCATCTAACAATTTTTGAACCAACGTTACTTATGGATGGAATTTATTATCACGCTTAATTTTCATTACTGATGTTTGCAAAATATCAAGTCTAGTACTCAAGTGTCGATTGTCTTCTAACAGGACACAAACATATAAAGATTTGTTTTGAGTTGATGCAGTTTTTTTACGCCCTGATTTGGATAAATATTTTACTGAACCAGTTTCGTTCAACTTTTTTACTAATTTACTGACAGTAGATCTTCTTATGGGATTCCGGTTAGGATATAAATTATTAAAGATATTACACGTTTCTTGTTGACTACGCCTATTACCATATCTTAAAATATTAATTCGTTCTTTTTCGGATAAACATTAGATGAGAAATGATTAGTATTTATTAAGGATTTTGTAAAGCGAAAAATATACAGGGAGATCTATTTGAAGTATGTCCATTATTTTTCCGGAAAAAGGAAAGATCTGGCAACAATGTAAATACCACCATAATACCGGCCGTACCACAAGACTTTTGTACTTAGAAATTTATAAAAATCGACCATGTGCCATTTCTAAATGTCGAATTATTTAAGAGTTACTATGAGGAGTTTTATAAGTGGCGTAGTGGGCATTAACAATTTTTTTTTTGAGTACTAGTCACTATTTTCCCTTGTCATCCTTTCTCTTTTCTATTTTCATACCCAATCCTTGATTTTTTTTGTTAACATAGAAACTAAAGATACTTGCGTAGAAATTAATTGAATCTTTGTCTTCACGCTATATTATTTGAATGTCATTAGTGAAGAAGAGTGAACTACCATTCACGACTAAACTAAATATCAACTGTCAAAAAGTTTTTAACGTCAAATTTCATCTTTCTTTAACAAATTATGAAATTTGAAATTTCAGAACAGAAGAGACCTAAAATCAAGAACATTTAGATGCATTAAAAAAATAATTTGATATAGGCAACCATTGATGCAAAGAGAATATTAAAACAATCTGCCCGGTTGAAAAGTAACAATTCCTTGCAATTGTTTAAACAACTTCAGTTTCAACAATGTGGCACGGGGCTGCACGGTAACTCAAAGAGAACCGCATAATGAATTGAGGTGTAATAGTTTAACGCTGATCCCTTGTTGAGAATTGATCAAATTGACAGCTGACTCGAGACCTATCCCAACCTTGATCCTATCCTTACCTCACACTATTTTGTTTTATATAGAGTCAAGTTGGATACCATATTCCTATTAATTTTTAATTTAGTTAAGTTGGCAGATGATAAGCACTTTTTAATATGTTAACGCGATAGCGAAAAAGCGAAATGAAATGGCGACAGGAAGACGTGCTCCAGTTTGTAATCTCAAGAATTGTTCAGTATTGACAATCCGACTACTGTTCAGCAAGAGTTTTGTTAATCAAAACAGGTATTGTCAAACGATTCAAAAGGTTTGTTCACTTCCTATCAAATTAAGCTTTCTTTTTGTATTCAAATCTTGTTGCCACATGTCAAAACTTTGTTCATTAATTTTCTTCCACAGAATTGTAAACATTGCTTTTATATAAAGTCCTGATTATTTTTCTTATAAAAATTGTAAAAGTTAGATACTGATTTTTGTTTACATTGACAGGTACTTTTTGAAGCACTGTTGAATAAACTAAAAATTTTGTCAACTTTGGACTTCATCATTTCTCAACAACGAGCCCAAACCCACTGAAAATAACAACATCCCTCCTGGAGTATTATCCATCTCATGGAATATTTCGTTAGTGTAAATTTGCTATTAAAATGATTAATATTATTTGTACTATTGCAATCAACTATAGTCGAATAAAAGTATGTTTAAAGGCAATTGGATGAAAGTTTTTAAATAAAAAAGCTCTTAGTGAGAAACGTATTTATTGATGCTCGTCATTAACAGAATGAAAAAAAAAATATTTGATAATCTCGAAAAATTTTATGAATAATTGTACTGGAACGTTCTAATTCAAACTTAAATTTTTTTCGAATCTAGTGAGATACGAGTAGAACTGTTTGTGGTATTGGTCTATTCTATTTTTGATCAAAATCTTGCACACTAGTAAATTAATTAAATGATCCACGCTCCCTGGTATTATCAAACTTAAGAACTATATCCTACAATAATTAATATACTTAATAATATATAATATACTCAATAATAACTGTTTTAAGTATATTTGTTTTAAAAAAATTCTTGATAAAACCCGCTACTGTAATTACCTCCACCGAAACCATGAAAATATCAAAATATAGCATCCGTTTAAATTTATTATTTATTTGACTCTAATCTAGATTGCATACGTTTATTTTTAATTGAGTTGTAAATTATAGCTTTCAACTTTAATTTGCTTATCTGGATCAGTCCGTGAACAAAACCATGACGATTTGTTTAGTTGGTTCCTTGTTTTAAGAGAAGCAACCATTTTAAAGAGATGTAGTTATGAAGATAATCAAATTTATAAATATAGTAACTTCATAGTTTTTACTAAATACGCCATGAAATGTTATATCAAATATATCTTTTAGACGACGTCATCTGAAAGTTGTTCGTTCTGTATTCATTTACTTACCGTAAGTTGCATTTTGAGTGTTCCATGTAGTGAAAGTTACAGTTCCGTACTGCAAAACACTTTCGGGGAGCTCTGGAGTAGTTTAGCTTCCTTAAATGTGACAGTTGACAGTTTCACATCGATGATAACCTTAAATTTTTAATTTAAGTTTTGTCTAAATTAATGAATAACAATGAATGATGATGAAAAAGAAAACATCAACATTTAGTAGATATACACATGTTTCATCTGTATCTAATCCAATAAATATTAATAATTGTCCTGGAGGTACAATCAACATTACTTTTTGCAAATAATTAACAATTTAATATTGACATTGCAAATATCATTAAGTACATTATATTGTTCAATAAATAAAAAGTTTATAATTCTCTATTATTTATTTTCTTTCCTCAGTGTAGTTGAAAAAGTTTTGAATCTTATGCGTCGTCTAAAAAATGTTGTGTACGCCGCGGCTGAAATACTCTCGTCTCGCAATTTTCAGATTCGTCCAACAAAGTAGCACTTTAAGTCTTTGGCATACAAATAACTATTTTTTCATACTGTACTGTAAAGTCGACTTTACAGTACTAATTTGAATTCGGAAAATGGCACTTTAAGAAATCATTGTAAATTACAATACTGTTAAATTCTCCCAATCCCGTTTGAAATAATTAGAAATAAAAAATTAATAACTACACTTTTTTCCTAATTTTTAACTGGTAACAGTACTACTGTTACCAGAAACATTTTAGGAATTACTGGATGTACTGGGTGTCCCAATAAGAATGGCTCTCGACCAAATCTCGGGAACTGTTTATAGTACAGCTTCGGAAAAAATTATGACAATAGTGACCTCGCGAAAAACCTGGAAATTATTTACAAAGTTGAAGGACCACTGCTAGAGAGCATAATTAAATACCAAAATTTATAAAAATGCATAATTTACAAATTTTGCCTAATTAAGATGCATTTAAACTATAATTATCGTATTTTTCAAAAATTCAGTCCAGTTCTACTTAACCTATCTATGCAAACTTAGTCTTTTTGAAGAGAGCTCCTTTCTACCAATGTAAGAGTTATAATTTCGAAACAACCTAATGAGTAATGTATACGCTAGAGGGCGCTATTTTTTTTTTATTCTAGCTATCTTTGAGAAATGTTAAATGGAAACATGCAGTTATAATTGAGGAATATAAAAATAAACCAAATTAGCAACAGAATAGCAAAAACCGTATGTTGATATCTTTTTCGTATTACGAGATATCCTAAGAAATGTGTAAATTTTAAGCATTTTCCTTTAAACATAAATTACTCCGGGTTGAATGAACGGATTTTAACATTTTTTGAATTCTGAAAATTGTCTTTCCTTGTTCTATTAATAATAGTTCCAACTATTATGTCAATATTATTTATACTATCACCGGGAAACTGCGTTATGGAAGTTAAAATGGAAATATAACTTAAGGTTAGTGACGACCTAAATGTTCAAATTGTCGCCCATCATTTTTGATACAAATTCTCTGAATGGCGTTTCGTATTCTCTCGATCATGTTATCTCTAGTAGTAATTTCACAAGTAAAGGTCTTTAATCCGGCCCCAGAGATAGAAATCTAAGACGGTTGAGTCTTGTGACCTGGCTGGCAGAAAAATAGGCCTCCACGCCTTATCCACCTATCAGGGAGAGCATTATCTAAAAATTCTCTAACTTGTCTGGATAAATGCGCTGTACACCTATAGTGCTGAAACAACATAGAACTACGAGTTGCTAGTGATATATCTTCTAGAAGAAGTGGTAATTCATCCCTTATAAAATTTAGGTAGCGTTCTCTATCATTGCGTTGTCAAAAATAAAAGGTCCAATTATTTGACCATCTACAACACCATACATTCACCGACCATCGCCCCTGATAATGAACTTTTTCCATCCGGCGTGGATTGTTCTGTGATCAATAGTGCATATTATTCCGGTTAACCGTACCATCACTACTAAATGTAGCTTCGTTTGACCACAAAATACGCGACAGTAAAGGAGCTCTCTTCAAAAAGACTAAGTTTGCATAGATAGGTTAAGTAGAACTGGATTTACAGGCGTTTTTTCATAATAAAGTTCTCGCTTCCCCCCACTTCTTATTTGAAGGGATAGACTAAAACTTTTGATCAAATATACGCTGAATTTTTGAAAAATACGATAATTATAATTTGAATGCATCTTAATTAGGCAAAATTTGTAAATTATTCAATTTATAATTTTTGGTATTTAATTGTACCCTCTAGCGGTGGACCTACAACTCTGTAAATAATTTTCAGGTTTTTCTCGAGGTCACTATTGTCATAATTTTTTTTCCGAAGCTGTACTATAAACGGTTCCCGAGATATGGCCGAGAGCCATTCTTATTGGGACATCCGTTACTTTCTTATTTTCAATGATGCTGGAGGATGTGTGAATTTTTTTGAGTGCCCCGCCAACAGTGTGTTTTCCAGCTCTTTGGTCTATGCATTTTCCTTGTCTGTAGCCTACCAAAAGTGCTTTTAGTGAAAGGCATTTCCGCAAATTTTTATATTTTCTGAACACAACCAAATATTGCATCGCATTGCTATTGATAACAGTAAAAACCATGTGTTTTTGTGTGATCAATCCGAATCACTAACTGAGACCCAGTATTCTCTACATCTAAGAAAGTATGATACTGTGATAAATTTCGTATTTGTTGATCAGGTGGTAGGCGCTGCTTAATACCTTCCTATGGTGGGGAGACCCATCCCGCGCTTAGTCGACTTCAGTCTATTATCAAAGCAAGTACGTGTAACAAAGATTCCAGAGTCCGAGGGACTCCAATTAGTGTAATATTTTGAATTTAGTGGCTATGTCTGAGAATACAAAAACAGTTAAACCTACAGACTCTAACTTTGGGCAATGCGTGCTAAGATCGTTTGAGGAATGTGACACAGAAGGTCCCGAAAGCAACACTACTATCGAAAGTGCTATTACAAGCGATTACGAAACAGAGAGTGAGCTTTCTGGTGATGATTCAGACGATGAAGATGAAATACAGGTTACCGAAAGTGAAAACGACAGTGACACAAGTATTTCAAGAAAAAAAAAATTTTACGGTAAAAACAGATACAAATGGGCTGCCACCGAACCAACCCGAAACGTGAGAACAGCACCGCATAACATATTGAAGTTGCCAGGGAATAAAAATGTTGTACCAGAAATTGCACCGCTGGAAGCCTGGAGGCAAATATTCTCGCAAGATATCCTAGATATTGTTGTACAATACACAAATTTAAAAATTCAGGGATTTCGTAATAAACCAGGCAATCAGAATCGCACAGAGTACCGAGAAACAAATTCCATTGGAATAAATGGTTTTCTTAGACATCTGCTATTAACTGCTGCCTTTAAGTCTAATAATGATCATAATTGAATCAATATTTTCAACATATGGTACTGGTCGTGAAATTTTTCGACTGGTAATGTCAGGAAAAAGATTTGCTGTTTTATAAGCTTGCCTGAGGTCCGACACTCATGAAGAGAGAATCCTAAGAGTAAAAACTGATCCGGCTGCAGCGATATCACATATATTTGAAAAATTTAACCAAAACTCTCAATCAAGTTACGCTTTAGGAGTCAATGCAACTGTCCATGAAATGCTGGTCGGCTTTTACCTAGCAAACCCGTAAAATATGACCTGAAAGTCCAATGTCTTGTTGATGCCCAGACTCACTATAAATACAATATATATATTTATTGTGGCAAGGGTACTGACTTCCTAAAAGATATTATAGATGAAGAAAAACGGTTAGCTATTCCAACGCAAGCTGTTGCCGCCTCCTCAAACCACTATTTGGAAGCAACCGAAATATTACGGGTGATAACTGGTACTCTTCAATACAGCTCACTGATTATCTTGATGAGCAAAATAAGCTTACTTACCCTGGAACCATGAAGAAAAACAAACGAGAAATATCTAAAGAATTTCTACTCTACAAACTAAGACAAGTGGGATCTACATTACATGGCTTTACAAGTAATAAAACGTTATTTTCCAGAATACCAAAGAAAAATAAAGCTGTTAACCTTATTTCTTCGATGCATCACTGCAAACAGGATGATGGCGATTTGCCTGAAATTAATACATATTATAATAATCCAAAATCTGGAGTGGATGCTGTAGACGAGAAAACCACTAAATATTCCTGTAGTAGAAGGACGCAACGCTGGCCAATGGCTCTGTTTTACAGAATTGTAGATATGTCTCCATTGTATGCTGATATCATTCATCAATGTTGCTTCAACGCAGATCAGCTGGAGAGACTAGATTTTTTGAAATTACTGGCCAAACAACCATACGAACCACTTCTTCATGAAAGAGTGCAAAGTGCACATTTATCAAGAGAGCTAAAAGTAAGTATTGTAAGAATTATGAAGATGGCACTTGAAATCCCAGCTGATGATCAAGATGTTTTGCCTAGAAATCAGAGGAAGGATTATTTTATATGAGACCCAAAATTAAAAAGAAAAACTGGCTTTCCATGTGTTGAATGCAGAAAACCAATTTGCTTGCAATGTTCGAGAAAATTGTGTGTTCAATGCATTAAAAATCGGGAGGATTCCTAAATATTATATTTTTTTATACAGGGTGATTTATTAAGAATCTGCAATTTCTGAACTGTAGATTCTAGACCGACCTCAAAATATGATGATTCTGCTCAACATGCCTTATGCAAACTTATGCTAAACTAGCAATATTGTTGTATACTTGTTTGGATCATTGTCAATATTTTACAGGTTACTGTAAAAGTAAATATTTTTTTGTTTTTCTTTAGTTTGTTTTTAAATATGTTTTCAATACAAAAAAGTTTTATTTCTCAGTTTTTTCTCTGAAGATAAATATAAAAGGAGTACTATGTTTATTTTTTTAAAAATATTAATATCTTTAGTTTTAGATTTTTTGCTCGGGTTTGCTACTAAGTTGGTTGAAAATAGAGAATTATTCCGAAATGCGGGAAAATATTATATTGATTTGATTTCAATTGGCAAGTGATTGTGCATTTTTTTGCATTGTAAAATATTGAGCCTTTAACTAATTCTGAACGTGGAGTAGGTAGGTAAAAATCGTGAACAATTGGAGAAGCGTGCTTACGAATAAGACAAACGGATTCAAAGATGATGGAGGGAGGAAGAGTCCAAATTTTTAATCTTTCAATGTAGTGAGCCCTCGCAATATTGAAGGGTGATCGGGTCACTATGAAGTACTGTAAGATCAGGGTTACTTCAAGAGAAACTAGTGTCGTTGTACTGAGTCTTGAGGCACTCCACATTATATTTGCTTGCAAGAAGAAATCGTTGTATCAACCCTTACAAGCTAATTTCTGCTCTTAAACCCTGAAACTGTAGTACTGCAGTTGATTAAAATATCACGATTAACACAATCGAAAGCCTTAGAAAAATCACGAAAAGTTGTTGCAGTGTAATGAGGGCTGGTTTGGCTAGAGTACACATTATTAAGGAGGGAGAATTTATGTTTAAACAGAAATGATGAAAGCCTGTTTTTGACCAATCTTTTTATGATCTGATATAACGTGGAAAGGGGTGCAATTGGACGATAATTAGATGTTTGATTTTTTTCTCCTCCTTCATCCAGAAGTAAAATTATGCTCGATAAAGAAGCGATGGAAATAAGACGAGACATCGCGCCAAAAAGTGCAGTTAATTTGCTATATTTTAGCATTTTTTCCGCAATTCGGCTAGCTAACTTTGAGTTAGTGTTAAGTGGGCGAGATTAATTGGAATAATTTGCCCAACTGCACCGCAGTTTTCTCAGCAATTTTATTTGAATTATAAGCCAATTTTTTCGGAAAATATTTTTTGTATTTCTAAATATTCAATGCCCTTTTTTATAATGTTACCTTAGTGATTTCTGAGCTAACTTTGAGTCGGTGCTAAGTAGGCGGGAAAGAGACGAATTCCTTATCGGGCCCATTTGCTCTTAATTGGACTCTAATAATTCCAAATCTTTGATGTCCATATTGCAAAATCTTTTTGATTGAATTGAAATATTTTTGTCGAATGAAAGAATGTTCATATATGAATATAGTCAACGTTGAAGTATTGAGTATGATTGAATAAAAATTTCTAAAAGAATGTTTAATGGTATTCCGCCTACTTATTAAAAATAAATGAATCACTATTATATAGAAATATAGATACAAAAAGAATACAGGAGTATTCCTAATGAAACGGTAATAACCGTTATTCTTTTATGTTCAAGTCTATTGAAGTACTTCAATTTTATTTAAAAGCACTCAATGTCCGCCGAAATGAATGATTCAACTGCCGGATTATCATCAAAGAAAAAAGAATGATGGATCCTATTAGTCTAACGTGTTAGAAAAATGATCATTCGGTAATGTAATAAGCAGTTGAATATCTGAAAACCAAATAAAATTGGTAATTTATCTAATTATTATACACAGAAATGACATTATAATGATGTTTTTTTTTCTTACGATGATATTATTATTAGTTGAATTTTTTGGAAGTTGTATTTTCTATCTTTTGTCTCGTGGGTAGAGTCCGTAACATAATTTAAATTAATTTTTTGATTTCTATTGAATAATTCAAATGTAAATTCCACTATTTTACGAGGTGGGTTCGAAAAATGACATAACTTTCTGCGGACTGGTATTTTGTTATATATAGAGTGCTTAAAAAAAGTTGATCTCCTCTCGAGGATATAATAGAACAGGCGTTGAAGAAGTTTGCGGCAACTACTGGCAACATTGTATTAAAATTTTATACGAATATGATACCAAGTAGTGTTAAACAAAATAATAGATTTATTGAGAAAATTTGAAGAAAACCTTAATATCACCTAAAAAATCTGGATACTGTGTACCGTTTTCGGGATATTTTTATTTTGGAGTAATAACCGATGCTGGTATAAAGTATTGATAAAGATATTAATTATTATTATTTTTAATTAGTGAGCATTATGTGAATTGAAAATTTTTTGTCTGGTAAATGAGACTGATACATTTTACAAAATTGGGACTGAGGGCTTTCGATTCAAACTTAAATAAGTAAAGCATTGACCTATTGGAAGCCTTAGTATGGAACAAACAAATTGATTATCATTTATTTCAGTTCTGAGACTCAAAATATTAGTTTAATACAAATGCCTCAATAGCTCAGTACCTATAAGTATTTGACGCTAAACCAGCGAAGATCTCGTCGAAATTGGTCGTAATCAATTTCCGAATCGATGGATTTGTAGAGGTGCAGAAGCTTCGATTCATCAGCCTCCTCTGTCATGTGATTCTAATCCCTTGGATTACACTGTTTGGTAGTATCTTGAAGAAAAATTTATGCTACAGAGGTAAATTCATTTCAAGAATTGGAAGACAGAATTAATCGTCACTTCAATGACCTCATAGCTGACTCCCAACCGTTTAGAAGATTAATGGATTCTTTAGAAAAAAGGATAGGCTTGTGTATTCGTGAAAAAAAAGAAAACTTTGAACACCTACTCTAACTGAATTATTATTATTATTATTATTATTCTAAATTTTCATCTTGTGATATTTTGTTCAATAAATTTATCATTACTAAAGACGGGGTCACCTTTTATGAAACACCCTTTATATGATGACATAATGAGTCTCATCAAATTATTTTTGTCATAACTTTCAAATTGTAATTCCTGTGATATGATAAGTCTCACCCACTCATTTTACTCGCAATAAAACTGATTGAAAAGTCCTATGAGAATGTCAGGGTTTATATATATATATATATATATATATATATATATATATATATATATATATATATATATATATAAACTACTGGCAACAATGTATTGAAATTATATAAGAATATAGTCTGGAATCTGATACATCCAATGAATTTGTTTTTATGTCTGCCTCTCATAGAGGGCGCTAGTTACACAGTTCGTATCAAGTAGTATTGAACATAACTTTTTCAATATTAAATGAATTGAGCAAAATTTCAAGTGCAAGCAGCTTAAATATCAATCCATTAAACAAAAAATCACAGGATAAAAATTTGAGAAGAAAGCGTTAAATTAGAGTGGGTGTTCAAAATATCCTCCATTTTTACAAATACACAATTTTCTAAGCGATCAGCTATGAAGTCATTAATACTTTAACCAGTCTCTGAGACCGGACAGGAAATTTGACTCTTCGAAATTGGTATCCCTGATTGTTCGCCCACTAGCTGTCTAGTAGTTTCCCGCCAATTGTTATTTGTAACTCAGTTGGCTGTGTGCCGTCGTGCCGCACAAATCGTATTTTATTTTTTATGGTCATGGGGGGTGTTGATGTCCTTGGAGATTAATCGAACGTATTTGGATACAATGAAATAAAAAGGAAAAACCTCCTGCATTCTTACCTTCTCCAAACAGAAAAGTGGTTATATGGATTTGCAGGCAATATGTCTTTGCTTTCTGTTGTGCCTAAAAAGAGTAATTCTGTAATATTGGTGTTATCAATGCACCACAGGGGACAGAAAAACAAACCTGAAATGGTCTGTTACTACAATAAAACGAAAGCAGAGGTGGACTTACTAGACATGAAATGTGAGATATATTCGTCTAGTAGAATAACCAGAAGATAGCACCTCGCAATATTCTACCAAATATTAGATATTAGTTGCACCAACTTCTTCATCCTGCACCTTTCATTTCGAGGTAATCCTCTTGTGACTAGATACCTATTCGTTTTACTCAAAACTCATCTAAAATGACAAGCTAGAAAAACGGAAAACCTGCTCCAAGTTTCCAGCATCAAAGGACAGGAAGAAAAATATTAAATGCATGAAATGTGACCAGCCAATATGCCTGGAATGCTTCTTGTACTACAAAGATTTGACTTTCGTATTAACGAAATCTTCAGTTGATACCAATATTAAAACACATTTGACCATCACTTATTCTGTAATAAAACTGTTTGAAAAAAAAATTAAAAATCAAATTATTATTATTATTATTAGGACTAAAATATAAAATTTATTTTCTATTTTTCAAAATTATCGATTACGGTGAAGATGGAAAAATTACGTGAAACTTTTGGCAAAAGCAACGTGCAATGTAGTGAATGATTTCGGAAAAGAGGGACTGTAGCTGATAGGCCCAAGCATGGACCACAACGTACTGCAAGATCGGCTGAAAACATTACTGCTGCTTAAAAAAGTATTTAAAACAATCCATCAGAACAATTCAACGCCGTGCTCAGGAGCTTGGTCTTCAAAGAACAACTTTAGCCACAATTTTGCACAACTATTTGTATTTGTTTCCATTTCAAATTCAGTTGACACAAGAACTGAGAGCGTCTTGCGAATGAAAAGAGAAAGAGAGGCATTTATGTATTTCTACCTCTTTCTTTTTTTGCGTATTGCGCATGCGTGTCTATGATTCAACGGGCAACGGTAAAGTGCGCACGTAACCTGTACGTATGTAAATAAATATTATATTTGCCTCATGTAAATAATGTGATAAAGATTATTAAACATTTTTTGTCGAATATGCCTTACTACTGTACTACTGCAAAAAGAGCCAATACCTGGATATAAAATTCGCAGTTTTCATAAGTAAGTCCGTATAAGTAATTCTAGAAGTAGTTAGCAAAAATGTTGCTTTGATTGTATGCACAATATTAAAAAATGAGTGTTATAAAAATGATATAATGTTTTATCATTAAAATATGTTTTGTTTATTGTAGATTTCCAGATGATGATGGTTTAAGACGGGAATGGATGACTTTTGCTGGACTAAGATCTATAACCAAGTATACAAAACTTTGCAGAGATCATTTTGATACGAGTGCCTATGAAGACTCTGATGGAAGTGTTAGCTACCCAGTCACAAAAGATGTAACACTACTGAATTTGCAAAAACAGTCATGTGTCAGTAATGTTTCTGTGAATACCGTAGTTAATTTGCTATCCTCTATCAACAATGATTTGCCTGCAAATACTAGTAAAGCATTTGGTGAAAATAAGCAAGATTTTTGCGAACCTGTCAGTTATCTTATATCAAACTCATCTGTGGATTCGGATACAAGTAAAATTAGTTTATTGTTGACTTAATGGAATGCAATAAAAAAATTTGATTGATACAATAGGACTGAATTTTCAGTTATAATATTAATTAATTAGCCTTGCAAAATTAATTTCACAAATAAAATATAGAAGAATACCAAAAAATTCTCTCAAAACAATATTCCTATAAATATATTAGCATGAAAAAAAATTTAAGAAAAATTGCGTTTGCGGGAATCGAACCGAGAAAACAAAATCTAAAGGCTGAGATCTTGACACCTCAATCACCGTACATTCATGGATATACATAGTGTGAAGTAGGGCTGGGCAATTATCAAAAAATATAATGATTATATAAAATAATCGATTATTTTGGATTAATCGAAAATAATCAAAAATAATCGATTTATCGAAAATTATCAATTTTTATTCGTATATCGGAAATAAAGCTTCAAAAGAACGATTGAGGTTTGATTCCTACAAAAAACAAGATAAAGAACGAGTATACCACTAGAAACATAAAGAAGACATTATGGTTTGATTCCTAATGAAAACAAACCAAATAATGAACCTACAGAAGATATTTGGAAGTAAGATTCTGATATTGAATTATGTTGAAATAATTATTCAGAAAATAAATTTTTTAATCGTAAAATTGATTATTATATTATTTGATTATTTTAATGATTGTGAGAAAAATAGTGTGTATGCTATAGCCGCGAAACTTTTTAACGACCTCAAGATTATCTTGCCTCGGCCGCAAGCGGTCTCGGCGATAACTGTTCTTTCGGTACGTTAAAAAGATATTTCGCGGCATACAAATAATTATTTCAATCTTTTACTTTGTAATGAAGACACTTAAAAACTCTCTTTTAAATTCAATTAAACTGTACCAAAACCATTATGCATTTTTGAGAATGAAACTAGGCAAGAAACATTGTATTTTATAAAACCAAATTCTCACAGGATGTTGTCCACAAGCTCCATCGATGGATCACCCGATTAATCGATTATTTTTCGATAAATCGATTATTTTGCCCACCCCTAGTGTGAATTACTTCAAAAACTTGTGGGCTGAGAGGCTTAGCCTAATGATTTGTGAATTAGCTCAACCTATTTTTATTGAATATTACTTGGGAAATATACAATTATTTTCATTGCACTAGATTTCGTTTATCAACAGTATTGCAGGAAATATCTCATTCTGTTTCAATTCACGTTCTGACACGAAATCTAATCAACGCGCATGCGCCATTAGACAGAGACAGCTATACATTATTTATTCTCACTCTCTTTCTATCGGTCAGACGCTTCCACTTGTATGGGCTCCTATAGAATGCTTCTCTATCTGTAATATCTCTATGGTTACAGCTCGCCCATGACAACCCCGATTTACATGAAAAAATAATGAGTGACGAGCCACTTTTCCATTTGAATGGATACGTGAATAAACAGAATAGTCGGTTTTGGGCAATAGAAAACCCTCAAATTATTAATCAGTCACCTTTGAATTCATTAAAAGTGACAGTCTTGTGTTCAATTTGGCCAGGAGGAATCACTAGACCTTTCTCTTCTTATTTTCTATTTCAAGAAATGGTGATGCTGTTTGGCCTCCACGGTCGCCTGATATGACTGCTCCGTAATTTTTGTGGGTATGTCTGAGAAGCAAAGCTTACGCAAACAAACCAGAAACGCTGGAGCAACTCAAACCAAATTTTCGTTAAGAAATTAATGAAATACCGCGTGAAATGTAATTAAAAATATTGTCAAATGGGTTCGCATTTCTAAGGTCATTTATCAGATATTGTATTCCATACATAATTGCCGACATTGAATAAAACATATATCAATGTAAGAATCATTCTCAGAGACCTGATGATACCTACTGATAGTGATAGAAAATTCATGATACAGTTAAAGTGATGTGATGTCTTTCAATTCTCTGTAGCATAAACTTTTTCTTTAAGTTACGGCCAAACTGTGTTATCCAAGGGATTAAAATCGCATGACCAAGGAGGCTAATGAATCGAGGCTTCTACATATCTACCAATCCATCTATTCGTAAAATGGTGGAAAAGATTGGGAAGAATAAAATGTATAAAGCAAAAGATGATACACGTCGTTTTAAGAATCAAATCCCTCAAAGGGCAATGAAGAGGAAACTTAGTAACAAAGACTGATTATAGATGAACCAAAAAATTACAATATGGTCCCCACGAGACATCAAGAGACCGACCCAGGACAAGACCTAAACTAAGATAGGACCATGATATGAAGTAGTAGAGGAGCAGCAACTATTAACCAACGATAGACATGAATGGGCTCAAATGAAGGATCAATACATAAACATGTAAGGTTAGAAATAGTAAGAAATGATTACCGATTACCGATACAATCAATTGTGCACTACACTATTTCTTCTAATATACATGCCTGGTATTTCGAATAAGAGAATTTTACAAAAATGAAATTTAATACCATATCAAATAATCAAACAATCCAATTACCAATTTTCAATTAACACACCCATAATTATAATCAGATACCAACCTTGTGGTTTTATCGGGTAATTTGTTACACCACTATCTTATTAGTTTAATTTTTAATGCTCAGTTTCATTGAAATGTACTGTGAATGAAAAAATAATCATGCCACACCTCAAGTGCATAGCTAGAAATGGCTGAGTAATTGGATTTGAAAGAAAAAAAAATAATTAATTGTTGAGATTAAGATGAGATTGAAAAGACTATGAGAAATGATCAAAACAATACGTGCATGAGTTCACATGTTCAGAAATTACGAAATAAGTACAAAACGTCTCCAAGTCCTGTTACGAACAAAAAAAAACTCGTTTCATTGACCATCTGCAATTAGTTTCTACTCTCAACATATTAAAAGAAATCAAATAATTTCGTAGTCAAGCTGAAACCTATCTCGAATGGTATAATCATATAAGATATTTCATTATTCAAAGCTACAATGTTTGAGAATACAGAATGTAACGTTTTTCGTATTTATTTACACTGTTTCTATTCATGAAGTTAATTGATAAACACTGTCTCTCACGCTCTTAATTTTTTTACGCACTATACAATACACTTCACTAATTTACTTATGAATATCACTTAAACAAAATTTCTGGATTATTTTGATTAATTCGTTCTTTTCACTACGACTTCACTAACTAACTTCTTGCGTTTACAGATAAATACAATTCTACAAAGTTCTGGATCAAAAAGAAATAAATAAATTGCCTTCACTAGAAATTACGTAGATTGAATGAACCGCCTGGTATAATAAAAAGTTTTAAAAGGAAACATCAAAGGCGCATCCGCTATTTATAAAGAACAGACGAAAGGCGCCGCGTGAATTCGCCGAATTCTAAAAGTCCATTATAGCTGAGCATGCCTGGCTTAAGGACCCATTTCGCGAGCTTGATCATAATAATAATTTTTGTTGGTTGATTCTAAATTCATGTGCAAGACATTGACAATTTTTTCAATGTAACAGATTTGGAAATATTTGAATTATTCTTAAAAAGAATTGTATATAGATACTTGCGTGCATAGGAATCGGCCCACTGTGAACTTTTGACTTTAACTATATTTTTTTTTGAATTTCTCACCGATTCAAAAAAAAGAAATATGCTGTATAAAAACTTTGGACTGAAATTAATGTATTATTGACAGTTTCAAACTTAACACTTAATTTCTTAACGATGGGTATGACTTCCTCCTGTCCTAGTAACTCTTCTTCTACTTCAACAATAAGCTCTGGAATCAAGTTCTTTTTAGCTCAACTCATAAATATTCTATCAAGTCTAGGTAAGGACTGTATGCTGGCCACTCCGTAACCCGAAAAACAACTTGTGTAAAGTCATCTTGCACGATTCTAGCGGTGAGTAGCCTTGTATTGTTATGCATAAGGGTCTCCAATGTAGTGGATGTAAGTTACTACATGAATTGCTAAAATCTCCTCGATATAACCATCAGATGTTGAAGCGTGAACATGGTCGCCCTTACGAATGAATACAAGGTCGCTTCGTGTTCCTATAAAGATCATACAGGAGCCATATCCATAAGCACTCCGTTCTTCAAAGCGGAATTCTGCAAATCACTCTCCTGGTCTTCGGTAGACTTTCCTCCTTTGATTGTTACCATGGAAGCATATTCTGGTCATACGCTTCTCATTCTAAGCATTTTTGTCTTGTATTTCATATATGAACTCATAATTTGTTGGACTTATTGATTGATGGAACTTTCCAATGCAACAAATCAAGATTGATACAATAATACAACATCGTCAAAATAAATCATATATTCTTATTCATCTTTGTGTTGATTGCTTTTCAAGCTTAATCAATTTTTTCTTACTGATGCTTCAGTTTCAGTTTACGCTTTGTTACCTACGTCCATCTCTAGATGGCAGCGCCGCGCCTCAGCTATTTCAAACACTTGAAATCTGGACAAGACAACCAAGCAGCTATATAGAAATTGAGCTTGGTTTCAACACTTATATGTGAGAACTTGGCCAAATAATATATTTGTCAAATCCTAATAGAACCAGCAGAATCACTTCCGATAAAAGCTCTTGCAAAGAGACCTTCTTAGAAATAATCTTCACTTTACCATTTGACAACTGTATCAATCAGAAACCTTACATCGACCGTTTAAGTAAAATTAATTTTTTTATTTTTAATCACATTTTGGAATATGGAATTGTCGACTCAACAATGTCAATTGTTCGGCTGATACCGCAAAATTAGTTGAATATGAATATGAAATAAATTTTAATTTTTCCGATGAAATAAATTCTATCGTACATTTATTATTTTTAATTTTTAATGTGGTTTAATGACAAAGTACACATCATAATTAATGAACGCTGATCAATTTATAATAAATAATATATAATCGGGAATAAGTGATTTTGATTTTCGAGATTTTCCAATTAATTACCTGTAATTTCATCCATTATCAGAAAATAGTCTGTCAATGACAACTCTGATGATTATAAAAATCACCTACCACCTACCTTGAAGAGCTTGTGTTGATGTGCTTATTCTGGGGGTGAATAACACACCAACTAGGGAGTAGTTATTATTACCATAGAAATCGATAGAAAAAAACATTCTAAGCACAAATTATTCTATGGAGTGTTTTCGAAAAATCAATAAATCTTGACTTATTCTTGATCGAATGTTTTTTACAAAAATAGTTAAATATGTAACAATTTTGTAGAGTAGTTGAATGTGAATATTGAGCCCCAAACAAATGTTACAATCACACGAGTCGAAAAAAGTCCTTAACACACGAGCTCCATACTACATTTTTTCTACTAGGAAAAATTTGTTCTAAATACAGAAGTTCAATGGTAATTTTGTTTACGTACGCGTTCATTCATTCCTCCATCATATATTTATCAATATATTGAGCATTTTAATCAAGATTAGAACAAATTAACAAAACAACAGTCGAATAAAATAGGTACTACTACATACATAAGTAGGAGAAAAAAAATTGGAATAAACGCGACTTGAACCTGGGACCTCCCGTATGTGAACCTTAACCACTACGCTACGGAGACCTTAATAATGTTTTTTTTCCGCACTACGTCGATGATTTTTGATGCATCTACAAAATTCCAGCCTATGGATTTTATCTCCAGGATTTAGTCGCTGAATCATTTGAATATGATATGGGTACTTTTGATTTTGTTATAATACTCTTCATATTTATGATTGAGTAACATTAAGTTCTCGAATTACTTGTGTAGTGCTTATTGTAAGATTCATAGTCTGCCATTTGGAAAAGTGCCATTTTCTTGCATTGAACTAAGGATATTCTCTAAGACTTCTTAGAGTTGCTCGTTATTTCTATTTGGTACAGTTGATACAATGTATTATTACTTGATATGCCTGGACAGTCAAGCATTTTCCAAGCAGAAATCTATGCAATTGAAAGATGTGTTCAGTTTAATCTAGAGAGGAGCTAGAGCAAACAGGAGATTGGATTGCCTGACATTTCTGTAACAAACTAAAGTAGATTCCACATGGTCATCCTGTCAAATTGTTTTTTTAATTAGAATACACGACACCTTCTAGAACTGGAGCATCTAGCAGTGGTCGCACTTAATGAAAACATAAGGTAATAAAAAGTACTTAAAACATACCTTAAAGTGGAACTATGAAACAGATTATTGGCTAATTGGCTAACGACAAAAATGGAAATAAAAAATGGCTGAACACTAATGAGGATGAGATCTTGAGATAAGACAAACAAGACAACGAATAAGAGAAAGGAAAAGCGAACAATGGGATCAGAAATGTCGGGAAGCAGCGTGATATATTGGAGGAAGGAGATGTAGCGAAGAGAAAGAAGTACATACAGATCAAAATGCAGTGAAAAATGCAATGACACCTCTAAAAAATGGAAGAGTAGCGTGGCCGGGGGGATAAACGCATAACTAACTAAAAATAGAACTTAAAAGCTATATTCATCTCTGATTCATCTATTTACAAAATACGCCAACGGTGGAAATTTATCAGAAGAGTGGAAAATGACCTTTGTAACATCGATAAACAAGAAAGGTAACAACTATAGAGGCTTATCTGTAACTAATTCAATTAGGAAAGTTATTGAAAGAATAATAAAAGATCTTATAGACACGGAATACAACAAGCAAGAAGAGGAGGAACCGTGTGGTTTCGTGTGGAAAGATCTTACACAGATAATGTGTTCTGCTTGAAATAAGTCATAGGGAGAAAACTAGAAAGAGATAGGGCAACGGATTTGTTGTTTATTGACTTACAGAAAGCTTACGATAATGCATCTATTACGAAACTAAAGGAAGAACTCCAAGAAACTTTTACTCTCATAAAAGCGATTGATATACTATACGGATATAAGATCTTGTGTAAAAATGGGTAAAAAAGTAGCAGAGCCATTTAGAATTGACAAGGGTCTTCGACAAGGATGCTGCATCTCCCATGCTTTTTGAGATATATGTAGTAACAGCACTCTCTCAGTGGAAAAGAAAATGCAGAGGAATGGGCATAGATATCGACGATGAAACTTTCTTTCATACTCTACTATTCGCCAAAGATCATGTGATATGTGTAAATGAGAAAAGGAACTTGAGTACATGGAGAGAAAACTTGGAGAAGAGTATGAAAAATGGGGTCCCAAATGAATATTAATATCTCAACATTGATGAAGAGACCACGGATCTTGTTCTTAAAAATCATGGAATAATTCAAAAAAATGTGTTATTTATAAGGGACGGATGACGCAGAAATAAAATCTACTATAAACAAGTTAAAACAGAAAATGAAATAAATGTAAGGCAAAAAAAGGAAAATGAGAATTCATGATTCAAAGCACGTTGACACAAGGATCAGGAACGTGGGTACTGAGAGAACAAGCTGAAAGGAAAATAGAAGCTACAGAAATGGACGCCATAAGAAGGGCACATAGGATTCTTTTGAAAAAACTCGGTTCCATAGATTCATTTGAAAAAACTAAGAAAATAATGTTTGAGTACTTTGATTCACCTAGTATCAGATTCAATATTTATCGACGAAATAAATAATTTCCCATGAATCTTACTGGTAATTTCAACTTTTTGAATACCTTGTTGAACATATCTCAACCTTATGCAATGTGGAAGTCAATTTGATTCCAAATATGCTGTTATGAACAAACTTGCAAAATGGGCCCTTAGGCCGTCCCTTTACAACTACAATGGAATTTTTAAATTGGCGAAATCGCGCGGCGTCTTTCATATATTTCATAAATGGCGGAGCTCGTTTGATGTTTATTTGTATATAATTTTATCAGTAGCAGGTGGTTTATATACAGTATTTCCTCTAAACAATTTCTAGGAAAGTCTATTTATTTCTTTCTTTTGTATAATCTGATATAATTGTATTCTGGATAATTTTTTGTATTACTTCTAATGTGGCAGCCCTGTTCTCCTTATATAAACTATAAATTGTCCAACCTATAGAATCTTGAGCTAGCTAGCTCTGCCAAGTGTTTTTATTTTTTCTTTATATGTTTTTCGGTTCTGTGGATGATTCACAGCAACTCCTTTGGTGACTACTCGATAAATGGAAAATTTATTTACTCTAGTTAATTATGATATTTTCCTTCTTTAAACATTCGAATATATTCAAAATAACTTGCTGTGTTTGTATATCTATGAAAATGTATGACTTAAATGAATTTCACCCAACGACGCCACTGGTTATAGCCGAATTTTTGACTGGAATATTTCGAAAAAATTGTGTACATACGTATTCCGACAGCTTCGACTAATAGGAATGCATTTATGTTTACGATTCGATGTTTTCATTGGTAAACAGTGGAGATGATGAGTCCACGTGGACTGACGGTTTGTTAGATGTTTACCGAATTTTATACGGAGGCTAACCATGGTATGAGTGCCGTGCATATTCATGAAATATTGATTGTCTGTCGCATAACTGTCTTTTACCATTGATATTGGAAGAACTGTAGTTAGTTTTAAATAGTCAGAGTGAAAAGAACGAACAAGTAGAAGTTATCGCAGAAATTATTTAAGCGATATTTATAAGTAAATTATTATAATTTAAGTGTATTGTATAATGTGTAAATAAATCATAAACGTAGGGGAAAGTGTTTATTAATTTACCGGACGAATAGAAATAGTGTAAATAAATACGAAAAATGTTACTACTCAATAAAATATGAGGTATTTCATTCAATGAAGTGTAACTTTGATATGGTACAGCATTTTGGAACATCCTGTAAAATTGTGTAGATGGCTATAATTCCTTAAATTTCCAAATTGATATCTCAAAAGACAAAGGAGGCAGTGAACTTCATCACACTAATCAATCGCCCTGTACATAGGAATTCTATACTGATTGGTGATGCTCCTATACTCTGTGTATATTATCTTGATTTTTTTGTCCACCCTTCTCTTGAGCACTCTGATGTACATATAAAAATATTGGTGGGTGTTGATGGAAAGGATTATTTTTCTTAATTTGATCACGAACATCATATTTTCTATGCGTTTCAGTTTTTGAAGTGATTATATTTCCAATTATTTATTTTTTCTGTTGCAAGGACTGAATCTTTCTGTTTTTCTTTGACACTACGCTATTATTTCACTCCATTGAAATTTTTTTGAAAACAAAATTCAAACTAAGATATTTATTTCAACATAGTTGTGGTAAGAATTATTTTTGTTTAATTATCAATTTTCTTATACTTTCCTTATAGTTTGTAATGTGGATGCCATTCATCAAAACCAAGAATAATTAAATTTATTGAGTATATAAATCTTAATGTGAAGCGTAGGCGGTAATATACGTTTCATATTATGTCCCTTTCGTGAGTTATTATATTAAGGATGGTAATAGAAAATTATGGATATGAAGTGTGGGCAAAAGACGCTCACAAAGGCTCTATATTTCATATTAACTTCAGAAAAATGTAAATATATTGAATATATATCATAACAATGTGGATATTTAGAAGTTAGAAGTGGACGCTAAATTTTATATAAAGGGTAACCCATCAAAAAAGGTAATGATCATTTACGTTGAATAGTTTACTTAATTTGAGCAAAATCTTACAATATAATTTTGAATGAGCTAGAGCAAAGTTGGCTAATTTTTTTATGTCAGTGCCACAAAGTCATGAAAATTCTTTTAGTTCACCAATCCTGGGCTAGATAAATCGACTTAATGTTTGTTTAAATGAGAGCTGATATTCAAACCTCCATTTTCAGCAGGTACTACAACAAGGTTAGGTTAGGTTAACATGGTGATCTCCACTTTTCAGCCGAGATCCACTTGGAGGCCTTAGGCCCATTGTGATATTCTTGCTTACTTTTCAGTCAGCATCATTTCACTCCCCTTCCCTATCTCTTCCATTGCCAGGTCCTTGCCGCCTTCCCAAGCTTTTCCAGTTTGCAATAAAGTGATTCAGGTCCTTAACACCCAGCTCCGCTGCTTCTTCCAGACATTCCAATGTTTCACTTCCCATGCATTGTAGTCGTTTCGACGTCAATGCTGTGCAGTGACACATTAAGTGTTCTATTGTTTCTTCCTCTTCACTGCATTCTGTACAGAGATCGCCGGTTCTGATACCCATTTTCCTGAGTCTAGAGCCTAGTGTTCATTGACCGGTAATCACTGCTACGACCCTTCGGATCGAAGCTTTCCCATAGCCTAGCAGTTCTGTTGTTTTTCTCTTCTGTAGCACAGGCCACAAGGAGCGTGAGATGACACAGTCACACACACTATTACTCCACCTCTTGCCGTGCCCTCCCTCTAATGTTCTATCTATCGTGTCTCTTAGCAATTTGATCGGTGGTAGTGGCAAGCCCTCCGCTTCGATCCCGTTCCTGGTTGTTCCCAATTTGATTACTTTGTCTGCCATTTGATTCCCTTCTACATTGCCGTATCCAGGTATCCAGCAGAGTGTAACGTTTTGGTCACGAATCCATGACAAGGCTTAGCGACAGCTCACCACTGACCTAGATCTCACTGCCGTAGACGATAGTGATCTCAGAGCCGTGTAGATTGTGATGCCATGCACCGTTTCATCTCTACCTCGGATTAGTTCCGCGGCTTATTCTATTGCTGGCAGCTCGGTCTGCAGTATGTTGCAGCCATTTCTAAGCCTCAAGGATTCTCTTTTTCCCAGAACATCAGAGTATACTTCCGCTCCTGTCCGTTCGTCTTTTACGGACCCGTCCATGAAGATTGAGTTACTTCCCGTTCCTGGGTTCGCTTCCCAGTCCTATCTCATTTGTATGAGTATGTTCAGGTCTATTTCAAAAGTCAGTCTGACGGTAGTGTAGTCGGTGCGTTGTTTCAACACACCTTTGTCTACTGTAACGGCCATATTCTTTATCTCACAACAAATAACTATGAATTCAAAACTTCATAAGAAGCTGCAAATATATTTTCTTCATCTAATGCAATCCATTGATGAATGTTTGCGATAATATTTTCCATTATTCCTCTATTCTTTGCAGGGTGTATCAACAATTTTATGTTGTGTGGGTGTGTCCGTTGTCTGATATTGCGACACCAAGTTAATTCTCCAGAAGTTAATGATGAAAATAATTTTCAGCGGTCATGTTTTTGATAGAACCACAACAAATTTAAAACATGTGGGGCAATTTGAAGGTTCGCTTTATAAAGAATAACTAGTTTTTTGGGCGCGTCGACAATGTCGATAATTTAATCATCATCCTCGTCGAATTCATAAAATATAATATGCACATCTTCAATCATCCTAACAAAAGCCTTCATAATATTATACAAATGTAAGCAATTGGAAAAAATTAGGGTTCGAATCCTTCGTTTCATGTTGTGCAAAAAACGGTATATATGTAGTTTAAACCGAACTTTGAGGTTGGATCTTCATTAGAAAGAGAAGAGTGATTAGATGAAGAATAACCATTAAATATTTAGAAAAAACCAGGATAATAAAGCTATTAAATAAATAAGTTTGCAAAGGAGTGTCCAGAAAGTTATAAAAAAGGCTTGTGCGGAATTTGTCATAAATTTAAACTGAATAGATCCGGCATCTCATTACCGTTCAAGTTTTGCCATTTGTACGAATACGTTAACCTAACCTAACCTAACCTAACCTAACCTAACCTAATCTAACCTAACCTAACCCAACCCAACCTAACCTAACCTAATTTACTTGTATCCAAAACTTCTTTCCGAACGATATGACGCCCTTTGAACATAACTGGCATAAATTGCTATGTACAAATTAAAACTAGGAAAGCGAGTCAATTGTTTCAGAAGATCAAGAGTATTAACTAGGAAACTTAAGGATATAAGTTTTGTATGTGTATATTGAAAAATTTATAATCCCACATTTTATTTGATATTTTTTTAAAAATTTATTTAAATACAATCAATATAACATAAAAGTAACCCGTAATTTCAAAGAGACAATTTTATTGTGTTATATCCTTAAAAGTAACATTTTTTAACATCGTTTTTAACAAAAGTTTTTTTAACAAATTGAGCAGACCAAACTTTGACAAAGCTCCAATAAACATGATCTACAATGATTGCAGGTAATTTTATACAAAAAGTTTGATTCAGTCTTACACGCATCACAGTTGATTGATTGATAGTACTATTTGACTCGTCACTAGTAAATATAGTAATGTTCGTAATTCTTATAGCATTAGCTATTGCTACCTCCAAATCACCATAATCACATTTAACTTTTTCTTGAAGTATCACTTTCACTAGAATTTCAAACAGCACGTGCTAATATTATTTTTGTATTAAGTAATTCTGGCCTATAACGAGCTTTTTTCAAAAACTATACCACAGTAGCCAGATTCAATAGAACTAATTTATCTCACGGAGGTACAATGATCATGTCCACAAACAATGACTTTTCCGAAATAACAGCTGAATAACTTAATATATATTAAAATTTTAAAATATTAAAAAATACTGTACAGGTCGTGCATGATAATGCTTTTTCCGTTTCGGGAAAGAAGGAATTTGTTTCTTTTAGGACATCAACAGCTGTTAGATAAAGCTCATCGTGCCACAATTGCTACCAAAGTTCAATTTGATTCTTTATGTTTGGTAAATCATAAAACTGGGCAATAGATTCACAAATTTGTTTTAGATTTTCAGTTGTCATCTTTTGAATCTGCGCTAGGGGTATCTTTGGTGCTCTCCATGACATTTCTAGTTTCAGGAAGTGAATTTAGATCATTCATAACTAGTTTCAGTTTGTGGGACGAGCAATGAAAGTAGAGGGCTTTGGTGTACTTTTCCTGACATCGTTGAACAACTATCAAAACCAAAACTTACGTATTTATTTAAATTTAGATTTTGTTTTGTCAAAAATTCATCTATACTATATGCAATCGATTTCGCATCCAAATCTTGTAGCACAATGAATCCGACAAACATTTCTTGGACTTCCAGTGTTTCTTCATCCCAATCGATAGTTATTCAATGCCAGAAATATCAGCTGTTTCGTCTTCTATCAGCCTTAATAACGCTCCCACAAATACTAATAACTTAATTTTGAATATCCACTGAACGGTAGCTTGCATTCTTTTTCCTCTGCTCAATGTGTTTCTCTAAAATCAAATCTCCCGCGTCAATTCTCAAGAATACCTTCACCATAATGTTTACCTCACAGTGCTAAGTCGTGCGACCCGCATAACGTAAGAATAGATTTTATAATTTTGTGATTTTCTTCAACAATTCCCTGGGAATATTTGTTCAGTTGCAAATCGACAGGCACACCTTCGAGAAAAGATTTAGCAGCTTTCAATGCCTTCTTATGGTAGTGAGTTTCAATGTGCTTTTTCATTCACTGTTCGTGAATATCTTTGAACTTACAAAAAGGCATTATAGCAAATGATCCAATTGCGGAATCTATTGATAGGAAGGCAATTGCTCGCACGGGTTTAGGACTAGACTAATCGTTTTGCGGCTAGCTACATTTGATCTCCTTGAACTGCCTTCCCTGCCAGTATATTATTATGTGGTGCTCAAGAATGTCCTCAGACAATCAACTAAAACCTTTGCTAGTATAGACAATATAGTGACATTATCATCATCAACGTCCGTATGGAAAATAAGCATAATGAACCCCGGTCCACTAAAGGTTCAAGCATATCTTCAAAGAACATGCGATCTTGATCTCACCTAAGGAAATTCTGCGATAGTATCTGCCAGAATGACCTAAAACTTATTCTAAACGTCTATTTAGGTTTAATGTATTTCATCAACTATTTTTGGGATCAAAATGGATTTTGCAATGTTAAATCGACCAAATTCCTTCTCTTACATAACTTGAATCGATCAACATAATATGTACTTTTGGTAGTTTAAAAATCTGACCTTCAGCATAGGTAAATACCACCTAATAATCCTTGGATTCAGTTGAAATTAGTAAACATCAAACACCTGCCAGGATTCAAATATAATGATATAGTGTAAGGAGCTAAAAGGATATTACGTTGAAAAATAAACATATTTTTGTGTTTTCTCTGTTTGGCCAGGTACTTCTGAGATTATACTCGTAGTGAGTAAAATTTTTAAGTAGAGACTGAAATTATTTTTCTTTTTCTCGACTAATATTTTTTAAATTCTGTGATTATTTGCATGTTATCTTTCTCATCTCTCTAGTTTGATGTTAGTGAATGTGACAAAGTATATGGATTTTAATTAAAACAATAGCAGCTTCCGCTCATGATAAAACTTGAAGCACAAAGGATAACGCCAACAAGAAACTTGAATATTATTAATCACACTTTATAATAATGAGATCGAAGCGTGTTCCTCTTCAACGTTCCTGAGAATGAGCTTTACGGTAATTAACGAGATGATAACATCGAAGAAGCTCTCAATTGCAATTATTTTGTGATTGTTAATGTATGTAAAAACTGGCTTCTAATAAGAGACCAAATTAAACAATAATATATTCAATAGATTCTTCTATATAATTGTATACAGGGTCTTGATATTAAAAATTGGGGAAAGAGTAAAATTATGCTGATATATTTTCTCCTATGATTAGCGGCGGCTCATGCCCAATTATTAACAATCGGTAGCTTTTACAAGGACGACTTGTACAATCTAAAGGTAGCAAAAATAAATTTTTTAATTGATTTTTTAACAAATAAGTACCCTCTGTTTAACTCGATAACATTTATGGTTTAAGAGGTATGTAGATATTTAGATCGTTGTACATGCCAAGAAAACCGTTCGCCATAAAGAGAAATTCTAAAAAAAATTATCATAAATTGTAATTATACCCCACTCATAGGGGGTATGAGAACACAATCAAAAATTTCTTGGAGCTAATGAATAAATGACTAAACTTGAAAGAGAATAATAATCATTTTTCATTCATTCAATAATGATGACATCGTACTTATGGTAGATTTCACCTTAAATAAATATGCATTTGATGTATGGTTTAGCTTCTGTTAACTCGTCAGGAGTCAGTTGGTTCTATACTGAACGCTTTCCGGGCAGAATTATAAAATTTTTTATCGTACAAATCGTGAGAACATTATTTTTAAATGATTCATCATTGTAATGTTAATATAGTTCAGTCAATTTAGGAGCAATCACTCCATTTATCCCAGTGAACTGAGGAGCGTTTGCTCCATTTTCTTCACAATTTTTCAACAATTAACTGATTTGTGATTTCCAAACTCTAAAAGATGTTTTTAAAGCGTTTTTTTTCTCTCCCATGCTTCTGAGCGCCGAGCTTTCGAAAGGATTGGATAGAAGAAACGCAACTATAAATTTTCGTGTTTAATATATATAAAACTCTATGTATCAAATGAAAAAAAAAACAGGTGAGTGCGGTTAATTAATAGAAATATATCTGTTTACACCTGGCAACCCAAAAGCTGCGGCCGACTAAAAGATGTCAACCATTTTTATTTCAATTTGTTACATCATTTTCTTTCAAATTATGTTGAATTGACTAAGAAACATATAGCTGCAAGTTATAATTCCTACAAGGCATCCTTAATCCATTCCATACATTCTCAAGATTCCTTCGAAATTAATTTCATCAAAAGAACAGATACCTGTAGGATCAAGGAGTGGGATCCTGTACTAATAGTTCATGTTGTATTTTGTGGTTAATAAAGTTCAATGCTCACAATTTTTTTATGTAAAAATATATTTTTTCTATGACCGTGCGTTTTAACCCACTTTCCCGCACGCATTTTAGTTTTGAAAGTGTCACTTTCCCTCACGGGAAAATAAAATTATGCAAATTTTGACCTTATTAGATAGTTTTTTACTTCTGAGATTATAACTATTGTTACTACAGGTAAATAAATATTTACGAAATAGTCCATCAAATAAAATTTAAACCTTTTCTAGCCTTTTGGAAAAAAACTTAATGTTCCTAACTCATGCGTAAAGTGTCTTTCCCGCACTTGACCGCTTGCAGTCGCGTGAGGGAAAGTATCACTTTCCGCACTTGTTAGGAAAATAACTATTTTTGAAGCAGAACGTGTTTAATTCTGGATTTACCACAATCAAATCTTTAAAAATTTTAGGGATGATTCGCACCCCACTGGGTGTTTAATGTAAGTTGTTGATCATGGATTTATAAAGGTTCACTGCTTAAAAAGGAAAACACTAAGAAAAAAACAATAATGGGCTTTAACTGTCTCCTCTACTGATTCCTTTACCCTCTAATGTTTCCTCTACAATTTTCACTTTTATCTTTTTTATTTGATTCACGTTCTAATACCATGATTAAACCACTCTTGGTATTATCCTTTCTTCCATATTTATTTTCTTACTTCATCCTTGTAATCTATAGTGTGATATGGTTGTCTAGCTTGTTCTTCTTCTATTTCTTCTGTTTTACTCCTTCGCTAAGTTTCAGTCTTTTTACAAGACTTGTATGATATTTGTCTACAAAGTACTGTTCCAAAATCTCTATATTTCTCAATTCAATTTTTATTTCTACTTTTATTCTCTTTCTGGTGAAGTCTCGATGTATTTCTCCATCTTGTCTTTCACATCCAAAAACTATCTTTCTCTTTATAATAAGATCCTTGCATTTTTTTCAAATCTCAATTACGTTTAGTATATCACTCTCAATCACACACAATTTTTTAATTTTTTAAACGGTATATTAGCTCAAAAAAAATAAATTCAAATACCTAAATGAGGCGCCAAAACTCATTTGTTGTCACGACTGAGTGTGACGTAGAAAGTAAGTATTCAGACTTAAGTGAGGTTAGAAATAAATACAGTTCAAACAGAGTGGTTGGGAGTCTTTCAAAAAAAAAAGCACTGGTACAGCTGTGAGTATTCAATTTTTTAGAATACAAGATGGCGTATCGTTAGTGCATTGTACCAGAATGTACAAACACTAATATAAAAACACTAAATAAAGTTTAAATGCAAGTCCTTCGAGCGACAAAAACAATGGTTTCAAGATATAAGAAGGGATTATGCAAGCGTCGAACCTGGCAGCCTAGTATATGTTTGTGAAGACCATTTCAATGTTAACTTATTGTTATTTTTTACTTGAAACAGATTTGGAAAATTATATGATGTGCTAACTAACACAATACAAAAAAATTCTAAAAAAACTGCTGTTCCAAGCAAATTTGATAGCCAGAAAGACTGGAAAAGGGCATTTCGTGAAACACTTCGTCTGTTGACATTAAAACGACAAAAAACTGTCATTATCGAGGAACTTCTTAGTGCCTAAACTTCAGCTGGCTGTTCAAAAGATGTATAAAAGGATATCAACATTATAGAAGCTGTGAGAAATGATTATGTACAAACATCTACCAAAATGATTTGTAAAAGCTGTTCGCCGTGTTGATTCAGCTACTTCGAATGCTTTAATCAAAACATAACCTTCAAAGCAACCATTAATGCATCTACCTAAGGTAGATTGTCCGATCTTGCTTCGATAAATCCTATTTGGTCATAATTTCAATTAGAATAGACTTTGAAATCCTTACAAAAACACATATCGTACTAAACAACCAATTACCTCCATTCACAAAAACAGAATGACGTATCAAAGGCGACAAGCGGCGACCACGTTTCAGTATTTACTTACTTTCTACGTCACAACCGCAGTAACCAATAGAAACATGTTGTCTGTCACGTGTTATTATTTAAATTACACTACCACAACACCAACCTTCACAATTAGCGTGTTTCGATAACCAAGTAAACTAACTCAGTCTCTGAAGACGATAACTTGGTTATCGAAACGCGTGTCAGTGTAATCGTTGGTGTGTGCTTGGTATGAATGTCACTAACCAAATTCCAACTTAAACGACACATAAAAAACAAATCGTTATGAAATCAACATGGAGATTTTTATAGGTATAACGAAACTTACAAGCTTTATGTGAAAATAATTTCAAATATGCAAAGAGACGCTAATCTAGGTAAATTATTGACGGCTTGGTAATTGCAAACATCGATTGAAGAACGGAAATTTCGAGTCCCGGTCATAAAACAAATAGTTTCCTCGACCATCAACCCATATTACTAGCTGTTCTTACAACTACGATAACATTTAGATAATATCGGTCTTAAATTTGAACCGGACCCCGATTAATCGGACGCTGCACGTGCATATTCTATCTTACCTAGGAGCTAATGAATTACGATAGAAGCAAGGATCTGTAATTTAATGGGTTTATGCTACTAAGCCCCAGAATAGTTAAGCCGTTATGTTTTTAAATAATAGATTTTAGTATGTTATAGAGAAAATTATGCGGAAAAATTTGAGATACATATATATATATATATATATATATATATATATATATATATATATATATATATATATATATATATATATATATATATGTAGGGCGCGGGAATCATCCCTGCACATAGTTTTTCAACTTTGAAGTTCCATACAATCGTTAGTAAATTTATCAATATTTGTTTTTTTTTATTCGTGTTTGACCATGAAAAAGATGAAATTCTACGAATTTTTGTGTATTGCTGTTTATTGATTGATATTCTATCAATATTCTTAGTTAAAATTAGTGGTTATGTTAGGTTAGGTTAGGTTATACTAGGTTAGGTTAGGTTAGGTTAGATCGAAATTATATCAAAACTTATTTAGAATTGTAATTCTTTAATGCATATTGCATGTTTACTTTTGTAAGGAATATGTATAATTCCAAAACTCCAATTCGGATAAGGACCATAGCAATAAACCAAGTGCGCCTCTGTCATCTTCATGGATACCCAGAAGGCTTTTGATGGCATGCCGAACTTGTTAGGAAGCTTCTGACTATCCAACTGCCACATCCAACAATAAAAATGATATATTTATACGTCTCCAACCATTGCATCAGCGTCAAAGTCGGTAATTAATTATCCGAATGTTTCACCCCACCTCCCGGCGTTCCACAAGGCTCCATTCTGGACCCGCTTCGTATCTATACGTAAGACACCCCAGTCCCTTTTGTATGCAGATGACATTCAATTCTCTAAAAACTTAAGCCAACATATTCAATTATCCGAATTTCGTGCGCAAACATCAACCCCACAACCTCCACCTGAGACCACCTAATACCAACAAAAAGTTTGATGAACATCACGCCGTCTAGGAGAAATTAACACATAATTCTTACACGTTAATTTCTATAAAAATTGACCGCGACAAGTGAAAGAAATTTATAGAAAATGTCACATCAAACTCTGGATTTTTGAATTCCTGAATGGTAATTGCACTGTACAAAAAGTTGGTATGCTATAAATGAAGATATTGGTTTTCAAAATTCACTCACATTTACACTATCTGGCACGCGTTTCGATAACCAAGTTATCATCTTCAGAGACTGAAGGAAAAGTTTACCTTCAGTCTCTCAAGTCTCTCCAGTCTCAGAAGACGATAACTTGGTTATCGAAACGCGCGTCAGACAGTGTAATTGTGAGTGTTGGTATAAATAGTGTATTCAGTATGAATATTGCCAACAATTCCAGAAATTCCAATTTAATCCTGAGTTCAATCAAGTTATCACTTTATCGATTATCAGCAACCATTTGTCTAAGCGTGAGGGGTTGTATTACGAGATAAAACTGGAGACTGGAAATCAACCGCAGCTACCAAAGGTTACATTGACGACAACATAAATGAAAAATTAGAAACGATGAAGAAAATTTGTTGTAATTTTGCCATCACGGAATGTATTTCTTATAGTATGACGGGCGGAGAGTATCCAAAAATTATTGTAAAACATTTTGAAACAGAAAATCAAACTACTTTGAAACATAAAGTTATATTAATTAGGATTATTATGTGGATAATAATTGATAATATAAAGCAATTTTATCCTGATAGATGTAGATTAATTATAGTATCCTATTCGCGAGTAATGGCTATTAATCATTCGGATGAACTAAGTCATCCTCATCAGTAATAGCCTTCATCATTTGCCATTGAATAATAAAATATTATGTACAAACATCGATGCTTTCTATAATCCTATCACATGTTTTGCAGCATATTTGTTTATATTTAAATCGGACGTGTATTAAAATATTCATGTTTGTTTATCTCTATGTGTTTCGTTCATCCTCAGTCAATATTCAAATGAAAATATTGAACCATGAAATTATTATTAATAACGAATTGCTCTGGAATATGTAATTGAATTGCACGCAATACCCAATACAAAATGTTGTTGATCCGATATGCGTTTGCCGCATTGAATGTTTATAATAATTAACATACAATAAGTGATTCCTCACGTTCAGAATATTAGTTGATAGCATCAGGAGTGTAGGAGTTCTAATGACACATTATGGGAGATTATTATTGATGTATATATATATATATATATATATATATATACAGGGTGTCCCACTACGAGTTAAAACTATCTGTATATGACAAAATACTAAAATCATGAAAATTTCTACGCACCTGGGGTATAGGTCGTCTCGTGTTTTTTTGATTCCATATGTATATTTTCTGAATGACCCATGCCTCGTTAGAAATTGTGTAAAAAAGTAGTTTGTTCGGCGGTGTGCGCACTTGTACCACTCCGTCACGTCTGGTATCAGCGTCCTCGTCCACCCGACCTTGGCACCCTCCTCTTGCCATTCTCGCTATCATTTGTCCAAACTGATTTTTCTTTCTTCCTTATTAATTTTTTCAATTGTATTCCTTTCTCTATCAGTTCGGACCCTCTTGTATATTCTGACGCTCTCATCGACAAGTATTGCGCTATTGCGGAGACTGTTCTATATGCGCTACAGACCCGAAGCAGCGGTTTTCGTTGCGCCGTAGTATACATGTTTTTATAATTTTGAATTTTTATGACCTTTATTCTGTCAACTTACCTTACGGCCGCCGCCAATTCCTCCCTAACGGCTATTGTTGGCGTTTGTCCTCCCCATCTGCTTTCCCTCATCCCACTTATTTCAACTTTGTTGTCCTTGAGAGCCGTCCATGTGGATATCGCGTCTCTCAATTCGAGAGGGGAGATGGACGGGTCCATCTCCATGACGGTGAAGACCGCCTCTTTCCTCTTCACTGTCATGCTCATCTTGTTTCCCACTTTGCTATTGATTTTATTTTTTAATCAGTCGGCGGCCCCCTGTCCTCTAACTTTTACTAGGAGGTCCCCCCGCCTGTTTTGCGGAGTGACTCGTCCGAGCTTGTCCACATTCACATTATTCTTAATCGACTTAAGCACCTCTGTATATTTTTGGGTGCCCGTTTTTATAAACAACGACTCCCCTCCACCCGTTCCGTGCCACCACCACCTGTTACTCTCTCCTCCCCCTTTGTTATCACTCCCCAATTTATTTCCCCCATCCTTCCCGCGAATTCTAGCATTTTTATAATTTTCCTTCTATCTACCCCTTCCCCAATGACTATTTTGATGCTCCTTTCCCCTTTCTCCTCCACGTCTTAACTAATTCCCTTATTATTTTAAATTCTTCCTCTTCTTCCACCCCCCTAGTTTTACCATATAGTTCAACCACTGTCTTTTATTATTTTTAGATTGTTCTCTGTATTTGTCCCGTTTCCATTTCCTCCAATACTCCCCACATTTCTTCCCTTATTTTTATAATTGTTTCCACAGTTATCCCTCCCAATTCTTTTCCGATTAGCACAACGTTACTTTCCCTTCCCCTTAATGTATCCTTGATCCTTTCTCTCTCGCATTTTGTTTTTTTATGATTTTTCTCCTCCCATTCTTCTCCAGCTAATTTTTCCAATACCTCATATTCCCCCCCTGTATCTAATTCTTCTATAATTTTTTTTGTTATTCCTTTTTCCTATATTTTTCCTCTTCCTCGGTACACTCCCTACATTGTTTCCCTTTATTTTTTAGATTTTTAATAATCATATCCCTTAGCCCCTCTATTTTTTTAATTGATTTTTTGTCCCCTCCTAACAAGTTCTTTATTTCCGTTATTTTCCTATCTATCTTCCCTTCTTCCTATTCCGTTATTATCATTTCTCCCCCTTTTTTTGCTTCACTCTCTTCTATTTTGCTTTCCTCTCTTTCTCTTTTTTCCCCGTTTCCTCAAATATGATTTTTTTAATAGTGTTCCTCTCCTCTTTGCTCTCTTCCATTGACGTTTCCTCTTCGTCTATCATTGTCGATTGAATTCTTTCCGTGCTCCTGTTTACTTTTTTATTTCTCCTTTGTCTTTCCATCAATTCCTCTTAAAATTTTCTTCGTTCCTCTTCCTCCATCCTTCTCACCTTTTCCTCCACCAATCTCCTTTTCTCCTCCTTCTTAAATTCAATTTGATTATTTGGTTCCATATGATTCTCACGAGTTCGGACGTGTGAATGTCCGGCGAGGCAGTGCTCCCTTATCCCGCTAAGGCAGATTACTCTGGGAGGTCGCCAGGTATCCCAGAGGCACCGTTTGAGACTGACTCACGCGCAGCCATATATCCCATAACCACGATAGCTTGACAGCGTAGGATTACGGATTCTTTTCTCGAGGTTTACTCCTCTATGTCTTTGTGATCCGCGAGCGATTATTGGGGAACGCATTTGCTTTTTATTCATCACTTATCCGGGGAAGGTTGGTCGGTCATGTTTCCTCTTACAAAAGATTGAGCGACTCGGGACCGACCGCTCCTTTCGGAGACACCCTATGAGCCATTGGAACGCGTCGTATCGGGTAGACTAAACCCCATCCCAGGGAACTCGCGTCGAGGATTCGGGTCGACTCACTTCCTGCCTCCTCGACCCGATCTCTCCAACCTAATCTAACCTAACTTAGCCAAACCTAACCTAAAGTATGTGAAGGAATAATATATATAACAAACTGTGCTTTTCAGATAAAAGTATCCACCTTTAATAACTTTTGTAATACTGGTATTTAGAAAAAATCCAATAACACGTCAATTTATGTTGGAAGGGGCAAGCATTATGGCTTATTTAAACTTACTGGAAAAGCCACCCCCTCACCCCTAACAGCATCCCCTTTATTTTTTTAAATTACTTTTCATATTTTTTATGTAAAATTTGGATACTCCTCTTTGAGCTGATTTCAAAAATGTATAATACTTGTAGGTTAAAGTGGTTAGTTTATGAGATAAACAATTTTTCTTTTAAGAGAACAAATTTTACTTATTATTTACTTTCACCGTATTTGCCTGTACTAAAATGGGTTGTACAACAGTTCAAACTCTTTAATCTTTTCAACTGTGCTATTTATTCTACTTAAAAAATCCAAACAACAAAAAACTCTACTTTTTATTAAAGTTTGACATTGTCAACTAGAATTTGTAGTCACTATTGATAGTGTAATTTGATACATTATTTATTTTGTTTCTCTGAAATGGTTTACTCTTTGCAAGAAAGAATTGAAATTGTAGGTTTATACTACCAAAATAATAATTGTGCAAGAGCTGCTGCTAGAATATTTAACGAATAACATGACGGAAGACATGCAATTCATAATTATGTAATTCAACTCATGGAGAAATTTATCACAACAGGGTCTGTTTGCAATAAAGTGCATAAGCGAGAGGGACTCGTGAATAATGAAGCAATCCAAGTGGCAATTTTAGGGCAAGTCAGCTTAGAGGCTCAACAACCCCAATCGTTGTCAAGTAGAGCGATCGGTGTTTCATCTTCTACAGTTTTCCGAGTTCTACATAAATTCAAGTACCACCCATACAAAGTTAAGTTGGTGCACGAGTTGAATGAAGATGATTTTGATCGTCGTCTAGAGTTTTGCGAATCAATGACGCAAATTATCAATAACAATCCATAATTGTTAAACAATATTTGCTTTTCTGATGAATGCTCATGGTCATTAAATGGCTTAGTAAGTAGGCATAATTGTAGATATTGGGCTGAAAGTGATCCACATATTATGCGTGAATTCCATATACAACATCCCCAAAAGTAAAACGTTTGGTGTGGTATCCTAGGTGACCACATTGCCGGACCTTTCTTCATCAACGGAAATTTAAATGGTGAATCATATCTTGAGTTACTCAGGGAAGGGGTTGACCCACGTATTACAACAATAATAGAAAATGATGATAACCTTTCCGAAGATTTACTGGTATTTCAACAAGACGAAGCTCCCCCACACTATGCTATGCCTGTCCGACAATTTTTAAACGAAACATTCCCCGCTCGTTGGATAGGTAGAAGGGGGCAGATGATGGAGTGGCCACCTAGGTCACCGGATTTAACACCCCTAGACTTCTTTTTATGGGGGTATTTAAAAACAAAAGTTTATGCTACCCAACCAGAATCTCTGGATGATTTACGAGAGAGGATAGAAAATGAATGTCGATAATTAAATCCAGCCGTATTAAGCAAGGTCGAAGAGGCATTTCAAAATAGATTATACCATTGTATGGAAGTGGATGGTACTCATTTTGAACACTTATTGTAACTTCATAATAAATAGCACAGTTAAAAAGATTAAAGAGTTTGAACTGTTGTACAACCCATTTTAGTACAGGCAAATAAGGTGAAAGTAAATAATAATAAAATTTATGCTCTTACATGAAAAATTGTTTATCTCATAAACTAACCACTTTAACCTACAAGTATTATACATTTTTGAAATCAGCTCAAAGAGGAGTATCCAAATTTTACATAAAAAATATGAAAAGTAATTTAAAAAATAAAGGGGATGCTGCTAGGGGTGAGGGGGTGGCTTTTCCAGTAAGTTTAAATAAGCCATAATGCTTGCCCCTTCCAACATAAATTGACGTGTTATTGGATTTTTTCTAAATACCAGTATTACAAAAGTTATTAAAGGTGGATACTTTTATCTGAAAAGCACTGTATATATATATATATATATATATATATATATATATATATATATATATATATATATATTGAATTAATCAGCGTAATTTTCTCCCCAACATACTAAAATTTGAGGTAAATAGGGCGAATGTAACCTAAACGACATAATTACCAAAAATACAATAATAATTTAAAACCTCAAATATCAACTAAAAGTTGGAATAGGATTAGTAAATACAATTTGAATTGATTTGTTTACTGACCTTGAAGAGATAAAGAAAAATTCTTTTTTATTTCTTAAAATTTAGACCACACTTACATCTCTAAAATTTCACAGAAAACATAACAGGATAACGGTAAGGTTTAGGTTTTAGGAAAGTATACATGAATTTGCCTTATTTCTTCACCCCTAAATGAATTGAAATAGAAATGAACGGGTTCTATTTAAAAAAATACAGAAATTTGATACTTATGAAGTTAAAATTTGAACACTTTTTATACACACCCTGTATTCAATGGAAAATTTTTCAGCATAGATTCAAATACTCTGACCTTGTTAAAAGTAACCGAACAGAAACCATTTTTATATCCTTAAGGATAACCTCGTAAAAAAATAAACTCAAAAAGTATGCATTTTTCGAAAAAAGTTTTCAAATAAAAAATACTAAAATTTCACCTTAATTTCAAAAATGTATTGATATACAGGGTGTTTAATTTAAAATAACAAAGTTATAATCGACTTTCGGTTATACCGGAAGTCAGCCATCTTCGAAAACCCAAACGTAGAAGTTTTCATGATTTTACTATAAGTATTTTGCCATATATAGTTTTAACTCGTGGGACACCCTGTATAATGCCGTATGTGGGTCTAGTCGCTTCCTCAGTGCTCTACTCTGAAAATGGTTAAATTCACAGAAAAATGTATGAGAAATAAATGTACTAGGAATAATTTTTATGATAGCCGCTATTGATATCCGAATAATAGATCGCGAGATATTTGTGAAAAACGTTCATGACCTTTTGACCTTTAAAACTTTTTTAGCCAATACGATTTCAATGTGGATTTTCCACATCTTCATAACAACAACGTAATAGAGGTGTGTACAAAAAATTAACTCACTAGAAATTTTTTCGCAGTTAAAACCTAAAATGACCGGACTATTAGTTGCCCTTGATCTCAAGAATTTCTATATTAACGCGGAGTTATACAAAAATAATGATTTCTGATTTTGGTAGCTATAACTTACATTTGTTTGGACCGAGGATTATAATAAAATTACTTCAATCAAGTATGACAGGATTTCCTGAAAAAAAGTTCATAAATTCTGCTAAAAACCTTAGAATGTACATAATAATCATTACTATCAAACATGCCTCCAAGTTCCAGTACTTTAGTGTATAAAATGCCCACACAACATGATATTACAATAAATTGTATACGGTATCGCAGCAATATCACCTGCAAGGTATAATTACGTAGTAAATGTCAATAATAAAAAGTTAATCACAATATTTCATACATATATCAGTAATGAAAGTAAAAATCTCTGTCAAAACATAGTTACATGCAATTTTAGGGCGGGTTCACACTGAAAAAATATAATAAACAGAAATGTAATTGCCGACAGAGTCGGACTTTATCGACAATATTAATTTTGATATACAGGGTGTTCCAAAATTATCTTTACAACTTCAAAAATTCATAACTATAAATAAGATATTTATATCAGGTCTTTTGCATGTATTACTGCAACTAATAAAGTTTTTTAAGTACACTTCAACACTAAAAGCTTGTGTATGTCATTAACTGGTGTCCGGTAAACAATGTCCTTTAAATAACCCCACAAAAAGAAGTCGAGGGGTGCTATGTCCGGAGACCTTGATGGTCATGGAATTGGGCCATCCCGTACAATCTATCGGTTGGAAAAAGTTTCGTTGAGGTGTTCCCGAACTGCTGTAAACCAGTGTGGTGGTGCACCATCCTGTTGGAAGTTAACAATCGACTGTAATTCTTCCAATTGAGAAAGAGCAAAGTTTTGAAGCATATCCAGTAGTATACGCAGCAGGTAACTGTGGTTTCTATGAAAAATAAAGAACCAATGATTGTGTTGTGCATAAGCCCACCCCACACATTAACCTTTGGGCTGTCTCGTTGAAGCTCGACTACTGCACGTGGGGTTTCAGAACCCCAAATTCGTACGTTGTGGCGGTTTATTCTACATGGAACGTGTCCTCATCATGAAATACGCCTTTTTCAAAAAATTTTAGTACGTAATATGTCTACGGTAAATTCTACACGTTTTGGTCGATCTGTTGGTAACAGTGCCTGTAACAACTGTACCTTATAGGCATACAGACGCAACTGTTTATGAAGAATTCTGTGGATTGTGGTTGTAGGCATTTGGAGCTGCCTTGAAGACTGACGAATTTATTGGATTGTGCTGGAATATTTGCCGTATTCGCTCCACATTTTCTGGACTTGCGCTGGGTCGTCCGGCTCCACTTTTATGAAATACTGATCTGGTGCTCATGAAGGTAATTCTGTTACAATACATTATTTATTATACAAAGTAGCAGATTCATTTAAGAAAATGAAAGAAATGTGGACACGTGGATAAGTCTCCGGTAACGGAAATAATAAGTTGGATATCACATATATTCAACGATTCTCAAAAGGTAGAGTGAGTAAAAATTGTAAAGAGAACAACTGATAAAATATACACACCATTTTATAATATTTCCACTCGCCAGAACAGCCGTATGAACTCAAAGAAATTCACCAACAGTACCAATAACAGATTTTTTAACGATGATTTGTCAAAAAAGTTTTTATTCGTAGTACAAAATTGAGCTTGAAGATCAACGTGAAGTTATAGTGAACTGGTACACCACAAAATACTCACCTGCAACTCTTGATCCAGTCCAGTGGCGGACTAAGCCCGTCAGAGACTCGGGACGCAAAACTGCTTTCAAAAATATAGTTTTACAAGCTTTTTATTCAGTTCACATTTGTATATATAAATAAGTGTTTAAGTTTATTTCCTTAAAATCTGGCAAGTGAAATTTGAATTCGACTCAAATTATTTAGGCTAAATAAACAATTATATCTACAATATGGAATGTATATGGGCGAAGAAAATAAAATACGAATCGATCAAATATTTTTTTGTAGCGTGTTATATATGTTTTTGTGCCTTCAATTTACTGAACTCCTCAATAACTTCTTTGGAATCGATTTCATTCAAAATTTTTCTTTCTATTGAAAGCACGGCAAGATTAGCCAGTCATTCTTGACCCATTGTAGATTGAAGATCAGTTTAAGTTTTCAAAAACTCCTCTCGCATGCTGCAACCGAGATGCAAATGGTCAAAAAGTATTGAAATATGAGCGATATACAGAGTAAAGACTCACTGAAGTCTCATTTTATTATAAATTGAATTATTTCTTCGGATCTCCATTTGGCAGCCACGTCCATATTCGTATCGGTGGCCGACGTATTTCTTCTCCAGTATCATGAGCTGATTCACTCGGAATCGTTCTTTTTATCTTCCTTCTTCCTCGTATCTCGATGTTAATGTCAATGTCATTGCATTTTTTATGCCAAAATTTACAGCATACTCAACAGTCATGGTTGGTTCGATCATTAAATACTCATTCAAGGCGTTTAGTTTGGTGATTCCTGTTTCCAGAGTCATTTTTGGAGACTGCAAATATTGTTGAACTAAATTTACTTCCCCTAGTATATAAATATATAAATTGCTATCTATGTGTACGAGGATATGTTGAATAATTCTTAGCCTACTTTAGAACCAAACAAAATTTCAATGTCAAAATATTTTATTTCTCAACATATTCTCCTCTTAATTGGATACATTTATTGAAGGGAACCTACAACGTCTCTAGACCTTTAAAAAAATGTTTCTTCTTGCTCTGCAAACCAGACCTCCACAGCTTTTATTACCTCCTCGTTGGAAGAAAATTACGACCTCTTAAACTTTTTTTCAGTTGAAGAAAAAGATGATAGTTGGACGGAGCAAAATCTGGTGAATAAGAGGGGTGTTCTAGTAATTCAAGCCGTAAAACACCAATTTTTTGCATGACATTATATTTGTATGCAGGGGCGTTGTCTTGCAAAAACAAAACAGCTTTGGATAGCTTTCCGCGTCTTTTCTCTTCAATTCTTTTCCGTAGAGTGGTCAGTCGAATAGTAATATCCAGTTATTGCTCTACCCTTATCCAAAAAATCAATGATGATTACTCCATGGCAATCCCAAAAAACTGAGGAAGGTACTTTTCCAGCAGATTTCTGGACATGAAACTTCTTACGTCTTAGAGAACCAGAGTGGCCCCATTCCATCGATTGCTGCTTTGTTTCTGGATCGTAGAAATGTACCCAAGTCTCATCCATAGTAACAATTAGGTTTAAGAAGTCTACATCGTTTTTAAATCGAGCAAAGATTGGGTGTCCATTTTGCAGCAATTTTTCTCATGTCCAAATTGACGTGAACTATATGATGAACGCGTGTGTATGAAATATTCAGTGCTTCAGATATCCGTTTTAGCCCAATTCGACGGTCTGATAAAATCATGTCATGAACTGCATCGATATTTTCGGGGACTGACATAGAAACCGATCAGTCATCATGTTTGATGGAAAATTTACCTCTTTTGAAGCTTGCAGTCCAATTTTTTACGGTCGCATACGAAGATCATTGATCACCAAGGGTATTAAGCATATCTTCGTAAATCTGCTTACCTCTCAACCCTTTTAAATACACGTACTTGATGAAGGCTCGATGGCTCAAATTTTTCGATTTTCACAATTTCGGTGGACATCTTTATTGTTTTAATTTATTACTCTGGTTTACTTTTTTTACGTCAAACTTCACACTGATACTTCTAATAAGTTGTCCGTTGCTATGGTAACGCAATATTTTGTTTATGCTTGGAACTGGTCTTAGCTAACTAGATATCAATATATCCTCGTATGAAAGCTGATTAAAACACTTTCGAGCAGTATTTAAAAAGTCAACTAATTTCCAGGAAAAAAAATCAATCTCTTTTGTTTTGTTTGTTGTGAAGGTCTTACGTCAAGTGTTTTGCATATAATTTCACCTACTTTCATTTTTATTTGATATTAATCACACTCAAGGATATCACTTGTTTGATTTGGTCCTATTGAAATGTGTCCTACTTAGATAGACCAACGTTACAAACAATAATTAATCGATATTATTAAGTATTCGTCAACTGAGTAATTGATTATTATTTAATATGATATATTACATATACATACCAAAAGTGGAAGAAATTCATACGTGTACTTGATATACATACTTTGTAATTGAGTATACTCGAATTCACTTGTGTTCAAATTCAGGTTACCTAATTTTGGAATGAAGACTATTATAATTTAAGCTATACATATTGATGACAGAGGAGGCACGAACACAAGCGATGAAAGCATCAAGTCAGCAGCTGTCTGAGAGGGGAAATAAAGCGATGCGCTCACAAAGCAAGACCAGAATCTATAAAATCTATTCTCACATATGCCTCAGAAACCAGAGCCGAGACAACAACAATAAAAAGAATAATGAGAACCACAGAGATGAAAATACTGCGAACCATCAAGGGATTTACCCTTAGGGACCGAATAAGAAGTGATGACATAAGAGAAGAATTAAGCATACAGGATGTGGTGAGATGGGTCAGAGCACGAAAAAGATTCTGGAGGGATCACGTTGAAAGAATGCCAGAAGGCAGATGGGCTAAAACTCAGAGACCGAACACACGCAGACCTGTAGGCAGACCACCAAAGAGGTGGTACGAGAGCTGGAGTTCAACTTCTCAGGGAGATCTAGGAAGAGGGCCAAACATTCAGGATTGAACAGGACGTGGTTCTATTGGAAGAAGAAAAAGAAGAATAAGAAGAAAAAGAAGAAATAGAAGAAAAAGAAGAAAAAGAAGAAAAAGAAGAAAAAGAAGAAAAAGAAGAAAAAGAAGAAAAAGAAGAAAAAGAAGAAAAAGAAGAAAAAGAAGAAAAAGAAGAAAAAGAAGAGAAAGAAGAAAAAGAAGATAAAGAAGAAAAAGAAGAAAAAGAAGGAAAGGAAGAAAAAGAAGAAAAAGAAGAAAAATAAGAAGAAGAAGAACACATCGATATATGACCTAAATCAGTGTTTCCTAACCTGTGGTCCGCGAACACCTGGGGGTCCGCAGTGTCATCTCTGGACCATACATAAATGATAATTTCTCGTATCGTATCGCGTGTTCAAGTTATTGTGACCTATAACAGTGAAACGCTAGTTAAAACCAAATGACTCAGCTTTGGAAGAAGCAAATGAAAAAACCTTCAACTTCAAAGGTTAGACGTCGTATGTTTTGCGACGAATACTTAGCTTTCACAAGTACCAATTTAAACATGGAAGACAGACCTCGACGTCATTTCGAAACGAAACACCTAGAATATAGTAAGATATCAAAAGCCTCGATATTGGAACAAAGCAAAAAAATAATGATAAAGACTGCTACTTGGACTAAAAATGCTGTATTAGCGTCCTACTAAGTGTCCTTGCTAGTTGCAAAAAGTGGTAAGCCCCACACCATTGCTGAAAAATTAATTTTACCGTGCGATAAAATTATGGTTTCTGCTATGCTAGGCGATAGAGCTTCAAAAAAATTGGACGTGAAGGAGAAAATTGATGAAATGTCGGGAAATGTTGAAGAGCAGTTGATTTTTAACGTTAAATAACGAGCAAATTTTATTGTTTGTAATTAGATGAGAGTACAGATATTAGCAATGATGCAAATTTGCTTGCATATGTTCAACAGCATGCAACAGTGTTGAACAACTTTATGTCCACTTATGAAATTACATGGGACAAATTTGTGGCAGTTAGCACGGACGGTGCTCGGGCTCTGACCGGGACACGAATAGAGCTTCAGCCGCACGTGAAGAAGGTGAATCCAGCTATTATCTGGCATCATTTTATCAAAGCTAGGCCCTTACCCATTCAATACGAAAAGCGTACTGGCGCGCTCTTCGATTCCTTACCCACTGACGGTACGCGTGCCGGCACGCTCTCCCTTCCCTTCACCAATGACGGAGAGCGTCACTTCACAACTCGACACAAAACTATCCGTTACAATCAAAGGACTCAGCTTTGTACTCCCGTGATTCTTAAAGAAACAGTGTACAATACGCCGTTTACCGTTTTAAAATCGGACAAGTGAAAGTATGCCTTTTTTAAATTGAATTTAAGTGGCTTTTACTTTTGTTGTAGCTTTCAATTTTTAGATTCCACCTGTAAATAAGTAAAATCATGTTGAAAATCAAATTGACAACTGAATAACTAAATCATTATTATAAATTGACCTTTCTTCTAATTAAAAATAATTATTTCCAACATTTTGTTGAGTCTATTTTATAAAACTATATTATTTTGGGATATATTTCTCCATAAAACATTCTGTTTTCATTTTTTCTTATTTCACTCAAGCCCATTCTAACTTTTAAAAACAATATCGTTTCTATATTTCTCACAGTGCATTTTTGTTAATTTTTTTAATCGACTTTTAGAAGTAAGAATTCGATATAATCATGAACATCTTTCAGAGAAAAACCCCGGCCCGGCCTGTCCAAATAAACTCTCCTTGTGCTTAGTTGACTGTTTCGTAAACTATCATAAAAATATAGAGTTGTAATTGTTGTACATAATTGTATTGTTTGTAAATATGATTTTAATTGAATTTATATAAATTTTCTTATATTAATTTTAGTAAATAAGTAAGTTTTTCAAAAATTGTACATATAATAAACATTTTATAAGTGGAATGTAAAATGTTGTTTATTTATTATATTTCCTACAATTTTATTTGATTTACAAAAAAAAGGTGAAATATGTTTATGATTTTAAATAATCTTCAACGTAATTAATATACACAATTACATTTTTTGAAAATGTCGTTTTTGATTTTTTTATTGTTATTTCAATTTCTCGGTCTTGGAACCAACAACGAATTAGTTGGTAAGTCACGAAGTTAGGCTACCTGCTACACAGGTGAACTGATCCCTTTACCACTGACGGAGAGCGTGCCGAGACGCTCCCGCTTAATTATCGAAAATACCTTGGGATTTTTTAAGCATTTTTTTATTCAAATTAATGTTAGATCAAATAATTTGTATCCAAAAGCTTTTCCATCAGAGCCAAGGGTTTATCTTAAATACCCCCGTACTCAGTGATAAATTGTCAAAATGACTTCCGTATTGAATGGGTTAAATTCCTGTATTTTCGATATCATTTGTGAAGAAATGGGAAGCACTCACTAGGAAAGTTATTATTAAGTTTTTGGGTGAATCTAAAAACAGATTTTAAAGAGATGTCGGACGAAGCACTGAAGCATTTACTGCTTTCTTCAATCACATACCAAAGAAAAAAGGCATTCTCTACTCTTGTATATACAAAAAACCAATACAGAAACAGATACAAGTAGAATCTGATTTGAGATTACAACTTAGTACTTGGAATGCAAACTAATACGAATGAGAATGCCAAAAATGTATACAGAAACAATAAAAATATGTTATTTAGCATATAAGTATTAAAATCAATCGAAGATTAAAAGTTTTTATTGGTTATGTAACTTGCAAACTACAGGGTGAACAAAAATTTTAGATCTGTAGTGTATACATAACTTTAAAAGATATTCAGCAGTAATACAAATTGTATTAAGTTTTCGTCAAATTATATAAGATTTCCTCTCAATTTTTCAAATCTTTAATATGGTCAGAAGGTGACTAATGTTATTCAAACAATTTATATTCACTAACTATCTACGGTGGCCTGATTAATATATAAAACCACACCTCATAATTAAATTTTGTAATTGTGTATACAGCGTAATAAATTATAAGTATTGTTAGTTGAGTGGGAACAAATTATTACCTATTACAATCTCTTGTCACATGTGTATTACGGACACGTTGGTTGTACTAAATAAAGATTTATTAGATTGGAGTAATTTGAAAGCGATACGAATATTTTTAATAAGAAAAAATATTGAACTGATTCAGAATAACGTGTTGCTAATCTATGCAGTGGTTTTTTAGTTTATACTTTTCAAAAAAAAAAAAAAAAATTAATACGTAGACTGTTTTAATCGGGGAAAACAAAATGTATTAGAAGATTATCAAGTGTTTTTATGGAGTTAATTATGTTATTATGATGAAGACACATTTTTAATTTCAAGAGTTAAAACTGTAAAATCTGAAAAATTTTCGAAAAAGTTTTCACCATTAAAAAATGGTAGCTTACTAAAGTTGAACAGAATTGGGGCTCGGCCAGGGGGGGGGGGGTTGGCTTGAAAAGGAGACCAAATGTGAACTTTTGTTCTGAATTATCAGCACACCTCCCCTAACCTAACATAACATAACCTAATCTAACCTAAACTAACCTAACCAGTTTTCATTTTATTTTATTCATATATTTTTTTCATAAATCCCTCGTAAAACCGAAGATTTTGGAGAAAAAAAATTATGGAAATCGGATAATTTTTTGATTTTCTAAAGCCAAAAAACGAGGGGACCACGAAAGTATAAAATTTCCAGAAGTGGTTTTTTATTATCAGTTGGTATAGAAGATTTACTGTAGAAAGTTTCGTGACTTTTGAAAGACCGCCTGAAATTGGGCAGTGGTTCTTCCTCTATTATATTACTAATTATAAAACGCATTGTTGAAAATGTTGAAATTACTTGATATGTATAAAGTTTTTTAGGTTTGGGACATCATATTCTGCAACGGATTTTGGAATGACCCACATATGTTTGGAACGGTTTATGACTATGTACTATGGAGAGGATTTAACTAAATATTAACTAGCCTATGAGCCTAAAAAAAATATTTATCAGAAATAATGACTATGATAATATACCATGTGATAACTTCTGAATTAAATCGACAAACCACTTGTTCGTTATATTCTAAGTATGAATAATTCGTATATTCACGCACGCCCCGATAGTAATTCTATTTTAATAGATCAGATGTGTATCAGGTTGACATTCCGATTATACATTGTTGTCGTTTTATATGCAAAATTGATTGGTATCGTTTCTAAATCACGATAAAAGAGGTTGAGTAAATACTATTGAAACAACTGGGACAAAAGATTAAATGGTTTAAACGAGAACGAATAATTTTTTTTGAGTGAGATTGTTGAGTGATTGCTCATGCCTATCGTACCTTATAATTTAAAGCGACAATTACATTGGTACATTTCCAAATATTGTCATATATCATTTTTCACTTGGCCATTAACAATTTTTTTTTCGTTTCCGAATACTGCGGGGATTATCAGCATAATTATACATAGGGAGAATAATAATGGACAGAAAATCCCTAGAAGAATTTTTTAAAGACATTAGATATGGAATTAATCGAAGACCACCAGATATAGAGGATGTCTAACCCCAGGTTTGCTTTCGATTTACGGGGCAATATCAGAAAAATTTTGGGTGAAAATCTGGAGCTACCTACCACAAAGACAAGACCTACTTAACAGGGAAGATGCTCTAAATGCCTACGTTTACGTGACAGAAAAACTAGATATGTTTGTGAAGTATGCAGTCATCTATTGCAAAAATTGAAGTAATTGAATACACAATAACATTTTTGTTACTAGCGGAAATTTTATTCGTTTTTTTTTTGTTTGAAAACTTCTAGTTTTAATTAGAACACTGTTTCGATTTGTTTAATATCTTTATTGAAACATTTTCTGCAAATAAATGAAAAAGGCATCTCATTATTTACTCTAAGAGAATCTACTTGCAATATCTAATAAAAACAAAAAATAATATTTTTATACAAAAATTTTGATATTACCTACTAAGAGAAGAAAAGTATTAAAATTTTTCCAAAATTGATATCAGGAAGGCATCGCCGACCAAATCAATTTTGGGGTTTGCTACACCCCTCGTGTAACAACTCGTAACTATTTTTGACTTGTGTAATGCCGGGTTAAGTGCCCCTTTATAAAATTACCTACCTGCTAAAACAAGGATAATTAAGCTATTACTAAAATCTTGTCGGCTAATAAATTCAAGCATTTTGCACACATATTCGTCAGAATTGACATTGATTGAAAAAACTGCAAAACTGTAATTTAATCTAATTTCTGTGGTGGTTCTTGAAACATTGATATGACCTAGTTTAAGAAAAATTGGAATACAAGACTGCTTAGTTGAGAAAATTTTTCAAATGATACACGAGTGCCCTGTTCAATTTATGAGGACATTTCGCATGTTATATATAACAGGGTCAATAATTTTTTAAAACAAAAAAAAATAGTGAAAAAATAATAGTAATATGAAACGGTTTGAAATAGGAAGAAAATATAACAAAAATTGGAAGAAAAATAATTTACGGGTGATCAGAGGTCAAAAAGGGAAAAAGAGGTTTGCGTGTGAAAGGGCGAAAAAGAGTTTATTTCGATTTCCTGTAAAACTAGAAGTCTTATGGAAAAAGACTAGAGAGTAAAGTTGTAGGTAATAAGAAGATCTATAACTTTTGTATCAACACTTCTTTCACTTAACCTCAATATTCATGTGAAAAATTGAAATAACCAAGTTTTTCGATTTTAATCTTTTACAAAAAATTTTTTTTCACAAAATTTAGTGAGAATTCACCTTTATAAGTCTCAAAAACACTGTGATTTATTTGGTTTGGAATATTCATTATTTCTCCCAATACAGGGTGTTTCAAAACGTTCGCATGCGAGTTATATCACTGCATTAACCGAAAAAAATCGATTGAAGCTTTGATTGGCTAAACCTCTTTGTTAATTTGCGATTAATCTATGCATTATAGACACGTGATCGTTTGGTGATTTTTAATCGATTTTCCTTGCTTAATGCAGTGATGTAGCTCGCATGCGAACGTTTTGAAACACCCTGTATATATTTTGACTTCATATCTTTGAGTTTTTTTTCGTTGAAATATCTCAGGAAAAGCAAAAAAACCCTCATTCGAAATTTTTTCTTATCATTTGTACAAATTTTAGTTATTTATCAGAATTTTAAACTCTAATTATTAAAAAACGTGAGTCTCAATGCTATAGTTATAAATAAAAGTAACTGGAGTGTGAAATTTTGAAAAATACTTAAAGGTTGTACCCATTTTGGTTGAGAGTGCATTATATGTCAACTATTATTGAAGATATAGACATGCGGTTTTCACGACCCTGTATCACTTTTTTTATAAAACTTTGAGGCCCCAAACAGGAATATTCCAACTAATTTTGTTCCTGAAATACAAAGCGAAAACAAAAATGTTCACTTTTAGAGTTGTTATCATTTTGCAGGTCTTGTATTAGCTATCTTCTTCTTTTAGTGCATATCCATTAATGGATATTCGCGACCACATTTTTCATGGCTTCTCTCTCTCTAGCGGTATGGATCAATGTCTGAATATCTTGTATACCCGTCCACTGCCTCACGTTCCGCAACCATGACATCCTCTTCCGTCCCAATCCTCTCTTACCTTCAATCTTGCCCTCGACTATCAGCTGAAGGAATTGATATTTATGGCCTCGCATTATATGGCCAAGGTATGCAATCTTTCGTTTCTTCACGATGTTGAAGAGTTCACGGTCTTTATTGATACGCCTGAGAATATCCTCATTCCTCACTTTGGCAGTCCATGGTATCTTCAGGATTCTACGATATACCCACATTTCGAATGCCTCTAATTTTTTGATATTTTTTACCTTAAGGGTCTAACCCTCCATCCCATAAAGAAGCACTGACCAAACGTAGCACCGCACAAGTCTCAGTCTAAGATCAAAATCAAAGTCGGTACATGTAAATACGTTTTTAAATTTTATGAATGTACTTCGAGCTTGTCCAATTCGGCATTTTATTTCACCGTCCGACGACCATTCTTCATAGAGCCATGTTCCTAGATATTTAAATTTTTCTACCCGTTCTATAGATTTTTCATTATATGTTACTCTAGATTTTCTAAATGTATTCGCTTCTCTAGTGATAATCATGAATTTAGTTTTTTTGATGTTCATGTTTAATCCCTTGTTTTGGCTATGTCCGCCTACTATATTAATTAGTTGTTGTAGGTCATCTATATTATCTGTAAAATCAACACTGTGTCATCGGCGTAACGTATGTTGTTGATCCAGACTCCATTGACTTTGATCCCAATGTCTTTATCTTCAAGTGACTCTCGAAAGATGGCTTCAGAGTATATATTAAACAGGAGCGGCGACAATATACAACATTGACGTACTCCTCTGCGAATCCGAACTTGCTCAGCTAGACCATGATTTACTTTGACTTGCGCTTTTTGGTGCCAATACAGATTTTCGATACAACGAATGTCTTTTTCGTCCAAATCCAATTTTTTGAGGAGCTGCATAAGTTTGTGATGTTGAACTTTATCGAAAGCTTTTCCGTAGTCTATGCAGCATAGACAAACATTTTTTCTTTGGTCATAGCAGTTCTGTACAAGGATCTGTGTTGCGACTATTGCCTCTCTTGTACCTAACCCCTGTCCAAATTGCGAGTCGCTTATATTATTATCGCATTTTCTATAATCTCTGATGTATTATTCTTAGGAATATTTTTAGGGAGTGGCTCATAAAGCTAATTAGCCTATGATCTTCACACTTTCTTGCGTTCGATTTTTTTAGGATGGGTATAAAAACTGAAGATAGTCAGGGTAATGACCAGTATCATATATCTTGTTGAACAGCTTGTGAAGCACTCTTATGCCCCTTTCGTCCAGTAGTTTCAGTATTTCTGATGGTATTTCATCTGGACCAGCTGCTTTATTGTTTTTAGCGACTAGTACAGACATTTATACCTCTTCTTTGGTAATAGATGGTTCAGTTAAACATTCTTCTGCATCGAGTTCTCTGGTCTGGTCTGGTCTATTGTCGTCAAAAAGTTTTTCTACATAGTCTTCCCATATCCTGTATTTCTCATGATCTTCCTTAACTATCTGGTTGTCCTGGTTGGTTATTATACCTAGACTTCGTTTTTTGAATATACCAGCGGCTTTCTTTAATCTTTTATGGAGGTTGAAATCATTGTGTCTTCGTTGCAGTTGTTCTATTTCGTTGCACTCGTTTTTAAGCCATTCATTTTTTGCAACTCTAATTTTTGATCTTATGAGTCTCTGTACTTATTTATCCACTTTTGTTTTTTATTTCTAGATTTGAATCCTAGAACACTTTGTTCTTAAAACACTTGCTATTTCTACCCATGATTTTGACGGGTCGTCCTCTTGGACCGTAGAATCTACTTTCTGTATCTGAGAGTTTAATCGGTTGGTTAATACGGATTAATGGTTGGACTATGCAGTTTATCTAGTGCTATTGTACGTCTTGGTGCTTCCTTTTTAGCCTTTTAAAGGGATATTTTTATGACGGCCGATAGTAGTACATGTTCTGTGGGTATATCAGCTCCAGGATATGTGCATGTCGTTTTTACTGAAGAAGCAAATCTGGAGTTTATGAGAATGTAATCTATCTGGTTACGGGTATCGTTTTCTGGTTGGTCTCTTGGTGATTTCCAGGTATATAGGCGGCGAAGGTGATGTTGGAACTATGTGTTGGTTACTGTCTTATGTTCTTCTTGACGTATAAGATATAAATAGTGATATGTACCTGGATTTTTCAAGCAATCACGTATTCGAGATATTAGAAGTTTTAATGGATTCTTTGGATAAAAGGATAGACGAACACAAAAACGGAGGACATTTTGAACACTTACTCTAATTAAATTCTATTTTATGTTATTAGTCTTCTTCTTAAATTTTCGTGTTGTCTTTTTCTTTAATACATTTATCATTACTTTATATCAGCATCGGTCATTATTTCATAATTTTCAAATCAAAATATTCCGAAGACGGTACACAGTATCGAGTTTTATTAAGAGTAATGTTTTAGTGTAAAATTAAAGTAAAGTTCATTGAAATTTTGCTTAAAAAACTCTAATATCGAAAAAGTTATTTTCAATACTATTTGGTACGAAACGTGTAACTAGCGCCCTATTTGAGAGTCTTGGATGTATCAGCTCCTATAACATATTCCTATGAATTTTTAATACAGTGTTGCCAGTAATTCCAGCAAAATCTTGAAAAATGTGTATATTTTTTTTCAACGCCCTTTATCTTGAATACAGATATCGTTACGAATATTTTTTACTGAGCAAAACCCAGACATTTTTCAGTTCTCTATCTATCCTAGAGATGAGATTACCTTTTTTTGAAACACCCTGTAGAACCGTACTTCATATAAATTAGTGTTGGTTGATTTTCCATACCTAATATGAAACTAGAAATGTTATTTATTTCAGTTTAGTAGAATAATTTTAAAAAGCAAATATATTTTGTAAAACTCGAAACTATTTGATCTGGGTAAAAGTCAATAAAAATCTACAATATAAAATGAAGTAATCAACACAGAGATGTCCTGATATAACATTAAAAAAATGGCAATAATAAATTGATAAATATAAATAGTAGAAATTAAAATAAAGATGATAATAATAAAAAAAATAAGAATCAAGAGCTTATTGAACATATCTCAAAAATAGCTATAAATACATTAAATACAGACATCAAATATTAAAGTCAAATTCATTTGAAATAATAATATACAGAGTGAGCAATGTACTGAACGCCTTAGATATCTGGTAAACGGATACTGCTGTATTATGGTCGTAAATACATTGTTGTCAGATCTTTCATTTTTCCGAGAAAATAATGCACTTTTTTATTTCAAATGGATCACCATGGATATTTTTCGAAATATTAGCATATTGTGATAATCGTAGAAGATAAGAAGAAACGTGTAATATCTTTAATAATTTATATCCTAACCGAAATCCTATAACAAAATCTGTTGTCAGTAAATTAGTAAAAACGTGCTAAGAAATTGTTCAGTGCAGATTTATCCAATTCATAGAAAAACTGCATCAATTGAAAACAAATCTCTAGATGTGTAAGAAGAATATCCAGGAAACTTGATATTTCGCAAACATTCGTAATGAAAATTTCACGTGATAATAAATTCCATCTGGTCACGTAACGATCCTCGTTAAATGTGTTAATCCCATACCAAATATTCCGAAAAACTGAATGTATGGGCTGGAATAATAGACTAGAAAATAATTTCCATACATAAAACGCACTCTGTAGATTATTTATATATTATTTGAGACATGTACAAACAAACCCAACTGAATAATTCTCCTTTAATGAACATATGTATACGACTATTTAAACTGCTGCTCTTGCATATAGTTTTCTTATTTTGCATGCTAACGTCGTTTGTTTGTTGGATAAAGTTTTGGTCTGTGTAATTCAAGTGAATGTTTTGATTACATTTAGATGAGGTTAATCAACGAATTCTTGATGCGAGTTACTGAATACATGAATTAACTGATGGATGCTTATTTTAGCGTAAACTGCGGTTGTTACATTTAGGAATTATATAGTTTATCTAGAAGTTTGGGATTATGTTGTCTCGAGAGTTCTAGTATGCAACAGTCTGGTTAAACTACGAATAATGATTCTATAGAGTGATTCAAAAAATAGATGAATCTGACTCTTAAATAGTTAGAAAAGTGAATTATAATTGGGGCTTACTTGGTAAAAAAATTACGTAACAATTTCTATAATATTGAAGATAAAGGGCGTTGAAGATAAAAAGTTTGTACACATTTTCATAACTATGTCGAAACTATTGGCTACATTGGAATGAAATTTTGTACAAATATACATACCATCAGTCTCAGCTTTTTTGCGTTTTTGTGAAGAAAAAATATCAATCTGAAAGGAGTTTTAACCAATTAAAAAGGGTTATAACCAACAATTAGGAATTATGCGACTAAATGATAATTAATTTGGAATTATCCTATCAATATTCGGTGTTCCTTTCCTAATAACAGTTTTTTTACTCGTTCTTCTTCGATGCTATTCAATTCTTCAGTGAGCGCGGTTTTGAGGTCCGATTTCGTAGTAGGTGCAAGATTTCTAGTCTGACCTTTTTCTAAGTTCATTCCATGAATACTCAAATACCAATCCCTTCACAAAGACGGTTAACTCTGGCAACAACAGACTGATATTCATGCGGTAGCCAGTTCTCGCCGACTCTGACCTTGTTGCAATATGGTGACCGCTTGAGCAGCTTTATCACTTGTTCTGTTTATTTTCAGGTAGAATTGTTCTTTGTTAACTAGGTAGTTAAGTGATAGTCCAGTCAAATAAGACTTTGAAGGTTACAAAAATTCCCATAGAGCTAAAAATTGGTATGAATGTTCAGAATACTATTATAAATGAATTGTGAAAAGTCCCCATCAATTCCCCTTGTGCAAAAAATTTTATTGATGGTGAAAGTTTGCAAAAATAGGTTTTTTCGCGTTTTCCAGCTAAACGGTGAGTTTTATAGCAAAAGTAGTTCAGACAAAAAATGTAGATCATCCGATTCGCTACAAAAAATGTATCCACACTTTTTTTCATAAGTATTGCCATTTCCGTGATATAGTGTTACACCTAGTTGTGTGGGACCAGGAAGAAATATTTTTTAATATTTTAGACAAATATGTTCAGTGTGTATGTAGACATTTTGGCCATAGAGTGACTGTAGAATTTGATGGTTACACCGATTGTAATAAAAATACTAAAACCGCACAACAACGACGTCGAGCTACAGTAACATCTTCATCTTCTTATTTTTGATCAATTTATGTCAGTTCCCACAAGCAAACAGAAATTTCTTACAAATACCTATAACAAGTCTCGGTTTATTTTTATGCTAAAAGAGAAATTTACTATTGAAAATATTGTTGTGAAACAAGCTGAAAAAGATGCTGATGTTCTGATCATTGAAACAGCAATAGAACAATTCAACTCAACAAATACAACTATTGTTGTTGGTGAAGATGTCGATTTATTAGTATTTACTTACTGCTCGAACTCCAATAGAAAAAAATATTTATTTTTTTAAATCGAGAACGACTCAGCAACAATCGGAAATATATTCATCAAAAAGTTTCTGTGCTTTTCCAAAATGCCAAAATCATATATTTCTACTACACGCAATAACTGGCAATGCAACATCAGCATTTTTAAGAGGGGCAAAACAACGATTTTAAAATTGTTCAAGAAACAAAACTTAATTGATCGTGTTTTTAAAGATAGTGACTCTACTTCAGAAGTTATAATCACAAATGGAATTCGCTTTCTTCTTTCTATGTGCAGATCTCCAAAAAAAGTTACCTGCTTGAATAAACTCCCATACTTATCTTTTCCAAAAAAAAAAACAAGTGCAATTAGCTTGTCTTCTCCCAACCACTGCTGCTCAACAACATCTATTCCGTCTATATTATCAAGCTCAAGTATGGCTTTTCTTTTTATCAAGTGTAGGTAGTACCACCCGGGTTGGGGTCAATATATGAGTTTAGCCTATTGTTATCCATTCACAAACACTGAAAATAGTGTGCCGAAGGCGTGCCGGTAGGATACTCGTAAAAAGGAAAGAATTTTATTTCAACAGAATAGAACTGATAAAAGGTTAAACTGTACCTGTTAAAAGCAAAACGTAACTTACTACCTAAGTAATCCCTACACAGTATTTCGATATTAACACTTCAGGCCAGAAAAAATACTTTTCCTAATTCTCTTACGCAATTACTTGAAATTTTAATATTACAAACAATACTATTTAAAGACCTAAACCTACAGCCGACACCGAACTGGACGAAATTTCCCATTTTATTACTCTACACCTTTCTGAAATAAATTATAGATGAGAATAATCACGATAACAGTGATAAAACATATGATGAATCACTTTTAAAACATATTTGTATCCCGCAGAAAGGTTTAGAAAAAGAAGATGAAGAAAAAGGAGAAGAAAACGAAGACAGTACATTAGAAGTTCCATTGGATTATCGTGAATCCGACCGAATAATTTTCCCTAATTATTTTTTCATTTATATATTACATAATTTACACAGCTTTCTTTCATCATTTTCAGTACTCAATTTGAATTCAATACGCTCACAATAGATCGTGGAATAGACCTACAGGGAAAAGCACGTTAAAAAAAACGCCAAGCATACTCCCTCACAGGTGGTGTGGAAACGTGTGCATATTACGAATAAAATATAGTTTTTAATTCTTTCAAGATGGCCATACTTATGAAAAAAAGTATAAATATATTTTTTGTAGAGAATTGACAGAAAATCTACAATTTTTGTTTGAGCTATTTTTGCTGTAAAACTCACCGCTTGGATGAAAAACACGAAAAACCTATTTTTACAATCTTTCACCATCAATAATTATTTTTGCACAAGGGGGGTTGATGAGGACATTTCACAATTTATTTATAAGAGTATTCTGAACATTCATACTAATTTTTAGCTCTATGGGAATTTTTGTAGCCTTACTTCTATTTTAAGGACTAATTTGAGTAGACTATAACACCAAGTAAAATTGTTTAAAGTTGGTTACTTTTATCAAAATTTTAAATGAACTTATACGCTTTCCAATTTTACAGCAAAACAATACTCTCCGTAAAACTCAGAATATAGAGAAGGCAAAAACCCTCTCAGCGTTTCCTTTTACTCATGATGATGATGATGGATTAGAAGAAATACAAAACAGAATAGTTTGATTTCGCTTGATATTGCTATTTGACATTAGTATTTAGCATCAGTGATATTGTCGTTTGGAATTATTTTGCTCAATTACATAGTACGAGGCTTAGGCCCTTCTGATATAAAAGGGCACAGAAAAATTACTTTAAAGAACCCAAGTGATCTCCCAAAAGAATTAATGATGTACTATTTGCAAAATTCGAAGTCAGTTCTACGAAAAATCAAGAGACTGATTGTTAAGAAATATTAATATAATTTTTGTGTTTTTCTTCATTTTTAATATTTCTAGCGGATTTTGATTGAAGATAATTCTGCTGGAAACCATTCTTGATGGGAAAATTGTACTATAATGATCAACATACCATTTGTGAAGGACAATAAATTACTAGTAGACCCACCATTAGGTACCCAACAACAAAAGCCCTATACAAAACTCGCCTAACCCAAAAAATCGAAGCAAACAACATTAAAGATATTAAAGACATTAAAGACGATAGAGATACGTGCTGGAAAAAGATAAAAACGAATATTACCGAGCGAGCTATTGAGGCTCTAGGCATAAGGAAAGTAGACACACAGACACCACAGATTGACGAGTTCCACTGGAAAAACTATTTCGAACAACTGTACGCAGATGCTCTCGAAGAGGAGGGAAACAAAGAAAACAATTAAGAAGATAACGAAAACAATGAATCCCTCGAGACATTAGAAGAGTAACTAAAGAAAACGCAAAAAAGATAACATACCAAATGAGCTATTGAAATACGGAGGACAACAACTAATGGTAGAACTTTTCAACAGAATATATAGTATCAACCAAAGAAGTTCCTAACGAATGGAAAAAGAGTATAACCATTCCTATATTCAAGAAAGGGGGCAGGATATCTCCAGAGAATTATAGAGGTATCACCCTTCTAAGCACAACCATGAAGCTTTTTACAAAAATCATTGAAACAACAACAAATCGATCAACCATAGATGCCATCTTCACAATCAGACAAATAGTCGAAGAAGCTATAGAATATAGCAAGCCCGCGTATATGTGCTTCATAGATGTCACCAAAGCATTCGACAGGGTAAGGATAAGCAACGTAGAAGACATCCTAAAAAAGAAATACGTTCCGAAAATCATTATAGACATCATAAGACATTTAAACTATAACACATCCACTCACATATTAGTTATCCAAAACCGGACAGAAGTTAGGGTATTCGACAGGGAGACTCCTGTTCAACCTGATTATGGACGAAATAATAAATCATGCCAAGGATACAGCAAGAAGATATTCACTCACAACAAAACAAAAGAGAACGAAGACGACTTACAGCAGCTCCTACACACTAAGAGACAGAAAGAGAATGTGAGGTGGAAGACATAGTCAGATGGAGGCGTAAACGTAGATGAGCTTGGAACGAACACGTTGACAGGACGACCAGAGAAAGATTAGCAAAGATCGCACGAGACGGTGAACCAGGGACACGACGACCTTTAGGAAGACCTCCAAAAAGATGGATGGATTCATGGACAGCAACGTCTCAAGGATGACAAGTTGGAAAATACAGACCTGAGACTTACAATACGTTGAAGAAGAAGAAGAAAAACAAGACCCACCGGAAAGTGCAGAGCCATACGGTTATTTCAGTATGCTCCTAGATGATGATTTTCTAAACAGAAACGTCTTCCGTATTGAGAATCACATGTAACATAAAGAAAAACTCGGTATATCACTGCACATCAAATGCTGATCAGCTAAATTTATGCTTAGGATGTTTCACGAAATATCATGAAAAAATACAATTTCAATTTTTATTTCCATTTCGTTTTTATTTTTTCATTATAAAGCGCCTAATTATTTTAGATATGTTTTTTAAACTTGGCGCTTATATCCCAAAGAACATTTAGCAAAATAGAATAGCGATTATTCGTGAAAGCGAAGGACATTTTAAACTCTCACTACATTCAAATTATTTTAATTTTTTTCTTGTCACTTGTTGTTCGATAAATATTTTCATCATTATTTTTTACCAGTACCGGTTATTAATTCTTAAATTTCAAATTTAACCTCAAAAAGTTTTTCTTCGACGCCTTTTTTATTCAATATGATTGGCGTTACGAGGTTTTTTTACTAACACCCTACCCTATTTAATCATTATAACTCATAATGCACCTCAAAATCAACGTCCATTATTTAGAATTTAGAGCTGATGTTCGACGTGGTTCAGACAAATCCTGACCTTGAGGCAGCGGAATGTGACAGAAAAAAGAAACCTAATCCTAACCTAACCTAATTTTATGCGATAATATCAGCGGGTTATATAGGTTATATATTATTCAAATGTTACAATTTTTGTAAGTTACACTATTTAATATGGTTAATAAGTTTTATGTCGTCAGAAAGAACTAATAGATTGTTTAAATGAAATATTTCAAGTCAGAATCGAAAAGCGATTATTCGTGAAAACGAAGGACATTTTAAACTCTCACTACATTCGAATTATTTCAATTTTTTTCTTATCACTTGTTGTTAAATTTTAAATCTAACCTCAAAAAGTTTTTCTTCGACGCCTTTTTTCTTCAATATGATTGGCGTTACGAGGTTTTCTTACTAACACCCTGTATATTTAATCATTATAGCTCATAATGCACCTCAAAATCAACGTCCATTATTTAGACTTTAGAGCTGATGTTCGACGTGGTTCAGACAAAGACTGACCTTGAGGCATAGGAATGTGACAGGCAAAAAAACCTAATCCTAACCTAACCTAGTTTTATGCAATAACATCAGTGGGTTATATATTATTCAAATGTTACAATTTTTGTAAGTTACACTACTTATTATGGTTAGTAAGTTTTATGTCGTCAGAAGGAACTGATTGATTGTTTAAATGAAATATTTCAAGTCAAAAGTTAAGTGTGGCTCTTTGCCTGTCACATTCCGATATTTTAAAGGTTAGGCTCGATATAATTTCAATAAATATTTATTTTATTGTTCTGAATAAATAAATTTGATTTGCGTTTCTCATAAAGAATGTACTCTATACTTAGGTAGAAATGAAAATAATAGAGTATTCCATAAATTGAATGTTGGAATCTGTATTCGAAAATAACTCGTCGTCTAGATAACAAGACATGCAGATAATTGGGAATTAATATCGATGTACCAATTTATATGATAGCCTCTAGTTGGCTGTATAAAATCTAAGACTACAGTGACATATCATTTTATACAGTTGATCAGTAAGATGTTTGTCGTGTGGATTATTGTTTCCTTTACTTGTATTTGTATTTTGTGTTGGATGGACGCCATATTAGGCGAGCGCCAACCACCCCCAAAAATGCAGAGTAGTGACCAGATTCGTACTAATGGTCGTTGAATACAAATGTGAAGTTTGTTTTTAATAAAATTTGAAGGAACCTTGTCAAAATCGAATTTAAAAAAAATTTTTGCGTTCAATTCACGACAAGTCAAAGAAAAATCGATAGTATATTCTTCAAAGCATTTTCCTGCCCATCGGGAAATTTTGGAAATTTTTTTCATGGTGTTATTAATTTGATATCTCTATTTAATGTTCTAAGTTTTCTTCGTTTGAGGTCTCTTCTGCTTTAAAATCAGGTTTTTCAATATTTTTTTAAAAATGGATAAAAAATTGACATTTCGACTCACTTCAGTATTTATCAAAATATTTTGACTTTAAAACTCATTCTTAAATTTTTCGTAGCGAAGACATGAGATAATGATATAAGGAGTAGGAAAAATAAACTATAAATTTTTTCGCTTAATGTTCTAAATTTTCTTAATTTCAAGTCTCTTATGTTTTAAAAGTAGTTTTTTTCAATAATTTTTGAAAGATTGATAAAAAATTGAGGTTTCGACTTACTTCATATTTTGATAAAGGCTGAAGTAAGTCAAAACGTCAATTTTTTATCAATCTTCCATAAATTATTGAAAAAAACTGTCCCAAATTTTCAAGGCAATGATATAATAATCGTACTAATGCCTATTGCAAAGTGTTAAATTTTGAATTAATTTTTTTACAGTGGAATCCTGTCAATTTAATGGCTTTTCCACATGAAATTTAGATAATGATAATTGTGAGAAAAGTGTTGATGAAATGAGGAAACATGAAAATAGGTACGATGTATTTGATTTACCACAATTCATGATTTCTTTCCAGAAAATTGGATAATTTACCAATATGATCTCTTTAAAACATAGTATCCAGTTTTTCTTTGTTTATATGAAAAGCTCCAGTGAAGTATTTATCAGTTTTTTTATTGGAATTGCATCATTCATCAACAAAAACAGAATTTAATGGAACGAAAATTAAAAAATTCTCCATGAAACAAATGAAAAATTGGTTTTCATACAAGGTGTGTTTCACAGATTTACAAATGGAAAATAGCAAAACTGCACAAGAGAAGATCCAAATTAATCAAATCAATGCTACTCTCAACAACTGGGGTTATATCTTTCCACTCCATTTTACGATAAATCTTGAATTATTCACATTGTACAGGAATTTTAAGCAGACCTTCACAAGTTGATATTGATATAGAATTTCCATTGACAACTACGTACTCCAACAAAGCACATTGTTGTTTGGATAACTATGAAAATAAGCAGCTTTTGTCAAAACATCATAAAATTCGGAGTAACTTACTGTTTGCGTATTTTATAGGCTTACGAAGTCTTTGATACATATACAATGACAATAATGGATAGAATGTTACTGCAAATGGTGAATAATCGAGAGACATAACTTGGAATTGTTTTGTATCCACATAGCTAGCCTCAATCTTGCGTGATTCCAAAAAGACTCAGCTACAACCAACTCAGCATGTTTAATTATCCAATTAACTAGCCACAAATATGTTGCCCCTTTGGATAATTTTCTTTAGGGTTATATCAAGTCATTTACATTGGGGTTAAACATAATTTGGCACCGAGGTATAAATATTTTAAAGGTTGTTTTCGAAATTTGGTGCAATAATTTGTATCAGTCGCAGAGGCCACATTTAGAAACATGAAACTTCTCACAAATGAATTTCTTTGTTATATTATGATTTCAATTTGGGTGATTGTGAAAAAACCCAATTTTAATCATACAAGATTTCATCTTTAAAAAGTCGTTAGTCAGTCAGTCGTCGAAGAGAATTAATTAAATGAAAGAAATGACTTTGATTATTCTTATCTTACCTGTATTAATGCTGAATGAATATTGAAGTATTTCCACTAATTTTTATTGAATATGATTTTTTATCGATTAAACCAATAGCAGTCTGCTGATCAACTCGTTTCGACTTTTATTTGGCGATGGAGCGTCATCTCTAGTTACCGTGTTTCGCTGGTTTTCCGAATCCAATCGTGGTCGAATTTTACTACAAGATGTGACAGTCAAAGATTCATGGATCCATGCATATGATCCCAAAACAATCGATGGGTTTATCAAGATGAGTTGAATGTCCCCACCGTGCTATTAGAGCAACGTAGAACGGTCCATTCTTGTTCAATACACCAAAGCCTCTTTTTTTTATGATTCAATTGCAAATTTACAATCTACTCAAAAAATACAAAGTAATAAGTAAATGATATAGTCTTACTATATATCTTGAGGCGGGCACCATCCTCTATGAGGTCTTCTGGCCAGCATCTTTTCAATCTTCTCTGTCCCATTGGATCAGTGTAGAGCTTGGATATTAGTGGATTTTTGGTGGTTTTCGTTTCTTATCGCTGATGTCTAAATAACTTAATTGATGATCCGAATCCGAGGTCTGTGTGTAATGTGTGGTTGCTTATAAACCATTAGCTATTATGCGAAGTATTTTAGATTGAAAGGTTTGTAGTATCTTGGTGTTCGATGGTTTTAAGAGGATTTTGTATATATTTCTATTGTTAACTGCGTTTATCCAGTTCGTATTTTAAAGTTTTAGCTTTAGTTGTGTTTTTTAGCTTGTATGTGTTTCTTCCAAGTTAACTTTTGGTTCAAGTGTTGTCCGAGGTATTTGATTTTTGCTTTAATTGGAATCAGCATATCTTTAACAGATACTTGCGGACAGACACCTAGTTTTCTGGTGAACGTGATTTGTGGATTTGTGATTGTTGAATTTCATTCTCCACTGCTGTAGCCATTGTTGTATTTGAAGTCATTATTGCAGTATCATCTGCGAAAGTAGCGATTAGAGTATCGTCGATAGTTCGGTATCAGCAGTATACATAAGGTACAGATAAGGGCCAAGTACACTTCATTGCGGAACGCCTGATTTTATGAGCAGATAATTGGATAAGGAGGTTTGGATTTTGACTTGTATATATCTATTACTTTGGTAAGATTTAAGTAAAAAGAAGATATGATGGGGTAAAAATGCTGAGGCACATGATTCCTTCTCTTCTAGTGCGTGCTTAATATTGTTCACCAATCTATGACACTGTTGGATTGTCGAGTGTTCTCTGAATTCAAATTGATTGGAAACAGTTCTTCTTTAGGTATAATTTTGTTAATACTATTTAGAAGGATTTTTTCGAAGAATTTATATAGTTGTGGTAGTAAACTAATTGGTCTGTATCAGCTGGGTTCATGGTGAGGTTTTCCTGGCTTCGATAACATCTGTACATACTTCCATTGTGAAGGCTAATGATTAATTTCTAGTATTCTATTGAATATTGTAGTGGTTAGTACGATGACTTCCTTGGAAGATGTTTCAATACTTTCCTTGTGATGAGAACATATCCTGGAGCTTTGTGTGGGCTTAACAACTGCATTTCTTTGTACACTTCTGATGGGGTGATAATTGGTTGTCAGATTCTAAGTGGATTTCTGTCTCGACATCTATTATTGAATTATTTGATGAAAATAGGGTGAAAACTTTAGCAAATGCTCTGCTTTTTTCATCATTCATGTGAGCCCAGTTTCCATAGGGTTTTATTAAAGAGGGAATTGACACAGTGAGCCTCTTGAATTTTCCGGTAGCTTACCATAGTGTATTATCTTCTGATGATAAGTTAGAGATGTAGTAGTTAAAATCATCGTTTCTATTTTGACTTAAGGAATTCTTGGTACGGTGGATTGATGTGTTCAGAATTGTTTTATCCTTATCCCCAGGATTCTTGGTCTCTTTCCATTTTCTTCTGGCTTTCCTTTTCCCACTAATTAGTTTCCTTATGTATTATGTATTTTTATTTTAGCTGCTTCCTTTTGAATTATTGGCGTTGATTTCCAGACTGAATCTTGTATAATATTTGACAAGTATTCCACATCTTCGTCGACTTCTTGTGATTCCTGTATTCTGTGGCTTAGGTTTATATTGGTGTTCATATATAACTTTAAAAGCGAGCTCTCGCACATCAGTTCAAACTAAAACGTTTTTAAATAGTGAAAACATCGAACTGATACCATACAATCCTTGTTTGGCACCTAATTACTTCTTCTTGTTCCCGCAAATGAAAAATAAAATGCGTGGTCAACGTTTTTCTATACCTGAAGAAGCAGTTGATGCGTTCAAATCACATGTTCTGTAGGTACCTCAATCGGAATGGAACAAATACTTGAAAAGCAATAAAGCCACATCCAAACTAAAATATTTATTTCCATTTCTTTATATCAAAACTTTAGTACAGACTTCGTAATTTTTGTTCGACTCACGTTCCCCATTGATTTCGTAAGTAATATTGGGTATATTTTTCGTTCCTATAAAATGCGGATTCAACTATTCACTGGACTATAATATCAATGATGCAGTAAAACCCACCTCGTATCTTTATAATAAACGACTAACTGTTACACATAATTTTCTAACGATTAATCGAAGTCATCGATGTAGAAACCATGTCTACAGTAAAGCACAACCATTAAATACAATTTAAATATTACTTTGTCATTCTCGAGTTATTATTACGTTGGGTGGAATATAAGTAGGAACTTTCAACAGTCAATTGTGTTTGATATTTGAAACACCTCCTTGAAGTTTCCTCATATCGTCAAGTGTATAAATGAGGTTATTGAAGAAGAATATTCCGAAGAATATGCGAATATGTGGAGTAAATTTTAGATATTCCTCTAGCACACTACAAGCAAATGTTAGATGTTGAATGATGTTGGCACTTACAATGTCAGATGTCAAAGTTTTTGGATCCTTAATAACATTTTTCTTGTGATAATTCGTGTTAATAACTTCATCCTGGATAGTCATTACGAAGCCTTCGGTCTCTGAAAAGAGATTTCCGCTAGTAAGCCATCTGATTGAAGCTTCTTTGTCAACATGAGGTAGGTTGAGGTCATGTGTACTGAGTAGTGCCTTTTGTGACCACTGTTCCAGCTACTCGATGTCTAATACTATATTCAAGTCAGTTTCTGGTAATGCAAGGGTGAGTGGTGAATAATCCTTAACCGTTTTGGATATAATCCGGTGTAGAGTTGAGATTTCCGATTTAGTATGAAAGAATTCACGTAATTTCTCTACCTACCAAGAGTGCAGGTTAGAAAAGTCCATCAAGCCTCTTTCACCCTCTTTTCGGGGTAATGTTGTTCTAATAGTGAACGACTACGTGGGTGGTTGTTGTTCTTCGTCATAATTGTTTATATCAAACTCTGAATACCCTCTAGCTCTGTTGCCTGCATTTAATTCGGATTTCATAAGTGACTTCACTCTTTTGGTGTATTGATCCTGGATTATAGCTTTTGTCTGCTTGTGGTCTAGCAGCTTAGCCTGTTAAAATCCTCGTCCTGGGCAGATAAAAAAGTTTGAATATGAAGAACTTGAAACATTACTCGATGAAGATTGTTGCCAAACACAAGAAGAGCTCGCAGAATCTTTGGGTGTCACTGGATAAAGCAAGGAAATTGGGTTCCACATAAATTTAAGCCGAGAGACGTCGAAAGGCGGTTTTGCATGTCCGAAATGTTGCTGGAACGCCACAGAAGAAAGTCATTTTTGCATCGGATTGTTATTGGTGATGAAAAATGGATCCACTACGACAACCCCAAGCGAAAAAATCTTATGTGAAATCCGGCCAACCAGCTAATTTAACGGCAAAGTCGAATATCCAAGACGTGAAGGTAATGGAGAACGCTACCGAACACAATTAACCCGTTTGAAGAGAGCAGTAGCCGAAAAACGCCCGAAATATGCGACAAGACATAAGGCAATAATTTTCCATCATGACAACGCTCGGGTCCACGTTACTATTCCGGTTAAGATCTATTTGAAAAACAGTGGATAGGAAGTTTTACCTCACCCGCCTTATAGCCTAGACCTTGCCCCTTCTGGCTAACTTTTGTTCCGGTCGATGCAGAACGCCTTCACTGGAGAACGGTTCACATCAGAGCAAGATATCAAAAATTGGATTGGGTGAACTTGGTAAATCTGCAAGATCTCCACAAGCTAGGAATGAGGTACACTATCAAACGCTTTCTTATAATCCACGAAAGCAGTATGTATATTCCGGTGATCTTTCTGTGCTTGCCGAAGTATTACAGAGACCATTCTGCAACCTTTCTGTTCCAAGATGTTATTTACTTCGACGTGCCTGTGAATTCTGTTAATGATACAAGCTGTAATTATCTTATATAAAGTGGGTAGACACGTTATAGGTCTGTACCTTGTGGGATCATCCGTCTGGGAGCTCTTTGGAAGCAAATGAGTGGAACCCAGTGCTAAGAACGTTGGAATATCTTCTGGGTTCTGAAGGAAGTGAGAAAATTGTTTCGCTAATTCCCCGAGTACGCTTGGGAATTACTACTACCAGAAGTTCTGGATATTATCATCTCCTGGTGCTTTCTACTTGTTGGTATTTTGAATTACATCAGAGATTTATTTCAATGTGAAATCATTGAACGGTATCGGAAAAATATTTAATCGCATCTCTTCGGCTCCTATACAGTCGGCATTTCTCTTGTGGATTTTGGGAGTTGACCACAATGAGGACCAATACTTTTCCAATGTCTGTTTCGATTGTATAGGTTGATTGGTGATTTTATTAGACAAAGCTTCAAGATTCCTGTAAAATACTTTCTGGTTACTGTGAAAAGTATTATTTTATAGCTTCCTTTAATGTATATGGATTCCGCTTTCAGCTTCTGCTGAAGCAAATCATTGTACTAAAGCAAATGTTGTTGATGTTCTGGATGCTGTATGTGAGTAATTATTTTCTTGAATATTTATCTAATGTGGTTTCTTAAGCGTTTAGAGGGTTATGCACAATTCTTGTACTGCGTTAGGCGTCCTAGCTCACTCCTAATGGTATCGATGGAACGTTCCTATATTTGCTGATTATATAGACGGAGTACTGCAACAGCTCCACAATGAATAAGTAAATGAAGCCGCTCGAGCGTATTGTAGTCGGTGAAGAGGCTTCCTATTAATGAGTCGACTCCTGCAATGATGTTATTAGAGTTTTTGTTGGTCCTCAGCTCAGGTAATATTGAACGACGTATAGGGTTTGTACCCTCAAATTCCGCTAATGCCTTGTGCATTTCGACAGCACAACACTTTATCGAAGATATTTGGTTCGGTATTGTCTAAATCGTGTATAGTCTAATTGTTGGTAATTTTATCTTCATGTTCACCAATGTGGGAGTCACCGTATGTGTATCTTGCACTGCGAGATGATCATCTATTCTTTGAAGATCTTGAAGAACCTCTACTCGTATTTGCTACCGGATAAGAATAGGAAGCAAATTGTTTTTCATAACACTCTGGTCAGCTATTTGTTGTTCCGTTAAATGCTGCAGACAAAATCACAATAAATGTCGTATCGGTAGGTGGTCATATCGGTCTCCATGTTGGTTGCTTTGTAATAGGTGCGCAAAATGAATGAAGTCAACTCACTGGGTAATTTCATACGCTTCCTAGGCAATCCGGCTATCGTGGTTGTAGGCACATTGACTTGCTCCATTGTGTTGATAATCACAGTAGCTCCACTCGGCGCCACGCTTACCGCTAACCGAGGGAGTCTGTAGCTCATTTTTCGAATAGCTACTTCCTAAATCCTCAACGGGACAAGAGGTTATGGTGGTACAATGCCCATCCACCCGTTGACTGCGTAAATTATACATCATGTTTGTTTGCACTCCAACCCTTCTGCCAGGGGATAGGGAAGAAATGGAAACTGAAAAGGCGGCCAAGGGAGGCCAAATAGAGATATGAAGATGTGATCCCACTGGTTGGTTGAAGAGATTAGTGAAACAAAGTAAGGATCGAAGAGTAAAATCTCAGTTTAATCGCCTTCTACGACACGCACGTGACACGTTGGGGGTATTTTATGAAGAGATTCCGCTCATCCACACGGGGTTTATTATTCTTATTATTATTATTATTATTATTATTATCATTATTATCATTATTATTATTATTATTATTATTATTATTATTATTATTATTATTATTATTATTATTATTATTATTATTATTATTATTATTATTATTATTATTAATTATTATTATTATACCGCTAAAGGTGCCAAAAATTGGGTACTTTATTCTATAAAACCTCATTCTATTTGTCATACAATTTTTGACATTCTATTATATTTTAATTCAAATCACTATGACTGGAATTGTTCCAAGAACTGCAATCAGATAGCGGTATGAACAATAATTATATTACTTTCATAATCGGTTATCGTATTCTTTAAGGTTGAATTATCTATTCATATGAAATAAGATTATGCTTTCGCTTTGGGTAGGTGCAAGAGATTGTTTCTCAATAAAATCAAATGTCGCAGATTAAAATTATGCAAGATCTCACTTAATAGAAACCCGACTGACATTACCGAAACTATTTGAGATGAGTTTTGATCCACTTTTCAAGCGAAACAATAGTAACAGAGTCTGATTAAGGTAGATATGTTTCATAACTGCCATAAAACAGTCGTACATATAATATTGTTCACTACCACCACAACACTACAGGTAAACCTTAACTCATGATCTCTGAAGAAGATCACTTGGCTATCGAAACCAGCGCAAGATAGTAATTTTGAGTGTTGATGTTGTGATAGCAGTGTCTTCAGTATGAAAGCAACTGATCATAATAGATTAATCAGCAATTTTTGATCAGCATCTAAATCTACTTACCTCCCAACTATTGTTACTTGATTTTTTTTCTGTCAGTCTCTTTCATTATGAGTTCACATAATCAAACTCATAAGGTTTCAAACGTTTCGATCTCCACCAAAGGCGTTTTTATCCCAGATATGTGACATTCCAATGGTTGTGAAATTATGATTTAGGATTCCCTCCAAACCCAACTGTTAGGATTCTCAGATGTGACAAAAATTCCCAAAGGCTTGGACATTAATAGAGCCACCAGCCTCGATAGAATAGAATAGTCGACTTGGTCAAGTTCAACACATACAAAAGAAAATGAGGAAAAAAAATGCAGTTCTGAACAACTGTCGTCCGATTATTTTTATTCCAGCCATTGCCAAGGTCATGAAGAAAGTTGTAACTCAGCAATTATCGCTTCAGCAACCATCAATACAGCATAGATCAACCGGGGATCTCTTGGCATGTGTCATCAACGCACGGACTGAAGCTATAGAGAAATAAGGGAATCCAGCGCAATCGCACTGAACATCAAAGGATTTTAACAGGCAAGACAAATGAGTTTATATGAAGATATATTTTTCTTTCTAGTTCTAGCCTTTCAGATATGATTTAAAGTCGTCTAGTCATCATCAAACTGGTCAAAGATGGGCTATGATCTCCTTCCATCAGCTTCTCATAGAGAGTGGGTATTGGAGAATGATATCTGTCACTCATACGAGGTCTGGCTATTAAATAACGAGACTGGTTACGGAAAAGAATTTTATTATAAAAATTATTCCACATTTGAATGCTCCCTTTCAATATACTCCTTTTTCCTCATCACACACATTTCCATACGTTTTTTCCATTGACGAAGCAGTGCTGGAAGTCTCCTTTGGCGAGAGCGTTTAGGAGCTTTGGTGTTTTTTACTTCATCGCTTATATCGAAACTTATCGGGTCTCTTTCAAAGCAGATCTTTCTCTAACATTCCTAACCTTCCTAACCTTCCTAACCTTCCTAACCTTCCTAACCTTCCTAACCTTCCTAACCTTCCTAACCTTCCTAACCTTCCTAACCTTCCTAACCTTCCTAACCTTCCTAACCTTCCTAACCTTCCTAACCTTCCTAACCTTCCTAACCTTCCTAACCTTCCTAACCTTCCTAACCTTCCTAACCTTCCTAACCTTCCTAACCTTCCTAACCTTCCTAACCTTCCTAACCTTCCTAACCTTCCTAACCTTCCTAACCTTCCTAACCTTCCTAACCTTCCTAACCTTCCTAACCTTCCTAACCTTCCTAACCTTCCTAACCTTCCTAACCTTCCTAACCTTCCTAACCTTCCTAACCTTCCTAACCTTCCTAACCTTCCTAACCTTCCTAACCTTCCTAACCTTCCTAACCTTCCTAACCTTCCTAACCTTCCTAACCTTCCTAACCTTCCTAACCTTCCTAACCTTCCTAACCTTCCTAACCTTCCTAACCTTCCTAACCTTCCTAACCTTCCTAACCTTCCTAACCTTCCTAACCTTCCTAACCTTCCTAACCTTCCTAACCTTCCTAACCTTCCTAACCTTCCTAACCTTCCTAACCTTCCTAACCTTCCTAACCTTCCTAACCTTCCTAACCTTCCTAACCTTCCTAACCTTCCTAACCTTCCTAACCTTCCTAACCTTCCTAACCTTCCTAACCTTCCTAACCTTCCTAACCTTCCTAACCTTCCTAACCTTCCTAACCTTCCTAACCTTCCTAACCTTCCTAACCTTCCTAACCTTCCTAACCTTCCTAACCTTCCTAACCTTCCTAACCTTCCTAACCTTCCTAACCTTCCTAACCTTCCTAACCTTCCTAACCTTCCTAACCTTCCTAACCTTCCTAACCTTCCTAACCTTCCTAACCTTCCTAACCTTCCTAACCTTCCTAACCTTCCTAACCTTCCTAACCTTCCTAACCTTCCTAACCTTCCTAACCTTCCTAACCTTCCTAACCTTCCTAACCTTCCTAACCTTCCTAACCTTCCTAACCTTCCTAACCTTCCTAACCTTCCTAACCTTCCTAACCTTCCTAACCTTCCTAACCTTCCTAACCTTCCTAACCTTCCTAACCTTCCTAACCTTCCTAACCTTCCTAACCTTCCTAACCTTCCTAACCTTCCTAACCTTCCTAACCTTCCTAACCTTCCTAACCTTCCTAACCTTCCTAACCTTCCTAACCTTCCTAACCTTCCTAACCTTCCTAACCTTCCTAACCTTCCTAACCTTCCTAACCTTCCTAACCTTCCTAACCTTCCTAACCTTCCTAACCTTCCTAACCTTCCTAACCTTCCTAACCTTCCTAACCTTCCTAACCTTCCTAACCTTCCTAACCTTCCTAACCTTCCTAACCTTCCTAACCTTCCTAACCTTCCTAACCTTCCTAACCTTCCTAACCTTCCTAACCTTCCTAACCTTCCTAACCTTCCTAACCTTCCTAACCTTCCTAACCTTCCTAACCTTCCTAACCTTCCTAACCTTCCTAACCTTCCTAACCTTCCTAACCTTCCTAACCTTCCTAACCTTCCTAACCTTCCTAACCTTCCTAACCTTCCTAACCTTCCTAACCTTCCTAACCTTCCTAATCTAAGCAGACCCGTTGACGCAAGAGCTTTTGGTCAGGAATCACATTTTTTGGCACCAATTTCGCACAGACTTTCGTCATGTGCAATTGCACGTGTAAATTTTTCTAACCGTTTCTTTATCGGTGTTTACAGCCTCGACAATCATCCGGACGATCTGCACGCATAATTTGGTTGATTTTGGTCATTGTTTCCGTAGTTGAAACAGTCACAGGTTCACCTGGGTGATTGTCATCTTCATTGATATTTCGGCACTCACTAAAGCGCTTACACTACTCAAAAACACGCGCACGAAATAGAGAATTGTCCCCATAGGTCTCTCATATTAATCAATTATGATTAATTATTATTATTAATTTATAGCGTTCAGTCGGATTTTTTTTCAAATACTATAATAGTGACGGAAACGTGTTTTGGGACGTGATAGACAAAATATCTAGATACCTAACTCACTACTAGTTATTTAATAGATGGACCTCATGTCTGTAATTTCTGTCTATTTTGTTCGTAGATTATTCAAATATTTCTGGTTCCCAGTCTGCGTGTGGTACGTTTTTTGATTTTTGATGCTTTTTTGCTTCTAAAAAAAAATAATTATCTGTGGCGCATTTCGATTATGGTTTCACCGTCAGATATAGAAGTAATGTATGCTCTGTATAGAATTAAATTTTTGCAACTTGAAATTATTTTTAATAATTCGAATCCGGTCCTGAATAGAACAATGAAATAGTTCGTGACTGCAACCTGTTTTCATGGCAATTGCTTCACTGGAGATATTTAGGAATCGAGAACATCAGATAAAGCAACGACAGAAATAATTTTATTAAATTCTTAACGTTGTCCTGTGGAAATAACTGAATATTTTGATTCGGTAATATGGAATACATACTACAGTATATTTCCTCATCTTCTTATTCTAAGACTTTTAAGTTATGATTTTAATTATAAAATATTATACCAGCATTTTGGTGGTCATCTGTAGGTGTACTGTTAATCGCTCTTTCTTTTAGTCTAGTCAACAAGTTCAGAAACGTTATAAATCGATACGAAGATCTAAAAAATATGATCAATTAGAATTCTAGAAAAATGTTTTCGAAGAATTTTCGTGCAGGTAGAAAATTGTAATTGTTATTAAAAAAATAAAATGAGAAAAAATGGTATTCAGTTCTTCGTTAATTACTTTAAGCTCTGTCAGGTCTACTGTAAATCGCTCTTCTTTTAGTCCAATCAACAAGTTCAAAAACGTGAAAATCAATATAGAGATCTAAAATATTAGCAATTAGAGTTCTAGAAAAATGTTTTTGAAGGATTTTCTAAAAAATATTGGCAATTAGAATTCTAGAAAAATGTTTTCGAAGGATTTTTATGCAGGTGAAAAATTCAATTCTTCTACAGAATTTTTCTAAACAAACGCAGTAGATAAAAAACAAAAGGTGTGAAGTGGATTTTAGATTTATCTGAAAGTGAAATTTGTGCTCTTTAGACATGTCCTGAAAGTCCTTTATCGTATCTCTAATAGTTTGAAATATATATCAATTTTGCGCTGAAATTATGATATTAAAAAGTATTATAATAAATAAAAAAATATTTTTTTGCAGTTTCATATGTACACAACTGTTTATATATTTTTTTCTGTTCAGAAAAAAATTAAACGTTGGCCGATATTTGTTTCTAACAAATGTTTTACTTATAAACAATCAAATAATTGATTAAAAAAATGTTATTTTTGTCAAATAATTTAAAAGTGTGAATTATGAGTTTTTAAATCAGAATTATTCCTCAACTGATTATTGAAATAATAAAAAAATAAGAAAATCGATTTTTAACGATTAATAATAAAAAATCAAGAAACCTCTTTTTAACAAATGGCTAAACTTTTATGAATAGTTATCGCACGATCTTATGAAGTATATATAGGGTGTTCGGGGACTAAATGCCAAAAATTGAGTAGATGACAGTGACCCTACTAATAGTGTAGCATATTTTTTTTTGCGATCGCACGTTTTACGCATGTGCTTTGGCAAAGAGTAACGTCAAGTGCCAACCGCCAGTGCGAAACGTATCTTTGTTTTTTGGTGGGGGTAGGTATTTAAAATACGAAAATTATTCGGCGTTTATAAAATCAATTATATAGTGACTGTTTGAGTATGTCTGGTGTATTTAAATGGTCCAAAACATTCAAAAATGGCCTAAAAGACGTCTAAAATGTCCATCGGAACAGTTTTGGAAGACAGTAGTATCAAATATTTTAGCCGAACTAAGCATTAGTATCATCAGTTTAGAGTCTATCATCCAAGAAAACGCGATGGGTTTTTAAAATGTTGAAATTCTAGTGGAAATTTATACGGTTGGTTTGTCGCCGCTTCTTATCGCAATACGAGGCGAAGGATTATAGTTTTTTCACGCCAATCTTCCCTACAATAGATATATGCGAGGTGTCATCAAAAGAGTAGAGGAAGAAGGAAAAAGGGACGCCAGTAAAACAAAGGCCATCAGGTCCGCGGGGAAGATTATGTGTGCTGTATTCTAAGACCAATGGAGGATGCTGTACGTTGATTTCCTGCACACACAACGTTCTATATATGCTGCATACTACCCTAACCTCCGGAAAACATATATGAAACCATTTATCGCCCCAAACGGAGAAGAATTCCAGCAAGTATGTTTGGATGACTTAGGGAAACCCTCGGAGATCAAAAATTCAACACCGACGAAGAGGTGAAGGAGTTTGTACGCACTTAGCTACCGTGGCTCCAGAAACTCTTCAACAGGCAAGAAAAATCTCGAGCTATCATGTTTTCCTGGTTTTCCTGGTTTTCCGAATAAAATTCGCTACAAAATGATTTTCGTGGAGGTCGTCTAGAATCGATATGAGCTTTGGGCGTACATGGGCATTAATTCTATACGTTGGATTCCTCTTAAATTCTCAATTGCTCACAAAACCTCGTGTCGATTGAAGAGAAAAAAAAAAAAAAAGAAACCCGAAACTAAATAAAAATCAAGTGTAAGGGTCTTTTAAGACGAGCCGATTCCAGTTGTTCGCGCACGAAGCACTTCGAATCAAACGGTCACCTGTTTTAACTGGAAATTACTCCCACATTCTATTGAAGCAACGTAGAACCTCTCAATTCTGAATGATACATATGCGTTTGTTTGTCAGAAGTGTTCAAAAAAATCAGGGAAAACAAATCATTCTCTGCCACGATAATGCGAGCTCTCACAGTTCCAACGTTTATGAACAGTCAAAACATCGAATCCACCGAACAGTCCTTGTTCGACATCCAATGAATTCTTTTTATTCTCACAGATTGAAGATAAATTGCTATGTCAACGTTTTCCTACACCTGAATTAGCGGTTGATGCGTTCAAATCACATGCTTTGGAGGTACCTCAATCAGAATAGAACAAATACTTGGACAATTGGTTCAAACGCATTGTAAAAGTGTGTTGATCTTAATAGAAAACTTTTTGAGAAACAATAAAGCCATTACCAATTTCAAATACTTGTATTTGTCTATCTCAAAACTTGAGTAGTAGCCCGCGTAATTGATATTTTATCTTATTTTATATAGATGGATTTCAACTGCAATAATGATGATGAAGTTGTTTATTTTGATTGGCTTGATATAAAAGCTCTGTTGAGTGTTCTAGATCTGAATATTTCTTTATTGATAATTCAAGTACATTCATCCGAATGATAATTCAATTAGTACAACTAATCATTCTAGAACAGTCGGCAGCTACTTTACTTCATTAAATTACAATTCACAATCGTTAATAATAAACATGTAACAGTTGATAATATCTAAGTAGTGTCATTGATTCATTATTCTATTTGTGCTATCGGTAAACATAGTCGAGAGAATATCAGTTCTAAATCATTTGGAAATCGCTTTCACAAAAACTACTTTCAACGAAATATCACTCTGCAACTACAATTTATAACAATTTAGAAAAGTATATGAAATATTTCTCTATTCAAATTGTTTAAATTGAAATAAGTAGTCGATGCATTTTCAGTGTATTTGTGACCATTACACAAACACGAAAATATTAATTTGATTCTAAAACTCAAAATTATTAGCTCGTGAATTTGTTCAAAAACTAGCAATCAAAGAATGAAGAACTTATTATATTTCAATCATATAACTCTCAACATCTCTTAAAAACATAAATTTTTTCTTACGCAGGAATTTTGCCATTAATCTAAATAAATAATTATCTGATGGTGCAAATTCTTGACTATATGCTGGACGAGGTAGGAGTTTATACCACCTAGTTTTCGGATATTATTACACGTAACTTTTGAAATGTGTTTGGCCTCCTATTACATGCGACGTCGGACTTGAGCGTAAACGTTCCGATCGACGTCTCAACGCCAGACAGAGTGTCATACATCCCACACGCGAACGACGACGTCTTTAACAGTAGTCAACAAAAAGTGCTAGATGTAGTCGTGCGATATGAATTCCACACTTTTTGGAGCACAAGACGACCGCATACGTAGATAAATCTGCGCAACAAGGCACCGATTATTTATGAAGAAGGAGAAGAAGATTTTGATAATTCTCGTAAAACTTGTGCGGGTATGTATATTACAACTGCCATCGAGAAGGCATCCTAAGCCCATTTCACAGGAAGAAAAAGTTGCTTGTCACTTTTACTGTATAATTCCCAATAACTTTGGACTTATCGAATGATTAATTTGACTTTTTGTTTATCGAATTTCGACATTTTGAGCTGCAATAGTTCGAAATAACTACAGACGAGTCGCAAAGCGTTTGAATGCCTCCTACGGTGTCCACACGCTAACCTCAACGTGTGGTAGAGACCACAACGGTACATTTATATAGTAAGCATCGAGGCGCGACGTACTGCGTGACGCTGTACGCGGCCAACGGCGTTTATAAGAGACCAGAGCATAGTCTCATATTTCTACCAGTTATACAATAAGACTTTCCGCTCGAATCGATTTCTTTTTGCGACGGGATCCGATATTTGTCTGATCGACTAACCACTGATTTTCCACGTTCGGATTGTTTTCTTTTGACAGATCAATGAGCTATTAACATACCTCTACTCGTCCAAGGCAATTCGATAATCGGTGGGTGCTGTTAATAGGCTGCTTTTCAACCTTAGTAACTTTAACATCTCACGCAGGTGGAAGACATGATAGCAAACGAATTTCAAGCGTTATATCTCCACTTTTGAAATGATTCATCCAACGTTGTGTAGTTCACTCATTAACTGTTTGTTTTCCTTCAAGGCTTCATATTTTTGTTTCCAATAATGTTAACAATACACGAATTTGAATATTATAACTACGTACTGCATCATTAATAAACAAAGAGGAGTTGAAGCAATCGTACTCTCCAAAGAACTAGAAATTAGTTTAGAATGTTACAACGTGTTTAAGTTGACCAGTAAGAATATTCACATATGAAAACCGACATTACTGATGAAAGACCCTTCATATAATACTAAAAATACTGTTTACAACACCACTACCCCATCACGCGTTTCGATAAACGCAAGTTTACCTTCAGTGTCTGAAGACGATAACTTGGTAGTCGTAACGCGTGTCAGACGGTCACCTGTTTTTCGGAATAACTGGACACATTGTCATAGTTCCATTGAGGCAACGTAAAATGGCGAATTCTTGATGATAGCCCAACGTTTGTTTGCCAGAAGTGTTTGAAATAATCAGGGAAACCAATCGCGAGTTTTCATACATCAGTTTAAAGAAAAACAGACAAAACATTGAATTGATGGATCATCCGCCGTACAATCTTTGTTTGGCTCCAAATTATTCCTTCTTACTCCTGCATATCAAAAATAAATTTCCACGACAACGTTTTTTTACACCTCCTGTTCTAGAGGTAACAAAATCGTGATGGAAAGAAGTTTTGACAATTGGTTTAAACACATGCAAAAGTGTATTGATTATAAATATTTTTTTATGTGTCTCAAACTTAAGTAACAGCCCTAAAAGTCCTCAGACATACGGCAACCTAGGGTTGTCAAACAAAAGGACTTAATTCGGTGGTTGTTGAGAGATTGAAATCTCCACAAAGTATGACATTATCGCGATTTAACAAATTTTTCTATTGATCTATAGCAAGTTTAAATGAAATTTTTTATGTGGAAAATTACATTTTGGTTCATTCAATTGATTTTCTCCTAATAATGCTCAATCTACGTCTATACAGGAATTGAATGCAAACAACCCGAGCTCGCATGCTTCCTGTGAAGCAGATGGACATACGGATGAAAAGACAAAATGCTGGTGGCTAACACCAGGATATTTGTTTAAAAGACTGAAGTTAAATCGAAATGTGAAGCATGTATTCTAACTATTTATTGATTGGATTCAAAGTGATATTTATTCAAGAAAGTATGTATGTATGTGAATATCTAAACATTGAAATTTTAGAAAAATAAATTCGAAATGTTATGCTTATTTTAGTAGAAATAACGTTTCACTTTGATTCTGGTCTCAATCAAAATATAATTCATCATAATTCTATCCAACATTAGACCAAAATGAGTAACGTAGCTTATGAAATATCTCGTTCTAATTGTGATTAAAAATGTCAGGTCAGTTTAAAAGGTCACTAATCTCATAAAATGGTTGCTTGACGTGCACATTTTCTAGGAACGTCAGTTTATGGACAAATAAAATATTTTGGATACGTTTTGATAATTGAAAATAGCTGAAAAAAATATCTATTTCTAGAAACAACATATAACCCATAATGATCAATGCATCGATAAGGAAAATAATATAAAACAATCTAAGCCTATTTTGTAGATTTGAAGAAAAAAATTATGAAAATTCAACAATATTCATAACGAATTAAGAGATTAAAATTCGAAGTCAAAGTTTGAAGACAGATATAGGTGCAAACTTAATTTTTTTAACTGTTTTGAAAACCAGTTCTCAATCAGAAAAAACCTAAAATCAAGACAAGGCAACAACAACTTAATTGGGAATCATAGTCTTTTTAGTTTTACATATTTCACAGATATACGAGTACGTGCCTGCAAAATATTCAATTTTACAATATTTTTGTTCATATAAACTACAAAGTGTTCAATATGAAATCATTATAACTTGATTAGAAAAGCTTTGTAAATCTCAGAAGAAATTGTTTTGTTCGCTGGCTATTAATTTTAGAAAATGGGAATAAATCAACGTAATGAATAACATGTCAACGGCAAAAAGTATAATAAGGAAGGCAAAGTCGAAGTAACTTTATAAAATAATAATGTCAACAGCAGAACTTATTTTTATATAATATTTTTCTGCTGAAAGTGAATTACAGAATTACAAATAATTACAAAAAATTCACTAATAACTACATTTATTTATAAAATCACGTTTTTTTAACTCAATCTACAGAGTGGGTTTTATTCATGGAACGCCTCAATTATCTCGATTTTTATAAATTTTTGTGTACCTTGTTTTTTGTATTATGGTAGTATTCACATTATTGTAAAATTTTTCTTTTTTCGGGGAAAATAATGAATTTTGATATTTCAAACTAATCAGCCTATATATTTTGACTAATACGTCAAACCACCTCAGCACTGTACGTATTGGCCTAGCTACTCAAGAAAACTGCCTGATATATCAGACTTTTTGATTGTAAAAGAATTTATTACGAACCAATTACGGATAGAATCTTCCCTAGACTTATCATCAGATCATTCGCCAACAATTGTTTCCATACACAGCAAGACTGTATAAAATACAGGACAACCTAGTCTATATAGTCATAGAACAGACTGGGCAAAATTTAGAGAAAGCGTAGACTTACAGATTTTAATACAAATTTCGTTTAAAACGCCAGATGTAACAGACCAAGCAATTCACCAACTAACTGGAGCCATACAAAAGCAACTCCAGAAAATCGTTGCTCAAAACGTACAAGTAATATCCCTTTTGTAATTAGACAGAAAATATCCAAAAAAGACAGTTACAAAAAAACTAATTTCGAGAGGTGAAAACGACAATCCAAATTAAACCAAGCCACGAAGAATCTGAAGAAGCTGCTTTTAGAAATCAAAAATAAATCAGTCCAAGACTACTTAGGCTCTTTAACTGCCACTGAAGCCACAGCTTGTTCCCTCTGGAAGAAACTAAAAAGGCCGTAATAATTTTATCCTCCAGTACGAGATAGCAACAGAAAATGGGCAAGGAATGACATATAAAAGGCAACAGCTTTTACTAATTACCTGGTGAAAGTACTTGAACCAAACAAAACATACCTAATTATGGATTATAAAGAGATTAATGAATTTCTGGACACTCCTCTTCAAACGGACTTACCGATTAAAAAATTCCGTCTCACGTAACCAAAGAAGGCACCGGGGTATGATCTTGTGACTAGTGAAATATTACAAGAACATTCAAGTAAAGGTCTCAAAATATCTTTAAGCAGTTTTAAGGACTGGTCATTATTTCGCTCAATAGAAAGTCTTGTGGATCATCGTGATACCAAAAAGAGGAAAAAAACCAGAAGAGTTAACATCACATAGGCCAATAAGCTTACTACCTAGAATTTCGAAGGTATTGGAAAAGCTCCTTTTAATACGACTAACCCCAGTTCTAGTGAATAAAAAACTTATTCCAGATCATCAATTTGGCTTTAGAGCAAAACATGACACAATAGAGAAGGTACATAGAACTGTACAGGAAATTACAGATAGAAAAGAAGCCCTTCCTCTCAGCAGCTTCCTTAGACATTAGTCAAACATTCGGTAAGGTCTGGAACGAGGGCCTACTCTACGAGATCAAGAAACAACTACCACATTCCTTTTTTTTCCTCCTAAAGTCATATCAGACGGATTGGCTCTTCTTGGTCGAGCAACAAGATCAATATACGCCACTATATCTCATTACAGCTGGCGTACGCCAAGGAAGCGTCCTGGGAGCTATCCTCTACCTTCTGCATACCTCAGAAGGTAGAGGAGCTTTCTTCTAGTAGGGACACAAAAGTTGCAACTTTTGCAGATGGCACTGTAATCCTGGCTTCACATCCAAACTCTGGAAAAGCATCTCAAAAGCTTGAGAGAATAATTTTAATCAAACAGAAATCTGATTGAAAAAATGGCGCGGCAAAACAATTACCTCAAGCTATCGATGCAAAATATATGGGCGTTCATCTTGACAGACGATTAACTTGGCAAAAGCATAAATTTACCAAAAGGAAGCAACTCGGACTTAAACTCAGACAGATCTACTGGTTAATTGGTAGAAACTCAGAATGAGCCATTGAAACCAAGTTGCTAGTAAAAACAAGGTGTCCCACGAGTTGAAACTATCTGTCTATGGCAAAATACTTATAGTAAAATCATGGAGTTTTCCGATACGATCTTTCTAACGTACGAGGATATCCATAAAGATATGAAAATGGTTTCTATTCGGTTGCTTTTAACAAGGTCAGACGTATTTTATTGTATGTAAAAAATTTTCATTTTATACAGGATGGGTATAAAAGTGTTCAAATTTTAACTTCATGGATATCAAAATTCCTCATATTTTCAAATAGAACTACCCAGTTTTTTCTATTCTAATGCATTCAGGGGTGAAAAATATGGCAAGGGTCAAATTTTTCATAATACTCAAAAAATATATACTTTTGGAAAAAAGTTTTTAAACAAAAGTATACTAAAATTCCACGTAGATTTCAAAAATGTATTAATATACAGGGTATTCTATTTAAAATATCAAAGTTACAGTCGACTTTGTCGTTCTTTGAAAATATTTTAGTTAAAAAGATCGTATCCGGAAACTTCAAACGTAGAAATTTTCATGATCCTATTATAAGTATTTTACCATATGCAGATTGTTTTAACTCGTCGTGGGACACCCTGTATAAGGCTATTCTGAAGCTAGTGTGGACGTATGGCATACAGTTATGGGGAACTGCGAGCAATTCCAATATCAGTATTTCACAACGTTTCCAAAACAAAGTTTTACGATCCATAGTCAACGCCCTCTAGTATGTTACATCATCGTCAATAGAAAAAGATCTACAAATGCATTTAATTAAAGATGAAATAAAACGTTACAGTGACCGAATAAGTGAACAACTTAATATTCTAGCAAACCAGTTATTTAATAACGCATAAGAAAAGCGACGACTAAAACGCTTCAAACCTAATGATCTGATAGGCAGATTCACTCTTTAAGTGATAATAACTCAGATCCCCAATTTTCAAACATATGAAGCTTTATGTTTTATACCACTGTGTCATGTTGACCAAGGTTACTAGAATAATAGAAGGTTTGTGACATGCGCATGTTTTTGTAGACAAACAATCAACTGCTAGAACACCACCTACGTCAAACAGAACCTCACTAACATTATGTTCGAGTTATGAGGATGTGTGTTATCTTTTGCTGATCTGGCTATACAAACGAATATGTTTCTAACTAACGAATTCACAGCTGTGAAGAACCGGTGACGTCACTTGTTTACTGCGTATCTTGTTATTGTCACAAACCTTCTATTATTCTAGTAACCTTGATGTTGACTTCTATGTTTTATAACACTGCGTCGTGTTAACTTTGTGGTTTATACTATTTATACTTATGTGAAACAAAATTGATACAGTGTAGCAGTTATACTGCTAAATACTCAAAGAAGTTTCTTCACTGGAAGATACCCCCACGAGTCTCTAATTATCACTATAATACCGGCCGTACAACAAGACTTTTGGACTAAAAAGTTTATAAAAATCATACAAGCCGTTTCCGAGATAATCGAGGCGTTCCATATATAAAACTCACTCTACATATTATATATATATATATATTATATATATATATATATATATATATATATATATATATATATATATAATGTATTACTTAATTACATAAGGAACTGGTAATTCATTATATTCAGTAATAAAATAAAAATGAAAAATGTCCCACATATTTCTCGGCATTACAGTTTATAAAGGACGTTCAATCCTTCTTCAACTTCTATCTTTCTTCTATAGATCTTCTTTGTTGTTCTTTTTTTATTCATTCGCCGCTATGTTCATCAGTTCTCCAACAGAATCTATTTGATTTTTTCTTGTTCATTAATAATCCCACAGTCCGTATCTCTTTCTTTAAAACCCTGCAGCTTTCAATTGGGAACTTTCATCACCTTGCCATCAAGTTCACACTAAAGTTTGTGTAATTCGAAAAAAAAAATGGTTTTTTTCGACTGGAATGAATTTTTCTCGTCATATGCTCAAAACATAAGCTGCAATCTTGTCCATTGTCCGATATTACGCAGCCAAAATATTTTGTTGTTTTGGTTTTTGTTAACACGTCTTGATATCTCTTCGTTTGTTAATCTAGCTGTGCCTGGTACTTTGAGGATTCTGCGATGTATCCACATTTCCAAAGCCTCTGTTATTATTAAAATCAAAGTCGGTACATGTAAAAACTTTCCGTACTTCAGTCCACTTGAAATCTATGTAAAATTGATAAACAAAGATTTCATTTTTTCGTACATTTTTGTTCGATGTTTTGACTTTCCAAAAACATTTTTGGTTAAAATAATGTTTGGGAGCTCGCATTGTCGAGGTGTAGAATGATTTGTCTTCTGCGATTGGTTTCCCTGATTTTTTCGAATACTTGTGACAAACAAATTGTTGGAGGCAGTCGATAGTATTTCAACATTCTTGTCTCACTCTTTTTTGTTCTCCAGACATCTTGAGAAATTGATTTGTTCTCCTAATATGACTTGGAAATTCTGCCAATTGTCTGTTGATTGAGCATGGAAGGTTTAGTTTCTGAATTATAGAGTCACTAAGCCTGAGAAAAATAGGAGAATGGTCTGAATTCAGACCCATGCCTCTTCTATCTGCAGATAATAATTTAATGATCATTCCTTGTTATGAAGATGTCGATCAAATCGGGAATTTTATACGATAGGCCAGTATTTTGGTTTCCTTGTTTAGAGAATTTTGCACTTCAGTTGCTTAGTTGCATTGAATATTTTTTTTCCTTTTGTTGTTATAAGCCTTGATCCCTAGTGGGTGTACTAAGCATTGAAATCACCCCATACTATGAATCTATAGCCTTGTATTTTTCCAAAACTCTATGTATTCTTCTTTTTTGAGAGTATTAGTTTACTGATAATCTTGTATTCCATCTCATTATAATGGGTAATACCTAGACATTTTTTTGTACAGTTTTGTTCGATGTTTTGACATTCCAACAAATTGTGTTTGAGAGCTCACTACCATAGTAAAAGTGGAGAAAAATAGAGGATTGTCGCCTAATGCCATCTCTAATTTGATAAATTTGTTTTATTCATATTATAATTCTGGAAATTCCAGTGCACAAAATACTTATGATTGAGATAAAAAGGTGTCGAAACTCAACAAAACTTCTAATTTAGCTGATTTTCTTCCATGTAAAGAAACATCCATCTTTTTTTAACCATAAGTACCTCACCTATTAAATTAGAACAACATAATCTTTGATAGAAAAAGTTAACGAAACATTTGATATTTGTGAAATGATAACTAAAGAATAATATAAATACTTATATTATATATTAATCCAAATGGATCCATTGTTTCATGGTGACTCCATTATTTTTAATTACATCACCTGAAATGAAAACCGGGAGAAAACAAATAGTAAATAATGTATGCAGGTACAATTATCAAAATTATAATAATGTAATAGTTACTCTTCACCAATTTAATTATTAGGTGGATGTTTATAAAGGAAATGCAAATTATTTACTTAGTAGATAATAATAAAACATACTCACAAGATCATATAAAACTTTATAGAAAACTGGAAAATATTTGAGGTTTGCTCGTTAAAAAATTATACACATTTTTTACGATTTTGCTGCAACTATTGACAACATTGTATTGAAATTTTATACGATTTTTGAAAGCTGATACATTCAATGAATTTGTTTTTATATTTGACTCTTATAGACTTACACAACTTCAACATCATTTCATTTTACACCAAAAAATTTCTCTTAATAAAACTCGATACTGTGTACCGTTTTCGGAATATTTTGATTTGAGAAAATTATGAAATAATGCTGGCATAAAGTATTGAAAAGATAACAATTATTATTATTAATTAGTCAGCGTTATGTGAAATTGACATTTATTGTAGCGTAGATGAGACCCCATCGATGAAACAGGATTTAAAAAAATTGGGACTGAGTGCTTTTGTTTCTTGTAACGTTTCACAAAAATCCAGTCTAATCAGTATAAGATTTTGTTTTTGAATGTTAAATAAGCATGGGCCCTGAGCTATTGGAAGCCTTAGTATGAAACTTGCGGTTCTGGACTCAAAATGTTGTTTGTTTTATACTAGAGCTCCCGATCGATTCCATGATTATTTAGATTTGATTTTACACGGTTATAGCATTTTCTCCAGATCTGCCATGGAAATCTTTCAAGACCACACAGAGCTCCTGCTGTTTCCCTGCAACCTGGTGAATTGGTTCTTCAGCCAAATGGCCGACGATAGGGAATAATGCAGCTGCAGTTGTACCCGCTCGCCCTCTTATTACCTGCTGCCTATGAAATAATAAACAAAAAATTTGAAATAATAAAAAACCAAAAAAAAAGCAAATCAAAAGCGCAATCTCAAACCTATTACCACAACCCCAGACCTGTAGAGATTCAAATCTTATGTCAGGGCCATTTCAATAAACCTTCCTCTCTATACAAAAAATTTCCTCATCTCACCCAAAATACACCCAAGGAATTTCTTTCTCTTTTTTGAATCAGAGCTTTCTAGTGATTCGATTCACCAATCTAATGACACACGATAGAGAATAATGCAGCTGCAGCTTTACATTACCAACAATCAAGTTAATGTTTGGGCAGCAACCCTAGGTAACAAATTAATAGGTTATCACATTCTACCTGGAAATATAATTGGTGATATGTACCTGGATTTTTTAAGCAATCACTTATTCGAGATATCAGAAGATTTAAAGCTAAACGAGCGAAGATCTCTATTGTGTCATCATTTATTGAGTTTCCGTTCTACGAATCGATGGATTTGTAGAAGTACAAAAGCTCCGATTCATTAGCCTCCTCGGTCATGCGATTTTAATCCATTGGATTACACAGTTTGGTCGTATTTTAAAGAAAAACTTCTACTCAAAATTCGAAAGACAAAATTCAACGACATTTTAAATATCTCATAGTTCACTCCAACTGTTTAGAAGATTAATGGACTCATTAGATAAAAGAACACCTATTCTAATTGAATTAGATTTTATTCTATTTGCCTATTTTCAAATTTTTATCTTTTGACTTCCTTTATTTGTTTAAGTCCACTTGAAAATTTGCTTAATAAATTCAATATTGAAAAAGTCATCTTCAATTCTACTTCGTACGAACCGTGTAACTAGCACCGTCTATGAGTATCAGCTTCCAAAACATATTGTAGTTCATCGTTGCTTAGCGTTTCGCCTGGGACCAGATAAACGACTGGTCTCTTGAACCCTCAAGGGGTTGTTCTATATGTTCATTCACGTGAAATGAGTCAATTGGTGGTTCAATGAGTGTGGTTAAATTAAAAAAAAATCTTCATATCCTAGAGGTTTAATAAACTAATAATTTCCAGAAACTACATTTGGATGTAGTATTTCACATTCTTATAGACTCTCTCGGAATAAACATCATGCAACGTTAATTATCTTTGTAACTTCAATTATTATTTACTATTTTTTATTCTAGAATCAGCATAATATATCCATTTCGCTCTTTAATGTTACATTACGTTCATGAATAATATTTGATATAGTGATATCATGATTGCATGTAATGTAATACTGTTTCATGTATAAATTCGTAGGTAATCTTACCAGTGCAGTAATGAACAAAAATGCGGGATATCCGTATGATAAAAAAAACTGTGAAGTCTGATGTGTAACGATGTTTTTCGTAATTAAATAAGCGAAACATGCAATTAGTACGTTCTGCCGCATTAAGATTCCACTCGGATATTGAGAAGGAATGCACAGATTCATTATATTAATAACTCATATAAATAATTGAAAATTAATGATACACAAGTGCCAGACTCAATGCTAGAGTCCAATTATTACTCGCATTATGAAAGTTCTACCACACTAACGATTCTTTTCGTAATTTGAGAAACTAGAATTAATCCATTAGGTTATAAGAAGAGAAAATTCTTATTAATTTCCAGAACTACCAAGTATACATTTTTCATATCCATCCGCTTATATAAGAAATAGAACAATGAAAATAATTGTGGTTATTTTCATATATCTGATTCGTTCACGGAATTCCATTGAAAATTTTCCACAATCAGATCATTGCTTTAATAGGAAACGTTTTGAATCGCTAGAACCATCTCCTCCAACAAGTTCCCTTAAAATCCTATCATATCTTCCAAGTTTAGAGATAAAGATACAATTTGAAGCCATGAGGACGGTGTATAGGTTATGGATTCTCAACTAATCTCAAAATATCTATATATATCCACATTCCTGAATCGTGGGCGGGGGATTCTAATCCTGCGACACCAAATAATGGAGCCACGTGTGGCTCCAGGATGCACGGCTAATCATAGAGGGCTTCTGCAGAGATTGTGGACGGATGATACCTAATTAAAATACTTAATCTGCTCATACAACTGTGATTTCATAAGCTTGTTTATGTCCTCAGTTTCTTGGACAACAAGGATAACATTGAGGCCGATTCGCTTGCTATAGTAAGATCAATGAAATCACATATGATAAAAAAACCGATTCTTATTGTAGCTTAACATATCTCCAGACAAATTCTGTATCGATGGATGGAGACAACAAGTATGAGACAAAGGTAAACATAGATGGTCCTTCTGTCTTTAGTATCATTTAACTGACTCATGCTACATGCTATAGGTAACACAGACAATACGAAGGGTTACTGATGCATGGAAGAGGAAGAAACCGCATACCACGTCGTAGATGAAGGTTCAACACTCACACATGCGAGGATCTGACACACAGACAAGACTTCTTTCTGTAGGAGTTTCAAGGCAAGTTACCTAATGAGCTTTTCGGGATATCCGTAGTTTCAAGCGGGATACGAAAGTTTATTAGAAAATCTATGTGCGCAATGGTTTTTAAACGCCCATTAATTTAACTAATAACTCCTGGTGAAAACTAGTTTCATGAAGCTATAATGTTTTATCGACGTTGTACAGCTTCCAATTATTAGAAAATTGATATACTTCCAATATATTGGTATTCGTAGACGTTGGAGGATCAAATTGTGGTGAACGATTTGAAATAATGATATTCTTGGATAATGTCAGAGATATTTTTTGTGGGGGGATATTCTACTTCGAGAAATTTTGTTTTAAATTAGAAAATTAATTGATTATTTTTACTTAGAAAACTAATGAATTTTTATGCAGCTAAAATGAAAGGTGAAATTTGCCTCTAAACAAAAGTCTGCAGGTAATTAAATACTACTCGATATTTCTAAATTATAATCTACTAGGCAAATTTTTTCAAAGTTTGTTTATGTCAAAATATCACTTTATCAAGAAACATATTGTTCACGAAAATTTAAAAAAAATTTAGAGGCAAATTTATGGCAAATTTTTGATTTCGATTTTTGAACACCCGATATCTCAGCAACAAGGCCCAGTAAGGGTTCGTATTCCTATATCAAAATGAATCATTTATTGAGATCTCTCTGTGGTAAAGCGTTGTCGGTCGAATATAGAAACACCCTGTAGATGAAGAAGTCTAATTAATAGATATTACTCATTCGGATGAATTACAGTTCTAGCTTCGCTCGTGGTGCAAAAATCATCCACAGGAAAACTATCTTTACCCCTTCGTAAAACATAAACTATTCCAAACCAAATGAGTTAGGTATCAAATCTAAATAAATTTGAGAAAATCTCAGTCAGATTTATATTAACACACTTATATAACAGCGGGTTTTTCTATGGGGAAAAATCTGTTCTTACTTGATTAAATGAAACAAAAGATTTCTTTATTTCTAAACGTCAATTGCAGAATAAGTCTGCCGTTAAATTTTGTGTTATGATTTACGACATAATAATTTAAGTATGAAAAATATTAAAAGCTATTGTTTTTCATACGACTCGGGGCTTTTATGTAGATAAAAACTGACCTTCCCATATAAAATATTTGCATTTCACTGATTTCAAGTTACACCTTTTGCATGTTTTCAACTGCTATAATTATCAACAATTAATTCGTTGCGCAAAAATATTATACGGAATATCTGATGAGGATATAATCCATTCGAATTAAAACAATAGGTAGCTGTCGGGAATTTAATTTATCACAGACACATTTCGGTATCTGAATCTTGTATTGCGATTTTATTGGATTAATATCACTTGCAGATGTTTAGATAATACAAATAGTAATAGTACACGGTGTTTCAAAAAAAGGTGATCCCGTCTCTGGGATAGATAGAAAGTTTTGGAAAATATTTGGGGTTTGATCAGTAAAAAAGTTTCGTAACACCATCCGTATTCAAGATAAAGGACGTTGATGAAAAATTACATATTTTTTCACGATTTTGCAGCAACTACTTGCAAAATTGTATTGAAATTATATATGGATAGGTTTTAGAAGCTGATACATCAAATGAATTATACCTATCGATAGTAGATATCAAAATAGAAGGATACATCATAGAATTAGAATGAATATTTGAATAAGCTTGATTTCTTTTGTTATTTAATCAGAACAATCACTGAATTTGAGAACCAGCTCCATATAATTATCTATAGATATATAAAATTAAATTGCTTTGCGTAATCTTGCTAAAATTCGAAACGGCAGGGCTAATTTTGGTTCTGTCACAAACTAAATTTTTTAACGCAACTATAATATTTGACAACCAACTAATATTTCGATTTATCCTCTATGTTGATCGATACTTCAGACGAAGAATGCATCCTTCTATCTGTGTGAGTGACAATTATCGCTACGTGCACGAAAACTTTCTTAACTTCGGTGATCCTTTGTGATACTGACATTTCAAGTTATGTTTTTTGTTGACTTTTTTTGTGATATTGACTTTTTATTGCTTAGTGCGCGAGAAATTTTCTCACTTTGATTCATTAATTACAATTACTTGGATTACCACCTCACAATTTGCCGTTAAAAGGAGTATCAATTATCATGCTGCGTAACATTAAACAACCAATAACGTAATTGAGGCTACAATCATAAAAGGAAACGTATACAGATGATGCTAAAGGATTAACCATTCGATTTTGAACGTTTGCAATTTTCAGTACGTCTGACCTTTGCGATAACCATAAATAAATCGCAAGGTCAGTCGCAATCTAAAACAATAATAAAACTTCATTAATACCAAGCATTTTTTTATTTGTTCTTAAGTTTATTTTATACAAAAGTTTATACCTCTTATTGATCGATTGAAGCAGTATGAAGTCTGCTGGGTCAGCTAGTTTCCAAATATTTTAATAATCACAAACAGAAATTAATATTATCGCAATCGGCCACGCCCGCCCTTATATCTACAAATTGCTTGATAGATGCTAATTTAATCCCAAATTAAACTTTTTAAGCTGTAAAACTTCGACAGAATGCTGAAAGTTCCTTTCTTAAAGCGAAACGGTGCAACGTTTGGAAAACATTCCAGCAACGTAGCCACTTTGTGAAACTATAATTAACAAATTATGTTTTTTTTGTTTGAATAAAAGTGCGGCCGGAATAATCTACAAGCATTTTCTACCTATAGTTTTACGCTTACACTGAAAATACCTTAAGGGTTATAAAAGTTCTTAGATCCAATAAGTTTTAGTTGAAGATCATCCCTAAATGGAAGATAAAAACACGATTCATTACGATTGTAGTCATAGTAAATACTCAAGGTTCACATAATATATATAAATAATAAGGATCAAAAACTTTATTATCAAAATATTTTCAAAAGTTGTAGACAAAAATACAACAATAACTGAATAGATTCCAAAATGAAATAAAAAGTACATGTAATCCAAGGATATGTAAAAATGTTCATTGAAAATCAATATTAATAGTAATAAAATGCTTTTAATTGGAGTAAGGAGTACATACAGCGTGAAATACTTTTCCAGTAAATATGCCCTCAAATTATTGCGCAATGCGCGAAAAGACGTTAATTGGCGAATGATTGTGCATTTTTGTCGTATTTTTTGTATTGTATAGTATAGAGCCCATAACTAATAACTAATTCTGAACGTGGAGTAAGTAGGTGAAGGTCGTGCTCCGCGTTCCTAAGTGGATAGCTGTGCCAAAAACTCTAAAAGAAAAACTATGCCTATGGATTAGAAGGAGAGAGCATATCGGAGATACAAAAAAGACATAATAAAATATTATAGATGCTGTTAAGTTCCGTTTCTTGCAAACTTTTTAATGTGAAACAGACAGGACTTAATTTTTTGAATGACCTATCAATTTTGATGTTTTAACTATTCAAAAACGCTTTTGTTTGAACTGATGTGTGAGTCTGTATTGTCGTGGTGAAGAATGATTCGCGTTTTCCTATTTTTCCTAATATTTCTGTTGGATTTCAGTTACCTTAGAAGACCCATGCAGTTGTTTTGTTTAGGGTTCTTATACATAGATCCATGCTTCTGCTTCTGCTTCATAGACATCTTTTGAAGCATTGAGATTGGATTTTTAAGCATTTTCTTGCATCAATCAACACGAGCTTTAGCGATTGGTCAAATTATGCGGTATGCAATTCCATTTTGTCGACGACGAATGTTTCAAATATCTGTAAACAACTTTAATAGCACTCGTTCGCTTACAAGTTCTGAGAAATTTATGATGGAAGTGTCGCATTTGAAATATTCACATTAGCTTTGCCAAATTTAAATAGTGGACCGGCTTCACTGTCCATGTCTCGGAGGAGTTTGTAACAACATTATAGAAGTTGTACAAAGCCTCATATAGACGCATCTAATATTTCATATTATTACATTTTCGTACTATTTTTGAATTTTTTTTCACATCTCTCGTATCTGATTTCATATTTTTGATATTGTTGGCAGTAGATCTTTTTGTTTATGTTTGAAAATCGAATATAATTTTTTTTCAATGCTAGTTAAAGACGCTATATTTGAAAATATAATTATAGAGATTTCATTGGGGAAACTTCGGTTACAGTCTCAACATTTCACACTCGGACAAAATAAATGAAACGTCCTAGAATCCCCAATTTTTACTGAACAATAACCATGCAAAATCTGTGGAATCTGCGGTAACTGCTTCTCCCGTTACAGGAATTCAAATTTTATACGGAAGAATAAACCAGCACTAAGAACTAAATGAGTTTTTGCATCGTTTTGCTCATTGTGCTGTAATTCTAGGGGTTCTTTTCACTGTCTGACGAGGCGAGAGAATAATTTCATAGTCTGAGATGACGGCCGTGCCTCGGGACAAGCTCTGTCCGCTTTAATAAAAGACATACGTGCAATGACTGTATAATTAGTGTTTCTATTCGAAATTTTTCAGTGTTGGAGCTTTTTGCGGCATTAACTATGAACTTGAAATGCGGAATTAGAATTAGCGTTTTGTGTAATAGTCTTTCTTGATGGCTTGTGAATTATTTTTTTGTTTCAGTTTTCGTTTCGTAGTTACTTACACTCTGTCGTGCCGAGGAGACTACCAAATCGATCTATATAAATGAGAGATGTAACCGCTTCTCTTTTGAAACTCCACAGCTGAAATTAAATCTAAAAAAATATAAACATTTTGTCTCAAAATACAACATACTTTTTATTCATAAGAACTAGTTTATTTCAATGGGAAAGGAAATAAGGATCCTCATGAATTATTTTGATGTTATCCATAGTATGCAAGCCGTATATTTTGAATTTACTACAGGGTGTTCCGGGACTCGATGCAAAAAATTCTGAAGAGAGTAGATGATTTATAACTTTGTATTGTTCAGTTTTGACACATGTGGTTATGTACCTTGCTATAACTCTCTTGTAACTTGAAAAGGACAGTAAAAAAATAACAAAATAACAGACGAGTTAATTAAGAACTTAATTACACATTGTAACAAAATTCGCGCTCATAGGTCTTCCACTTTTTGTCATAAATATCTGCGCATAAATTGTGGGCCCAATGACCACACTTAATGCACCGATTCCATTGTTCAATACCTGATTTTATTTTTTGCTCTTATTTCTTATGAGTTCATCCTTCTCTGAGGTGTCAGTTGCTTTCAATGCTTTCTTTCTCCCTTTCTTTTTGTTTTTCCTGGCCAGAGCTTTTGGAAATAACTGTACTTCTTCTGGGGAAATAAATCCTTTCTCGAGGGTTTCTGCATTTATAGTTTTCACATCTTACCCCCCAGCTCTTGATTCATCTGTTGTTTCTTCTTTATTTGAGGCTGAATCTGAGTCTGTTTATCAGTAGTAGGAAGATTGGGCTACGGTACTTTATTTTCTAGGTTACAATTTGTTACGTATAAAATCTTGATCTGAAATTTTTTTGTTGTACACTGGATATATTCTAAAACCACTTAAAATCTTGCTGAGCTTGAAACTTAAAGGAAAAGTAGTTCTCAGAATCTCTGCTTCAGAGTGAATGTCAAACGTTCGTCCCCATATGACCAGTCAGTGGCAGCTGCAGCTGCGATTGTTTCTGGAGGTGCGCCAAATTGCATTCTGTGTTTAAAATAAACTTTGGGGGATATCAAAATTCGCAAATATATTTTTCACTAGCATTAAATGCTGCTATCGTAATCACAAGAGATTCCCTCTCGGTTGATGTTGCACTTTCTGGTAGTTCAATTCCTTTTGGTCCAACTTTTCTTAAGTGTGATTGAGCAGTGCTTTCACCATGCCAATCTAAATTCCAAATTCGGTTCGGAGTAAATTCCATTAAAACATCGATCTGCTCAGAGTTGTTGCCTCAGGTGTTCGAATTGATAGAGTGTTTTGATGCCTTACAAGAAAACCGCGTATCCACTCCTCACTAGATATTTGTTGTGCATCCCATATTACTGGACATTTTTTTCTATTGCCACAGCAAATTTATAAGCTAATTGTCTCCCGCCTTTCTTAGTTAAGCCATATTGCATAAAAGCAATTTCTTCAATATATTCTGCTAAGCAATTTTCCTCTTCTTCAGTAAACACTTGACAGCAAAATTTAATGCATATTCCTAATTTCTTCTTTTATCTTTGAATTATTCTGACTCTCTAAAGAGTGTGGTGAGACTAGTTTCAAACATCTTATTTCTCCCTAAAGGTTAATTTTTTGCTCCTCCAAGGCCTCTTTTAAAGCACCACGACTTACTGGATCTCTCTTCTTACCAGTCTTGCTTCGTGGTATGACGATCTCTGCGAATAAAACGAAAAACCTAACCTCCTGCACCATGGTACGCGTTCCAAGGTACATGAGGTGATCTCGTTGCAAGGATGCATTTTTCCAATCAAATAATTTTGTAGCTTAGAGGTTATGTTCAAAACAAATAACAACACTACGTAATTACTTAACAATAGTCACAAGATGTGACTGAAAACACCACTTATCCATAATCATTTGCCGTTAGCAAAAAATCTCACTCGAATATTTACTTTAATGTTAATAATTTTTACGTATAACTGCTACAAAGCGCAGCTGATTCACTGTAGACTTGAAGACAGCTATAAAGAATGGATAGACTTGCCAATTAAGATCATTTATTGATTTATAGTGAAAAATTGGTTTTAAATTTAAATCGTTTCAAGCTGTGAGTACATTATGTCCAAGGTACAACAGTCTCCCTTACGTATGGAGTGTGTTTGACAGAATAAATGATTCTAAATTAACATTAGAAGACTAGAAGTAGCTCATACCCAACGGTTTTTTTTCTTCAGATGCCATCTCCTTTTAATGAAGGTTGATGTGTTCATACCAGTCCAATTAAGTATGGTTTTATCTTCTATTATTAATTACAGTATATGTAGCCCAGATTTGAGGTCTTTCTTCTCTTTATTGTTGTTAGCAACTCTCTTCCTTTCCCATATGTCTAAGCACTTAATCGTTAGGTATATGTTGAGTCTATGATATTTTTAGTAGTCTACGAAAGATCCACATTTCAATCAAATGATCCTGCTGGACTCCATTTAGAACTGCATATAATTTATAATATAAACAGCTCAAGAGGTCTTATAGGCTTAGAGTAGCTTTACTGCTTTTCTCCAACTATTTTTATTCGTGGCTACTTCACGCCAGTTCTCTATTCCTATTCCTTCTAAATCTTCTTTATATGCTCCTATTAATTTTTTCCGTGGACGCCCACTTTTCCTTTTCGCTCCTTCTTAACAAGGATCTCTTTTCGCAACTGTTTTTTCCACTCTGGCCCATCCAACGGAGTCTTTTTACTCTGACCACATACCTCAACTCAGCTTCATCAAATAGTACTCTGATCTCTGCGTTCGTTCTTCTTCTCCACTCGCTTCACCGAAAATCTCTCTTAGTACCTTTCTCTCCCATATGATTATTATGTTTTCCTCTTTTTTTTAATGATTCAACACTCACTGCCACACAGTACCGCTGGTTGTATAACTGTCTGTATAACTTAAAATATCCTTTGATCATAATAGTCCACCTAGGGCTCCAAACGTTTTGTTCCCTCAAGCCAGTTTTCTTTCGATTTCCCTAGTTTCATCTCCTTCGTTTATCACTGTCACTCCCAGGTATTCGAACTCCTGGACTTCATCAAATCTGTAATTCTTGTTTTGCTCTGTCGTCACTTTCAATTGGTTACAGCTATTCCCATTTTAATATATTTGATCTTCTGTTTATTTATACACAGTCCATATTCTTTTGCTTTCTTTTCAAAGATAAGGATCATTTTTTTTCTAGATCCTTCTCCGTCTACTTATAAGTACCACCTCAGGATTATTTATAAACCTTTTTTTGTTTCAAACTTTTCCGATAGGTTTCCTTCGACAGCTACTCCATTCTCGGTGTTATTCAGTGTCATTTTTATCAAATCTACTTTAATTTGAATCAAATTTTACTTTAGATTTTGATAAAACTGATAATATTGAAGTGTGCAAACCAGATGAGATTTTCACGTGGTGTAAATAGATGAAAATCTAGAAAAAATGGATATTTGAACTAATGACATCTTGGCTTTCTCTTTTCATGGAAGTTTCGATAAATTTTTCACGTTCCAAATAAGTGTCACGTATAATGAACTTTGCCTTAACAAAGTAATTTCTTGAAGTATATGAAGCTTATATAACGACAAAACTGGATTCCTTAAGTACATTAATCAAGATTCCGGGAGTAGGGTCGAGACTCAGGGTTCTGTTAATACTTCATAATTATTATGAAGCGTCTTGTGTTATGTAAATTATATACAAAATGTGCTTGCTCCTTTGCGTACTTCCGTGCTAATGGATGTCTTTTAAATACTATAGGTGTTAATTTTTTATGAATTCATAGGATGTCTTCATACTATATGTTGATGAACAGTTTATTCCTAATTATACTTGATGTAGAAGCTTCTTTCTGAGTATAATTTGCTTTATTATTGAACTAATTCTTCCTAACATCATCAGGCTGTTTATATGACACATATAATTAACATATTTTCATATTGAATACACTGTGTTACAATTAAACTACAATAGACATAAACACCCTACTTTTTTTGGTTGTTTCGTAGCAATTTTAGGCTCCGGCCGGGTTACAATGGACGGGTGCTGCTCGCCATGAATTGGTAAACTCTCTTCCATTTAGGAACATAATCTGATTGTTCTCGAGCCTAAGCTTTGAATGATAAACTTTGAAAAACTCTTATAGTTGTCCCCTAACAAGGATAGATTTAAAAAACAACGACCCCACAATGAACAGGAACAAATATTTAAAAGCGACATTCTCAAGCTCCTGAAATGTATGGAAGTTTGGCGGATGCCTCATGTTTTTTGAGACCTATTGACTTAACCTTTTCGTGACTGTTTTTATGGAGACGTTTTCCAGGAAGAAATAAAATCAGCGACCTACTTGAACAAATATTTTAGATTGACCTTCTCAAATGTATACTCGCTTACTAATATAAACGTGAAGCCGGTCCTGTCCTGAAATATATCGAAGTTTGGCGGATGCGCCGTGTTTTTTGCGACGCATTCACTTAACCTTTCCGTGACTGTTTTTATGGAGACGATTTCTAGGAAGAAATAAAATCAGCGACCTACTTCTTAAGAAGTATCAAGATTTTTAACTGCACTCAAGATATATTGGACATATGCTGCTGAAAAAAATCGTTTGAAACGATTATGGTTGCGAAAAAAGAAGATTGATATTGAGAGAACAAGAGTAGTCGAAGTATTGAAGAAGTTACACGACAGTTCATTTAGGAATGAGGAAAAACCTTCAGCATATCCGTGAGAGATACTATTGCTAGTGCTGTTGGAATTCAACAGTGATCAAAGTGATTTTTCGAGAGCAATTTATGTCCCAAGCAATCTGAAAACAATGGCGTCACATCCATAATCAGGACTATTGGTAGTTACCTGTCCAAAGTAGTTTCCAGTTTTCCACTAACCACAGATATTGAGACCAGTTTCTGTCCCTATTTGTATTGGGTCATCGATATAATATCAATGACTCCACTGATGAAGCTTCTGTGAAAATTCTGTTTGGATTTGAAATGGAGCTTCCTTTTGATCAAATTGAGAAGCTGTTTGGATGATGAACCAGAACTGGCTGAATAAAATCATGAAGTTGCCGAAGACAAAATAAAAAAAGGATACGACATGGAAGAGACAGAGACAAACGATCCGTACTTTGTCATCCATTATCAATCAAGCAATAAATCACCGTATTCGAGAAACGCCTGACCCTGCTTTCGAAGAATTTATGAGCGCGTATGGAGGTTCAGGAAAGGAGGTATGGAATCCTCACCAACTAACGATAAAATTTTTAAAATTTGGAGACTCAAACACAATTCGTGCTACGTCACGGTTATACAGAGCTGTCAGGAGAAACTTCCTACTAAGAAGAGGGAGATCTTATGAACTCGCTGACTGCTACAGTTAACCCCGTCCTGCTCTAATATATTTTCGATGTTGAAGTTTAGCGAACACGCTGTTTTTTTATATATACAATTTCTAAGCAGGCATTTTTGTTGGCTTACGACAAATTAGAGATTTGGGGAGTGGAAGTGCCACAATTTGATTTTAGTATATAAAGCGGAAGTTTAGCAACCATAAGGCAGTCAACGATTTGATGGCATCGCGAATACATCGCTACAGTGATAACTCAGTACAGTGTTTTTTTTTTAGAAAAATTAGACGTTAAGAGTATGAGAGAGAAATAATATAAGCGTAGAAATCCAGGTGATTATTTAGTGTATAGATGAATTTAATATATAATAGGCGGGGAATCCACACTCATAAAGTCTTACCTTGATAATTTTTTCAATTTGTTCCTTTCTCTGTTTAATTATTTATAGCTTTCACCCTCTGAGATTAAGAATAAATTATGTGACTAACTGAGAAAATCACATTTTTTTGCCATAAATCAGTTCTATTCATCAATTTTATCTACCTCAAGAGCAATAAAATCATTCCAACGCTTCTCAATGCCATGCTTGTAGAAGTATTTGTCTTTCGCCTCAAAATAAACTTCAGTTACAGCAATTACTTTTTCATTTGAGTAAAGTTTGTTACCGGCGAATAGTCAGTACTCACTGGAGGCTATGTCTGGACTATATGTGATGAGGAAGCAGTTCGAAGTGTAATTAGTTCAATTTAACCATCGAATTGTGAATAGGTGCATTATATTCGCATAGGAATGGCTCTTTCTTCGAAAACTGAGGCCGTTTTTGCCTTCAAACAATCTAACAACTCTATGCAGTATTCGCTATTGATTGCCTCTCCCTTTTGGATATAGTCGATTGAGAATATTCCATGCGCATCCCATAAGACAGAAGCCATAACCTTCCCAGGTGAGTGTTAAGCCTTTGGTCGCTTCGGACGTGGTTCACTGGCTGTAGTCCATCTATAGTAGTTTCATCTATTGACACCTATCAATGTAAATTATCTGATTTATCACGTGTGAACATGGCCAAATACTGCTCTGAATCATCAACACGTTGTTGTTTTTCATCGACTTCCTCATTTTAGTTTTTTCCCGCATTTCTACAGCTGCCAGGTTACAAGTTCGAAATAGAATTCAACAGGTACAATACAAACAAAAATATTCAACTCAACTCCATTAATTGGGAATCCAGTTGAGGGCTGCATCCATACATAAGTCCTATATATAAATCTGAGTTTTTTCTAATTTATAAGTGCTTTTTATTCGTTGTGCCCTTTTGGATACTCAACTGATGCGAATTTATCATTTTTTTAATAAATTTGTTGCTGAATTTTTTTTTGTCCACGGTAATTAATATTCATTTGGATATTTGTGTCCGGAGATAGATATCAATTTAATTTACAAGGTGTTTGTAGCTTTCCAACCTTTCCAGTCACTTGTTTGATAAAAAGCTGGTATCTGCGTTTGAGCTCAACCTTTATTGGATGAAATAAACTATTTTTATAGTAAAAACTTACATCTTATCTACGCCACTGCTTATAAGGTTCGCAAAACATTGTTGGTTGTACAGAAACGTGATATAAGAAGCGTCAACTCGTAGTATTACTGGAATAAATCAATTCGCAAGGTTTCTCCCAGATGTCGTAAATCTATTGTTAATTAGTTTTGATAAGGAATATAAGATAAGACCGTTTTTGCACAAGATTTAGCTAGTTACGTTGTAATTTTGGTTTAATCTCTTCTGAAGGGATGAAGACTATGACGCCTTCATGTTCTGGATAAGATGATAATAACATCATTCTAAGCGCACATTATGAGTTGTTTATTATATTATTTCAAGTTTAATATCAACTTCAGTGAAATATGTAATGAAAAACTGGTCAATAGGAAGTTTTTTTTGTTTCTGGGATTTGTAAAATTTATAGTACTAAAGAGTAATAGAAGGAGATTCAGCTGGTGCATTATCTTGGTATCCTTTTGATTGATCCATAGGAATAATTGTTTGGAGCATACATATAGTTCTCCAAAAAAAGGAATATGTGTTTTGTTGTGGACAAAAACCATCTAGTTTCATTGAATAAGGTCCTAAAACTTTCGACAGCTTTCAAGTAATTAATTGAATTGTCACAAATAACCCGATCAAGATACCACTTCCACAGTTTACAGACACCGCTTCGATGAGAATAAATCACCATACAGGGTGTTTCTAAATTGATACGACGAAACTGATGATGGCTCGTATGAAATCAAGATGGGTCTTCCCTCATTTACTTCAGGAAACTTCATCTTGGAAAAAAAAAACAAAACTGCAAATAACACGGTTCTCAATAGATTCTCAAATATACAGCTCTATCTAAAGGACATTTCAAGGTCAATACGGTTTTCCGTGCACTCCCTTAAGTCATACAACATCAGGGAGAATGCCTGTTAACTGAGGTCGCATAAATTTATGTTACAGACAAGAATTTAATACAACCAGTTCAAAAATCTACAGAAACCTAAGGTATAAACCCTTGGATGTAAAAAAATGTCAATCTATTCTACATGTACATCTACATTCGATGCGGTTCGTCCAGGTTTGCTCGCTGCACGCTGCACTGCACTTTTATTCCTAAAAATTAGCTAGAAATAATGGTCGTTTGAAAATCTAGCTACTACTAATCTCTGTATATATTTGGGACAGAAAAATACTCAGAAAGATACTGGGATGTAAAAAGGGGGGAGAATTATTGCTGCGGAGAACAAATAATGGAATAAGGAATCTATTTGGAGAGGCAAAACCAAGCAAAATAATAAGATTTAAAAGAAAATATCGTCCAAGTCACATATGGAGAAACTCAGATTTGAGAGCAACAAAAATATGATGGACATACCTGAGGAACAAGAAAAAAAGAAAGATGGTACGCAGAGATGATGAAAGACCTAAAAGAGAGAGAAACAAACTATCTGTGTAAACTAGTCGCTTAAGCGCTTCAACGGGATTAGATTGATATCAGGAGATCTGGGAAGCCATGAAATGAGATCTTAACATTCTATTCTAAGTAGATCTGTCCTCTGAATGGAGGAAAAACAAACACTGAGGACCTACTATTTGGTCATTTATGACACAAATCCACACGTTAATCGAAAACTTCAACTGGAAACGAGGTTCTCGAATAGCATGGGGATTTTTTTCTGTCCACACATATGAATAATGGAAATTATCTTTGGTTGTTGGTCGATGAACCATTTGAAGATGATGTAGGTAGAGATAATTCTTTTAGTGAGACTTTAGTTACTTTTATTTAAGTAACATTAAGTTCTCGATTCACTTGTCTAGTGCTTAGTCAAGCGTTAATATCGTCGTCTTCCTGCGCTCCATCAACATTATCATCATCATTCTTTCAGAAAATACTCTGGCATCAGACCTACCATTACCATAATCCGTCGAGAAGTTCTCCCAAGCCTTAGATTGAGGGTGATAAATTCTTCTGTATAGTGTGGAGACGTGTTCCCTGAAAGTGAGATCAGAATAGAATAGAAGCAATAGGAATGTGGCTGTTGCGCGGTAATTAAATAAAGAAAATTATCTTTATTTGTGTCTTCAGATAGTATTTTAGAAGTTTTCGACCAGAGACACCTACACGCTGCGATGTGTATGGTACTTGAAGAAGAAGTTATTGATTGTGTCTACCTTTTGGAGTTTGTTTATAAGTGAGCAATATCTCATGCGTATCCCAAAATACTGAATCCATAACTTTCCCCGCTGCCTGTTGTGCCTTTGGACGTTTTGGACGTGGTTCAACAGTTGCAGTCTACTAAGATGATGATCATAGCAGTGATGTGATCCATGTTTCATAGATTGCAATTTCAATTTACCTTTAGATATAACCAATTCGTGAACTTTTTTGATGTTTTATGGAGTAGTTACCTCAATTGGACGACCAGAAGGCTCACCATCATCAGTGTCTGTTCGACCACGTTTGAATTTAGCAAACCAATTACAAATGATTCTTATCGATGCAGCAGAGTCCGGGTAACACTTTTGAAGCCATTGCTGAGCTTGTACAGTATTTTTTTCATCAAGAAGAATGATAAATTAACATTCGAAATTGTTTGGAATCCATTGTTTTGAAATAACAAAAAGGAGTGTCATCTGTGGATCTGTTTGGAAACGCAGTGATAAAAATTTCTTTTATGCTTTTACAACAACAAGCATTTGAATATACGAATCATTCCAAATAATCTGAGCCCGTTAAATATCAACAATTGTACAAGTTATAATATAAATATCAATATATGTAGGAATTAGAATGTAAGGAATAGAATGTTCCTAATTTTGTTCTATGAAAGATTAAATATTATGAAGAGATGTGCTACACTTATTTTAATATAGATGTTAATATTTAATCCACAGTTACCGAAAAAAAAATATACTTAACATGACTATAAACTAATTATTCGGATTTGTTACTAGTGCAGGCATTCCAGCTCAAAATAGTGTCAAACCTCTGAATTCTCTGATGCAGCTCCGACTTTCTTTAGAATGAAGCTCATCTTACCCTCTATATCAAGATCTAAATGATCGCGAGATGAGCAAATTGATTTTAAGGGATGAAAACCAAATCTTATCGAAAAATACCAATATAACAGTTTTTCCTACTTTTTTCAGTTCAAATGTTTTTCGCTTGTGCAGCATGAATATCTTAACATATTTTTTAATAGAAAATTCATATATTTTGAAATATCAACCCTTAAAAATATTTAAAAACTACCCTTCCGATGAAAATAATATAGGAAAAAATCTTTTAACGATTTAAAATGTCACAATTTCATTTTTAATGTGAAAAATTCATATCATTTCAATAAAATTTAATTGGTTATTGATTTTTATTATTCAACCCTTAAAAGTTTTTAAGGGTAGTTACCCTTTTGCAGAGGATGAAATAAAAATAAATCTAATGACTGCAAACTTTTAGATTTTGCTTTCTTTTTGGTATTAAAGTTTCTTGTCTCTATTTGAAGTGTTGTTCAATTGTCTATACCCTGTCAACCCTTAAGAACCACCCATTTGATGCAAAATAGAATAAAAAAAAATTTATTGACTATTGATGTATTGATTTTGAATTCTTTCGGTATTCAAGTGTATTTTCCAAACACAAAGTGATTTTTCATTCTCTATACCCTGACACCCCGTAAGAACCACCCCTTTACCAAAAATACAATAAAAAGTAGTGTTAAATGACATTCAATGTTTTGATTATACATTTTTCATGGATGAAAATTGTCAAATGTACCTAAAGGCAACTTAGCATCAATAGAAAAAATCCGAGCGCAAAAAAATTTTATATTCTTATTTTTTATGTAACTCCATTAATTTTAAAGGTATCACATCCTACAAAAAACCATTTCAAAGGTAATTTTCGAGGCTACAAGCCTATATATGTTAGAATGGCTTGAGACTCTCCACATTTTATTAATAAAGGGTCAAAGTGCTCTGGATCAACAATCCTCGCACTATAGTGAGAGATTAATTTGGTTATAACTCCGTCAATTTTTATGCTACAAAAAAAAAAATAAAAGAAGCAAAATAATCGGCATAAAAAATATTTTAATATAACTGTTCATTTGTTTTTGTATCTCATATAGTTATGGAGGGAAAATGAGCAAAAAATCTTTTTTAAAAAATCAAAAAGAAAGAATTATTTAATGCTTATTTTTTTCAAAATTATGCCAGCCAAACTTTCAGATGCCGTGAATAACATCCAAATGAAGTATTTGGTACAAGGAATGAATTTGATTTTGATTTTCAATGAAATGACATTAGTTTTAGTGCAATTTTTTTAGCTTTAACTATTCTACATCATATCTCAATGAAATTTCAGTCGAAACGACTTTCATCAGTAGTCATTCGGAAGGTCTTTTTAAATTCTTCAAAAAGTATTCAGCGACTTTTTGTTGAAAAATGTACCCTTTTCTCGTTATTTTAGGTCATATGGTCACTTGCGTAAAACAAAAGCTATTCAACTATCTATAACTTGCTTTAGGTAGAATAACTGACCTATACGTATTTGCACAAATTTGAGTTGCTAGCCAGGATTGATAGCTTCTTAAATTACCGAAAATGACATTTAAGTTGGTTTTCTGAATGTTCGTTACAAAAAAAGTGTCATTTTTGATAAATCAAATTGGTTGTAATTAACACTGTTATTCAGAAAAATGGAAATTTACTATTAAAAAAATACCTTACTCATCTTCATATAATTCTTGGAAAATTTGCATTCCATATGGACGGAATCTATAAATTTTCAATGCTTTTTTATAGTTTCCCGTGTAATTTCCGTCTGTTCTACTACTAATCGTAAAGAGAAAATGGTCTCAAAACTCCTATTCGAGATTTTTCTTCAACACTCTAGAAATATTTTAGCTACGTAAATTTTTCTTACCAAATCGACTACACACCAGTAACTTTTATTAAATTTTAACTTCATGCGCATATCACAATCATGAACACTTCCACTCAGTGGCAGATCTCTGGAAAGGGGCTGAAGGGATCATAGCCTCCCATTTTTTTATATTTTTCGCAAATATCTCGTTTTCTATGGATTTTACGCCAAAAGTATTTTTTATCAATATTGTAGAGAATTCAATTCTCTACAACTTTTATTTGAAACATTTTCTTATATCCTGAACTGTTTTCGAGATAGAGGGCGTAGAGCGCGCGGTCAGAGAATTATTTGAGGTCATTTGGTAGTTCCGATCCATAACTTGTAATATTAAGGTTATAATTTATTGCTAATTATATAATTATAATTGTTCATTAACTTTTAGATCAAATTCAATCTTTCTTTTGAATAGTTCTGGAATTTATCAATTTAATAACAATCACCATAGTTCGGTAATTGAAAAAATTACTAATGAACATACTTTAATTATATTCTAATTCACACTAATAGCACTCGAAGTCGAAAATAATTAATAACATCTTATTTAGAATCCGTAAACGCTTAAACTCTTTCAAACTTTAACAATTATACCTGGGAATCGGACACCCATTTAAATGCACTACAACAAAGTCGAATAAACCTGTACAATTATCAAATATTCCCGCTCAATCGCCCTAATTATCAAATTCAAACTTGTTTAGGGCATGATCTGGAACCCCAGGAATGGGGTTGGACAATGCGTAACGAATTCCTGGAATCTATCATGACTATTTTACCACCTGCACCAGATAATTTACTCGTACAAAATTTTGTAACTGCAAAAGTAGCTGTGCTCAAGATGTAGATGTAGGGAAGCGAGGTTCCAGTGCTCTTTAGCTCGCGACCAGTGTATAGGACAAGCTGTACCATATTAATGATAATAGAACCTTTGACCTACAAATCATGAATGACTTCGAGACAAACGTCGTTGAAAACGGTAATGAAGAGGAACTTGAAATTCTGCAGCTGAGGGACGATGATGAAGGAGAAGAAGAAGAAGAGAATTCAAATTAGCATTTGCTTTCGAAATTCTTATTAATTTTGTGAGTGTTTGTTCGAGACTACCAGTTGACTTCAGATAATTCTCTCACCGCGTTGCTTTACGCCCTCTATCTCGAAAGCAGTGTAAGGTGTACAAAAATATTAAATAGAAAAGCTGTAGAGAATTGAAATCTCTACAATATTGATAAAAAATACCATTAGCGTAAAACCCATAGAAAACGAGATATTTGCAAAAAATGTAAAAAAAATAGATTTTTGGAAACTTTGACTCCTGACTTGCAATCATCCAATTATATGTTTTGAGAATAGTTTTAATATGTCAAGGTACAAGATTCTGCGTGGTAATATACTGGGTATGTCGATGAACATGAAGATACTATGTATCTTTGTTTGGTATAACTGAAACGAGCATTTCGGAAAACCCATGTGAGCAAATTTTCAGAACACTAGTCGCATTACTTTCCTATAAACATATCGATTCAGCTCGTCGTGAACGACCCTGTATACAAGCTTAACCCTGCATAAAAGAATATGAAATAAAAATATTGAACAACAATATATAATAAGGACATAATGAAGGACAGTTAGTTCATTTGTTGAAAATAAAAAAATTAATAGCTCAGAAAAAAGGAGAAGAGCATCTAAACAACGGTGAAAAAGCTGGACGTCATCTTCTGTGGAAGACTTTCTGGCAATGAACAGCCAATAACCTATAAATATTAGGAAAAAGAAGAGTAGAAAAAAAGAGAGAAATTACCATTAGAGAAAAAATTTAACATTCATGAGAAGTATTTGCCTCTTGACCCTCCATTTAATAGTAACATCACCCTCCCAGGAGATTGAAGCACTTGGGCATTCACCCAAATTTATTTGCTCTTCAGACTTCAAATTGATACCTCGTATAAAATTTTTGTATTCGTGAAAGTTTAATTGTGATCATGAATTCTTGATGTAAATTATTAATTTATTCTCGCGAACACCTACGTCTGTGTCTTCACATCAACCCATACAGAATGCACACCCTTAAGATTTGAAATAAAATTGATGAAGGAGAATACAACTAATTTATTTTCGAGTAAGAACAATGGATGTTGGGGAAGAGTCGGCAAAGACCGAACTTGTACTGAGCAATGTTGCCTATAAATCCATCCGGACAGTTGCCTATTAAACGGGTGATTAGCATGATTGGACAAAACAGAGAGAATCGAATTACAAACAAGGCCAGTTCGATTACGAATAACAATCAGTTTTCATCATAATTCTGTAGAGTTAGCTCAGAATGAAATAACAGTTACTTGCTGTTATAAATACAGGGAATGTTTGTATATATAGGTATAATGACTAGTTTGATCCGTTGTATGCACACAGAATATTTCAATCTACGGGTTGATGCAGAAAATTCGGCAGTGAGTATGTAACATGAAAATAATGCTGTGACATAAAAAAAATTCCGTTTTTGAGTTAAGGGCGAAACTAGAACTTATACAGTATGTTTCTGAGAAAACCGGCCAGATCCTTCTCGCTCCAGGGGGGCGGTCGACCGCCGACCTCTTCGGGTCAGTCTTTCTACCTGAATATTATTGTTGATTCATTAAATAACAATTTTTTTCAACTTCTTATTGCTATTTTATTAAACGCTATGAAATTACATGTATTTTGGTTTTTGAGTTGAAAAAATCCAACAACTTTCACAAATGACAGGTCTGATTAATAACTTGACACTGTTTTTTTTTTATATAACAATATGAAAACAAGTCTTCGTATCGATCCAAACTCCCTCGGTATTGACGAAAGCCCATTTGTAGGAAAATATATATTGTGGTCTATAACTTAATTCGTGCGGTTTTTTTTTCAAAATTTGAACGTTTATTTAAAAAAAAAACATGTACAATAGTATTATTCAAAGTTTTTCAGTGAGGGCGTTCTGCATCGACCGGAATAAATGTTAGTCAGAAGGAACAAGGTCTAGGCTATAAGGCGAGTGAGGTAAAACTTCCTATCCACTGTTTTTCAAATAGATCTTAACCGGAATAGTAACGTGGGGCCGAGCGTTCTTTTGATGGAAAATTATTGCCTTATGTCTGATCGCATATTTCGGGCGTTTTTCGGCTACTGCTCTCTTCAAACGGATTAATTGTGTTCGGTAACGTTCTCCATTGATGGTTTCACCCGGATTCAACAGTTTATAATACAACACACCTTTCCGATCCCACCAAATACAGAGCATTATCTTCGCATTATGGATATTCGGCTTTGCCGTTAAATTAGCTGGTTGGCCGGATTTCACATAAGATTTTTTACGCTTGTGATTGTCATAGTGGATCCATTTTTCATCACCAATAACAATCCGATGCAAAAATGACACCTAAAGATTCTATGAGCTCTTCTTGTATCAGTAATGGCAACAATCTTCATCGAGTAATGCTTCCAGTACTTCATGTTCATTTTTTTGACTGCCCAGGACGTTCATCGTCTTCCAAGTCAAAATCTACAAATCTTTTAAATTGTGCAAACCACTTTTGGCACGTTCGCTCAGCTAGAGTATGTTCACCATAAACTTCCACCAAAATACGATGACTTTCGGCAGCATTTTTTCCGCAACAAAGTTCGACATATTTAAGTGAAAAAAATTATTGTTGTCAACGCTTGAAATAAATGACATATACTGAAAATACGTACAATGACAGAAGTTTTCCAACGCAGGTTCGGAATATTGCAACGATGTAATATTATGCAAATTAAGCCATCTCTTATCAAACCGCACAAATGGAGTTATAGATCCATGTCAAGGAAACCGTTAGCCATAAAGAGATATTCCTAAGAAGAATATCATAAATTGTAATTATTCATTAAAAATACTTATAGGAGGTTTTAAAATACAATCAAACATTTCTTAGAAACAGGTTTATCTACAAAAAAATTCAATCTAAAATTTTCAAAAAATAATTTTAATAAAATATCTGATAATCCTATTTATATTTAACATAATACAACGGCTTTTTGCCCTTTGCAGCTCTATCTCTATCCCTTTTTAATGATGGCACCTCGGAACTACTTGTGAAAAGATACTGTCCATAGTCTTTAATAGGTCGATGATTACAATAATTGTTAATAAATGAATTATTTGAGATATGTATATGAAAAATGACACACACGTACATGAATTGTTAATTTATTTTACTCAAACTTCTCTTATAGACAATCATCGCATATTATATTGGATTTGTACAACATATTCATTCATCCATCCGGTATATTCACAATATTCAGGATCTGGTTTGTACGTAAAGTTATTGTTAACGTCTGATTTCATCGGTTATTATTGTCGGTACTGACGAACGTAAATCGAAACATCGAAATGGAGACTTGAATATATCACTGGAGTCTTTCATGTCTTGACCTTATAAATAAATTTTTGTGATATTGACAAGAACCTAATTATATTAAAAAATGTTGATACTGAAATATGTAATATGAAGATACTAGTTAATAATTAATCCGATTGTATTCTTTTCTTGGTTAAACTGACATCAAATAAGTTAGTTTGTAGAAAAATTGTTTGATTCTTGAGAAAATTTGGAAAATTTATCGGTCGAAAAACTGACCAAAATGGGAAAATCCTGAAGTGTTCATTTGTTAGATTTAGAGTGGTACTTGATTATTTGTTAATGGTAGAGAGGAAAGAGGGCGTTGAGGCTTCTGAAATATGTATCAAAAACTATGTTTTAACCATTATTTCCAAAAATATAGCATTCAGAAGATTTCCATTTTAGTAAAAAATGGGGATCTATTCATTATCAACCAAAGTTGTAAGACTAATTATTTTCGTACCATAAATACTTCTTGGCGAACAGAAAATATTGTATTTCTTATGAAATCTGAAAGTTTAGGTTGAAAATGCACACTGAACTGTTTTTTTTATGTTTTGTAAATGGCGCTGCCACGTTGCGAAATATATGGAATAGAACAGTTGTTGAGGTTGAACACTTGATTTTTTTCCTAGGCCTGAGTATTTAGAGTCCATCCATTGGTTAGGCACATATAACGTGGGGGTGCAGATAGAAAATTGATGCAAAATTTTCGTTATTACCAAATTGCTGCAAAAAATTTTATCAAAAGTTCTTGAAAGCATAGCTGCAAAATATGTGACATCATATTTCTTGAAGAAAATGTGTACAATTTCACATTAGTCAATCACTATACCAAATCACATTCTATTCACCCCATTTCATCCTATCTTTCTTCTCCTCATTCTATTGTTCCCTCTCCCTATTTCTTCTTATTTTTCTACTTCTTTCTTCGTTTTCTTTTATTATACTTTTACCACATAAGTTGAACTTAGATTGGAGGGGAATAAATAGAAGAAATTGGAACGAATGACTTATATACTTGAATTAAAAGCTGATTGTGTCATCTTTATGTTGAATAGGGTATTTAAATGTAGAAAACAAGTTCCAATAGCAAACAAATGATCTGTTAATCCTAAGTGGTTCATTCCTCAAAAAAGAAGCGTATTATCACTGCAAAGATAGTTTAAGTTTTCTAGTGATATACATTGAAAAGCGTTGTGATGACATATACACTTTTATAGAAAATTAACTTATTTTCATTTGCCACTTGAATGAAAATTTTCTAATCGCTCCCGAAAACGAGATATATCGATTAACTTCTTCATTCACGAGAAAAGACAAGCACACAAATCGCTATCCGTTCAAATGGTGTCCCTACATTATATTATTTATGGTATTTTCTTAATTTTTTTCGTCACACGACGTGCGCTCAATTACTGCCCTAATGTATCTCCGTAAGCTTCTCTCGTCGTTTTGATATAGGCACGATTGTTTGAGATCTTTTTTCTCACAATCTTTGCCTTCCCATATTCTCTTCAATACCCCGTTCTACACGGTCGAGGAATTCCATTATGTCTGGTAACACTTGTTACTTGGATCTTGACCATTTTTTTTAAACCTCCGAGTTTTCCGATGCTCTCATCATCCAATTATGCATTCCTGATGGCTTCCGGACTTCACTCTTTCGCTGGCTGAACCATAGTTTGATTTACTTCCACCATGTCTTTTTGCTCTACCCTGATTGATTGTAATCAGTCTTGCTTTGGGCTCTTGATGTTCAAGTAAGCGTGATCAGGTACATACGAGCACGCAGTGTTTTTTCTTAGCCTCTAACAGCGCTTTACTAGAGTACACAATCAACCCTTCTGATTCCCTAAATTGATTTTTCTAAAGCTGTTGTTGTATTATTGATAATAGTGCACTGCATCTTCAGAAAATTTGGAGAATGAAATGAGTTGTTGAAGAATTGGGCGTAGAGGATGTTGTGAAATGGGTCAGGGCACGAAAAAGATTCTGGAGGCATCACGTAGAAAGAATTCCAGAAGACAAATTGACTAAAATTCAGAGACCGAACACACGCAGACCTGTAGGCAGACCACCAAAGAGATGGTACGAGAGCTGGAGTTCAGCTTCTCAGGAAGATCCAAGAAGAGGGACAAACGTACAGGATTGAACAGGACCTGGTCCTATTGAAAGAAGAAAGAAGAACAAATGAGTTGTGTAATCAGGATAACCAATTAAAATAACAAATCACCGTGAGGATTAATAGAGAAGAGTAGTTGACAATTTTTAGTAGCTACTTGATAACTTCCCTGAGGGATGCTCAAATATTAAAAAATTGTAGCATACGAATTGTTAATATTATGAAAAATAGAGAAAACCCACTTGGAAATTTTCATAACTGTGGTATCACTATTATTTATAATATGTTGACAAAAATCAATCTATATATATATATATATTAAAATAAAGTACAGTTCGTTAGTCTCGCTAAAACTTGAGAACGGCTGGCCCGATTTGGCTGATTTTGGTATTGAATTATTTGTGGAAGTCCAGAGGAGGTTTCAAAAGTGAATAAATATGGAAATATCTGGAATTAGAGGAAAACAACAGTTTTTTATTGATGTCTTGTTTTAAATTCAACTTCTGAACGCAATAATATTTGCAGGGCTGGATTAAGATAGGGGCTTGGGTGGGCTATAGCCCCGGGCCCCAGGTCCAAGAGGGCCCCATCATTTGGAAATCATTCTGTATTTATATTGATTGATTGTATTGATATTATTTTGTGAATTTTTCCGGGTTTTCGAATTCCTTAAGGGGGCCCGTCATTATTTTAGCCCCGGGCCTTATAAATCTTAATCCGGCCCTGGATATTTGGCATAATATTTGACATTTGACAACCAACTAATATTTCGAACCATTCTCTATGTAGATCGATACCTCAGACAAAAGTGCATCCTTTTATTTTCGGGAGTGATGATTACCTTTACGTGCGTGACATCTTTCTTTCCATCGGTGGTCCTCAACCGGATTCATCATATTACCCACAGACTTCAGTCACATCACAGACTCAAAAGAGGAACTTCATCAGCATGTTTTCCTAGATACAGTGCAACAGTTCAATAATGATAATTAGCTGGGTGAACGAGCAATATTGACGGCGGAAATAAAGACATCGAGGATCTCAATGCGACCATTTAAAAATTTTCTTCCGGGACAATTGATTTTCATCAAATCATTCGACACCGTTATGATCCAGAATGACGTAGTCAACTATCCTAGTTTATTAATTAACTGGAATTGCCTGGATTACCACCTCACAATTTGCAGTTAGAAGTAGAATCAGTTGTCATCATCAACCTCGACTGTGCAATGGAACAAGACTGGCTGTGAGAAAGGTGATGAATAACGTCATTGAGGCAAAAATTATAAAGGGAAACGTATACAGATGATGCTAAAGGATTCACCATTCGAGTTTGAACGTTTACAATTTCCGGTACGTCTGACCTTTGCGATAACCATAAATAAATCGTTGGAAGCTTGCGGATTCAACTTGGAGTTTCCCTGTGTCGCGAATGGACAATTATACATCGGAAAACCGTCATGTCTATTTATTTATGCACCATAGAACAAAACAAAAAATTTATTGTATCAGAAAGCTTCAAAATGATTAACAGACTGTCTCATAACTATGTGTGTGTGACAATATCAAATTGAAACCTTATAAATAGCCAGTAATTGAGAACTATGTTTTGTAAGTAAGCAACATCAAGTGTGATTCGAAAATAATAATAAAATTTCATTCGTACCAAATATTTTTTTTCATTTGTTTTAATACATAAATTAACCATTCTGTCTGTTAATTTCATTTAATAGAAAAGTTTAGGTCTTCGTTTTATCGATTCAAACAGTACAAAGTGGATCAGCTAGTAATAAATATTTTTGCTGACATTCCTTGATAAATTCTACCATTTAATTCACGAATAAAGGCTATAACTTGAATGACTTGAATGAACTACAACACCACCAATCATCCTTATAGTAATAGCCACTATTAGCCACTCATTGAACAATTAACTGTTCCTATACCGATTTTTTCACGTTACTATATTCCAAAAAAAATTCGTCATTTCCACATCTAATCGTGTTGGTAAGTAGAAATAAACTATAATAGGGGCACGTGGCAAAAGAATGCTTGTCAGCATTTGTAAGCACACATACTTGTTAAGTGGCAATGTGTGCACTGAACAATGCTAGAGTATATATTGTGGTTGATAGAACGAGATGTATACAATAATGTAGACATATTGTTTTAAAATATAGTCATTCTGTTTTGATATTCTGGAACGTGAATATCCATTTCACTTCATATCAATTGCGGTAATCGATTGTCGTGAATGATATGGGAGTCCACACAATAAAAATTATGTTCCCAAACATATTTATGTGATTTTAGTGTGGATTCAGTAATGACATTCTCATTTTCAAATGTATTGATAATGTTCACAAAAAAATGCATGAAAATTGAAAGAACCTAATAACTAATGATGATTTTTTTGTCAAATAGAAACAATCCATAATCTTATGATCGTACTTCATCATATTTTTTCAGACAAATTATGAAATGATATATAAACAGTTTGTCAATAAAGTGAAGCACTAGCTAAATAAACATATCATGGAAACAATGCGATTTTTGTCAAAACAAGTTTCTACCGTCAAAAATAATAATTTATGATAATGTTTCTTTTATTTATTCTAACGATTTCGCGGTGAATTAATACACACTGTCTCTTAAGTTCTCAATTTATTCAAATACTATGCACTACAATAACTTATACTACGGCTGTCAATAATTTTAGTTTAAATAGATTATTTTCATCTAGATTTTCGACACAAAGCATTATGTACGTCCTATAAATTAGAATACCATAAAATTGTTTGCTTATGTACATCCATGTGCGATTTATATGAATCTACTCAACACACAGAAATCCAGAGGCGGTTCTAGAAATATAAAGAAACAAAACAAATAAATAAATAGACCTTTCTAGAAATTATTCAATGTAAATAAACCACTAGCTATAAAAACAAAGATAAAACGAATTCCGCGTATTTTATCCAAGACAATGCCTTCGCCGAAGTTTAGAATTATACAATATCCAAGCAGGGCCGACTCCAGGGCGGAGATGAGTTCGTAACAATATGGTAAGAGGTGGAGTTGAATTGGAAAAAAATTGTGAGTACTTAACCTTTTTTTTAGTTTAGTAGCAATGATTATGAGGGAGGGTTTTTCTATTTTTATTTTAATAATAATTAAATCTTTAGCACTATTATATTTAAATTAAAAACAAGATGGCAACTTTTGTTGTAAACGGAAACAAACTAGACATTTTTAAGAACTCGATTTAGAGGCCTTTTTCATACTATGGTCGGGTAAAAAGTCCCGAAATTTTAACTTAAATAAACAAATAAATTAGACATTTTCAATAAATGATTACAATTTATGGTAATTTTTTTCAGAATGTCTCTTTATGCCGAACGGTTTTCTTGGCATATACAACGATTTAAAAATCTACGTACCTCCTAAGCCATAAATTTTATCGAATTTAACAAGGAATTCTATTTTTGTAGAAACATCGAAAAATACATTTTTGGAATCTTTATATTGTACGGTTTGTCTCTGTAGAAGTTGTGATTCCGCAATTTTAAATATTTATAATTTTCACGTCATGTAATCATTCTTGAATTTCTGGCATCAGGTCCCGAAACACCCTGTAAAATCATGAAAATACCTATTATATATTTCACGTTCCTATTCATGTTAAAATGTTAAGTACCAAAACTCGGGCAAACTTCGACCTACTTTAGATAAGATTTTTCGGGTATTTGGGAGAATTCGATCTTTCAACCTTATCTCGGCCCAGAGCGACACTCGGAAAATAAAAAAGAAAAATTGTTCGGAAAATATTTGGCCTTCTCTACTTCTGTTCAGGTTAATAATCGACTAGTATATAAATTCTTGGCTATACAAGAGAAGATAATTGCCGATTATAGAAAGTAAAAATTGGATTCGATCGGAAAAAAATTATGAGAAAGTTCAGACACATACAAGTCGAACATTGATGAATATTTTGAGGACGATAACGTTGTATTGATATGTAATTTGGATAAAAGATGAATGATGCTTCACACAGAAATTTTTATAACATCTTTTCTGTGAAATAGTATCGCTTATTGAGAAATAAAACAATTTTAGAATAAAACATAATACTTGAAATTTTACGATATTTGTACACAAAATGATTGTTATGAAATGGAAGCATCTATATTAAAAGTATGTATAAAAGCAATTTAAGTTGTAGAACGAAGGTACGTCAAAAGAATTGGGCGTGTCTGTCTTCTTGCATATCATCTGTCAACTGTTCTGTGATATCTATGAACATGTTCGCCATTTCTCGAGTGTGCTGTCTATGATCACAATCATCATGTGTCATCTGTCATTTCCACCATTTGTCAATTGTTTTATGATATCTATGATTATGTCCACTACCTGTTATGAGTTCTGTGTTGTCTATGACCGCATCTGTCGTTTTCTCTATGATCCATCATGAAATTTTCATTTTATATCACTATATGAAATCAATAATAACATAAAAGCGAGATGGTATAGAAAACCCACTTACTGTTGTGTTTATAAAGCTAAAAGATCCTGAATTCAGATGCTATGTTATTAAAAAACGAAAATTGCTTCAGAGAATGTTCTTGTTATGATTGAGTTCGTTTGATGCGTGTTTCTTTGAAAATTACTTAACAATGATAAATTCTATTCTGACATCTAGCATCTATCATGTGGTAGATGTGGATCGGATCCAAGCGACGTGAATTGCCCCTAAGAACTCCAAGTTTCAATGCTTTGCTGATGCCTCCGGTTTCCATGGTGGTAAAAAAAGTATGATGACAATTTCCAGGAGTTGAAATAGCCTCCCGTTTGACAATATACGAAATCTCAACATGAAGGTTGAGGAAACCTCAAATTCTGGTTCTAGCAGAAACGTGGGTAAAATCAACAATATCCAATGTTCACCTTTTATATCCTGTATACGACTCACACACCCGTCTTTATTAGAGACGACATATCCTGCTAACGGGAAGAGAATCTTAAAACTTTAGAATTCGATGTTATGTAGCATAAAACAACGATTCAAAGAGCATTATTTGCTTCCTATACAGACCTCCTAGAGATTTTTGCATCAGGTAGTTATTTTCAAACCTTGCCGATGATTACCTGTAATCAAACCGTCCAAACGTAGCTATTGTTACCGATGGTTTCTTTAATGTTCAACATATCAGTTGGTTGAATTTTTACATCAGATGATGAGGGACGAGAAGCTGAAGATTTTGCCAATAGTCACTGATTTAATAAACTAACCAGAGTCCCCGATCAAGATGGAGCCCCTTACACCTGTTCCTAACATTAGACGCTGATCTGTACATCGCAACATCAGTTCACAAACTAATTACAGCAAATTAACAAGTAATCTCTCGAAGCCACTACCCCCGATGGAATATCACCAATCGCAGCTGAATTAACTAACTATCAGATGAAATATGTCCCTTCTCTGTAGATTGGGAACTTTCTAGAGTTCAATCCATTTTATGATATTGGTGCTTGAAGCTCTAATGGCTGCTTGGCTATCGGACAAGGTGATGATTTCTTCGATGTATTATCCTGGGGAATGTCCCAGGTCTGATCATTATTTAGGGACGACTTTTCTTTGGTGATTACGTCTCTGAGCATTCTAAGTGATGTTTTCTGAAGAATCACTTATAGTGCAGCTGTTTTGCAAGAATTTCATGGCCCCGGTTGCACATAAGTAAGCCAGTCTCTGTAGCTTTGAAAAATTGTTTTTCATGGTATTCAGACTAGTTCTAGTACCTCAAACCATTGCTATATGTGATAATTGGTCTCACAATTGCTGTGTACATCCTCGGTGGGATCTTTGAGCTAAAATCCCAATTTCTCCCGGCGAAGTTTCTGCACACTATTTGTGATTTTGTGGCTTTAGTGATTATCTCTTTTGTTCCATGGAAGTTTATTATCTGGTGTGAGTCCATCATATTACTCCTCTGTTTTCCACTCGTTCACTTGCCCTTCTAGATTGATGGGCATAAGGTTGAGTTTTTTCTTATTTGGATTGACGTCCAGCCCTACCAATCGACACCACCTTTTAGTTGAACAAAGAAAAACTAAAAATTTGATATCTTTAAATTGTAGAGGTTGTCCCTATAAAAGTTACGGATTGTTAACCATTAGGCACGAGCCGCCTCTAGATAGTAGTGTAGAATAAGTCAAAGTCAATTTCAGCCTATACCTCAAGAACGAGGGATAGTAGGAGGAAATTTTCTCAATGCCACAGCAATATTTTTACGTTTTTTTCATTGTTTTGAACTTGTATTGCGTCAGAAACGCCGTTCATAAGCAGAAAACCAATTTCCCACTTTGTATGAATAACGCGCTGCACGTTTTTTGTTTATAAATACGGCGGTTGGTATATAATAGAGTCCATACCATTAATGTGGATTAAGTAACCCCTAAAAGTTTCTCTGCCCATGAGCAGATGCTGCACAATGAACCATATTTCAGATTTAGTTGTGAAATGCCCGAATTAATTGCCAAACATTAACCAGTAATGGGCTGAGAGTGCGTTCTCCTACAACGCCCAGCACCCGATAATATCACGTTCAGGTGATTTAAAATAACAACGTACATGGTCAAGGCATTTTCTCTCCTGTTATCACTGCAATTATTTAACGCATCAGTGCTGTACAGAATATCGGGTTTCAAAGGATATTCTTCAATATTATTCAAAATTCAAGCAAGATATTGAATCAATTAGTCAATATCAATCAATATCATGTTCCAATTCTAAATTATATCTTGGTTTTAAACCAGAAAGACAGATTTGAATTTAAGTTCGCAATTCTTTAGATACCTGTCAATTGTATAATTATCTCCATCATGTCATCCCTTGTTTCTGGAGGTATTTCAAACTCTATTCTTAAAAATGACGCATAATTAAATATTTAATCCTCTCGATTTCATTCTTATAATTTGATATAAAACTTTTTGTTTATTTTTTTTGATAATAAAAATTTCATTTCATAGAGGGCGCCAAAGCTGGAACTGCGGAAATTATAGCCTCCCATTAAGTTGGGATAATTTCGAATTCTTATAGCCTTCTGCCTATATAGTGTTTCATAAATATTCTTTTGAGTATACAGAGTGAGTTTTATGTATCGAACGCCTCAATTATCTTACAAACGGCTTGTGCGATTATTCCAGCCCATACATTCACTTTTGGGGATATAGGATGTGGGATTCACGCATCAACGCAAAACATAACATTACTTGAAAAAAATTGATTTTATTTTGATCATCAGGACTGCAAACTCTTGAATCAATTTATTATCTCTCTCTCTCCCTCTCTTGTCTAGTACTCAAGTATGGATCGTCTTCTAACAAATATCTAAAGATTTATTTTCAGTTAATGCAATTTTTATGCGCCCCGATTTGGATAAATCTTTTACTAGTTTCGTTGAAATTTTTTAGTAATTTACTGACAATAGATCTTGTTATGAAATTTTGGTTAGGATATACATTATTACACGTTTCTTGTTGACTTCTACGCCTATCACCATATTCTAATATCATTCAAATATCAATTCGCTCATTTTCAGACAAACGATTCATTGTGAGTTTCAATGAACTTAATAATTTATTGAAACTTCAAATTTGTTATTGTAGCTGTCATGTATTTCAAGTATTCCGAGAAACGAGAAATATACAGGATGATCTCCATGAAATAATACAAAAATTTACCAAAATCGTACAATCCGTTTCCGAGAGAATTGAGTCGTTCCATACATAAAACTTACTCTGTATTATGTGCTAATTACAGAATGAAATATTATTTGTTTCTACTTTCATCCATTCACCTATTGTTTAGTTTGAAATTATCGCGTGTTGTAGAATTATAACTAACAAAATGGTTGAACTATTTTATATCTTGCAAAGCATTTCAATGAAACTTATAGCGAACAATTTCCAATAGTTACAATATAGTACTGTAATTGAACAACGCAGCAGAGTGTTGCGATTGCAGATTGTATCTCAATATTTTTCGTCGACTGAATGGCTTTATTTACATCTATAAATAGGTGCTGTGGAATTAGAAGCTAAAGCATCTACACTCAAAAAAAGTTTTTTCTATCAATTATTGAAGAATTCCTTTTTCGGAAATTTGTTAAGCATAAAGTAATACAGTTTGAAATATTATTTGATAAATTTAATAATAATCTTCATACAAAAGTTGGTATCTTCAAGAAATTCTAGTTTTAGAGATATCAGGACCTCGAGTTTTACCAGGAAACAATGCCGTCGTCTTTCTAGAGTTTTTTTTCACAACAAATGGATGAATTCGTTAATCATTTTGTAATACATAATTATAAAAATATCGAAAGACGGCGCCTAGAAATATTTTGATTAGGTAAAGACAATCTTTGTTAAGCTTAGGGTACAATTTCGAGACTTAATTAGATCGAGGAGTGTAGACAAACAATGAGTAGATATTCGAAACGAAAATTCAAGCAATGATTTAGTTCAAACAAATTTTCACAATTAGCAAAAGCTGCTCACATTTATACGTGCTTTTAAATGTATCAATTAGCTTTTCCCAACCATACGATTTGACTATAAAGCTTGGGTTTGGACAAAAAAATACAGAAGTTCCCAATACAACTAGTCTAGGTCTAGGTGAATCAGTAGTGCTAATGTTTTACAAAAAGAATACTCTGGTTAGCGTTTTTCTTTTTATTTTGATAATTTGTTTACTCCAGCAAAACTAGTACATGAGTAGAGGTGTAGATCTCATGGAAAAATACCGAAGATTTTCAGTGAAAGACAAAATGAAAGTAGATGTGTAGCAGCCTCATGCAATCAAAATGTGCAGCACGTACATGTGAGTGTGGATGAAATGGGTAACTACATATCCAATTACAGGATTGCCATGGAAGGCAAAAAATGGTTATACACCAATTTTGAATTGGACGATCGACTTGTCCGCTTAAGGATACGACAAAGACAATCTCTATTTTAGGATAGAGATGGCGCAGTATCTTTTAAACAAATATGGAACTAAGTCGAAAATACCTGAACCCAAGAGAGCTTCTGTGTAATGTACCTCTTCAGAAGGACTACATCTGATAGTCTGTCAACAAACAAGACAAAGATGCTCTCTTTGTAAAAATAAAATCACTGACAAGAGTTTTCAGTATAGAAAATTAGGCAATTTTAAGCTTAAACTTTGGATTGAATCGGGCGATTTTTATTTCCCAGATTCTGAGAAGATTTGGGATACTGAATAAGTCTAGTAGCTCTTAACAAACACAAACGCTCAAAAATATTTTCAATCTCGATTAACTCGAAAATTGCGTAGAATTCAAAAAAAAAATCCGAGGCCAAAACTATAGAGCACAAAATAAGTACCCACATTTTTGAGGAGAAGAAACTAGTAATAAGTCTGTGAATATTGAAATAATAATCAACCGAGAACGAAGAAGAAGAGAATAAGAAGTGTTCAGGATCGCCATTTTTAAAAGTTGGTTCATTTGAAACCAAGAAGTAGGTCATGAAAATATTGATAATAACACGAACGACAAATCTCTCGTGGTTTTTGCTGGAACGTAAATTGACTGGAATCCACACTGACCAGAATTCGCGAGCAGATGCTCTGGCTTTCGGCGATGAGGGAGATTTACTCGGAAATAGTGGCTCCAACGAAAAAATGACTAGAGACCTTTTTTGTAGAAAATTTTATGCTCTACATTTTTGTTTCAACAGTTTTTTCCGAATTCCTCCTAGTTTTCGAGTTATTCGTGTTCCAAAATTCACAGAATTACAAGTTCGAAAAGGGGTTACTAGCGACTCACTCTCAAAATCAAAAACTCGAAAAATGGGCATTGATGGGTTGGTGTGGTCACTATAAGATGTTGTTAGAATAGGTAATCACGTGATAACTTTAAACAGAAGGTCCGTTAAGTAGGGACTGAATAAATCAACTGACTTTGTGGGACATGAATCTCACAACTTTTTACATAGAACATACTTACGAGACTTGCGGTTTTTTCACAAGTTTTGTTTTTGACACCAACAGTTTTACCAGTGTATATTGTGTATAAGTATAGTATGTGACAACAGAAATTTTAGAATGCCTACTGGAAAATGTATAGTTGGATAATTTGTTGGATTCAATTTCAGTAGATTGTCGAGTATTTGGTCGTATTTTACGTAATTTGTATGCTGCATGGTAATTTGTGAAGAGAAAATTATAGTTGTACCAATTTGCGTCGGTGTGCTTAATGGAAGAGCTTTATATGTATATTGAAACTATTACTTTTAAAGACCAAAACAATGACCACAAATTTCTAGTTATATTAACTGCATGTAGAGTCATTTCAATTTCTTTGTTCATTTCATCATAGGCTATGTTGAATAATGATAGATTCATCTGGTAACAAATTAAGTTGATTGCTCTAGCGAAATAGATAGTATTGTAGCTTGAACAAAATTTCTAAATAGGCTGTTTAACTAAACTCGAAAATAGGCAGTGATTTTGAAGAATATATTATATTTACATATAAAGAAAGCAGGTTTTCCAATAAAAATATTACTTATAAGTAATTCACAGAAATCGGTTTTTTTTAAGTGGGTTGTAGACGGGCACGTGACTAGTATCTAACATTCCCTTTGTTCATAGCATTTACATTTTCAGTCATTGAGAAGGAGCCGTGGACGCTAGATCAACGCTTGTACGCGTATGACAGTTTCGTGCGAAATGACGAATCCGTAACTGCTGTTCAGCGAGATTGCCGCCGTCAGTTTGATAACCATCGTAATGCAAGTGTCCCTTCTTGTAACAAAATACTGCGATGGGTAAACAGCCTTCGAACAAGTGGATCAATATTGAAGAAAAAACCACCGGGTCTCCAACGAACTGCTAGCACACCGGAGAACATTGAACGAGTAAGGAAAGCCTTTGGCAGAAGCCCATGCCGCTCCATTCAGAGGCATTCAGCAGCACTTCAAATGAGCACAAGTAAGGTAAGCCAATTTCTGCATCCAGATCTAAACTTCCATCTTAACAAGATAGCCGTCGTGCAGCAGTTGAGAGAGCATGATTTCAAGCAGCGATTACAATTTTGTCGACAAATGCTTTTCATTTTTGAGGAAATGAAAATTTGATATTGTTAATGAGTGACGAAGCCCATATATTGCAATGTTGAACACGTTTTTAATCCCCGAGTTAAGAAACCGAGGAGTTGTGATTTTTTTCTGTGGAGGTTTCTAAAATCACGTGTGTACAACAGTATATCGCGTCTTTGGAAGATCGCAATTCGTCGACAGGTCACCCAGATTGATGAATACATGCTGCAAAGAATTGAAGCCAGTTTCCGTCAAAGACTACAACAATGCATAGCCCATAATGGAGATAAAACTTTTTTAAAATAAATATTACATTCTTTAGGATTATTTTAAAAACATCCGGTTCCCATGAATGACCCTGTATTACAGTAGTTGACCCAGCAAACGTTGTTTTGTCGTATAAATATAATTCAATAGAAATTACTGTACTTAAAATCTAAATATAAATGAATTTTTTTTAAAGTAAGAAATAGAGTACAAATTAAAATTGAGTTAAAGTTCTTAGTACCTATTGAGTAATATTCAACATCCGGGTCATACTGGAATGCTAGTCGAAGAAATTAATCTGATGTAGATGCTCGAAAAACTTGTCGACGTTGTTGGTCAATTCCTCTACGTCTGTTAACTATGGATCTGCACGTTTCTTTTCGTTCTAATTGTCTCTGTTGATTTCGTGGTGGAAAGGTGCGAGAAGTGGAATGTTACCCAACTAAATGAGAATATTCCACTTCTCGTACCTTCCACAGTCGATGTCGTTATGTTGGCTTGCAGAGCTGCGAAGAACTTAGCTCCCGGGCGAGACGGAATCTCAATGCAGGCAATGAAAAATCGCCAGGCTCTGTGGCCTATTTAGCACCTGATTGGCATTTTATTACTTTTCTCAGTGTTGGAATTCCGCCAACGAAGTTCTTATTCCCTAACCCGGCAAAGACCCTACCAAACCTGAATTCCACCGCCCTATTTTGCTCATCAGCGTCTTTAGTGAAGTCTTTGAACGTTTAATCAACGACAGAATCTCGGAATTCTGTATATATAATTCCAGAACTCCAATTCGCATTCAAGCCCATGCACAACGCCATCACCAATCTTCAAACTATCATAACTAAAACAATGAACCGATATCAGTGTGTCTCTGCCCTCTTCGTGGATGTCCAGGAGGCTTTCGATCAGATCTGGCATGCTGGACTAACTAGAAAGCTTTTGGTTAACTGACTGCCACATCCAACAGATATTGATATTTTCATATCTCTCTAACTGCTCATTTATACATATGATAGCCCAGTACCTTATGACATATCAGTAAAGGTCCAATGTTTGCGATCAAAATCTTCTGAACCAATATTCGGATTGGTGCAAGAAACTCCCAAAAAACTCATCCGAATTTCCTGCGCAAACATCTTCAATTACAAAACTGCCTTTTGAACGTCTCCAACACTTTATCGAACTATCTCCTTAAAAAACTCTGCGAGCAGGTACTGCCAATAGAAGTGTAGATTTAGCCCCAGTAGCACCCTTTGTGTCAATATAAACATAACCCCCATTCCAAACCGTCTAAATGACCTCCAGGTCTCCTCTGTGATACGTACCGTCTAATCAAACGACTATGCTGCCAAAGAATCCCTTCTTACACATTGGTTCCACAATATACGTCCCTTTAGCTCAAGGCACTAGAGAAAACACCCGCCCCTTAGGTTGCTAGCAACAGCATACAAGGTCCTCTATGAAGTTTACTTCAACTTCCTTGACAACTCTACCATATCCATAAGATAAGATAAGTTTTCTGGTGAAGACCTGGTGAACCGGTTTACCAGCCTAATAACTGACGATGAGGAATAATGCAGCTACAGCTGCAACAAACTAAAAGCCTACAAGAAAATACCCAAAGAGAATAAGAACCGTTTTATTCTGGCCAATGGTCGCTTTTCCTCCTCTTCAGCTAGGAGAGAAAGCACAACTCCACGTAATCTTCACAGCCCCAGCCTTGCAGAGGAGCAGCTCCTATATCAGGGCCTACTCCTTATCCCACATAAAAATGTTTCAACGAATCTCTCTCTTCTTCTTATTTTCAATTCAAACCAGTAGTTGCTGAGATGAGCGCATTCAAACAAACAAACTCTTCAGCTGTATAATATATATAAATACTTAGCTGCAATATTTCTTTCTTGGCTTCAGTGTTTGAATTCCCCTCGATAAATTCCTTTGTTGTAATCACAGCGTTTTAGATAGATCATAATAATATTTCTACCACGTTCCGAAGAAATCATCTCAGAAAACTATCAACTTGAATATTTTTTATGAATTAATCTAATAATTAGTGGAGTTCGCATGGAAATCTGTTCAATACTTTTTGATTTTATCTCGAACTATTACTAAAAAATGGAGCTCAATATTCTGAGGCTCCTGAATTTAATGGTATTATAATATCCTTTGCTAGTAGTTCGACAACATGGTATATGTAATGTCAAATGAGAAAATTACGATATCAATGCTTAAGAACTCATTGTACAAAGTAAACGCACGACTCGCTATTGCAGCAAAGAAGAAAATAAGCGATCTTGGTTACAAACTGACATTCGATGTTTATTAACCCAATATCGGACAAAAATAACTCCCGATTCTCATGTTACATCTGCATAAACCGAGCTACAGGAGCACTTACCATAGTAAAGATCACTTTTAACTTTCGTAGGACATGCATCTAACTTCGTGATTGAACATCGTGGCCTGATCTAAGACGACTTGTTTCACGGTAAAATTTCGCTTTTGTTGGTTGATTTATCATTTTTTAGGCCAATGAAAACAAGATGTAATTGTTGTTGAATATTTCCAAAAAAGTTTCTAGTAATTTGAGATCTAAAAATATACAGGGTGTTTGAAACAAAGGTTTCTAAGATAGATAGAAAACTGAAAAATACTTGGAGTTTGCTCCAAAGTTGAATTCTTGAGCTGAATTTACCTCTGTAACATAAACTTTTTCTTCAAGATACGACCAAACTGTGTAATCTAAGGGATTAAATCGCATGATCGAGGAGAGCAATGAATCGGAGCTTCTGCTTCTCTACCAATCCAAAATGGTTACACAACTAATTACGAAACATTCTGTACAAGCGTTTCTGAGATAATTGAGGCGTTCCATAAATTAGATTAATATGCTGTTATTTTAATAACATTAAAAGAGAATGGGAAGATTAGTAAGCCTTTGATTACCTTGTATATTATCAACTAAAATAATTGTAGTCTATCATGCTTCAAATTAAAGTATTGGAATCTACTCACTTATTAGCTAAATTTCTTCATTTCGAGGTTTTCTTCGCTTATTTTCCCTCATTTTTTCGAAATAATTCCTTATACTTTTGATCCTTTAGAACCTATTGATCGATTGACTGTTATCAAATAATCCCAATTTAAATTTCCATTTTGTACTCAATGCATCTTAAATTAACATTTTTTGTATTTATTCACATTTTTCTATTCGTGGGGAGAATTACTCTCTCAATTTATTTACAAACTATACCATACACTGAACTTATAATAATTTACTTATAAATATCACTAGCGATTACTTTTCCTAATCCAATCTTTTCATTATAGATATTTATTTAAAACTTAACTAACTGCGTTTGAATGAATAAGACTAGAAATTATTCAAAAGAAATACTGTTGATAAACCAAATGCTATAACAAAAAATGCTGACAGAAAATATCAAAGGCGCGATCATCATTTATAGAAAGTAGATGAAAGGCACCGCGCGAATTTTCCGAATTTGAAAATTCTATCGTAGGTAAACAGGGCCGGCCTAAGGACCCATTTTGCGAACTTGTTGGTAATATTCAATCATAACTCGCTGATTAGCCTCATATTATGTTTCTCCTAAGAGCAGATCTAAAAAATTGGTTTCACCACATAATAGTTCAAATCAAATAATTCGAAGAATTCCTCTAATTCATTCAGCTTCATGTCCTTTCATTCAAATTGTTATACATTTGTACCAAATAGGAATCTATGTGAGGAATTTTATACAAGGGTTGCTTCTTAAGTTTTGATATATGGTAACAAGTTATCTTGATTAAAAAAATGACATTTTCATGCGATGATTTCCTATCATTGACTAACTTCTTTTAATTTTTCCTGATGAAGCACTATCTCGAGTTATCGTATTTCATGGTTTTCCGAATTCAATCGCTACTGGATGAATTTCATGAAGGTCGTCCAAAATCGGCAAGAAAATGCTGTGTGTCGACGTAAGGCATACTGAAACAAACAGTAATCTACTATATGGTTCTTTCAAGGCGAGCCATATCCAACAAAGTTGTTGGCGCACGAAGCACTTCGAAGCAAATGGTTTTTACGTAATAGCTGTTCCATTAGAGCAGCGTACTATAGTCAATTCTGAATGCTTGATTAGCATTTGTTTGTTAAAACATCGAATTGATAGATCATCCACCGTACAGTCCTTGTTTGGCAAAACAAATTGCGAGGTCAACGTTTCTCTACACCTGAAGAAGGGGTTGATGCGTTGAAAACCCATATTTTAGAGAGACCTCAATTGGAATGGAAAAAATTCTTCCAGATTTGGGTCAAACACATTAAAAATTGTAACATTCTTCGTTTCTATTTTTCTATCCCAAAATTTAAGTAGCAAATTGTATAAAAACTTTTTAGACGCTTACCTGATTGAGTCTGTGGATAAGACATTTAAATAAAATGTGATTTTCCAATAATTATGATTTCAAGATTGCTGTTTATTTTTAACAATGAAGTTAATTGTACTACAGACGAGAAGATAGCTAATGAAGATAAAAATTGGAAATTCTTAGAGTATTGAGTTCTATTTGTCCCAGATTTATATCCGTTTCATATTCAATGAAACGGAATTTGTGTCAAATGCTGAGAGAAAATTATCCATTTCCTGCGTTCAATAATGCTTCTCCAAATTAAAGTTTAAAATTTCAGTATATTGATGGCTCAAATGCTCAAACTTTTCATTGAACATTAGAATGATTCTTGTAGATATGAATTCTAAAACTGAACCTCAGCTCAATGATCCATCAGATGGAACAAATTCTTGAGTTAAGTTTTCACGAGATCGCTTTTACGTGGATTACAGCCTCGAAATGCAATCTTAACACAGTTGATTTCAATGATTAATTGAAGTTTCAGTGACCACGAAATATTAGTAAAAAGTGTTAAAAATCAATAATTTATAGTATTTTAGTCAAATAGACCCAATATTTTTCATTTGTTTGACTGCCTTCAGCTTCAGTTCTTAGTTTCCTGGTCATGATATAATAACAGTGGAACTATTAAAGACGCTACTATAAGTCTTCTTCGAATAATGTCAAAAGTATTAAAAAAACTACTTTCATGTAAAATCTAAACAGTTGTTCCTATAAACGAATTCATACCACAATACCCATTCGGTTTCAGACGACAAAAGCCAACAGGCGTTCGACTGACTTTGCTACAAACTGAAATTACATTTAATGGTGTAACTCCACTTTATTTTGAAATCTTATATCACCGAATGCTACTTTCAAATCAAAATTGAAGAAACCTACTCAATTTACTATAAGATAGAATCTGGATCAACTCATGACAGCGTTCTAGGCCCTTTTCTGTAACTGTAAACGTTTCAAGAAGAAACGATACCTTCATAGCAACCTTTGCAGATGACAAGGTAATCAACGTTACAGAGATAGATCCAGCTGTAGCTGCAGAAAAAGTACAAAATCATTCAAATTACGAAACTTGTTCCACCAGTTGAAAATTAGCGTCAATACCAGTTCAGTGTAAATAACATTAAAAACAAGAAAATTCGTCTGCAAATGTTCATCAATAATATTCCAAATCCGATAAAACCGCTTATCAAGTACTTATGGCTACATTTAGATGGAAAAAACATATCAAAAAACAAGACAAACAATTAGATTTTAAACTAAAAAATATGCACTGGTTTTTTAACAAAAGATGTCAACTAAGACTTGGAAATACAAAAACTATATTCGTACCAATTTGGTCGTATGGAATAGAACTATGGTGCGTCAGTAAACCTTTAAATACGAAGATACTCCAAAGATTTCAATCCAAAACACTCCGTATGTTAAGCAGAACCCTTTGGTACGTTACTAACAAAGATGTGATTAAGAACTATTCCACAAGAAAGAGAGCTCCATCCAATGACCACAACAATTCATTGATAGATAATCTATTCAACCTAAGAGAAGATTGAAGAAAATATGACCAGAAGATCTCCCACCATAAATACTTTCAGAGTACCATCACTATTTACTCATTACTCTGCTATTAGATTGTGAAATTGCTGCATAATGATAAAAGAAGATTTTTTGGTTTCATTTTTACACTTCCTAGTTTTCTTTTTAGTTTCATAATTATAATGATTCCTTGAATTTCCAGTGAAACTCATCCAGAATCTTATATCAATGGTGCTTATTTAGATCAATAGTATTGTGAGGATCAACAACTTTGTACACCTCGTAGTACATTCAGTATATCCACGTACCTGTATAATGTATCTAATTATTTACCGGAGATTTCATCAATTTAAAATAAAGTAACATTTAAAGCATAACTTGTATATCTTGTACTATTGAGTTAATTATAAGTTGATCATTCGAGCTTGGTTGAATGTATTTATCTGGTATATAGAGGAAATACTACATTCTAGATCAGCGTTTTTTAAACTGTGCTCCGCGGACCCCCAGGGCTCCATTCAACGGCTCCGCGAAGCTTACTCGGATTTTTCATAATATTCCAGAATTGAGATGAAATAAAGAAATTGACGCTCCACGAAATTGAAAAATGAATCCAAAGCAATCCTCCCATTAATTCATGTTGACCATAATATGAAAATGTGAAAATTAATAACCATTTAAAATGAGTTTTAGAATCTAAAGCTTAGCCAAAGTCATAATTTTTTTGCATCGAAAAAATTTTCGAAATTTCATTGCAGGATGGAGAGGTGGCTCAAAAAAGGTACTATTGGAGATGTTGGCTCCTAATTTTCGCAAGCTGTACATCATTGCATGTGCTTTTGTAATGTGATTCTCTATACTAAAGAAAAATGAATTTTTCTCTTGGATTCAATGATTTATTCCGAAAAAGCAACATATTAACATTTTGGGCGTAATTAAACATTTTGTTGTTAGGGAAGAAGAACAAAATAAAAAAACTTGACACTAATAACTTGTATTCCATCCTCTTGTATTGATGACTGCTTGAAGTTTGACTTTGAATTAAGTTGCAGATCACATTCTGGTCGATGTTATCCCATTCCTACAACAGCAATCCTCTCAGCTCCTGGGCAGATCTTGGTGGTGGTGTGTGTCTGCCGATCAGTCGTCTCAACTTGTCCCAGACATGTTCAATGGGATTCATGTTTGGGCTGAGTGCTGTCCAGTCAAACTGCCTAATTTCTACCTCATCCAGGTACTCCCTGACAATTCCGTCTGTATGTGGTCTCGCATTATCTTGAATAAAAATGCCACGTTATCCCTTAGTCACCACGAAAGTTAAAACATGGCCTTCTAGCACCTTCGTAATGTACCTGTGAGAGGTTAGGAAGCCATTTTCTGTGAAGACCAACTTTGTACGAGCTTGTGCAGTGATTCCCGCCCAAACCATAACTGACCCATCGCCAAATGGAAGACGCTCGTCAATTCAAACTTCAACATTTCTTTCCCCAGGTCTTCTCCACACTCGTCGATGTCCATCTGACCCAGGTGAGGTAAAAACGCGACTCATTTGAAAACAATATACCCAGCTCCAGTCATCATCATTCCAACGAACGTGATCTCTGGAAAATGTCAATCTTGCAGTCCTATACTGACGTTGCAACAGGGGACCTATAACAATTCTTCTGCATGACAGTCCAGCAGCATGAAGTCTTCTTCTAACGGTCCATTCACTAACGTTGACGTTTCTCACTTCTTCTAACTGATTTCGCAGTGAAACCGCAATAGCTGTTCTATTCCGCAAACTAATGGTAACTCTTTTTCGCCCAAACCCCGGTCTTCAGGTCTTCTAATCATCAGGCCAGTTTCCAGAAAGCGCTGGTACACCTTTTGCATACCACAAAGACTAGCACCAACAATTCTTGCAGTTTCACGTTGCCCCCGACCAATGGCTAAAAATGAAGAAACGTCAGATATTTCTTTTACAAGTAATCAATCGAGAATATTTACAAAAAAGCTCAGAAATTATGATAAAAGTTATATATCTTTAGGATTCATAAACAGTAATTGAAATCCTCAATGTGTTTTATACAGCAAATTTCTATGGTTTCAACTAGCGAGTTCAAGGAGAAAAATACGGAGATCTTCATGGGAAAAAGTAAAGAACTCTCAAAAAGTTTTATGGTTCAAAATACAAAAACAGTTAATGAAAATGCAAGTAAAGCGTCCTACTTAATCAGCTATCAAATAGCAAAACAGTCAATTGCAGAAAATCTTGTTAAACCTTCCGCTATAAATATGGTAAAGTGCATGCTGGGTGACATATTAGCAAAAGAAATTGCTAAGGTTCCACTTTCGAATGACACTGTTACTCAGCGTATCAGATATTTAGCAGCCGATATAAAGAACGAATTTTTCGCTTGAAATCATACGAATTCTCATTACAAATGGATGAATCTACTGATATAGCTGGGCTGGCGATATTAATTGTAATTGTTAGATATAAATATGAAAGCGGAATACAAGAGAATCTTCTTTTTTGCAAATTTTCACTCACACGTACTACTGAAGTGGAAATATTCAATCTACCAATATCAATTCTTTTCTAGTATACCATGAGACAACCGTGTTGTTATATGTATCGATGGAGATAAGGCTATGAGTGGCAAAATTAAAACGGCTGTACAAATGTCACCAGAAACTGTACTAATAGCCACTGTATGACTCATAGACAAACACTTGCCGCAAAAAAGTTACCATCCTCTTAATGATGCTGTAAAAATTGTAAATTTCATAAATATTATGTGAAGACATGAGAAGTGTACATACATCTCTTCTTTTACATACGGAAGTCAATGGTTACCCCGCGAAAAGATGCTATCACGTATTTTTGAACTTAGGGACGAGATCCGTGTATTTCCTTTGCCTATTCGAGTCTGATAAACTGATAAATGTATTTTCTGCACAAGGTTTTTGCTTTTAAGAAAAAAATAGGATTCTGGAATACTTGTGCGATCTCCATCGACTTGGATTGTTTTCCATATATAAAAAACTTTTTAAAAGAAGTTGGAGTTGAAATAGAAGAAGAGAATATAAAAGAAATTATTTAACATTCAGAAGGCTTGAGTGAAGCATTTACTATTTTGCTAAGGAACAAGGTATCAAATATCAAAATCGTTTTAGTGTCCCCACAAAACCGTCTACCTTTTCAACGGAATATAAGAATCCCATAGAAATGACAACAGATGCATCGTTTTTTCAAATTAGAACCGTTAGACTAGTTTTATGCAGTTTGAAGAATGATTACCCCAATTTATCAACCCTTTTATAATTTGTGACTACATATATGTGTGAAGCGGGGTTCTCTGCTTATGTATCCACTAAAAATAAATATTTCATCAGATTTGATGCCAAACCTGACATAAGAATACAGCTCTCATCCATAAAACCTAATATTAAAAAGATCTGCGTAAATAAAATCAATATCATTCATCTCATCCTTTTCCTTATTAAAATTTTGAGAAAATTTTAATTGATTTTGAAATAAAATTTTGAAGCAATACAAAATTTTAGGTAATTATAAATACTTCTATTTCAAATTATTTTCAAAGTACCGCCTCTGAGATCGGCCTATCATCTTCTTCTTCTTGGTATTTTCAGATAGTCTCTAAATCACGTAATTTATTGCGAAATGATAGAGTAGGAGGAATGTTTATTACAGAACAGAAGGCAATATAAAGATTGAATAATGATTCTGTATCACAATAGTTAGATGAAATGACGTTACAAAGAAAAAATTCAACACTGAAATATCTACACACTCTACAAGGAATAATCCGATTAATTAATTGAAACGAGGTTAAATTCGTCCGGGGAGTTTTTTGTTTTCATGTTCTATCAGTGGATTCAATTTGATAAAATATCAGTTTGTATATTGATAAAATAGTGGAAGCTATTCAGAAATGTATTTAAAATGAATTTTCTGTACTCAAACTAGAAGCGATTTAAGTTAATTTCAGAGTCAGACATTTTTTAGATGGGCTGTAGTTAATTTTTCATCGAACCGACCTCGTAACATCTGAACAAAAAAATTACACATCAATTTTCCATAAAATTTACTCACTTCTTTAAAAAAAGTTTGTATAGAGATTTTTTGCTTAATATTTGGTGTACTTTGACTGAATAGTTAAATGGACCACATCAATCGATTTCTCGTGGAGCCCTATTCATAATGATGTACAAACTGATCGAATACACCCAAAAATGATTTTTACTTGACGTTTGATAGTTTAAACAAATTTTCAAGCTAGATTTTCACTTTTTTGTAGTAGTCTTCCGTTTTCATGTCTGAATAATGGTATGTTTAATTTTTCAATATATATATATATATATATATATATATATATATATATATATATATATATATATATATATATATAGCAATTACACAGCTAACCTTGATAGATTCGCGTCGTTGGATACACTAAACATGAATATTTTGTTATTTGTTTCCGATAACCTATTTTGTTTATAATTTTCTTACGTAGTCATTTATACATAAATAATTATTTTGATATAGATCATTTATTGTAGAAAAGAGAAATAAAATCAAATTGAGAGACCGAAATTTGACACATTAATTTTGAAGAGGCGTTTTCGAAGAATGTGTGAATGCAGAAAAAACCGAGGGTCACTTACGAGGGTTATTCAAAATTTTAATAAGTAAAATCAAATATGAAGACAAGTAGAATAACTATCAACCATCAACTATCCTATGTCTCGTAAAAAAATAATGAAAAATCGATGAAATGAAAATGAACTGTTTGTTTTAAGAAATCATATAGGCCATAATATTTGAGAAACGGCGTTCAAATTCAACATTTTCAAAGAATGTATGGAAAATAAAAGAAATCAATAATTATCTACGGGGTTTAATAAATAAGAAATATTGATAAAAAGTGAATGAAATTTGTGAAAAATATGAAGTCATTATCTGGTTTTTGATGGAGTATGAACATTGAAGGATACTATCAACGATTAGCAAGATATAGATAAAATAGTGGGATCTATTCAAAAATGCGATGAAAATGAACTGTTTGTCTTAAAAGATTATATAGGCCATAATATTTGAGATACGGCACTCAAATTCAAGGTAAACATTTTCAAAGAATGTATAAACAATAAAAAAATTCAATAATTATCTGCAGGTGTTAATAAAGAAGATGTTACAATTTTAATTATTAGAATCAAATATGAAGATCACTTAAAATAACTATCAACTTTGATATTCTATATCTCGTGAAATATTTATAAAACGAGAATGAAATTTGTAAGTAATATAAATTGATCATTTGATTTTTGGTAGAGTATGAATATAAAGGGATACTATGAATAGTCCGGAAAATATATGCGAAATAGGAAGACGAGGTCCGAAAGCGAAACGAGTTAACAGGCACACTTAGAAAGACGTAGTACCTGTAAACAACTTGAATCACACTCGTATGAAAACACGGTCTGAGTAGGTTCACTATTAAAAATGTCAAAATTCAAGATGTGAATGTTAAATTTGACATATGGACACTGTATGATGTGCCATACATCAATTATGTAAAGTGATCTTTGATTAACAAATAATTACAGTTGGTTATGACTTATTTATAAGAAATTTTACCGAAACATATAATTATAAATTTTATAGCCAGACACACAGGGTGTTGAACCAAAATAACAAGATATTCTAGAGAATTTTCAATTCTGACTATATTCTAATCATAATTAGTAACGAAGAAAATTAGAGAAATGAAAAGAAAATAATTATTATTGGAATAGACATATAAATTAATCGATACATTCAGTAATGCGTTTGACAAAGTTGTAACGCATCCATCACTATAGAAAATATTTGTTTCCCCTTCTGATACATTGGATTCAATGAAATTTTATAACAATTTCATACAACTTCATCGAATACAATGCAAATTCATTTGAAGTCACTTTTTCTTCAGCTTCGTGCTATAAAAAGCAATATGCATCATTTGTTATGAAAAAAATTAAACAATGTTGTGGACCCCCATTTTTTTTGTAATAAATTTTTGATGCCTCAAGCATTGGACAGAGTATTGAAATCCATTGTAAAATCAAGCTGGAACTTTTGTCTAAAGATTTTTCATCTCGTGCTCTATTTTTTTTATTAATGTGTTAATAGTACAACTGCTCATCGACGTTTCCAGTCTTATGTGAGACGCAAAAGGTCACATTGATCGTTTTTTGGTAAATATACGCTTAGATTATTTAAAGTAAAGTTTTCATGAAAAGTTTTCAAGGAAAGAGACTTAATTTTCTTATCTGCGGAGTACTTAATATAATTCCTATTAAATGCAGCTTTGCATTGTCAAATTAGTTCCAATTATTTCCAACTCGATGAAACTCTACAATAGTGAGATTCCATTTTCGGTAATACCATCAAAAACTTCCTTAATTCAGTTCGATTGTGAATTTGACAGTCGGAATCTCACCTTAAAATATGAAATAGTCATTAAATATCCACTCCATTCGCCTGATTTTGTCATGTATGATTTCTCGACATCATCACATTGATTATAATAAATATTCATAGAGAACTGATTTAGAACTGACTTAGAACCAACCCTTCAGGCTATGGCATAACCTTCAAGAAATACTACGAAGTCAATTCAGTCAACATATAGCAAATCGATGTTGACTTGATTGAGACGTTACGTGCGATCATAAGGTACCTGAAACAAGCATCATTGTACTTCAGAAGATTCATTCCTAGGAAATGACTGGGCTGTACAATCCCTTCGTCGCTAGCGCTCGTTTTGGCAAATATTACCCTTTATACCTAGACCAAACATAAGAAAACTGAACATTCGCCTAAAATGACTTATTGAAAGAAAACGGAAAGTTACAGCCTAAATTGCAGATATTCAATGGTTATTACCAAAGAACATTATTCCAGCAGGACCTTCACATACGTGTGTCTCTACCACGAGTTCGATAATTTTTGATACCCAATATATACGTTGAACTCCACGCAGCTCTGATTTAACACATACGGACTTTTCCTGTGGGGTTACGTCAAATCTAGTTCACTTCAACAACTAGACTTTTCTAGTACAATTAAAGAGAAAATCTATCACGAAATGGCAGCCATCACGAAGATTACCTGCACGGCCATCATAGACAATTTTAGTGAATGCTTGAATGAATATTATTTTCAAGAAATAAATTCTCAAGCAACGTATTTTAATGCAAAATAAACATTTTTTCAATAAACATTTTTATAATGAGAATTATCTTTCTTTTATATAAACTTCTTCTTTTAAATTCGAAATTATCTACTGTAATCGAATATACATTTACTGGATGGACAGTAAATTGCGAAATAATTCATAAATATCACACTTCCAAAAAGTGAAAGCATCATCTGCTGCAATACATTAAATAACAATTTCCTAAGCAGAGTAATAATTAAATCAGTCGAAATTAACACTTCATCGCCAACAGCGTTATACTACCCCTTCAACCCCCAATTCCTACCATTATGTGATTTAATTTCCTTCATCTAGAACAAGGGCCTCCGGAAAATTGACACTACTATATTTGAATTATTGCAGGGATGGTTTCAGGTTTCTTCCCGAAATATGACATGTTAAAATTCAGAATAATAAATAACACAAAATTGTGCGTCCCAGAATTTTCGTACTATATGGAGTGGAGCATAAATATATGAATCAACGGTGAGACGACAGAACATGCTAGATTTTGATTATATTACTGTTAAATCCCGAAAAAATCCTCTCCCTCGAATATAACCCCATCCCTTTTCTCGCCTAAATTGAAATTATTCTATTATCTCGATTATACTTCCCGTACAATTTTTGATCTAAAAAAAGCGAAAATTTCATATTATTTAAATTATTTTTTTGTTTAAAGATAACATGCAAATTCTTGTTTAATCTATAAAGTAGGTATATATCGATTATTTGAAACATTTTATTCATCTTCTGTACGCAATATTAGCACTGTAGTATTTTTTTGGTATATTTATTTAAAAAAAAACCCGATTACAAGCCTGAATTGTATCTGTTTTGATTTGCAAAAAGGGGGGTTACTTTCGGGATTTTAAATATACTGACTTTCAAAGTGATACGAAGATGATCACAGAAGTACCTGACCCAACAAAAGAAATTTTGAAAAAAATTTATTTATTCAATAAGTTCGATACCCTTTTCATAATAAGAATCGTCAAGCCCCCTCTTCATTGTTGGTAAATCCTTGACCAATCAAAACATTTTTTCAAGTCTGGGGAACAGAAAATAATCCAAGGGGGCTAAAACTGGTAAATAAGGTGCATGAGATTAATTTATTAACTTTGCCCATTGCAATAACGAATGTGTGAGCTGGTGCATTGTCTTGATGAAACACTTTCTTCTTAGCCAAATGTAGCCGTTTTTGCTTGATTTCATCATTCAATAAGTCGCATAATACTCGCCTTTGATAGTTTTTCCTTTTTTAATAGAGGCAATCGAAATTATAACACTGTATTTAAAAAAAACCGATGCCATAACCTTGCGGATGAAACGATCTTTGTTTTCTTTGGAGCCGGTTCTCTCCCTTTTCGGTCCATTGTTTTCATTGATCTTTTAATTCAGGTGTGAAGCGATGGATCCACGTTTCATCCATGGAGCACAAAAATTTGGCTCAATTTCTGTGAAACAATGCACAAACCCTCGATGGAAACATATTCACGATGTTGTTTTGTTCCATTGTAAACTCCATCTTACGCACATCTTTCTAAATTTTTAGCTATTATACATTGTACAGCAAATTTTTGAATGCCTACATTTCCTGCTAGCTCGCGTACTTGAAGTCGACGATCATTCAGTACCGCTCTGTTGATTTTCTCAACATTTTTGGACATCTCCTCAACACCCAAGCCCTCTTGAAAACGCACTCAACTCTCTTCCCCAAACCCAGAAAAACTACCTGCAGGAATGTAGACCAGTTCTAATCCTCACCTTCCTTTAATTTCCCGTTTTCAAATCCTGGAGGATCATAGCTAGGGCGACTAACAGATCCGAGTCAATGTTTCAGATAATAACCAATTTCGAAACATGCTACCACCACGCCCTCACCAAGGGCATCAATTTTCACGTGCTTTCGCACAACTGCGGATCCTCAAATTCCAACGCCATTCCCGATGTTCCCAAATACTGCATTCGATGCTCTTTAGCCAGCTTACCTAAACCTCTGTTGGTGCATCGGACCACAAACCCGGAAAATATTCTTAATCAAATTCCCCAAATTTTTTTGTCACTTATTTCCTCATTGGATGATCCTGGTATTAGTAAAATATTTTTTCAATGTACAAAAACACGTGATAAAAAGATCTTATGCACTTATTATTCAATTTTTAGTAGTAAAACTATGTGGCCACCTATTACAATATTATTATATGTCGTCTCTATTAATATTTTTTCTCAAAAGTTCAACTAATTTTGTAATAAAAATATTCGTGGCCATTCTGCAACCCAAGGAGAAAAATTTGAAGTTAATTTTGACTTGTTGGCGATTTGTATGATTTCCTGACTTTACTCCGGGAGCATGAAACGGAAACATCAAGGGATTTTGTTCTATTAGACCAGGTACAAGTAAACGACAATTATTCGAAGACTCTAGTCGCTAACGATCAGACCAAACTCTGGATTCTTCAATTATCTCACAAAGCTCTGTAAGTTCATCCACAGTATTGGGATCATGTGATACTAACGCAGAAATGGTAAAAGATTTCTGCGAATCTTTGCAACACAAGATTGTTCATCTACAACGATTAAAAAGACCCGTAATCTAAGAAATATATATATATATAAGAAATCAACCGGTTCATTTTCATCCATGGTTCGATTTAGAATTTCCAATTCCAAATCTTTTTTATAACTATAAAGAAGAAAATCTACTTTTAATTAGCAAAAATATCTAACCATTATTTGTACTACAGCTCTCTGTTAAAAAAGACTAACAGTAAATATTGCTTAGATGCAATTTTGATTCTTTAGAGAGTTCTTAAGATCTTAGGAGTGTTAAATGAAGATGAGAATGTAGAAATTCTTTGATTCAAACTCTCATTTTGTGTGTGTTGGACTCTTTGTGATTGGTCCAATCAACTGTAAATAAGAAACGGAATTTCGGAAAGAATGTGGCCTATGGTCTTTAAAATACAAATAAATATATCAATTCATAGAATGAGAAAAATATTTTTTCAGTTTACGAATTAAATGGTGTTGCAAATCAATCAATATTTTGCAGACACCATCTGCTTCAAACTCCATAATATTTTAACAATAATCGCTTTTATTTCAACAATTAAAATCCAAATTTAACGAATTAATCCGGTCCAATTAGAAATAAATTTGTCACAGAACGTTATTAAGGTCATTTGCACCCTTTTTGGCATAGCTCACAGCACAGGATGGCAGGACTCGGGTTGCTGCAAATTAAATAGTGCTAACGATCGGAGAGGGTTAATTTCTTTGCAATTAATTCCAGCGGTGGTACACATCCAAAGTATGTATCGAATGATCGAAGGGAATGACCCTTCGAAAATTTTAATACAGGACAGACCTTAGCACAACAGAAAAGTTTATCATTAATCATTTTTCACATTTAACATATATATTGGACGGTTTTAACGTGAAATAGTTTGGACTGTGTTATTATAATAAAAAGAAACACAATTTAAGCTAACCATCAAGTGTTTTTAGAATTTTTTCATGTAATATTTTCTATAAATAAATGCCATAATTTGATTTACAGTATCTCCAACAAAGTTAAAATTTAGAAACAGTTAGATGGCTACTATTGAATAAACTCGTTTCGAATATTATTTCATTATACTGGCCGACAAGATTTTTCTAACACAATCGAGACCTTTATTTTTAAAATGGGAATACCCTCCAATGATAGAAAAAATATTTGTTAAGCCCTAACCACTTTTCAATAGTTTAATTATCCCTAGTTACATTAGCAGGTAAGTAATTTTATAAAGGGGCGGTTGATATCGATGAATTTCACGGCCGAAAAAATACCTGAACTGTATTATTCACATTAAACTTGGATTGTTGAAAAACTTTGTAAATACTATGGAAATATTTTTCTCATTTCATGAATTAATACATTTATTTGTGTTTTAAGGACCATAGCTCACATCGATCTTTACAATGAAACCTCATTCTTTCCAAAATTCCGTTTCTCATTTACAGTTGATTGAACTAACCACAAAGAGTCCAACACACACAAAATGAGAGTTTGAATCCAAGAATTTCTGCATTCTCATCTACATTTTTTAACACTCCCAAGATCTTAAGAACTCTCTAAAGAAATAGAATTGCATCTAAGCAGCTCAATCTTGAAACTTTGTTTCCAATAATGTTAAAATTTGGCTCCCTACCAATTGTCTGATATTATCTATCTCAGTGTTTACTGTTAGACAGCTGAAGTTCCAATAATGGTCAAGATATTTTTGCTAATTAAAAGCAGATTTTTTCTTTACAGTTATAAAACAGATTTAGAATTGGAAATTCTAAATCGAACTATGGATGAAAATATACTGGTTTTCTTATATATCGCTACCTCAGAGCAACAGTGAGATATCTTCATTTGATTTGATATTTTATAGTGATAATACTATCACAAAATAAGAAAAGGAATGTTTTTGCTATGTACTTACTCGTATTTTGTATTTAAATCTTGCAAATTGGAACTACTATATATACCTAATAGTCGGCCACACAGAAAATAAAGCAAACAATATTCATTCTTGTATTGAACGATTTTGAAAAGTGGGCCCATTTTCATTCCTAGTGAAATATCCATGCTTGTTAAGACCTTCAAGAAGACAGGGAAGCCCTATAACGTCAAAGAAATGGAAACATCGGACTTTTTTATGATTGGAAGAAGTTATATTAGGATTTTTCATCTTATAAAGATGAATGTTTCAAGGAAATTGACATTAGAAGAAAAACAAGGAAAGCTTACACCGAAGCACCTTCTATCACAGAAAAGATATAATTTCATTGTATCAGCAATTCTTTTTTAATTTAAAAAGCTCAAGGAAGGTGTTACCAGCTGCCAACAGTGATGAAGAAACATTGAAAAAGACAAAAAGCAAGGCATAATTATAATAATAATATATTATATTCAATTTGAGAAAATATGTGTTGTAAATAGTAATAAAAATAATATAATTCTTGTACCAATGACTACATTATTTTATTTATTTATTACCATTACACAGTTAGTCCCAAATAGGCTAATATATTTTATTTGCTGAGATATGATCTTAGAAAAGTTAGATTTTTCAGTGTTACAGTGAGACATCCCTGTCAAGCGTTATTATTATTTTTTATAGCTATAGTTCATACTAAAATCGGAAAATATGTCAAAATACTGTTTTAGGAACTATCAGACAGCATAGTAGTATTTTTTCCATTTTTAATTAGGGTATACTTAAGAAGCAATTTGTGATTATCTGAAGTGAAAAGCTTCAATTGCTGATTACGTAAAGCTGCATGTTTTGTAGATGTCCCACTGTTGCTCTGAGGTAGAGATATATTTCTTCGATGACGATTCTTTTCAATCGTTGTAGATGAACAATCCCGTGTTGCAAAGATTCGCAGAAATCTTTTACAGTTACAAGTTATTAAAACAATGGAAATTCGAAATCAAGGTCGATGGAACTCGGCCATGATGGGTAATTACTGTTGGTTTATAAAAAGAGAAAGTGCAACCCCTCATAAAAGGAAAAATTAGAGCTAATTGATATTCAAAGTGATTTATTTTTTAAGTTTTTGTTTTTAATAGATGTGAGGCATGTTTCTTACACGTAAACTATGAACATTGTCAATATATACGATTTAAAAAACGTGAAATCATTTTTTTAATAAATATTCAACCAATGAATATGGTTCTATAACTGTAACATAAAAACCTTACGTGTTACAATCATTTTTTTGATATTTTAGTATTTGTGTAGGTCCATTTTATCACAATATGCTATTCATTCTTGTGTTACTACAAACAAAATTTTTTTGTGTCGATTAGTGCTAAGACAAATCTCGTAACAAGGTCTAGTGTCAGTAAGTCAGTAAAAAGTCTAACGAAACTGGTGCAGTAAAATATTTATCCAAATCATGGCGCATAAAACCTACAACAACTGAAGATAAATATTTAGATGTTTGTTTCATGTTAGAAGTAGATTCACATTTGTGAAGTAGAAAAATTAGGAATTTTAGAAAACAAGACGATTACAGGAGTTGCTTAAAATGTTGTCCATTCACTTCAATAAAACAAGCCATGCAATTTTTAAAACTTTGCAACATCCCTGACTGCTCAATTCTGCTTATCTCTGGGGGACATTCAATAAAACCATGTCTTTCAATAAATCGTCTTGGAAACTTAGGTATTGTCTCACCACACAAACATAGTGAGGTGGGGCACCATCTTGTTGTAACCGAATATTGTCGTTTGAGATATTGTTATTGTCTGAAAATTTCTAATTATGAAATTTTTTAAATGTAATTGAAAATACTTGTCCATACATTCATTTTTTCGGGATATTGGGTATGAGATTCATGCATTCAACGAGGATTGTTACGTGAACAGTATCTACAATTATGCCGATTTACGTTTCCATTAATACAAAAATTGGCTTCATCGCAAAACATTACGGATGTTTGCGAAATATCAAGTTTCCTGGATGGCTCAAGTCATACCCTATCTACAAAAGTTAGTTTGTAAGGGTTGATTCAAATGTCATCTTGCAAACCAATAGAATGTGGAGTGCCTCAAGGCTGATTTATCAATCCTATTTCTTTTAGAAAATCTAGAATTTGGGACGGCTGTACGCTTCTACGTGGGCATTGATGAATTTTTGAAAGTGTAGTTTGATTAATATAGAAAGTTAGATCAAATGTCTTTGATAGACATTTTTGTCATTAGAATGAGAAATTTTAAACAAGTTAGAAAAATTATATAATATTACATGTACATGAAAAGCTTTATCTGTAAGTTTATTTTTGTACAATTAATTTACCTCTAATGTTAATTACCATAAACAAGCTGTAAACCCAAATTCAATAGTGAGAATATGTCGAAAAATAAAATAGATTAACGATATTTCATATTTTTTTCACACAAATATCTAAAGTCTTACATAAAATATTGATCCTACGGTTTCATTGGGATTCTATTTGATCCAAATAAGGAAACTATATGATCAAACAATATTCGAACTCATTTCTAGCAAGCGTTTTTATTCCTTCCTCTCTACTGTTGATGTTTCATCCGTCAAGGATTTTTTCTTTCTTGTCCTTTACTTTTATTATGTGATCTTTTTACTTCCTCTTCATCCTACCTTTTCTTTTTATATAAATTCCTGCATTCATCATTGTGGAGTTAGATGGAATAGAAGAATTAGAAATTTCTTTGCTGGTATATATTCCGGAAACGAAAACCAACGCCCATAGTAGTTTTTAATAATAAAAACACTCTTCAACGTGTTTGGTAGGCTTTCCATTGGTCATACCTTTCGAAGATCGTCAGCGTCTTTACTTGCGAATTCGGGAGCGGATCTGAGGACGGTAACTCGAGAAGGAGATTGCTAATGGGTACATTCTGCAGTTTATTGGAAATAAAAATAAAATTGCTGCTGGCATTGTTTCTGTTCCCATTTTGTGTGATTAGTTTCCTGTTGCATCAGTAGCTGCAACATCTGTATGTATAAAAACGAACCGATTTGGATAATTTTGGTCTTGAATTATTTGTGGAAATCCAGAGGATGTTTAAAAGGTTGATAAATATCAAAATGTTCTGTCACATATTAAATTTCTGAACGCAAACATAATGTTTGACATTTGACAACCAACTAAAACGACGATCTATCCTCCATGTCAATCGATACCTTAGACAAAGACTCCATCCTTCTTTGTAGGTGACAATTACCACTATGTGTGCGAGAACTTTGCAATTTGCAAGTATTTTTGCAACAAGATGAAACTGCAAATGTGTTTCTGAAGCAGTTCTTGAACATTGGAAGTACCTAAAAACTCTATTTTAAGCGTTTACAATTTTCGATACGTCTAGCCTTTGCGATGATCATAAATAAATCGCAAGGTTAGTCGTTGGAAGTTTGAGGAATCAACTTAAAGTTTCTCTGTTTGGCGTATGAACAACTATACGTTATAGAAAGCCAGTATTTCATGTAAACTCATGTGTAATCAATCGAAATAATAATTGAACTTTGTTTTAATAAAAAGAGGATTCATTTTATATATTTTATTCATCGATTGAGACAGTATGGGTCAGCTGGTATTCAAATGAAGAAGAACGGCACTTTCAACTAGTACCATTTTCAAGTACCAACAGGAGCTTTGAGAAATTCGTTATCTTCGCAAGGAGTCTGCATAAGCAACTGTTCTAATTGTTATGTTAATATGACTGAATCTATTTTCTTAAAAATTCAATACTTTCAACACTAGTGCTAAAGGTCTCTTCTTTAGCTATAGTTAAAGGTATTTAGACGCACACTTTGTTACAATATTAAATTTTTATTCATATAAGCATGAATTGAAACCTCTAACATCAATTTTTTTGCAAACAGAAGATGTTTAAACTAACGAAATATGCCAATAGCTGCGTTGTGATTTGAACGAACAATGACGGGTAGGGTATTGATAACGAAAAACTGCGTTCAAATTCAAAACTCCAATGCAATATGTTTCAAGCATTTTCTACAGTGGCTTGATAAAGACAGTGTGACCACATGTGAGTGGCGGCCATGTTTAACCTAAACTACAACACAAAAAAGTTATTTTCAAATTTCTTTTCAGTTATTGAGTCTTTCAAGTGTTTTTGACTCGGTATTTGAGAATATTAATCACGTTATTAAGAGAAGACTAAATGTTTAATTATCCCAGTTTGGGTTAAACATGGCGACTGTTTCTAAAGACACTGTAGGATTTTCAAGCACTGACTGCCATCTACAATTCTAAAAGTTTTGGTCGAATACTACGATATGATTTGGAGTTTCTCACGACAAATTACTCAGAATTAAACAATAAACCACAAAATTGATAATTTTTCTAGAAAACGAACGGCACTGCTCATGGTGTATGATGTTGATCGAAAGCATGACTTGGGTCAGGTAAGACGTGAGGAACAATTCGACCTTATTTAAATTTTTAATGAGAAGCAATGAAAATCTAGCTCGATAGTGGTAATAGGGTGGTCGCGATCTGAACGTGAGTTTATGTTAACCAACTTGCCTTGTTAATTTATCGAACAATATATCTCATATCAAATATATATTTTTAATGAAATAAGCTATGCTCATATACTTTAAACTAAAAAAACTAGAGACTAAATATTCCCAAAAGATCGACAAATGTTTTTTGCTTAATTTTATGAAGAAATTTTTGGTTTATATCACATAAAATCAAGCTTTACATTCTTAATTTGCACTGGCCCCTATAAAATTAATTCATTAATTTTTTTTTTGTTAATCAACGCTTTATGAAAATAACTTTACAAGTATTATGTAAACCGTAATAAAAGCATGTTATTGAAAAGCCAGATTGTGAGCACAACTTTTTGTGAATAAATGAATCCCTCATAAATAAATTTTGCCCAAACGCCTTGTTTATTTCTCGGATGAAACTAATTTAACATAGGAACTCATTAAGGGCTCCAAAGAAATTGTTTTCGCATGAATAATACAAACTCCTTCTAGATCCCATCCAATAATTTCGTATAAATACGAAAGCTAAAGATCAAAGAAGTCTCTTCATCAAAATTAATGTAAGAAAGGGAAACGGGAGATAAGTTAACTGAATTATTAAGAGGTCCAGACCTAACAATCTACATAATATCCTGATTAAATCGACAAATAACCGTTTCCGACTTAAAACTGACTCAAGTTATTCCCAGTTCTCGGCTCTAACAGTAGTGAACATCTCTAGGGATAGGGTCTTGAGGTCAGAAGGTTTGTGGTTGAGGAATCAATTTGAATACGTTCGCGATGCTGTGAAATAAAACGTATTTTCGACGGCTCTGGAAGGGTATTTTAGGAAGAATGAAAAACTTCATCCATTGATGAAAATATAAGAGTTCAATAAGAAAAAACTCACTGATTGCTACTGCACCAGGGTTACTGCTTAAGTTTTGATATATTGCAACACCGATGTGAATATGTCAAATCTGACATGAATTTTTACATTTTTAATGGTGACTGAGTATGCCGATCTTGCTTTGACTTTTGGTGATGGAGCATCATCTCTTTTGCTGATTTTCCGAACATAATCGGATGAATTTCATGTAGGTCGTTCGAAAACGGCTGTTGTACCACCAAACTTTGATGCTGTGCGTGAACTGCGAAATCGTCATCTGATATACCGTGAGACTGAGACATTAGTCTCACTCGCATAAATTCATAGTCCGGTCAAATAGAAGCTGAAAATGAGTGAAGTTGTTCATAATATCATTCAAACTGAAATTTGAAAGCTGCCCACTGTTTCTGTGTATGAAAAAAATTTTATTCAGGGTCAAAGATCAAAAGAAAAAGTTTTTCGTGATTTTCAGCAAAACGGTGAGTTTTATGATAAAAATACATAAGACAAAAATTGTACAACGTATGATTTTCTACAGAAAATCTGAACATATTTTTTCACTGCGAGTCACCTTTTCTGAGATATAACGATTCATAAAGTTGTAAAAGTTGTAATCGTCATAATATGCATGAGCACGCCACGTAAATATTTTTATGGGTCATTGTAACACTTGAAATATAAAACATACACAAGTTATAAGTTTGAGAATAACAGGTAATATGAAACCCAGTCCCTTAATTTATAACCTTGAGGGACACGACGACCTTTAGGAAGACCCCCAAATAGATGGATGGATTCATGGACATCGACATCTCAAGAATGATAAGTTGTAAACTTGAAGCGTAAGGCCTACAATATGTTAAAAAAGAAGAAGATAACCTTTAGACAACATCTGTCTTCTGTTCAATTGTGTGCGTGGCTAGGGTCAAATACCTGCTGTAATTAATGAAATAATTTTAGTCTTGAGCGCCAATTGATAGTGAAAACACGCGTTTATCCTAACCTATATAGTGCTATTTTGAGTTTTATAATAAAAATCTCAGAATATTGTTAAATTTGTGTTAAAATTTCAACTGAAAGTGAGGTTGTCACTGTTGAACAACCTGCTTGGATAAGTATTAGATAAATAGATAAGAAACAAGTTCAATTGACTTGTCTTCCTCCAACATCTGTGGCTGCTCATCAACATCTTTTTCGGGTATATTATCAAAGTTGTTTATCAACTGGACCCTACAGACTGTAGTTGGAAGCTGGTCAACAATACACTAGAACCCGTTCAAACATCTGCTCCGAAAAAACTGCCGAACACAATGTTATGTAGCTGAAAAAGGGGATGCAGTACTGAATAAATAAATGGGGTGACCGTAAACAAGTTCCGGTACGTCCTCGTAGTTGACTCAATGGAAGGTTAATAAAAATTATTAAATCAAATGGTAGAGAAATGTTAGGAGTATGGAATGAAACTTAATACCAAAAAGACTAAATCCATAATCATCAGCAAAAATCCAGTAAGCGATGACGACCTTATTTTTGACAATGAACCATTAAAACTTACGGGAAAGATTAATAACAAATGGGATCACTCAACAGACATAAAATGTCGCATTGAGAAAGCTAGAGCAGCATTCATTAGACTAAAAATCATCTCGTGTAGTCACGATCTAAGTTTACAGCTTCGCGTCAGGGTATTGAGATGTTATCTATTCTTTCATATGGTATGGAAGCATGGACACTGGAAAACGGAGTCCTGGAAGAAGAAGAACATCTTGAGAAATTTGCGTCAGTGGTTCGGTTAGACAACTAGTTCACTCTTTCGAGCTGCAGTGAACAATATTATAACATGATCTCTAACGTCAGATAAACGGACTCGGTACTATAAGAAGAAGAAAACTAAATGTGGTTGCAACTTGTCAAGGCTGGTCGTGCTCTAATATTAAATCACCAACAGTGGCGCATCCGTTTGAATCCAACGAGGTGACATGTGATACATCGCTATTGACGCAATTAAGAGCAACTCAAAATGAAGATGAAGGTGAAGAATAAGAAGAAGAATTTGAAAGCTACGACTCATACGATTAAATTTTAGAAATTCTTTTCTAACTTAAATCGCTTTTATCTTTTCAATCTCTGCTAATTTACATTATTCCAGATCAAACAAGATCACAACTAAATGAAAAGCCCCGTGGAATAATTCTACTAGAAAAACCGCGTAAGTGGCGTGGAAACGTGTGTATATTATGACAATTACAACTTTTTGAATCATTACATTTCAGAAACAGTAGGTCGTGAGAAAAAAATTATGATTATATTTTTTTTAGATAATTTTATGATAGAATTTTTGTATGAGGTATTTTCATGATAAAACCCAACTTCGAATGTCTAAATTGACCGGACTGTCTATAGTGCATGAATATTTGGCTACCAAAAAGTTTTGTTCTCGTTGGGTACCGTATAACTTTACAATCGCTCAAAAAAAGCAGAGATATGCTAAAAAAACTCAATGACGATGCTTCGAAAGACGTCTATGAAATCAATAGGCGACAAATCATGGATTTATGCATATGGACCCAAAACTAACAATCTTATGGGTCTTTTAAGACGAATCAAATCCAACAAAAGCTGTTCCACACGAAGCACTTCAAAGCAAATGGATTTTTTCGAAATAACTAGACATATTGCCACCTTTCCATTTGAGCAACGTAGTATAATCAATTCTGAATGATTCAACAGCATTTATTTGTCTGAAAATCAAATTGATGGGTCATCCACCGTACAGTTCTTGTTTGGCACGCAATGATTTTTTCTTATTCTCGCCAGATCAAAAATAATTGCGAGGTCAATGTTTTTCTACACCTGAAGAAGCAGTTGTTGCGTTGAAATCACATATTTTGGAAAAACCTCAATCGGAATGGAAACAATGATCTTAATGAAGGATATTCTGAATAAGTGGACATGTACAGAATGGTAACTCATCTTTTGTTTGTCAAAAGTATTAGAAAAAATCAGGAAAATCAATCGCAGAAGACGAATGATTCTCTACACCTTGCGGTTGGTGCGTTTAAATCACATGTTTGGGAGGTATCTTAATTGAAATGTTAAAAACGCTTCCACGATTGGTTTAAACTCAAGTTGGAAGTTGGTGAAGAATACCGTAGAACCCGTTCAAACTTTACTGCACTGGAAAAACTGCTGAACATAATTTTTTGCAACTAAACTACAAAAAGGGATGCAATGCTGAATGTGGTTGCAGAAAGATCGGACGGTTTTGTTTCATGGCATGTACAACTTGTCAATGCCGGTCGTGTTCTAATATTAAATCACCAACAGTAAAGTATCCGTTTAATTCGTAGTAAGTAGCAACCCTCGTAGCTACGAAAGTTTTAATCGTGTGTGTGCAGCGCTTTCACTTATCACACATTTTTATACGCTGTCAGTCTGATTTGAAGTTACACTGTTTTCCAAAGACGATAGGGCATATTTACATTGTAATTTGATGCCTCTCACTATTTAATCACGCCAAAATCTATTCAATTTTAACGTTCGACATGTCGCTTTTATAATAATTATCATTAAATTCTCAATATTATACAATTGATAAGGGTATGAATTGTCTTTACTTATCTGGTTGTGGTGCGGGATACCAGTAATCGAATATTGTCAATTGATATGTTAATATGAAAAATTGTTTCTAAAATAATGTGAAAATATCAAAATAATTGTGGAATATCATTGTTATATATAAAGTGTTGTATTCTAAAATGTTTCTATTTCTGTTCAATCTATTGGTTGTTGTATAATCCAAAAGATTATCAGAATATTCGATGTACTTAATATGCAAACTAATTAGGACTTAGGTGATTGCTTCCTACACTGCATATTGTTTACGATTATTGTGTATTATGTGAGCGGCACGTGCTTTGTGCTTCATAATTACCTATAACTGTTGCCTTTATTGATCACAGATCAGGTCTCTTTGTTTGATATATCTACACTATTATGAACATATTACTGTGAACCACCAGCTGTTACCTAAATGTCACTTCGACGATGTAGTTAAGTTCTTTAGGGCGTTTAATTGCTGTGACACGTGATTACTAAATTTTGCGTTAACCAGTAATAATCTTATTCGTTTTCATATGAAATTTCTTCTATACCATACCTTGTGTTAATTTGTATTTATAAAGTCTTGAAGGAGCCATTTTCAGAACGAATTTTTCCCCAATTGAAATTAATTATATTAAAAAAAATTAGACTAAAAAACAGGATCGATAAGGTTCACGCCATTTCAGCTTGTCAACTGGCGGCACCAACGGGAAGTAATCGGGGTGGCTGTCCAAAAAGTGAACTTTCAGGCTCCTCGAACATCCTAACTCTTCAAACTTTTTTAGCATGTTGGCAATAATAGACTTATATTCTGGGTCTTTTTCACATCTCAAGAACTTGGTGCCAACTTGCTGGAAGGATACCCATGCTTCTTTTTCATTTGAGGTCATTGTGGATTCGAAGTTAACGTCAAACATGATTTTTCTAATATCAGGTCCAGTAAAGACGCCTTCTTTCAATTCAGCTTCTGAAAGGTGTGGAAATTTCCACATATTTGAAACAAGGCAAAGCTTTCACAAACTGTTTCATGAGGCCTAACTTAATATGTAGTGGTGATAGGAGCAAGTTTTTTTCGTAGAATGTTCTTTTCGTCAGGCTTTAAAGACTTTCTATCAGGCCAGTTCTTTCTGCACCAATGTTGATTTCTAGTTGTACTGTTCCATTCACACATGAAACATGGAAATTTGGTAAAACCACCTTGCTGACCATATGTTCAGAATGACCGACAGCTACAGAAGCATACACGTTACCTTTGTGCAGTAAAACAGCCCCCAAACTATTTTTGGATGAATCGATAAACAGCCTCCAGTCTTCTTTTTTGTACTCGATTCCAAACTCACTCATTAGACCAGGAATGTCTGAGCGGTACACCAAATCACCCTCTTGTTCAAAATACTTTGTAAATTGCTGTTATCTCTTCCTATACACATGAACGCTAGTTCCAGCCGCCAACAAGTTCTTTTCTTTTAACCTAGAGCCAAGCAGTTCAGCTTTTTCTTTCGTTAAGCCCAGATCCGTAACTAAGTCGTTAAGCTCGACCCGAGTAAACAATTTAGGCTCTACATTTTCCGTAACACTTTGAAATTCTTCATCGTGTTCGTCTAACTCCGACTGTATATCAGAAAATTCTTCTGTTACAATAGAAGTTAAGTCTTCTGGTGGTTCAGGAACCGGCAAATCTACAACGTTCCCTACTGGTCGGATGACGGACGGAACGTTGGGGTAGCTTATTACCTTCTTGTTTTTAGAGTTATAACTAGTGATATCAACACTGCAAAAGTAACAGTCATCGGAATTATTTCTTGGTTCCCTCCATATCATAGGCACAGCAAATTTGAAGTGTTTTTCCTCTCTTTTTTGACCATTTTCTAAGGTCTTAAATACATAACAAATCTTATGCTGCCCCCAAGATTTATCATGATCTCCAAGTTTAGTTTCAAAGTATGCTAGATAAACCTTTTTTACAAAGTCTGTAATGTTTCTTTGGTTTTAATAACAAACCACAATTATAACAAAGATTGTCAGCAGAGTTTTTATAACTGCGATTAGGCATTGTACCGAACACTACCAACATCATCTTGGTTCATTAAAACCTCTGGATAGGTATGGAGTCGGTCTTGGTTCATTAGACCTGTTTTCTCAATTTTATTTTAACTATAAAAAAGCTCTTAACATCTAAAAATGTTGCTTGATTTCATAAATGTTACTATAAAATATTAATAAATGGTAAGTGATACAGCTTTTTAAGCATCATATTTGGATTCAACAACCTAAAAAACATAAGAATAAGCGTATTTTCAATAAAAAAGTTTTTTCATCATTGGCCTGTCTTATAGGCTTCATAATAGAATGATTCCAATGTCTTAAAGAAACATCTTTCTAATTGCTGCAGGAATTGAATGGTATGGGTCGCTAAACAGAATAAAATAATTTGATTTTCAGACGTTTTTATTCAAAATTCTTACATCCCTGGAATCAGATGAATACTTATCTAAAAGTAATAAGACTTTTCCCATGGGTTTTTTGGGCATAAATTGTTCTTTGAGCCATTGAAAGAAGGTTTCTTTATTAATATATACAGACTGTAGACTGTGGATCCTGGAGGCATTCCTCTAAAGTTCACTATAATTAAAATCGTTTCTCCTTTTTCTGATAAAGTAGCTAACGCAAAATTTTTCGAGCTTTTGACGGCCACCACATGTTCAGGGTAGTTGTTTAATTTCAAGCCCGTTCAGTCGATATTAAAAATGTTCCCAGCCTTGTTCATTCAGTAGTTTTCAATAAAAGTGAGAAATAAGTTGAAGCATTCTGTTCTTCTACAGATTTTCGTATGGTGTGTTATCTATTCCTTATAAGAAAATAATATAACCATGGATAACTAGCCTTTTTCTCACTTTTCTATATGAACCATTATATTAAGCTCTAAGCTCCTAGTGTAGAAGAACGTGCGAAGCTTTTACTGTGAAGGTTTCCGGATTGTGCCTTCTGAAATACCAAAATGGGTACCTGCCTCGCGAATACTGATATCTCTGTTGTTAACTGCAGAAGTAGCCTCTGTTCTAATGTCCAGATGTTTCCGTCAAAGAGGTTGAATACACTCTTTCACTTTTACATATCTACACTCAACCTGACTCTAGATTGTCCGAAATTTTCGACGATAGCTGTAGGAACTTTTAAATATATTAAATAACATGATGTCAGGTTTACACATCCTCGATTCGCCGTAGACTTTGCTAATAACAAACAAATTAATCAAATTGGTAAACTATTCACGCATTTGGTAGGGTGCCCACCGATAGCCAATTATTTCTCATCAATTTGAACAATTATTTAATATTTTTAAATGTTTCTCACGAATGGCTACACATCATGCGATCAGAACATCAAAAGTTCAAATTATAATAGATAATAGCTTGAAAATATGGCCCTAATAAATAGCAGGTACTAAATTAAACGATTATGAGAGTTTTATTTATTTCGGCAAATTTTAAATTGCTTATAACCTTTCGTATTATTAAGTTGGAATCGTTAGGGTAGAAAAAAAAACAATGGTCAATGATTATCTGTAATCTGTGCCCAGTTAATAGATGGTTTCGTGGTATAATTTCATTTAATTTTCTTTCCACTTACGGTTGATCATCGATTGAAAATTTACTAGATTGTAAAATCAAAGAAACCCTTTCATCTATTTATTTCTGTAAAGTATTGAATGGTTTTTTAATTCAATCTGCGGTATGAATTATGGTATCTAAATAACAAAAATAAAGTACAATCGGGGGCAAAAAAATCGACTCAGTTGACATCCCTATAATCGCAAGTCGCATATAACAAAAAAACAATAACGAAATGGTATTTTTCTTACTAAAATCTTGATGCTAATGATATTAGCTCCGAAATGATATGAAATATCAAAAGTTTCCTTGCTCTCGCAGTCCAATAATATGTTTGTCCTAACTAAGAATCCTTCACCCTTGTTAAAGGGTACGATACATATCTCCCTTGACAAAAAACAAGAATTCTATCAGTGCGTTGAACATAAGTCAGTCTGCTGTGTCCAGAGTTCACCTTGTATATAGTGTGAATTCTCGGTGATAAACTCTTCTTTTATATGGCCATCAATTAGTTGCATCCGATTTAATGAATTCAGTTAGAGCTATTTAGAGCCACAGGTGCTGTCTATCGCACAATTGCTTATTCTCAGGGACGGACTAGATTTTGCAAAAATTGGCATTTATTACGTAAAACGTAAAGAGGATCAGAGTTTTTAAATATATATTCTCTCATAAATAAATTCCATGGCAATTCGGATAAATACGAGGGAAATTATAGATTTGTCGATACAAATTTGTTGCTAGAATCTTTGGACAAATTTGGATTAACTATGCATTTTGAAAAAGTTCTCCCAATATCAATGACAGATTATGAAAACATATATAAAAATCCTTTCCGACAAACTTCAGTGACTGAGTCTCTGAAGACGATAACTTGGTTATCGAAACTCGCGACAGTGTAATTGTGAGTGTTGGTGTAGTGGTTTCTTCAGTTTATTCAGTACCCCAAAGATGAGATGATGAGTCCACGTGGATCGACGGTTTTTTAGATGTTCACCGAATTTTATACGGGGAGTGAATATTATTTTTCATTTCTTAATTTGATTCTGTAACTGATATTGGAAAAATTATACTAGAAAAGTTTAACTGAAGTTCAAGTTTTGTAACTTATCAACTAGCTTTTTCCAAATTTACAAAATAAGTATTTACTTATCCATGCAAGTTTCATTCCAAACTTCACATTTCAGAAAAATCTATGACCTTTTCCTATAAATAGAATCTGAACCTGACGCAAGATGAGAAATTCATGGTTAACTTTTAAGGAAAATTGTCATATTTTCCTGTAAATACGCTTAAATATAGCTTAAGAGTTGTAAAAGGTTACGATGAGATTCAGGAACGATTCGCAATTGATTTTTTCAGCTAATAATCATTCCTTGGAAAATTCTTCGAAAAAATTTGGAGTCCTTTTCTCTATTCAATCTGAATTGTGAAAAATTGTCATATTTAAGCTTGAAGATAGCTTAAGAGTTGTAGAAGATAACAATGAAATTATGGAACCAATCGAAATTGATTTTTCCAGCTCATAATCATACTTTGGAAAATTCTTCGAAAAAATTTCAAGTCCACTCTCTCTACTTACTTTGAATTTATGAAAGATTTTCATATTTTCCTGTAAATAGGCTGAAAGATAGCCTAAGAATTGTAGAAGGTTCTGGAACCATTCGCAATTAATTTTCTCAGCTCATAATTATTTCTTGGAAAATTCTTCGAGAAAATTTGTAGTATTCTCTATCTATTCACTCTAAATTTGTGGAAAATTGAACATATTTTCCTGAAAAAAAGGCTTAAAGATAGCCTAAGAGTTGTAAAAGTTACGATGAGATTCTGGAACCATTCGCAATTGATTTTCTCAGCTCATAATCATTTCTTGGAAAATTCCTCGAGAAAATTTTCAGTATTCTATCTCTATTTACTCTAAATTTGTGGAAAATTGTTATATTTTCCTAAAAAAATTAAAGATAGCCTAAGAGTTGTAAAAGGTTACGATGAGATTCTGAAACCATTCGCAATTGATTTTTTCAGCTCATAATAATTCCTTGGAAAACTACCGAGCAGGATTGTCACAGTTGTTGACGTCAAAAACCCCACCAGTTGCGCTAGTTTGCATTTCATCACCAACTCCACGTTGCCACATTTCACACAATAAGAACTTCCAATGTACCTAGCCTAAAAACGTCTTCAACTACATATTTACTAGAAACTGTCGCCGTTATCGTCATTTCCGGAAAATTTTTTTTCCTAAGATTTGAGTGAGAATCAAACTACTTTCGTAATCGCTGTTTTCATTCAGTAATTTGCAAAATATGTGAGGCGACATTAGGGATTGAGATACTTTTTGTTGAGAATTCTCAGAGTTTTTCCGGTGGTTGTTCTCATTTTCCATAGTCGCTCACGCGCAGAACAATTTTTTTCTTGTAGTACTCTTCAAAAACTACTTGCATGCCAAAAATTATCACTATAAGTTCTAATGTCAGATGAAATTTTAACAATACTATATTTTTTCGAAAAGTATCTGCATATTTAATTCGGTCCTGAGCTGTAAATACGCAGATAATCGATTTTGGCGCATATGTTTATAACTACTTCATGATAAAAAGTAGCATTCTCCATCAAATAAAGCGGATACTGATTGAGAGTTCACCAATACCAATTTTTTTCACTTCAACTCCACTCTATTCAGACAATCATTGTTTCTATTTCAACTTTTATTGAATATTCTAGCAATCTAATGCAGAAACAGGCAGAGCTTTGGTAATCGCAACATTTACATTAGAACATGAAACTAAAAAAGGAAAAAGAAGTGATGTACATCAAGTAGAAGACACATCAGATAATTCAAGGGTTTCAGTTCAAACATATTTAGAAAAACAGAGATAACAAGTAGGGAAAACAAAATAAATCATAGGTAGAAAAAAAATTGTGGCTGTTGGACAAGTAGAAGAAGAAACAGAAGCGATAACAACACCCTGTATTAAAATCTATGACGAAATGTTAATAAATTTTCTTTTTCAAACTGGTTTCAGAAATGCATTTTGTTTTTTTTAAACCATGTCAGCTCAACCCTCAAATGGATAATTTCTCTCGTGAGAACACATTTGCGTCCACAAATAATCAAACACACACAAAAGTTGTGGCCTACACGATAAAATTTTGTACCTGGTATGAGAAACATCCTACATGAAACGTTGATTGACCTCAAGTAGATTCTGCTACCACCACTGCTGTGAGTATCTTCTAGAAACATTATCTCGCATTACCTCAGAAACAATCGTGGCAGGAATTTTCGTGTGTTTACAGATACGAATTTTGAAGGGAGGCGCAAATTTTGGTGGAAGTATAAATCAGAAAGAAAAACTATCTTGGATCAGCTCTGCGATCCAAAGGATCTATTGTGTTCTCCTTTCTTGATGCGATACTTGGAACCAAGTGTTCACAGCTGATCAATCTCACTCCTTTTAAAAAGTCTAGAATCAATTGCTGGAGATCTTCTTCTATTTCATACACAACCAGATGTAGTACTCTTTTCTTAGTGTTTCACACTTCGAGAGAAAGTGGATAGAGGTTTCGTCCTCTGCTAGGTCTAGCGTCTCCAGGTGATTGCTGAGGCGACAGTGCCCTGATAGAACTCCTGTTAGTATTCGTCGATTTCTCTCACTTAGGTTCATATATTCAGCAGATCCACTCTGGTTATAGTTTCCCAGAAGAGTCTTTGCCAGTCTCAGCCCCTGTAGGTTGTCCTAATAATTGGTTTTGCTACTATCTACCCCCTTCTCCAATACTTTTTTCATTATTCTGTAGGGGATAACAGTGGAGAGCTAAGTGAACGGTTCCATCAAGACATAAAAGGAATGGAATACGTTTCCAAGGTTGATGGAATGTAAATATGATGACTGGAATTTCCAGAGGTATGGCCAAAATACACAAGAGATGTACAGGAAACAAGAAAACGTTCAAAAGTTCAAAGGCTAAAATGAAATACTTTTACGTGACTATTTCATATAAATTTACATACTTCAAAATTCATCTTTTGTCAACTATTCATTGATAGAGAAGAACAGAAAGCAGATATAGAATCAGCATTAAAAAACATTTGAAGAACAGTTATTTTCATTGAATCATCTATAAAACAAACTTTTATATGCAAGGTGGGGGTATGAAATGGCATCGAACATGAAAGATATAAATAGAAAACGTTCTATGAGAATAAAATTAAGTGAAATGGAATAAGTGCTTTGAAAAAAGTTCTACAGCGAAATAGAAGTTCAAAAAATTATCTTGAAATTGAGATAGTTTGGAAGGAAAGATGTAAAAAGCCTCGACTCAACAATTGTGTCCTTCAAAAACCTCCTTGCAGCGTGTTACTTCTGCCAGCGACACAATTTGAATAACTGAAGGAATTCTCCAAAGCAGCAATTTCTAAATATACATCTTGATGGCATCACGATGAGCAATTACATATGAGTTAAGGCTGTTCAATGAGTTGTAGTCAACATTACTTGAGTAATTGGTTTTTTGAACGTCATTTTTCTGTGTTTTCCAAGGAAGCCAACATGTTTTCTTTGGAGAGCCAGCGTATTTATGCCAGTGTTTTGTGATCGCTCCATGAATGTTCACCAAAAGTTTTAACCAGTAGAGTATTTACAGCTTTGTTTTTATGTAATTTATCATTTGCTTTGGAAGCGTTTTGGGTACCAAGGCTTGGCGATGTATGAAACAACAAATCCCAGTCACATGAGCATTTTTTCTCTCACTAATTGCAGGGGCGCAATCTATACATACGCCCATTAATTTTTGCCACGAAAGTTCATATTTTTCAAAAAGTCTGACACTGTTTTCATCAGGTCAACAGCTGTAGTAGTCACCAGCTTAGGAAACACTAGCTTTCCTCCCAATCTTTCGTTTTTCATATATCCAACATATACAATTATCTAAAATCATTGTACTATGTCTGTACTATCGTCTAGCTGTATAGCAAAATACGGTGGTTGATATTTAACTGCATCAATTACATAGTTTTTAATGTCTTCCTTCTGTCTAGTCCAAGAATATGAGATGCCTTCAATAGGCACGGTTTAACAAGCTTCATCTTACACAACAATATGGCCTTTTCCCTTCAGCAATCAGAGATAGCTCATATGAAGTTTCAAGCACTTCTTTAGATGTTTCTAGAAGTAGATTCAGTATTGTCCAGCTTCATGCGTTCTAAATTTTCAGTTTTTACAGCTAAAAAAAGTTTGGGTTTCTCTTTTAGAGAAGTAAGTTTTGTTGACAAATATCTTTCAAGAAGAATGGGCCTCATAGTATCACTGCTTGTTATTTCATTGCAAATGAAACATTGAGGGTATTTGATCATTTTGAGAATAGATATAAATCAAGATTTTATGTGAACATCATTATATTTGCATTTATTTGTTGAGCTCCTATCGATGGAACGGGCTTGCAATTAAACAACCACTCTGAATATGTTGTGGTCGTGAAAGGCTCAAGAAATGTTACGTACAAAGAAATGCCATCGGGGTCTACAGTCCACATAATAAAAAAATGTGCATGAGTTAATCAAGAAATCTTCTTCAAATTGCTCAAGGAACAATTTCTGTCTAGAAAGAAACCCTATTAGTTTTGGTTAGGTATTGGTACCTTTGCAATAACGTGGTTAGGAGGAGTCATACCACTCTTGCACCCTGGAATCTTCAGACGATAAAGAAGAAGAAACCACAATTATCTACGATAATTCTTCAAGTTGTTAGGATAAATCCAACATGTATGTGAACAAAAAAATAAGACTGAATCAAATGCAATCGGTAGTTACACAAAGAGTGCACCAAGTTGTTAAATTTCTTAACTGAAATTTCCATATCTCATTAACTGTAGGGCTGGTCAATATTGCATTTAAATGTGAGTTTGTTTCGGTTATTTCTAATAACCTGTATATTTTATACGAATTTTTTGGTTTCGGAGATAATATGTAGATTTTCAAATTGTTATAGATGCCGAGGAAACCATTCACCATGAAAAGATATTATGAAGAAACTTATCATAAATTGTTTCAAGCTATCAAGATATCCCCAAAAAATTAATCCATTGAGTTTAATTCGGCGGAAAGTGGTGGTCATGTAAATGGACCTCCCCGACGAATCCACCTACTAGGAAAAATGTTATCAACATTATTTTCTTCATCAGTCAGGAAGTGAAAAGGGGCACCATTGTACACGAGCTACATGTATCTGCGAATGTTTAACATAGGTGAGAGATCATTTTGGAGAAATTCTAAGTATCTCTGACCTTTCAGGTTATTATCAAAAAAATATGAATCTACTAAATGATTAACCACCATTCCTGTCCACGCATTAACAAAAGATCGATGTTGATTCTTTGTTTGATTTGTACCGTGAGGATTTTCATCTGCCCATAAATCTAAATTATAGCATTCGCGCACTCGAGAAAATTAAATTATCGACAATTTGACATGCACTCGGGACATTAATATTGATAAGAAACATACATTTTTAATTTACATTATTCGACATAAAAGATCATTTGATTTGTTGATGGTGCAACTTTGCTACAATATAGTCAACAAAACTTTTCCAATTTAAAATTATCCATCATTTGTCGTTGATGCCGATTTTAATATGTGATGTATAAATATCAGTTTATATCACTGTTTTTGTTTAACCAACCCGTTTCAAATATTTGTGAAGACTTATTATTACATGGGTTGTATTAAATGCATACAACGAAACGTGGTTAATGACAAAAAGCGGAATTAATTTTATATCGATTTAATTAAAAATAGCTGCTCGTTTCAAAGTTTAGCTGTGACTACATATATTTTACCCTGAAAAGTGATTTATTTACGTATTTATACGTAAAAAATATGATCCTCAAACTGGAGATCCATATCGATTGTAATGTTTTCACAACTCATATTGTGGAAATATTTTAGGCAAAAATACGTTTTAAAACTTTCAAAGAATATATTTTGGTATTTCCTAAAATGAAGGAAAAAAACGTTTTCGAGTAATAGGTCAGAGAACCAGGTAGAAGTTTGAATATAGAATCGATAAAACACAACTCAAATCTATTAAGTTTAGGTAGTAAGTAGTTAGTTCTCTCCGATCCTCAACATTGTAAAGACATAGCTCCGAAATTCTAATAGTAATTAAATAATAATTCAATTGATGAAGTATTTATTGATAACAAGTTGAGTAAAACCGGAATTGTTCACACAACAAGTCTTTGCTGTATAAGACAATATCTTTGAGCGAAAAATTGTAGCAAAATAACTAGTAGCTCGAAATAAATTATTCAATTTAAAATTAGAATCTGAAACAGATTAGTGTGAATTTTTCATGAACTTTGATATGATTCAACCATTAAGTTCCTTATCGACTTCTTACAATGGAAAAATAATCGTAGAATCGTCAAGTCAAATCGACATGGTGCAAATAACAAGAATGTTAAGGGTCATCATTGCCGAAAAAGGCATTATAAAACTACTCACAAAGTTTAAAGCACGAAGCAAATACAGAAGGACTAAAAACAAATCAAACCATCCAAGCTGATCCACAAAAAGGAAAAACTGCAGGATATTAACCTGTCCCCTAAAACACCTGTGATTGATCCAAAACTCACTACAGTTCATCGGCACGCACGCCTGCGCTTTGCAGAGGATCATCTGAATTCGATGCTGGAACAATGGGGATCTGTTCTCAGATGAGACCAGAATATTCCTCATTGGAGATGGTTCCTGCATGATCTGCTGAGGTGCAATTTCCATAGGATAACGAACAGATCCTGTGTTCATTCATCGGGGTAACCGTGTTGATAGAAGAAGAGGTTTAACTGCTGATAGATAGATCGAGAAGATTTTAGCAATTCATTTGGTACTTCACTTCTACTACATTGGAGACAAATATACCTTTATGAATGACGTGGAGTGACCAGCATACAGACCTGGCCTAAATCCAATAGAACATTCACGGGATGAGCTGAATAGAATAATTTGAGCTAGACTTCCTACCTCAAACTCGATCCTAGAGCTTATTGTTGCAGTAGAAGAAACAATAACTAACTTGAGACGATGTTAAATTGTATGAGAAATATTATTAAGACAATCAAGTGTTACGTCTTAAATTTCAACAACCGTAAGTTGTAATTTCTGGAACTATTTACATCACCACTATACCAACACTTACAATTACATTGTCTGACGCGTGTTTCAATAACCAAGTTACCGTCTTCAGAGACTGATTCCTTATCTGCTGCATAGTTGTCGGGTCTGTAGTGATCAGAGGCTGTCTGCTAGACAGAGTATTGTCTCCAGCTCTGTGGTGTCTGATCACACACAATACAAAGTCTGCTTGCAAGGCGGGCTTGATAGAGATGGATACAGACACCTGGCATGAGGCAAGCCAGGTGTCCCGATTACTAAACAATTACTTCAATTGAATAGGCGGGATTTTCGACTAGCGACAGGAATTTTGACTGTAGACGATCATCTGAGACGCCACAGCATGGATATCACGAACGATTCGGAGTGCCGCTGGTGCTTGGAGGAGGAAACTTCGGATTACGTTTTCTATAGGTGCCTATAACTCGGCTTAAACACTTGAGTGAACCTCACAGGTTACCTAATGACATCCAAATGTTTATACCAAAGCGTCTGATTGACTTCTCAAAGTACATCAGTCTATGGTAACGTCAAGTGAGAAACGATGGGCCAATCTGAAGTCCTATGTGCTTAACTGCCCCTTGACAGCCCACAATGCTACTATGAGCGTATATACTATGAATATACTAATTTATTTAGCTACTCAACAATTGGAAATTCCATATCTAATTGCTTTCAGTTAATTCAAGGTTGCGTTAGCTAAATATGTATTTGAAATGCCGCATCTAGACTAATAATCTCATTAACTGGTTTTAAGCGATATTTAATAACAAATTTAGATAGAATACATGAAATAATTGCATTCGTATGCAAAATTATTATGTTCGGTAGACCATTAGAAAATATATTTTCATATTAATAGCATTATCGCATGATATCCATTCAAAACAAACATCAAACTCAAAAAGCTGAATGTAAATAGATATACCAATTAATCAGTTGCAATCTTATGATTTTATTCTTATCTATGCATCACATTATAATAAATTGAAGAAGGCTCTTAATCATAACACAAGTCTGCAAGTAAAAGAGGGAATGAAGAATTTTTGATGTTAGGTAGACGGTTACATTTACTGCCATGTCTTAACATGTTGGATATGATTGAACAGCACGATTGAATATGTTTCAGCGTGTTGCTATTGCTGTTGGATTAATCATGTTCCACCAAGATTTGATACGAAAAATAAGAAGAAAACATCTCCACCTAGCCTTGATTCAGTTCAGTGTCCCATAGCTCTGAAATACCAGCTCCGCACCCACCTACTAATTTAGATGACATCTTAAGTGATGGAGAGGACGTTTGTTTCCCAGAATGGATCTAGCTCAGATTTTCCAATTGAGGAGGCACCTCAACGTTATTCTCAGTTTGAGCTCAATGATTTATTCAGAGACTTGGGTTTTTCAAAAGATGCAGCTGGATTCCTACGTTACGAACCTACTATCATCTGGTACCTCATTTTTCTGGCACATATTTATTTCACTACCATTTGCATTTCTATTTACTCTTGTCTTAGTTACCTGCCAACTGTACTTAGGTTAGGTTAGGTTGGGTTAGGTTAGGTACGTGTGATATATTTCAACTTGGTTTTGCAGTAAATTTAAAACGACACTTATGAAATCGTGGGTCAAGTAATCAATTAATCCCAATTTGCATCAGATTTTCTACCTTAATTCTGGATTTTGCCCACTAATTTCTAAAATTTCTAGCACGATTTCTATGTTTTCTTACCTCAATTCAGGATTTTTCACATAAATCCTGAGTATTTCTTGGATTTTTAAGTTGATGTTTGGGTTTTTCTACCAATTTTCAGAGATTTTCTGGAAATTAATAACTAATTTTGAAGCTTTTATAACTAATCTTTGAGTCTTCAGATAATGTCTGGGTTTTTCTATCTAATTCCTGGATTTTTTCATCTAAATTCTGATTTTTCCCCTAATTGCTGGGTTTTTACCTAATTTCCGGGTTTTCACCAAGTTTTCAGGTTTTTACATGTAATTTCTAATTTTTTTTACGTTATTTTGGAGTTTTTAGCTGATTTTAAATATTTCTGAAGTTTTCTAGCTAATTCTGGGTTTTTCTGACAATTGTTAGGTGTTTTAGCAAATGACTCTGTTCACTCTCACTCTATTAGCGTCAGTTGTACCATAGAAAAACTGTTCACCTTCAGTCTCTGAAGATAATAACTCAAAACGCCTGTCAGAATGAATATCGCCAACGGTTCCAAAAATTCCAACTTAGTCTTCAGAGACCGAACTTAAACTAAGCAGTCACAGCATCTAATTACTAGTGACGATGACAAAAATATATTGATTCTACGTTTGTACTCAAAACTATTTTTTATCGCCACTTATGCTAAATTAATCTCAAACTCCATAAAATTTAGTTCCGACTAATGATTCTGAATTTTGTGATTAGTTCTGATTTTTGTCAGCAGCTCATCAAAATTTCAACGAGTTACTACAGTAAAATACAAATGTACTGTAAAAAATAGTATCACAGTCAATTTAACACGAAAGGCAGAGAATGTAATTGAATAAATTGGCACGTAAAGTCAGTTACCTGCTTAATTTGGAATTTTATTAGTTCCACGTGAAGAATTTTATCACGAAAAAACTCATTTCATTAGTTGGAAAAGAGATAATATTCTTTTATTCACTCGACTAGATCATATACCAAAATTGATAATGTTCATAAAATATAGGATATAATGGTTTCAAATTCCACAAGAATTGTTTGTAAATATTACGAAATTGACTTTTATCACGATATTACGTTGAAAATTATATCAACTATTTGAGCTTTGTAGTGAACGTCCATTATATTTTTTAATACTCTTAAAAGAAACAATTTGATTCGTCTTAATTATGATGATATCTTTCTAAGTGTATATCCTGTATTCCATATAACAACAAGAATCCCTCCTAACCTTTTATACTAACGAATTACTGAACATTCCAAGCATCATTAACCTTGTAATAAATCAGTTCTTTGCGCAATTTTATTGCAAAGTCTAAGAAACCCTGCATTATTTGTAAACAAAAGCCTTAACAATGCTAAGTCGTGTCTTCGGGCAGTCATGAAACTATTGAAAATATTGTTAATGAACGCGAATATCTTAACTAAGGTGGTATTGAAATCCATTAGACAACCAAAAGTTGACAGATGATAGTTTTGTTGTACGTACATTATGAACAAATAATTAGTGATAAGCTTCTGAAAAAAAAAACGCGAAACAAAGAAATGTTTAGATTATACAGTAAAAGTTACGGATTGATAACCGTTGGGCATGAACCCTCCTTGGCCTTTAGATAGTAGAATTATTTATTTCGCCAAACCCACTATATGAAAAACAAAACACATAATCATCGATTAAAAATTCATAACGTCGAATGTATAATTTGGAAAATATACTTAAATATATGGAATGATTATGGAGATATTCAAATATCAATTGCAGAAGAGATTTATACGGGGAACATCTAACATCTAACAAACTACGTAGACTCATCATCTCTCCACTGAAAACGTCGAATTGTCAACATAAATGCATTTCTATTGGCCGAAGCTGCCGGAAGGTGTATGTACATAATCTCTTAAAATATTCCTGCCAGACAGTCTGCAATAAGCAGTGGCGTCGTGACTTAATGAACAAAGCTCAAATTCTAGCAATTATATATGAAAAAAATATTCCTATACTTGTAATTTATCGTAAAAAAGGTCCAACAAACAAAGAGTTGCTTACTGTTATTAAAGGTCTAAAGCTAGAGAAAATTTATTATATTGACAATCCTTCTCAGGCTATCTCCTTATTATTGCATATTCATCCCTATATAGTTATCATTGACAAATGTGAAATCACAATTAAAAAATGTAATCAGTCTCCAAAACTGAGTAAAGAGGTTGTAGAACTCGTAAAGAAAGTTCTAGCGGCAGACCGCCAAGAGTTTGGGACTCAGTTCGCGTCTGGTATCCTGTTTAAACCAAAAGCCTTTACAGATAGGTGAAATTTACTCGTCTATTTATAATCCAAATTCCAGTTGTAGTAATTTAGCTGGGTACAATAATGATTTTTCTCAAGTAGGACTACAATTAAGTACATCTGTATGTAGTGTATAAAATGAGGTATCTACGCCTATGGTAGTAAGATCAAACGAAATTGCTGGGAAGGGTTTTTATAATCTGCAATTTTTTTTGGAAGAACTATAACAAATTGAGATTCAATTTCAATTATTATATTTTGTTGTTTTGAATCCGCGGATTTTCACAACCCTTCAATCCAAATAAAATAAAATATCATTCGTCAATTTTTATATAACATCCTCCATATAATTTTCTATACCGTTAGATAACCGTTATTGGCAGATCTGAAAGAAAGATTAACGTCGAGATACACGTGACCGGCACGTGTAAAGCATTTTCTAGCTTACACAAAACTTTCATCTTCTAAACTTCCCTACAATAGTTTATCCCTGAAGTCTTAGTTTTAAGATATTGACAAATTGCTTTTAGAATTGGAGGGACAGTTATATCTGGTAATATTGCTGGATTTAGGGTGTTTTTATTTTGACTACACTATGACAAATTTTCTGTGTTTGCTAGATAAGCTTATGTATGTTATTCATGTGTTCGGGGAGATAAAAATAGTTTGAGTATCGGAATAATAATAGTCCAAGAGCTAACACTGCACAAAATATTTTATTGTCCGTGAAAAACCACTAAAAAATATAATGAAGTTGATATCGAGTGTAGTGGCACTCTACCAAACCTAAATTTCATTTAAAAGGAAAATTAAAGCTCTAATATGGACTGGACTAGTGATTTTTAATATGTGAAAAAATATTTTTAAGGTACTTTGAGCTTTGCAAGATTAATCTAAGTACTTAAATACATCTAAGTACATCAAAATAAGTCAAATGATAATAAGAATAAAAATAATATAATCAAATCAAATATATTTTCTAAACTATATATTCCTACATTATGAATTTTCAATGGATGATTACGAATGTCTATGTAGTATTTTTGACGGAATAAAAAATTCTATACTACTATCTATATAACTTTGATAACCTCAATGGCTCCAAAATGATTCCTCGCCCATGTTATGTGATATTCCTGTAAACATTAGCAGAGACATGTGGTTCATTCTCGATGTAGCCCCTCTCCACTTCCTAAATGATGTAAAAAATCATGTTAATAACATTTTTCCCAATAGATGGATTGGTAGAGGAGATTCATTTGCATGGCTACCACGTTCCCTTGAATAAATAACAATGGATTCATTTTTTTTGAGGATATCTTGAAAGTTCGGTATATGCAACACCAGTAAACACCAGGAACGAAATGATTGATGGAATATATAAATAGAATATAAAGCAAAATCTTGGAATGTTTTTCCAAGTTCAAAGAAATATCCTCAGTAGAATACGGAGGTGTGTAGAAGTGCATGGTGCCCTCTACGAACATTCATTACAGTATTATTTTGTTCTTTTTCAATAAGTTATGGGCTCACCAACTGAATTTTTCTACATTCCAAGTTTTTCCTTATATAAGTAACACGATGGTCTACAGTGACTTTAGCATGTACAACGATCTATAAATCTCCATATTTTTTAAACCATAAATTTTATCGAGTTAAGCAAAGATTACTTTTTCGTTAAAAAATCGAGTTAAAAAAACCCATTTTTGCTATCTTTGGACTATACAGGTTGTTCTTTTAAAAGTTACGGATTGATAACTATTAGGCATTGTTCCCGGAGCACCCTGTATACTATCGCCTCTACTCTAATTACCGTTGCTAATAACGAAATTAGAATCTCACAAATAAAACATCGAACGACTTAGATAGTATCACTTACTATGGAAAAATCGTTTCGTTTCATTGTGTCTGAAATGAAAAAAATTTCACGTTATACAGGAAAGTACAGTTAGTTTTGGAATTATCCATTGTTCCAACCATGTTAAATGCTTAAATATGTGTTGACAATCAGCTATGTAAGGAACGAATGAGAAAATAACAAGAATTTACATCTCTTAATAGTCATGTATAGTAGAAATTTCGTAAAAGTTTGAACAATGGACATAGAAAATACACGCTTCGTGAATTAATGATATTAATAATTATCAAGATACGATTAATGAATTTTTTCTTTTCTTTTTGCACCGGAAAGAGTGAGTATTTTGATTCAATTGCAGCGTTTGTCATTGACAGAAAAAAACTTATGTGAATCCCATGGATATACAGTTCAGATTAAATAAAATACTAAAGATTTAATAACAAAAATTCCAAAAGAGAGTCACAAATTTGTCAATAATCTCGAGTACGCTACGAAACTTATTAAAAATAGTACTGTACTGAAAATATCACCTATATCAAAATTGTGGATCATATGAAGATATGACCAGAAAGAATCAGTAATTTCAGAATTTTGATTCAATTCAAAAACTTATGTGAATCCCATGGATATACGCTACAAAACTTATTAAACATTGTTTTCCAATCAAAATTGTGGATCCTTAAGTGATCTAAAAAATTCTTCACATTAATTTTCAGTGATAATTACCATTCCTTAGCATATCTCTACTATAAACGTTGGAGAAGATGCATGGTTGATTTCTACATGGACCTAGATTCTTAATATGACTTCTTATTTACCTTATACAGGGTGTTTCATGGGACAAAATTCAAAGGGTGATTGAATAACGAGACTGGTTCCCCTCCCATCGCCACACACCTTTCAATCTGTTTTTTTCATTAATGAAAGCAGTGTTGGAAGTCTTCTTTGGTGAGCGCCTTCAGGAACTCTGCCGTTTATTGCTTTACCGCTTCCATCGACTTAACTAGGATCCCTTTCAAAGCAGATTTTATCTTCGGAAACAAAAAAGTCGCACGGTGCCAAATCTGGTGAGTACGGCGGGTGTTTAAGTTCAAGCAAGTGCGCTTACAGGCCCAATATTGCTTCACAGATACGTGTTATAGACAGGTGCGTTGTCCTGGTGCAAAATCGGGCCGTTTTTACTCGTTCTCGTAGTGTTGTCAAAACTGACAAATAGCAAGTCTAGTTGACAGTCTTACCCATTCAGTCATCACGATACGGTTAAAAAAACGATAAACATGGCTTTAAGTTTTGATTTGCTCTTTCGGTCCTCACTAAAGCACTAACATTTCAACCAACGCACAACTTGTTTTTCACCCTATCCTTCTAGGGCGCCCTCTAGAACATCGCTTGTAAATATCCAAAGACTAATTTTTATAACAATAATTGGATAAAATTAAACCTTAAACCAATATATTTGAAAGCTCCGGCTAGGAAATGTCTAGTTAGCGAAATTTGGCTTAATTGTGCAAAGAGATATAAAACTCAGTTAAAGTTCATCGAGCGAAGATATACTGAAGTGCGTGGTATAAGAAATTTCTGTTATATGAAAATCTATTTTAATTTCATACGAGTAATAAACACCTGAACTTTGTCGCATAAATTTAGAAACATCCTGTGTAGTCAAAGTAAATAATTCTGGAAGTATACACTACAGTACTACTCACTGCATAGTGTCCAAACAATAAATTACTCAGTCTCTAGACTTTGAAAATAAGATTTAGTTTATTCACTCGTTATTTTCTAGCTTCAAAGAAAATTTTATGTGTAGAAAAGTACAGATATTCATTTTTCGTAAGCAATATAGAAAACAAGATACAAATACTTCCTCTAACACCTCAACAAGTTCATACGTGGCTTGGTAATCAACCAAACCTCGAAGACTGAGGTTGGAAATTGGAAATATATGTCAATATTTGAGAATCTATTCAAACTAGTTCCGAAAAAACTTTTCATAGCTTAGCTACGTCTCTAAATTTCAATGGCGTATTACTAAAGTTGAACGATTCGATTTTAGTTTGGCCTTTCCCAATGATCTAGAAATTCTTTGAAGATTTATGATTGATTTAATTTTGGTGTAAACTTTTTGTTAAACAATTAGATCTAACAACTTAATGCTGTTCTGATTCATTCTAGTCTTCTGTTCCTTCTTCATCTTCGTTCCGTTTTTAACTGAAATCTATTTGCTTCTTACAAATTAACTCGTGCCTCCATCTCCATCTTTCCCCTATTGGTGTGAGATACTCATCATAGTTCTTTCCATATCATATTTAAGTTGTTTGTCTGAGTGAATACCTCTTTTTATCTTGTACGTATTCGCAGGAGAGTTTTTTAAAGCTGTTTGATTATTTTTTGTCACAATTCATGATCTAACTGATCTTTCGATGTGAATAGAACTGAGGGAACAATTTCCTGCTAAAAACTGGTGTTGATACTTTTCAAATCCCTTATTTTCTCATGTAAAAACCTATCATCTTGAACTTCAATAGATTGTAGTGCCCGGAAAAGATAGATCATTTCCCAGGCTTCCACTTCTTCATATTGGACAGCTCGGGAAAGCATTTGCTCTAGTAGTCAGGTCGGGGACTTTTCTTTTATACATCTAAATCGCCTATAAATCGAACTTATTTCTTCTGTATTAAGTAGAGCATCTTCAAGGTATGCTTGCGAGCACCAAATGTGCGAGCAATATTCTAAAGATGGACGAATATGAGCCTTGAAAATGATAAGAAGCTGTTGCGAGGTATCAAGCTCCAAGTTTTTGTGAAGCTGCCTCGGCCATGTAACTATCCCAGAACATATTGCTTTCAACCTCAACACCTAACAAGCGAATTTACAGGGACGATGATATTTTATGTCCAGAGATTACCAAATCCTGAGCTGCAGTTCCAGTTTTCTTTGTGAAAATAACAACCTGGGTCTTTGTTGCATTAACCTCAATCAGATTGCTTCCACCCCATTCCAGTTGTGTTATTTACTATTGTTCCAACGCATTTTTTTTCTTATTACATAGTGTGAAAAATCCAAAAGAAGTAAGAGGCTATTTTAAAGTTTCTAAAGTTCTAAATTCCATATAATATTTGCTTTTCATTTTTATTTGCTATATTAGTTTTTTCATTGATATTGACAGCCCGAGTTACTATTTTATCTTCTGAATTGGTTCTCTCCTATTACTGTGAACGGACCAATATTTTCTCTGTAACCTTATAAAATCAAAATTACGCAATCTTCTTGTTTCTTTAAGTTGCTTTCTAAACATTGTAATCTTCAGCCATCTCAATAGTTTATTCTAAACACCTACCAGACAATAAATAAACAGCTTCTAGTTTCATACCTTTTATATAAGAGTAATCCTTATTTATGAAAAAATAATACTTAAATTTTTGGTATGAGGAAAGTCGTTTTATGTGTATTGTAAATATGGATTTAATATTGATTAAGTGACAGAACGTCAGCTTGGTTATACGACCGGCTGGCTGGAATAATATATATGTCCTGGATGCAGAGAACAGGTTTTATTTTATAGCTTAAGATTTAATTGAAAAATTTTCACATACTAAGCGTTAGTATTATCGATCTTGAACGTAAAATATTCAAGTCTACGTTACATTTATACCATATTTCCATGGTAGACGTTCTTGAAATAATGAAATTTTATAGAATTCATTTCTCATGCTTTTATCTTGCCATAAATTATATTAAACTGTCGATCCATATAAAACAGTGTATAGCTCAATTTATGCGGGGATCAATCAATATTTCATAAATACGCAAGGCGCTTATACCAAATTAAGATATGCGAAATAATGTTTACTCCCTGTATAAAATTCGGTAAACATCTTAAAAACCGTCAGTCCACTTGGACTCATCATATCCTCTTTTTACCAATGAAAACATTGAATCGTAAACATTTCTATTGGCCGAAGCTGTCGGAAGGCGTATGTACACAATTTCCACGAAATATTCCTGCCAGACAGCTTACGATAAACAGTGGCGTCTCTAAGTGAGATTCATTTAACTCAAAAAATTCTTTAAATGAATAGAAATATGACGTTCTTTGGACTATGGGTGGAAGAAGACAATAAAATTGTTCAGTGTAGTGACAATAAAGACAGGTATGAATTCAATAATAAAGATTTAGTTATACAAACACAGTAAGTTATTTTAAATATATTCGAATGTTTAAAAAACGAAAATATTCAGCGATTTAATAATGCAATCATGAGAACTGCTAAATTGAATAGAGTAAATAAATTAATCGAGTAGTCATAAAAGTGGTTGCTGTGGATCATTCACCGAACCCAAAAACATGTGAAGAAAAACTGAAATCAGTTGACAAAGCTACGTATGACAATTTACAGTTTATGTCACTTATGGTATGTCACCTGTAATTGTCGGCAAAGGCTTCGAATCAGTTTCTATAATCTTCAATTAATATTGGGAGAACTATAACTATGAATTTGATTTCCAAAATGATTCATTTAAATCCATAGGTGATTGCAGACTATCTGCTGATATTCGCTAACACAGAATGAAAGCTACAAAATAGATTACAAAAATGGGGTAACGAAATGAGTTAAAATAAACAAACAAAAGATAGAAACAATGGAAATGGAACAAACCAAACAAGGAAATAACTGTGCAAATATAAGAACTAGAACATCAGCTAGGAACAATTTTAAGACCAAATGAAAGAGTTGACGAAGAGGTATGCAAAGTAAATAAGACAATATCTACATATGTAGCCCTGTACAGAGTATGCTTCAACAGAAAAGAGATAAAAAAACATTCAAAAACGAATATCTACGGATCGGTAATACTACCAATGCTAACCAAACAATAGAAGCAGAAAATAACAACCTGTGAAATGGAGGTAATTGAAAAAATAGCGAGGAATCAATTTGCTGGCTAGTACTCTGAAATTTGGAACAAAAGTCATCACAAACAAAATAGACAGTCTTATCACGTTAACAGATGAGCAACAGGGAAGTTGTATAATAGATTCTGCATGATTGATAATTGTTATTAAGTTATCAATGAATCACGCAGTCATGCGGACTTTGTACCAAAGTTTGTTCCAAAAAGTTATGTTTAAGCTGAAATGAAAGTAACTATAAAAAACAGCAAACTTCAATAACCTATTAGTGACGATAGTCATGAGAATTGATAGCAGACAGTTATTTAAAGGAAACAAATAGTTTAAAAAACCATAGGCAAATGATATCAACCCGTCAGCGTTCGCCCACAGATCTACCAGTGTGGAAAGTGACTAACTACATCCAGATGAACTTGATACTTGATTTCCGAACGTAATCTGGGTTTTTAAAGGCCAATTGATGAATTTTATTTATCTTCTTTATTGCGATGAATGGAATTTCAAAACAAGCATTATTACAAGGAAAGTCATACAAATAATCAATCATCTTTTAGTTCTTTATATTTTAAACTGAAAAAAGCTCGTCATAATTATGAAAAAGATCTGTTTTTCACTCATTTATTCTCAGGATAAATTATCAATAGTAATTTGATTGTATTAGAAAAAGATTTTGAGTAGTATACGAGGGGGTACCCAAAATTAACCGGAATAGCATTGCCATGGGTGGAGCTTTTGCAGTACTGATTTCTGCCGCTAGAGCCTGCCTAGTGCAACTCGTCGCCAGTTCAATGCCGCGCGGGCCGTTGACCTGGCATGTTCTATTCTTCACTAAGGACCGTTTTTGCTAGTGCTGTTTCACTGATGTGCTGCTGTGAAATTTTGTTTTCTACTCGGTAAAAACGCTGCTGAAACTGTTTTAATGTTGAAAACTGCTTACAAAGATTATGCTATGGGAAAAACTCAAGTGTATGAGTGGTTTTCTTGATTTAAAAATGTCGATTGATGACAAACCTCGCTCTGGACGCCCATCAACTGGTTCTTCCACCATGACAACGCACCTGCACATTCAGCCTTCATTGTTAGCCAGTTTTTGGTTGGAGATAGCATGGTTCTGCTGTCCCACGCACCTTACTCATCTGACCTGGCTCCGTGTGACTTTTTCTTGTTTCCACGCATGAAAAAGGGCACGAAAGGACGCCGATTTGGAAACATTAAAGATATCAAGAAAAGAACGAGACAGGAGCTTGCAGCCATCTCTAAATATGAGTTAAAACAATGTTTCGAACACTGGAAGCACCGCTTGGACAAATGTATCACTTGTAATGGAGAGTATGCTGAAGGGAATGAGGTTGTTTTGTAAATATATAGCATTTAAAAAATAATTCTCGTTATTTTTGGGTACCCCCTCGTATTATATATACTCATGGCATATCTGGAATATCTGACTGTATTCCAAGCTACTTGGAATGTCCAGTTCACATTCATCGAATGCTTGTGTATCATAGCTATCAGTGAATTCTTCAAATCTGACTAAAAATATCTTTTGACATCCACCACAAAATTGAGGAGGATGAATATAATTCAGTAGATTATAATGAAGCGCCGAGGCGCTTAAGACAAATTTTATGAAAGCATATTCTCCCAGAGATATGGATTCTGACATGTATCAATTTGTAGACGCTTAAATCACTCTCTACAAATAACGTGATGTGAATTATGAAGAGGAAAACAGTATTTGTGGACCGATTAGGATCTATTTAGAGTGATAGCACCTTTATCAGAATCTCTTATTCTATCTGAAGATAGTATCCACCAACTCGCGATATCTCCAGTCTCAATTTCAAACCAATTCATATATCAATCCGCACTTGATGATAAACATAAAATAAAAGTCAATCCAACGACGAAGTAAGTATAATATATTTTTTGGATAGATTACACTCACTTACTTCAGCTTTTCCAGCTTAAACGTCTTGAATTTCATAATTTGGAGACAAAACTTTCACCGTTTCTGTGCTGATAATTCAAAATGAGTTCTTTACCAATAAAACCTGACTTAATTTGGTAATCTCAAAACTGGTCGTATGTAGCTTTCCATATTGCTGGATTGACAAACGAAGTGTATCATACAATTTGTGTTCTATTTTTTGATAGAAAGTGCCAAAATACCCAGACTGAAGTTGATCTTAAGTCCAGTCAACTACTGCGTGTAAGCTAAATGTGATACTCTTTCCTGAAGCAAAATGAATTTTTGTCTTGGATTTATTGTGATTTTGTTGTTAGGGAAGATATGGAATGAACAAAATAAAAAAAAAACTTGACTTTAATAACGTGTATTCCCTCCTCTTGTATTGATGACTGTTTGACGGCCCGGCATACTTTGTATTAAGTTGCGGATCACATTCTGGTCGATGTTATCCCATTCCTGCAACAGCAATCTTCTCAACTTCTGGGTAGTTCTTGATGCCGATGTGTGTCTGCCGAACCGTCGTCTCAACTTGTCCCAGACATGTTCTATGGGATTCATGTTTGGGCTGAGTGCTGTCCAGTCAAACTTCCTAATTTCTACCTCATCCAGATACTCCTTGACAATTCTTACTGTATGTAGTCTCGCATTATCTTGCATAAAAATGCCACGTTATCCCGTAGTCACCACGAAAGGTATAACATGGTCTTCTAGCACCTCCGTAATGTACCTGTGAGAGGTTAGGGAGCCATTTTCTGTGAAGACCAGCTCTGTACGAGCTTGTGCAGTGATTCCCGCACAAACCATAACTGACCCACCGCCAAATGGAAGACGAACGTCGAAGCAAACTTCAGCATATCTTTGTGTGATTTCTGGCAAATGTCAATCTTATAGTCCTATACTAACGTTGCAATGGGGACCTGTAGCCATTCTTCTGCATGACAGTCTAGCAGCATGAAGTCTTCTTCTAACGGTCCATTCACTAACGTTGACATTTCTCACTTCTTCCAGCTGATTTCGCTTGCAGTTTCCCGTTCGGATCTAAAGGCATTATGCCTGTTAAATCACTACAATTTGCAATCGTTAGGTTTTACACAAAGAATCAACAGTAAACTGGAAAACCGGCAAGGGAAATGTGAATATTCAATCAGCGCAAAGGCATAGCTAATGACGGCTTTCAAGTCTCGGAAAAAATGCTTTAACGCCTACTAATCCTTATCAATGTAGACGTTTAAATTATTCGCAATTTCTGAAGTGACCTCAATTTTTTGCTTGCCAGTGTAGTACAACGTTGTATCTTTCAAACCAAACCAATTCAATTTCAATTAGCAAGTGATTCTGCATTTTTTTGCATTGTAAAATATTGAGCCATTAACTAATTCTGAACGTGGATTATGTAGGTAAAGGTAGTGTTTCGCGTTTCTAAGTGCAACAACCTTCCTAAAATTGGAGAAGCGTGTTAACGAATAGGCAAACGGATTCAAAGAGGAATATAGAAGAAATAGTCAGAATTTTCCATCTCTTAATGAAGTCCCAGAAGTGAGCCCTGCTATTTAATATGGGTGAATATATATCAGCTCTCTTTTGTAGATCATGAGAGGGATAAATTTTTGGCTACATTACAAAGTAATTATTGAGGTAATCAGGTGAAGTAAAGATTATGCTCAATGAAGAAGCTTTTTCTTCTCAGATCATTCATTTCTTTAGAAACATTACGAAAATTGGCGTTTGAAGATTCGCTCAAAATGAGTCGCACTACACGTACTCCCGAAGAGAAGGGCATATCGGCAATGAGACTCAATAAGGGCATAATAGACTGTCAAGGAGATGGATGAGTCCAGTGAGTAACTCGTATTTCAAGGAATTGTCGACAACAAGCTCTAAGAATTTTGCAGATTCAACGACGTGTTATTTAATAAAAAACTAGAAACATTGAGACAGAAAAGATTCAAAACTCACTATGGTTTAAGGTTGATTAGGTCACTAGATATGGTACTATGAAGTGCCTTGGGATCAGAGTTGCTCCAAGAAAAACTAGTGTCGTCTGCAAATAGTTGTTGCAGTTGAGTGATGGCTATTTAGGCTAGAGTTGACGTAGATGAACACGGAGAACGGTTCCATCAAGATATCACACAGATGGAGAAGAGATTTTTAGGAAAGTGGAATATGATGGTACATATACATTAAATTCAATCAATATCAATAAGTTTATAAATACTATCGAAAAGTGGTGAAAATAGAAGTGCGAGCTCCCCCGAAAACGATGGGTGATTGAACAGTGTCGGGGCTGGGTTAAGATATTTTTCGTGGACCAGTATTACCTGGGAAAATTTTTCATGAAGAGAGTCGTTCTTTGTCAAAAAATATTATTTCTGGAAACCATGTGTTCAGTTTTCACAAAGCTTCTAGTTTACTAATAGATTTCAAATTATAACTGGAGTTATGATGAAAAAACTATCAACTTTTCCAAATTTCAAATTAGTTTGAACGTTACAGCAGATTTGAATTGGAGATAAGAAAAATGACATGATGAATAGCTTCATCTGAAGCAGGTAGTGCTTGAATGAGAACTTCACGAAAAATTTGGAAGCTTAAGAAAGAGAGAGAGACAGCTTTGTCTAGTTTCAAGACAAATAAATTGGTATCATTGAAGGATATGTATAACTTCTAGCCAGTTTCCGTTGATATCATATTTGAAATTTATCTAAACCGTTTGGATTATTATTACTATCCTGATGTGTTCACTATGTCATCAAAATATTCACTAACTACCAGCTGATAGAGTCTCGTTTATATACACTAAAATCACGTTCCAGAATCTCAAATTTCTTATTCCCCTTCTTAAACAGTAGCAGCCTAAAGGGAACAGGATAAAGCCGCCAAATGACTGGTACATTCAACAAATTTTATATTAAACAACATATTGTAACCGTACCGGCTTCACGGTTTATATCTGTAGACGAGTTCGTAATTATATGATAAATAGTGCTTCCTTTATTAATAGTTTTTGTAATATTGTTTGTATGGTTCAGTTATTTCTGTCAATTGCCGCCCCTCCTCGTTATAACTTGATATTTATGGTGTTGTTGATGAAACTTTCGGCAACTGTGGATGGTTTCCACTTACACCAATGGTTGTCGATGACGGACGAAATTAATTAATGATACATCCTTCCATGAAATGGTCAAAATTATTCGATTCATAAGAATGCGAACTGTCATCACTTGGTTTGAGTTAAAAAATAACCTTGCCGGAAGAATATGGATTTATTTCAGTATATTTTGTTTCATTTTTCATACAATGTGTTACAAATTTAGTAAATAAAATCCGTAAATAGTTGAAAATGTTAATAAGCGGTAACTGACCTTCATAAAAGGTCATTTATTTTACCACTATCAGTGAGCAATAAAACGTCAACCGATATACATCCTTGTAACAAGAACACAACAAGTGATAAAGCTGCTCAAGCGGTCACTCTATCGTGACAGAGCAGGAGTAGCCTATACACTCTGCTGTTTCCAGAGTTTTCCGTCGTTTCCAAGAGACTAAGACATAAAAACTTGTTTCCGGCAGGAATTGGTGCACATCCGAGAGATGACCGATTCAGTCAGCACATCGTTGAGAATTCGTGACTTCACTGGTAGTGACAAGAGCTCAGAGAAACGCGAGGAGCGGCTGGACGGTCAAAAGTAGACTAAAGTCAACAAAATATTATGCCTCGAAGTTTTATGATACGTATGATGATATTATCAACATTTTACATCTTAAAAATTAAGTCTCAGTTAGTTATGATAACACCAAATTTGAAAAACTTTCTGCTGGATAGAGGGTAAAGATACCTTTCCAAGAAGGTGCCACACGACCCCACTTCTTATTTGAAATTTCCGAAAGGTAGCTTGAAGGGAATGCTATAAATTTTATAACCTGCTTTCGGATGTTTAACAGCTAGAACCTTGAAATAAGTGAAAAATAAGTTAAAAAATAATTGGAAAATAAGTTAAGAAAAATGTAAAAAATAAGAAGGGACCGTTTCTCACAAAGGGAGGGTGAGAAAACTGAAAACATATTTGAATTAAGGGGCTGATTTTACGTAGGAATCGTCAAGAATTGTGTCAAGGCCCATTTCTATGTGGACCAGTGTAATTGTTATGGTCTGTTTCTCTTATTTTTTTGGTATATCGGTATTTTTAGGTAAACTTTTATAAATGAGATATTAATAGTCGTTTCTACTTGATTATTATGATATGTTTCAATCAAATATTTTCCAAATTTTCTTGTATTCTCATGTCACTGAGCAGATATTGAAATAAAATTCTACTTTTATTCGCATGGATGTGATACATTTACCCATTGTTATGTGCAGTGATTATGTTTGTTTGCATTAACCCATTTTAAATCTGTTATAATGATAATCTATATATACGGAGAATCCTACTATTGCCAGCAACGGAAAACTTTTGCTCAAGTCATAAAATCGAACGAACGAACTAACCATAACTAAAACTGCAACAAAGTTCCGAACTGGGAATATCTTGTGACAATGCAACATTCTGGTTTCATTCCAAATCCACAAAATTACACGTCTGTGCCAGATATCGAACATTTTGAAACATTCCATGCAGTCAACGAATTTTCATTGTTCGCGTAATTCAATCAGATGCGTTTATACTTTCGGATTTACATGAGCATTATATTTATGTTCGTTATCAAAATTCGAAAAAAAATGGATTATAAAATATTAATTTTCATTACACAAGGTATTAAAATTATGGAAGTACATAATTCTATTTTATAAATAGATGATGATCTGAATGATTCTGAATTTCACATCAAATTTCGATAAATTTTCAAAGATGTCTAGCAGGATTTGATTCTAAAAATCTAAATTCAAAGTCAAATTATACATCAGACAAAAATACATTTTGTTTTTATCACACATCACTCTCGATGGTTATGGAACCAATACTTCATTATCTACAACTAGTGCTTGTATAGGCACCCTCCACGAAAATTTGTATAGAAACGGATCATAATGAAGTTTTTTCCGTATCTCTAAGTCTTACCGCGTCATCCAAAATCGTCACCCTCCACGGAGAAAAACTTGATCTAATTTTAATCTTAGAAACACGGAAATTTTAAAACTAACTTAACCTAACCTAACCTAACATAAACCAGCTTAACCTAACCTAACCTAATCATTCGTATCCAGTATTCATCCGTGAGTTTCAGCTTATTATTGTAACATTCGCGGCTGAAATTAGAGTTACAGATTTTTCCGTGGGGGGTGCCGATAGACACGTTCTACAACCCCAAGAAGTACAAAGGGGGATCGGAATGTGATGTAACTTTTTCAATCAATTGGAAGGTTTTATTCTGAATAAATGTAATCACGTTCGTAATAAAAACTTTTCCTCCATCTCTTTTGCGAATATTTTGTGTCGAGTTGATGTGAATGTTTTTTGGGTAATATATCTCAAAACCGCATTTTGGACTTTACCAATTTTTCTGTCACCAAAAAAATCATGTAGCGATCGAAGAAAGGAAAATTCGATGTTATTATATTGGTCAAGTATGATGGCCAATTTCTCATGAATAAATTAAATAAATTTGTTCAAAGTTCGTTTTGGAGAGTGCGATCTTGCAAGGTCGTTTTTCAAAATAACGCTGTTTCTGATTGATTGAAGTTTTGTTCAATCGATTCAATTATTTCTATTTTGAAAGTTCATCCAAGTTTCAGCTCTTCGTATTTAATGATACCTCATGTATGACGATAGTCTCAGAAGTACCTGGCCTGACGTAGAGATGTTGCTGCGATAGTTGTTTGAGAAATACTACTGTATTAGAAAGTACACAATCTATAGTTTGAAGACGCCTTGTTGTTTGGTATTTGTTTGGCAGCCATCAGTATTGAAAGTTTCCATTTGTAAACATGGGAATAATTGGTGATTGTTATGTGATACAAAATACTTTTATTTGAAGGGCATCAGCCCAACCAATATGAAAGCTGAACTAGATTCTGTTCTGAGTGAAACTGCTCCTTCGTTATTTACAGTAAAATATTGGATAGATGGAGACTAAACAAGGCAGTACGACCTGCGAAGACTAGCATCACAGTGGTCGACCAAATGAAGTGACGAAGTCCAGAAATGTCGAAGAAAATCTTCAAAGCGTCGGCCGGAAGTGCGCGATCTAGCTGAGCAGACATACTAGGTATTCCAAAAATTGCGGTACATCGCATATGAAACTGAACATTTGGTCATGAGGAAGCTGGACGCGAGATGGGTACCGCGTTTGCGTTTGTCAATGTCAATCTATATATAAAATTAACATAACATAACAGTAGTGCTATATCAAGCAGAAAATTTTTTTTTAAAGCCCTCTGTGGATTTTACATTATATTTCACATAACTAGTTGGTAAAGATTGAATGTGGACCAAATTTGTTACGCTTAAGTCCCGAATTAACTGATCCAGCAAACATTTCATTCGCAATCGTGAATTTTATTTTGGCTTTCGTGTAATTTTTTTCATTTGACAAGTTGCAGGCTAACTTACTAAATTTTTCACTTGTGAGTAACATGATGTTTGACAGTATGAAGTTTAGTAGAAAATATTTGATTGACTCCATGAGAGTCAGACATAAAAACAAATTTATTAGATGTATCAGATTCCAAGAAACATTTGTTAAAAATTTCAATACAATGTTGTCAGTACTTGCGTCAAAATCGTGAAAAATGTGTACTGAACAAACCTCAAATATTTTTTATCTCTCTATCCTAGAGACTAGATTTGAAACAACCTGTATTAAATTTATTTTTAGATAAATAAACTACAATCCGTCCAACGTGACTATATTATAATATAAATCATAAAAACCAACATATGTTTAAGCTTATTAGAAACTTTTAAATCCAGTAAAATCATCGCTAGACACGAGCCGGATTTAAATCTAATTTTCCGGAGGTTGTGTAGATTTTTCTTTCTAGATTAATTATTGCTGGAATAAATCCAAGTTACTCAATGCATAGAATAAATAAATAACGGTCCATAACAAGAAAACAAGGATTAATTTTTATATCATTGAAGAACTTACTGCTTATTATTGTGCCATAATTGTGCTTAATTGTCAAGAAATTGTTACAAAATTTAGACAAAAACTTGTGAAAATTACAAAACAAACATGAAACTTTCCAGTAAATTCTCCCCTCAAATTATTGTAGAATGCTTACGAATTTTAGAAAGAATTCAAGTTTTTATAAGCTTTTGTCTACAAATTCTAACAATTTTTTGATAATAAAGCCTTTCTCTTCCATAAAAAAGACCTGACAAAAATAAACCACACTTCAAACAAACTTTAATAATCCCCATAATCAGGGAGATCTTCCACAGCCTGAGAACATCATTTAGCAAGTGGATTAGAGAGTTTAGAATAATGAACGCACGTGTTCGCTCGCACTTAGGGTGGATTTTAAACTTTTTAATCCGAAACATGTGCTGATACTAATTAATTTATGATAATCGTTTTTTCTTCTAATTTAGTTCAATATGTTAACGGTTCTCAACTTGTCAAATTTGTTATAAGAAACTCAAAATTTTCTTTTTCTTCTTATTTTTCACGTATGTTACTAATTCTTTCTTGAAAAATTCATAAATATGGTATTGATTTAGGAGACGTAGTTGATTTGTATTACTCGAAATTAGTTCTTTATACAACTTATTCTACCTTCTTCAAATAAAATTAGGGAGGATATGACAATTTGGTGGAACATACCTGTTCTTCGAAGAAACGTTTTATGGATTTTGGAAATATGATAAACATCATTTCGAGTTTGGATTGATCTATATTATTCTATCAGTGCTTTAAATTGGAATGTAAAGAATTCTAAAAGAAACAATTAAACGTTGAGGTTCCTGCATTGGAAAAACTGTTCAGAGATCAGGCATATTGGGGTGCAGTTGAGACCTTTTATGTGTAGCTTTACCAATGCACTAATCTTCAACTTTTTGCTTCAAATATGTGCAAAAGATGAGTACTTTCGACCAAGGTCGACCACGGCAAAAAGTTTGAGATTTCTGCAATGCGTGCTATGATGTCTGAGCATGGGAATCTCCATTCAATTTACGAAATTTGCTACTCAAGTTATAAGATATAGTGACCTTAATGGAAATATGTCAAATCTGACATTGCCATCATGAAGTTTGACATCTTTAATTGTGAACGTACTTAGAAACTGTTTTCATAGTTTACAGATACTTGAAACATCCTAATTGATCAAAAAATGTAATGAATCGCAAACATTTTCTCTGACTTCTCTGAATTATGTTATGAGAGTTGTGGGTATTCAATGTTGGTAACTGAATACCTGTGGGTGAGCTCAGTCTGGCCTATTGGTGATTTTGTTAATTTTTGATTTCGATGTTTGTCACTAGTTTTGCCACAGTTTTTTCACTTTTAATTTAATTAGTAATTTTATATCGTTGCATTTCAGTCGCGGTTTCACTAATCAGTGCTTGTAGAACATTGAGGTCCACTTCTTCGATTCCTTGAAGGCCAGTATGAGAAGAAACCCAAAACACAATTATGTTTTTGTTGTAATTGTGATAATTCGAATTTAATTTAGATTATAGAAGACTTTAACTGCAGCAATTGCTTCTTCATTTGAGCCGAATTTCTTACCGATAAGTATTCGAGAGCAGCGAATAGCCAATAGTCATTGGAGGCCAAATCTGGACTATAGATGAAGATATAGATGATAGATGAAGAAGCAATTCGAAGTCTAATTCGTTCCATTTCTACCAGCGTTTCCATCGACTTGTGAACCAGTTCATTGTCTTGGTGTAAGAGATGTTTTTACTTGATTTTTATATTCAAAAGATCCAACAACTGTATGTAATAATCACTATTGATTGTCTATCCTTTTTGGAGATAGTCAATTAACAATATTATATGCGGATCCCAAAATACTGAAGCCATAACTTTCCCAGCTGACTGTAGTGCCTTTGGACGTTGTTCACCGGCTATAGCCCACTCAGATGTTGATCAATTTGATTCCGGAGTGAAGTGATATATCCATGTTTCATCCATTGTCACATATCGATGCAAAAAACCTCATTTATTACGTGTAAACATGACCAAACTCTTCTCTGAATCATCAACATTGTTTTTGATCGCCGCGGCACCCCAGCTTTTTTATGGTCAAAAGTTCATGCATAATTATGAAAGCACTACCTTTTGTTATCTCCACGGCCTCAGCTATCTCACGCAATTTCAATTTACGATTAGATAAAACCAATTTGTGGATTTTTTGATGTTTTGTGGAGTAACCACCTCAACTGGACGACAAGAACGTTCTCTAGAACGTTTAAATTTAGCAAATTGGTTTTGCCTTTCTCTTTCTTTTCTTCTTCTTTTTTTTTCTTTTGAAGCCATTTCTGAGCTTGTACAATATATTTTTCCATCAAGAAACAATGATAAATAACAAACAAAATTGTTTTAAAAATAAACTTAGCTTCACTTAAATGGCTTAAACGTAGCTTCACTTAAATGGCTGCCACTTTTGACTTGTCATGAAATTTTATACGTAGTATTTTGAACGTTGGTACTATATAAACGTCATATGGCAGCCACACGACTTATTGAGTGATATATGGATTAAGCTAAGAGAGTTTATAATAATGAGGGATTTTCGATTATTTTTTGTTTTTATGTGGAAGAGTAAGTTTAGGTTTAGACGCTGATTGAATTGACATGTGTTGGTTTTTACTAGCACTACAACGCCTACGTCGTCAGTTGTTTTAAATGCATCTGTATATTATGTAAAGTGGAATTGTGGAATCTTATCAAGTCTAGAGGCAAATACTTTTTCAATCAAAGTATTAGGAATTTCTAATTCATTAAACTTATATAGTGTAGTATCGGAGGAAGAGATATTGGTATACCAAGGAGGTGGAGTTTCAATTTTGGGCTTGGTGAAACGACTTTTACTTTTGCAGGAATTTGACTGACTTTTATATGAAATAACGAATTAGTTGTGGTGTTTCATATATTTTGTACAGTTTTACATAATCAAATATGAGACTTTAAGGAAACTAGAGAAAAAATGTTTATCTGAATGCCGCGTGATATTTGTACAAGTGCTTGAGATGGTTCTCTATTTATAGACTCCGTAGTTTTGATATAACTAATTCCTATCGACCAGGAAGACCATAATATATCAACGGCATGTGAAAATAAATTCATGTCTGACCATCGAGGACCTCTCAAACATTCTTAACCAGCCTTGGTGAATCATCCAAGATTTGTAGCAGATTGGGTAAATAAGTTGAGAAGGTGTTTGGGTCTACTATAATCTGTCTGTACACAGTCAATCTATCCACCAAAATAACCTTATTGATTCTACGGCACCATGCATTATAGATTTTTGATCTTTTGATCACTAAAGACAAGAAATGGTCTCGAAATGATATTTTGAAAGCATAGGTAGTGGGACTAATGAATTCCAAGGAGTACTAGGAAGCTAGGTTTATATTTCAAAAAGATGTTCACGTATAATTGATGGAGTTTATAGAAAAAATGTTTATTAATTCGATTGAATCAAGCTTTTGAATAAAAGTTTCCGTTAACATATTCAAAACAAAGTCCCAAACGGTTCCTAATTTGTATAAAGCTGACAGTTCAAGTTACCAACGATACTTCAGTATAGCTTTACAGAGCTTGTCTAATAGCCTCGACAAAATCGAAATAATCATATTTGCGTTTTTGATAGTATTGATCAAATAAATTAAAATTTCTGATATTTCCAATCACAGAACAGTAAAAGTTGCTCAATTCACTTCCTTATAGCAAAAAAGTAAAAAATAATGATGATATCATATCCATGATATCTTAAGTAAAACTGTTTTTTGAATCATCAAGGAATTTATAATTCAAACCCAACTTCGCCTATATTATTCAAATTTTGCTATTGCGGTACCCTTCAAGATTACAATATTACAATCAAATCAATCCAATTGTGGGTTATTTTCCACTAAATAACACTTATTAATGGCTTATAAGTTTCTGCAATGCTTAAATGCAGACTCAATAATATACGGTTGCCATCAAATCAATTATCATAAATGGTAGTTCCCACAAGATTTGTTTATAAGCGACCATCGCGGTAATTGTAGTATTTTGTTTTCGAAAATCCATTTAAGATGTTTCAACGATGTCTGATCTTGTACATCTATTCATTATAGAAAGCAAAGTGATGAATTTCAATGGATTAGGAAGAAATCGAAAAGAAAAAACATATAAAAAGGTGTATTCATATAGATACTTATATAGGAAGATTTATTAATGTGAAAAATTTCGAAGCTTCCTTTATTCTTTATATTATTGAATTATTCACAATATTACAGGGTATTCTAAAAAGTCGTACCCTATCAAAGTTATATTTTCTCAAATGGAACACCCTATATTTTATTGCATACTTGGAATCACTTATCCACCCTGTACAATGTGAGGGAAATTCAAGAATGAAAATATCTTGCGGTCAAAGCATTCGAATAGTAGTGGAATTATTTATTTCGTCAAAATTCAATGAATATGATACAGGGTGAATGAAAATACCAACAAATTATTTTCTCGATTTTATCAAATTAATCACCCTGTATTTTATGTAAGTGTATAAAAGTATTAACAACATTCTTTTTTATCAAGCATTCTTTATATGATTTTCTGATTTTTCTGTGCAAAAACAATGATAATGGACCTATGTCTGATGATTTAACAATAAATTGGATGTATTTGTCGAAAACATTTTTTGTATTTATTCACAACTTTTCTTTTCGTGGGATGAATTAATAAATACTGTCTCTTACGTTCTTAATTTATTCACACACTATACAATACACTTAACTTACAATAATTCACTTATAAATATCACTTATTCAAGTTCTGCGATTACTTTGATCAATTATTTTTATCACTACGACTATTTATTTAAAACTTACTTACTGCGCTACATAAACTTATAGAATTCTACATAGTCATAGACTCTCTTAGAAATTATTTGAAAGAAAAACTGTAATAAACCTCCTGCTATAATAGAAAGTTCATCAAAGGCGCGTCCGTCATTTATAAAAAAATTAAAGACGCTGGTGAATTCGCCGAATAAGAACTAAGTGGAGTGACCCAGTTTGGTTCCAAAATCGGTATGGGTACAAGCTAAGCAGTTTTCTGCTTGAATACCCTCGTTCCACGAAAAAACGTCTACATCACATTCATCGACTACGAGAAGGCGTTTTAAACCCTCAAGCACGACACTACGATAAAAACGCAGCAGAGTGCCAACATCGACAGCAGATATGTAAGAATGATTCAAAACCTCTACTGGAACCAGAAAGCACGGGTTAGGCTGAATCAGACAATCAACACAGAGGACTTCAATGAACTCCTATGCTGTTAAACCTCTATGTCTTTACTGATGCTCTTGAGGGCTCTGATTATGGCTTTAAAGTTGATTGATACCCACTGAATAATAATCACTACGCGGACGATACGGCAATACTCACAGACAACGATCTCGAGATGCAATTATTACTGGATAAAATAAATAACATAGGGCTTAAAAATAAATGTAACAGAAACCAACTGCATGGCAATTACGAAAAATGCAATTTTAAGTGCCCAACTGCATATAGATAACACACCTATCGAGCAAGTAAAGATGTTTAAATGTCTGGGAATAACTATAAATGAGAAATGGGACCCTCAACAGGAAATTAAATGCCGCATTGAATACGCAAGACAGGCATTCATTAAATTTGGAACAATGTTGATAGAATGGTCAAATGTTATGTGTGGTCAATTTTACTGTACGTCATGGAATCATGGAGATTAAAGATATCGTCCATCAGTAAACTAGAAGCCTTCGAAATGTGGACCCTTCGAAGAATGTTTCGTATACCATGGACAGACAGAGTGAGGAACGAGAATGTACTAAGAAAAGCAGGGACTGAGAGAGTTGTTTAAATTAATCTAGGTGCGAAAGTTTTAATACTTGAGTCAAGTTCTTGGAGGAGAATACCCCAAATGATCATATAAGGAAATAGAGGCGTAGGTCGAAAACAAATGTCATGGCTACGCTGGACTGATATAAATAACACCTATGAGTTGTATCATGCCGCTTTAAATATATGTCTAGCCATATGATAATCGCCAACGCACTGTAGGTGCAAGGCAGTAGAAGAAGAAGATACGATGATTGGTAATTTTTGCTATCACGCCACTCCAACAACTGCAGTGGAGTGATGGTTGTTTGCATAAGTCAGCTTATGATAGTTAATACAACTATGTCTTCTAGCAAACCAATAGAATTGAGCCTGAAGCCTCGGAGTTAGGCCCTTTATGCGGATGATGATAGTTTCTCTTGGAGCAATCCTGATGTCGACGGTAATATTTAGCGACCTAATCACCTTTAAATCTAATCTTCTGTGTCTCAAAGTTTCTTAAACCAAAGTTTGTACTAATCAACGTCGAAGAATCTTCAAATTATTGGGGTATGTTGAAGATAACTCAATAATAGTTTATCATGCTAGTTTTGAGCGGCTGACACAATAAAACCACTCCTTGAGTTTAAGTAACTCCTCAACAAACCGTGTCCCGACTGAAGAACTTCGCTATATGAACAAGAAAGATTCAAAGTTCCACCACATTGTCGATTTAAAGCCAAAGGAAAGTAAAAGTTCTTGAGTCCCGAAATGTCTATCGACGAACTTTCTTAGCTGGCGAATACCTTGGGATGACCAATACGAAGTTTTTTATACTTTCACAACGAACATACGTCGATGTATTTGTTTTACCCTGTATAAGTGCATCCTGGCAAATTCGTATCCAATTTTTTGCAGTTGTGCTTTCGAATCGAAAATTCAAGGTCATGGTTGAATGGTCACAAAGTGGTTCTTTACTTTGATATTTTTTTTCACAAAGTAACCATTGAATGGCTTTAATTTATCGATTGTTGCGCCATCTGTATCAGATTTTCGGTATAAGACCAATGGTATTCGATTTAGGAAAACTTTATTACAGAACGAATGGACGGTTGTTGCGTACATCTCAATTTTGTTTCCACGTATGATTATTTCTAGTTTTAAATCACTTTCTGTTGATTTAATCAAACCAAGTAATGTTTTATATGAATTAGATCATAATTAAGTACTTATGGATGGTTTCTTTCTAAAGGAAGCTTCAAATTTGAAGTTACGAATAAATTGATTCCCGCGAGACTTATGAGGAGAATCCAACTAACGATGTAAGGACTAAAAATACTTTATATATATTTCTTCCAACGTTTCCAGATGAATTCATCAAATTTATTACGACTAATATAATGTAAATATCAAAATTGAACAATAAAATAGAAAATAACTCATTTTAATAGACAGGGTGGCTAAATATAAAAGACGCTTTTAAAAAGTAATGACATTTTACTGGTTAAAAATGTGGTGTTACCTCCCTGGAGATATTGCATATTTATTGATGAAAAACAACTGCTGCAAAACCGCTACGTTTGCTCTTATTACATAATAAGATAATACCGGAGATCAACCCGATCACAAAATAATACATCAAAACGATTATGTAAATTAGACTGATTTTGTATGCGGTTTTCAACATACATTTTGTGCAATGATGAATCCTGTAGCAAGAGAAGCGGTTTCATACATAGACATCATTTTTCAAGTTGAAGTTGACATTCACGAAAATAATAGAATATATGTTGAAATTGAAAATATATACAGAGTGGAACAAACAAATGAATGATTTCAGTTTTCTCTTCCAAGCCACTTCAATTTCCAAATGAAATTTATGACGACGGATGGGAAACAAAGAAATAAAAATAGTACGTTATGTTGATGATACAAAGACTCCTGTATAGATTTGAACAAATAATGAAGGCTTTTATCAGGCAAATATCCATGGAAAAAACCAAATCTTTCACAGTATCCAGAGAACCGAGAAGATGTAAACCGAATACGTACCGACCACAAGGACGATCACCTACAATATGGTATGGTCTTCATCATCCCAGCTACTGCTAGGCAACCATTGATGCAAACACAGGACTAAGTCCTAACGTATGATGATGATGATGAAGAATAAGTTATGATGAAATTGATCACCTAAATTCAGTTTGCTATTAGTATTTGGAATAAGGCTGAGATGTTGATGAAATTAAAGAGTTTTCTAGCAATATTTTGATACAATTTTCATAAATTATGATTACAACTTCAATTCACAGTTCCCCATACACCTGAATCAAATTGCCTACTTCACAGATTTCCTAGGCGAATTGTTAATTTTGATCATTTGATCTTTGAACAGAAAAAACCTACTCTTTGCTCTATCATATAAAAGAGGTGTCTTCCGTGCAAATTGGTAGCTTGCTCGGGTTCAATACATACCAATACATACCAAGAAAAGGAAAAAAGACAGTTACTAATCTGTTTGCTAAAGTCCTAGCCACTGCCAAGATCATGGAGAAAGTTAACCAGCAGATATTGAGATATTTTGAGTTTGCCGAAATTTTCACCAAAGATCTTTCATAAACATAGATCGCACTAGACATATCTAAGGTTTTTACAGGGTTTGGCTTGGCAAACTTCTGAATAAATTGAAATCGTATGATTTGACATCTTCACTTATCAACTGACTTAGCAGCTTTCGCAAAGACCGATCCATCCAGATCTTTATCGATGGACAAACCTCAGAAAGGATTCAGTTCAAAGCTGGTGCTCTCCAAGGTTGCATCTCGTCACCTACTCTCTTTCTTCTATACATTAACGATCTATACATTCACTGATATAGGTGCCGTCGTCCAAATAAGCCGCCCCAATAAACTCGACTAACACCGAAATCACCACATAGAATACCGATGTTGAACAGCAATTTAATTGAGTTCAATGAAACAAAGACCCTGGCTGCTGCATTTACAAGAAAAAATAGAACTGCAACTGAGGATTTGATCCTATCTAGACATGAAATATTACGATTCTCAAAAATTCGCTTGCTGGGTGTCGAGATTAGGAGCAATATGTACTGGCATAATCACAAATTAACTAAGTCAACTTCATAAAAACTTGTAGCCCTCTTTAAGACCAAAAAGCTATAGATTCCGCAACAGATTCGTTCATCTTTGAAGTACCACTCGCATATTTGAAACTCATCTAACAAACATCCCTTGAGGATGCTCTACTCAATACAGAAGAGATCAGTTTGAGTTATTGGCGATCCAAAGTTGACCAGTAACATGGACAGCTTAGATCTGACCTGGTTCTGTGTCACCATACTACCATCTTGGGTAATAAGCTACCCACACATCAGGCACCACTCGAACTACACGATTGTGATAGAAATTACCCTCCCGTGCTTAGTTTTTACATAGAAAAATAGTAAATTCTAATCTTTGATATACGCTTAGCTTATAGTACTTTCGTTGCTTCATTTAGAAGTAAAGAGCATAGATGATTTATGATTGAAAGAAGACATTAAGTGTTCATAAGATGGAGTGAGAAATTTATATTCGATGAAAACTGAAGTAGTTTTCCATCAGGACAACGCACCTTCTCACACATAATTAATATTCACGAATTTCCCTTCAATCTCGTTGATCCTTCACTTTTTTCACCAGATCTTGTCCCAAGGTTTTTTTGGCCTGGAATTTCGCTTGGAAAAAGAGATTGCCATGAAAGATAGACGGCAACGATTATTTCGAAGGTTAACAAAGGTAACAAAGCACTGCTGGACTAGTGTATAGACTTGGAGACTATATTGAAAAATAAGAATGATCATGGAAAAAATATTGTTTCATTGTTATTTGGATAACTTCCTAAACCATCCTCTTTTTTTGGAACTCCGTCAATGCAACTCATAGTGCTTACTAGGTGTCAATTTAAGGTAATTTTTGTGAGGAAATTTGAAGGATTGGTACATATTGGTACAGTTCTTCGTATTTAACCAAGGACTTCACTTCAGTAATTTTGGACAATCTATTAACTAGAAGATTTTGATATTTTCAATATTCCTTGATATATTAGAATCAAATATTTATTCTGTCTTAAACCTTCACAATTATCAATTATTTACCATGCGTATTCATATTCTATCAATGTATGAGCTAAGAACATAATTATAAGATTCAGTTGGAATTTCTGGAACCGTTGGTGATATTCATACTACACTGTTCACACTAACACTACACTAACACCCGTACCAACACTATACCAATATTCACAATTACACTGTCTGAAGCACGTTTCTATAACCAAGTTAAAATTGTTAACCGTCGAATTTTCTGTAAATCAAGCGACTTTTTCCAAGTACAATATTGGAATGACTAGAATTTTGTTTATTTGAAAATGGTTATTGTTTATCTTCGGCCTCTTGATAATCGAATTGCACGTCGCGGAAAGAAATTATGAGGGATGGTGCAGTGATAGAAATGACAAGAGGGAGTCATAATGGTTTGCTGTAAGTGTTAATGCATTTACAGCAACGTTTTTCATCGGATAAACAGATCCCCCGAATCATGTTAAGCTGTCCGCCTCAAATTCTTTTTCAATTGCAGTTCGGAGATCGGAAATGGTGTTTGGTCCTCTTGCAAAAATGCAATCCTCAAGAAGGCTTTGTAAGAAAAAAATTAAGGAGTGTCAATTCACATGATGCCACTCAACGAATCATCGTCTGCCTATCCATTCTCCAAAATGGACATCAGGGCACTCCCACACACACATGCGGCGAAGTTTCGGCATGAAATGACAGATGTTCGCGAGAGCTGGATCGTTGTACATTTCCCCACCGTAAATCTTCGAACATTTTCATAAAAATTTGGCCCGTCACGTGAACTCAAAAAAGTACGGATCCACTAGATCTTCCGCATGCAAACCTACCAACACACATAACATAGACAGGTTTAATTCTTCTTCATCGGAAACTTGAGGATTCTGTAGTGCATGCCGCACATCAAATTGGTTAGGCTGCTCAAATAACGCTAGCGACACAATTTTAATATTTCCTTAGTTGTGTCAAATACTGGTCGTCAACAACTTGGCGCGTCGGCAACAGAGAACCCTTTTTAAGAATTTCTTATACGTCTTTCATACTGTTGAACGATTTGAAAGCGCCGAGCTCAGAAATTGTTGTTTAAATACTGAAAACATAGTTTCGTGTTTGTGGGCTGGTACACCCTTCTATGAAGCGTGAACTTGTATCGGTTTTTCGTTCTAAAAACGCGTCTTTTCGACGAGCAAGTGTTATAATGACACAGACACAACTGTCTGAATCACAAACATGCTTGCTGGCTGACTTATGCTGTATTTCAAAGCGAGTATTCTAATTTGAAGCTAGAGTTAAGTAATCCAAAACCACCCCTTCTCACAACGGCGCATCATTATCAATTACTTATTTATTATTATGAACTCTAGCCTCATTAAGTTTATCGTTAGTATAAATTGTCTGCGTTTAGTGTGTCTGTCAGTTTTATAGATCCCACTTCAAGTCCATTGTATCAAGTATCGTCTTCAATGATTTATCATTCAATATTCATAATGAAACATAAATATATTTATCTAATTTTATAATTATTATTGTATAAGATAAGAACTAATATATATAATATATATATATATATATATATATATATATATATATATATATATATATATATATCTGTATATATAAATCTGTAAAACTAATACTTCGTTCATTCATCTTGATATTCGTCTGGTACGCCAGTCAGATTGGTATAACTAATTGTAAGTTTAAGTTATTAAATCCTCAGTTTGCTTAATAATTTGTTTTTAAAAAGCAAGTTGGTGAATTGAGTTATTTAATTCTATACCTTCGAATTTCATTGTATCTTTCCATAGAATTTATCTAATAGATAATTTTCGGGTGATACTGTATAAATATTCAATAAGTGAATCCTAAATACTTCGTATTTGGAATATGAATTCCTTCATGAAATGTACTGAGAAGGTACATTTCAATTATGTACTAAATATTGGATTCTTCAGCATCGGCGCAGTTAAATTCCTCTACCAATATGTTCTTGAATGTATCCATAATTCATAATCAATTTTGGTTTGCATGTCGGTAAAACAGATTCGTTAAGTAAACACACAAATTACTTCGAGCTGAAGATACTTAAGTTAGCGTTCAAACGCAAACATACAGTCAACATCGATGTAGGTAGAAACAGATAATGACGGTTTAGTATCTGAGGATAATTTGCATTGGCAAACACACATGATGAATTTGTAATTTCATAAAGTCGCTATTATCATTATTTCTTAACATTCATGATAAATATATTAACTGAAAATTTTTTAATATCGACAAAAAATATTATTTTTTTTAGATCGTAAACGTTTTATATGAATATGGAAACATTAGGAAAAGATATTATGAGGTACGAAGATACAGAGTAGATCTATTGTTAAGAAAGAGAACTTCCTTTTGGCATTATCCGTATTCATATTGTTACTTTTAGAAGCAGAGACCAGGTCCGTAGATATGTCAAAAGGATAGGGGTGCCAGCAAACAGTGAAGCAGCGCGCTCCATTCGTTTCGCTCGGAATGAGATAGATATGAGGCCTATTGCTTGCTCATCATTTTCTGGACAGCGCAGCAAGCATTCTCCAAGCAGAAATTCATGTAATTGAAAAATATGTTCAGTTTAATCTAAGAAGGAACTATCGCAAACAGAAGATCATCATCCTGTCTGATACTCAAGACTCGAAACCTTCGGTGGTACTATAGCTGCAGAACAATGGAAAAAGCACTGGAAAAGAAGGTAGATTGAAGAAAAATCAGTTATTGGGAGAATTTTTCAGAACTATCTTCCAGTCTTATCGGTAGAATAACCTTGCTCAATCGATTTATACTGAGCCAAATATTCATAAGAAATCATATTTCTTCTCTTTAGTTTTCTTTGTCACTAGCTACAATCATGATTTTACTTCGTCCAAGTCATTTTCTAGTAATTTTGCTTTCATTAAATCAAATCTTCTAGGTTCAAAGACAGCCAAGTCAAAATACAGTTTATGCTTGGCAAAACGGTTTCCATTGTTTGATTTATTATGTCTATAATCCGGTTAACGATATTCATTCTAGAAGCATCTGTAGAAGATGAACAAATTCGTTCATCGTTACATTGTTCTTTCGCCAATTTCCTTTCTTTTATTGTCCACTTGATTTTGAAATTGGGTTAAATCAACAAATATTTCAGATTCTTAAATTTTGAGGAAGCCTCAATCTATTCATTAAATTTAGCATCGAACGTTTTTGGTCCTCCTAGTGTTTCATTGAATCTGTCTCGGAGGTCTGTTAGTCTGACTATTAGTTTTCAGGATTGAGCAAAGTCAAGGTTTTTCATTTGGAGATGATCTGACAACGGTCTAGTTACTTCAAGTTAAGTAAGTTCACAGAAGATATGTTCTCTGAGGGAAATGTGAAGAATGCTTATAGTACAGTTATTAATTCGGTCAAATATTTTTACTTCTATTCTGTCAACGAGTCAACCCTGTTTGAACACCATGCAGCAAATATAAATTCACATTATGAAGGGTGGCCACAATGTTTTTTGTATTGAATTATTTCGTTAAACTAAGAGTTAAGAATGCTGCAATAAACGGCATGAGTTAATACTCAAAAATCGTAATTTTCGTTTGATGACAAGAGGGACCGTTTCACCTTTAAGCCAAGGGCGTAGGGCGACACGACTACCTGTCAATCGGAAGAGCACTGTTTTGGCAAAGATGTACTTTCAAATCAAAGCGATCACAGGATAATATTCACGTACACTTGTATCTGTCAGGTCAGGTTCTTCTGGAACCATCCTCGTATGTTATACCGCCCAAGATTCGTTCCAAATATGTACTACGTCATCAGCGCCGATTGTGTAAGAGAGCGATTGGTTTGTTGGACAAACTTCTGCTGATTAAAGAGCTATTTTGACGACAAAGAGTTAATTTGTTGTTAGAAATGGAGTAGAGGTTTGTTGGTGGTCATTCAGACAACTTGCCACGAATAGATTACTTTGAAATAGCTTGTTATCTACCCAATAATCACGATTCTATAAATGCTGAAATCCACGACGGAAAGACATCAAGGTGATAAGTTCTTATATCAATTCTTTCGAAGGTGTTTTCAACTATTATTGATATTGGTGATTTGAGTTTTAAATTTGAAAGGCAGTGTTTAATTCGAAAATGTCCTAGATGCTGCAACCACGCTAATGCATTCTTATCTTGAATGCATCGATGAAGCGAAGGGCCAGCTCCGCAATTAAGTTAACAAAAATTAAAGGTATCGTGGAGAGGTCAAATTCAATTACATTACACACTGGCACACTAATAAATGATTAATTTGGTGTGATTATTGTCGTATTTGTACAATTTGGGTCGATAGAATATTTATATCGAGTATTTTCAGCTAATTATCTAGTTAGGTTATCGGTGCTGATGACGTAGCATGCGATTGTTTGTTATAATGAATGCTAGAAAAATCAAAGAAATTGCTACCAATTTCAAATTCCATTATCATTAATTCTAATTCTAAATCTTGATAATGCAGGTGAAGGAGCTTTTGATTCGCAAGTATTTTTTGTAATTCATTTAGTGAGACAATTGAAAAGTCTGTAATCCGAATTCTTACAAAGTTCAAAATTTCTAACCAATACTAAAAAAGAGAAAACCAATATTCTGATCACGTCCCTTTAAAACAACATGAATGTTATCCTAATATCCCGCTTTTCATTCCACTACACAAAATTCCGGAGACATCTGTTCCATCCACATCATTTCACCCCACTCCTCCTCTTACATTCTCAGACAAAAGTCTATTGAGAGGTGAAATCAAGGGCTTTCGCAAGGTTAACTACGCCAAATTGAACCTTCCAAGGGTGAGAGATACGCAATCCCCCTTCTGAAGGGTCAGAACTTCTTTCATTTCGCGGCTTTTTTTATACCACGATGTGCCGTTTTTCCTTAATATTAAACCGTTTTATGCTCGTATACGGTCAGCAACGTGACCATATCTTCGACATAAACAGTCAGTTGTGGATTGTAAGAATGTAGATACGAGGGTTGAATGGAATCCATAACCTCATAAAAACTGGTTAACAATATAAATAAGAAATAGATAAAAAAAGATTTATTCATTCTGAGGAAATATTGTGCAAATTTGTATTTAATTAAAGCGTATAAAATGTGAAATTTCCGTTGAATTCAAAATTTTTTTCTTGCGGTTACAATTGTCTTGTTAGAGTTGAAGGGAGTTACTTTTATAAGAGGGTTGATATTTAAATTTGGAGAGAAAAATACAAACAAATATTTATAATTGCATTCCATTCTAATTAACCGAATATGGTACCTAGAAAACATAATTTGAACGTATTAACCAGTTTTTATGACTAGAATATCATTGAATTTCAAATTTAATTACTATCTGCGTATTAAAAATAGGCAAAATAAACCCTGGTCCACTAAAGGTTTACGTATATCTGTAGGGAACATCTTTATCTCGCCAAAGAAAATTTTCGGATAGTGTTCTTCAAAAAATATGTTATGTTTCATAAGATAATAAAAGCTGCCAAATATATTTAATACAATAGGAAACTCGCCAATTCTCGTAATGTTTCTAAAGAAACATGATTCATTCTGAATAATCTAGAATATGAGGCTTCTTCATCGAACATAATCTCTACTTCACTTGATAACCTCAATAATTACTCTGTAAATGTAGCCAAAAATTCGTAAGTGGGGGTTCTATATTTTACAATTCAAAAAAATGCACAATCACTTGCCAATTGAAATCAAATCGATATCATCTTTTAAAGCAATAATTTGAGGGCAAATTTACTGGAAAGTGCCTTCTACTCTGTAAACGACTTTTATTCTAATAATAATATTCAATTCCTGGCATGCTGCATACTAATTATCTATAATTTTGTTACTTATTGTGGTTTCCTTCTGTATATCGAAGTTTTATTGTAGTCGTATCTTCATTTAGTTTCATTTTCATTTTTAGCTTTTATCTACAAATTGAAATAATTTTTTGACAATAAAGTGATGACAAGTAATTACTGGGTGCCAACATTTCAATGTTTTGAATATTGAAAAACGTTTCTGTTTATACTGTTCTACGTTGCTTTAATGTCACGTCTTGAAAAACCCATACAGTCTGTTGTTGATCAATAATTCTTTACCTTTAAACGATTGAATTTTTTCAAAATTTCTTTGCACCAATCCTCAAGAGCCTTTTTTGAGCGATTTTCAAGTTATGCGATATCCATCGCGAACAAATCTTTCTGACGGAACTGATGCCCAAGTATGCCCCAATATCACAGTAGTTATGTCACACGACTATCTTGCAATATCAGTTCACACACAGCATCGGAACAGCCAATTTTGGACTATTTTCACAAAATTAGTATCGTTTATTCCACGTGTGGAATAAAAAATCAAAAAAATTGTTTCTGATGGTACTGTACAATTTAGAGATAAATAGAACTTCTAGTGCAGAAATAACAATGATTTTTCTTGCAAAGTGACGATTGGGGCCCCTGTTAGTATCACTGATATTTATTTTGTAAATTAAAAGATTCATGGTACAGTAATACAAATTCGATTTATGTTCTTGGTCTACATATTGAAGATATTGATGGTCTGTACTTGCCCTGCTAGTTTTGCGATTAAATCTGTGTCTGAACAGGTCTATTCTCGTACAGCTTTAACAACTTACTACTCGTTGTTCCAATCGCATATTCACTATGGTTTGCCTTTCTAGGTGTCTTGTAGTTTACACCTCGTTGAATCTATCTTCAAATTACAAAACAGAGCTGTTCGTTTATTTGTGGTTCGAGTAGTAGAACGTATTGCGAATTCTATTTTGAAAAACATAGAATTCTAACTCTCCCTCTTTTCATTTTAGAATCTCTTTGCTTGGTTCGCAAACACTTTCCCTACTCAACTGAGAGACCCAATCATACTTATCCTACTAGAAGAAAGAGTGTGGAGATTTACTCAACTATACCCACTTCTGATCTGGTGAAAATTCCATCATCTTCAGCGCTAAAACTTTATTCAATTAGCAACCTTCGGAATTACAAATGGCAAATACATCTCTCTCTCTCTAAATTTTGGCCAGATATGGCAACTGCTTATTATCTAAAGAACGTTGTGGGAGGTTAAATATTTTTTCATAACAAGTTTGTATTGATAATCAAATTATTTTAGACATTCTGTGAGTATTTACCTTCGAGTATTAGATAATTTAACATCTATCATGTCTTGGTTAGGCTTACATCTATAGATGTAATCTCTTAGGTCTATTGATCAACTTTTGTGCAGAGTCTTTACGTTTCTTAGCGTTAACAACTCTTCTGGTAGTGGATTTGGGTGTATTACTACATTTTGTGTTTGATGATCCGTGATAACTTCTTGTACAGTGGGGACTCCCAGGTCCACGTGAATGGTATGATTTGTTACATACCATGGAGCATTATTTTAGATTGGGATATCTAAATGAATCTTATATTGGATTTGGATACGCAAACCAACAGCTCTATTCCATATGTCCATAGAGACTTGATGACAGATTTGTAGATAAGGACTTTGTTTTCAAGTAAGACTTTGGATTCTCTCCCTATCAAACAATGTAATTCCCTTGCTTTGATATTAAGTTGTTTTTTGTGATGTGATGTTTCCAATTTTTTGTCTAGGTGGATTCCTAAGTATTTAGCTTGTGGTAGCCACTCTTTTAATTGATGAGCCTGGACATTTTATGCTGCTGTTTGTGGTTCTTGATCATCAGGGAAGATGACTGATATATTTGATTTATACGGTTTGTGAAATAAAGGGCCTATTACGCTACCCTGTGGTACCCCTGCTGCTATAATAAAATGTTTCTCAATAACTTTTGTTTGGAAGGTTCTGTTGGTTAAGATTCCAGAAGTGGGTGGTAGTTTAGAAGAAGAATTCTAATTTTGTATGCATCCCTTAATGCCACACTTTGTCAAAAGTCTGTCCGAAATGAAGGAAAACAGCAGAGGAGTATTCTTTGTTTTCCAAGGCCTTATTTATTTTCAGGGTGAGTCGTTGGACTTGTTGCGCTGTCGAATGTTGGGTTTTTGCCTGGTTTACCAATAAATATGATTTGTGCAATTTTATATGATTTTGGCAAGTATCCGAGTCTTATAATTGCATTGTAGATGTATGTTAGTATGATTACTACTTTTTGTGACAATTCTTTCAGTATTTTGGTTGTTATTACGTTATAGCCCGACATAAATTTAAAAGCGCAGCAGAAACATTATACATTCTCAGAAATTCTTACTTAGCAATATATGTAGATAAATCTTGTTTTCTTGTAAATTCATTTTATATAATTTATTCTCTGTTCAGATCTCTAACTATAAACTTGTAATTGCTTTAATAAATAATGAAACGAATTTTATATTTTTATATTTTTTAAGAACGAGTTAAGGAAAATAAAATTCCCGAAGTTTTTTTTTTCAATGTGCACTTTTTTTGGAGTCATTGCTTTCTTAGGGTGTCTTGTGTTTATTGAAATTAAGTTTTGGTCAACTTCTTAGTCTATTTCGTGACTTTGTAGCTGGAAGACTGTAGTGAGATGATCTGCAAATGATACATTTGTTTGAACAGGTGGTGCTGTTTTCTTGGACTTTTTTAAATTCTTTATTGACCTCCAAATAGAATTATTTATTTACACGTTAAATATTTAATTAAAACAAAAAGTTTGTACGAATTTCCACAATCATCTATTGAAGGTATGAGTAATCGTTTTAATTTCTTGTTTTTGATTCTCATATTGTTGGTGGAACGTTCTATATTATTTTATGTGCTCTTGTGAATTGTTCAATATTGCAAGGAATTTGATAAAAAAAATCATAACTATGATTCATCGCTTAGATATTTTATAATAATCAAATTAAGATAACTTTTAATATTTTCCTCGTATACCTAATGATTTTTTGTTATTGAAAAAAATGACGATATACCTTTCGATAGAAGTTTTTGAAACGTGTTCAAATATGTCGATGTTTTCGACCCGAGAGTCCAATCGTTCCTGTAAAAATCCGTACTGTTTTTCTTTTCAGGCATTTCCTTGGGGCTTTTTTTTCAGGAAACTCTCCAATTTTACAGTTCAGTCGAGTCTGCAAGACTCGGAAATTGTATTGAATTATGTATGAAAGAGAGAATGATTAATGATAATCGCATTCATGCTTGTGTTTAGTCGGTTATCATAGAAATAATAGCGAAATATAGAAGGTTTTCTATAGAACAACCATATATCTTTGTTGGGAGTTAGTGAAGTTATTCGAGTTTAAAAAGTTTCGCTATTCATCATTTTTGCTTTAGTTTCCTTTTATTTTGGAGAGGATTTATTAAAATTTCAAAAGAATTAACTTACCTATAATCATTCATTCCGCAATATAACAGCTAATTGACAGACCATATACGGGGTAAATGATTGTAGAGCCCTTCATGAAGGATATCATGAGGCTTCCAAAGTGTCAACACCTCTTCTTCATTAATTTACAGAGAGACTCGTTGATCATGAATTTTATTTGGCTATAGTTTTTTTACAGCCCATTTTCTTTTAAAAATGTCATTGCTATTTATCATGAAAGAAATTAATTTTATCACTTCAAATTGTTATGTAATCGTCTCTTAAACTAAACCAAATCTTTTTTATGAATAATTAACTCTTATCTCAATATCCAGTCTTAATCCGTGCACAAATTCTTTGGTTTAATGCAACCAGAAAAAGGAAATTTAGCACGGATGTTGTTGAAATCGTTTTTTTAATAGCCTTTCGTATGTACATTATTAGTGCCAGAATATCGAATGAATATTGCTGTAATGTAAGCTGCTCTGCCCTTTGACATAATGAAAAGAGATATTTATAAAGGGAATGGTGGGTTAGACTAAGGGCAATTTAGCAGGATTACATTTTGTAACCCCTGAATCTAACTAGGACTTAAACGTTAAATATAAGCGTTGATAGTTATCATAGAAAGTTTACGAAGTTTGAAAAAATAAATCATGATAAGAGAAAGAAATTATGGAGAATTCATAAATCAATTGTTAATCAAGAATAGATAGGCAGCAATTCTCTGATTCCACGTTTCATAACTTGTGACACCTCAGTTATAACTCAATATAGTTAGTTATTTTTATAGTATTGGAAATTTCCGGTCATATTTCCATTGAGAGCACTATTCACTATCTCTACACCTAATATAAACAGGAATTTTTGAATAAATGTACGATAAATTCAGTGTCTCAAAAGTAGCTGCACTAGGAAGCGTAGAAAACAGCCAAATAAGCCTAACTTCGGTTTTTAGTGTACTTATAGCCGTGAACGAAAAAAATGTACCAGTAATGACTGAAGAAATGGGTATTGGTAGTATTGAATTGAATTTGAATAGATAGTATCAAGCAAATTTATAGTTTAGGTAGTTTTTTAGATAGTTGTACACCCAAGAAATCGTTCGCCATACAGAGATATTCTAAAGAAAATTATCATAAATAGTTATTTGTTGAAAATACTTATAGAACTTATTAAAACACAGTCAAAGATTTCTAATTGAACTGAACGTTCGACAGTAGTCGAAAACGTTCAGTATACAATCTGCCATATTAAAACACGCCAATGTTTCTAAAGAGACATTGTGAATTATCATATCTTCATCATCAAGCGTAATATCTACTTCACCTGATAACCTCAACAATAACTTTGAGAATGTAGTCAAAAATTAATCAAAGTCTATAACTCTATAACAGTTTCTTCTTTCATCAAATAACACCAACATTGACGTCGTTGAATCTATAAATTTCTTATGGCTTGTTGTGAACAAATCCTTGAAGTGGAAGTTACATATTACCGCCTCATCTAAAAAATTAAGTTCGTCCTGAAATCAGTTTCCAAAGAACTGAACTCATCCATCTCCTCAACAGTCTATTATGCCTTTATTGAATCGCATCTCCTTTTCTTCTGGAGAACGTGTGGCGCGACTCAATTTGAGCGAATCGTCAAACTACAAAACATGTTAGATATTTACTCAGACTTCTTCAAAAGATTAAGAATTCTGACTCTTTCTTCCTTATTTATCTTTGAATCCGTTTACCTAATTCGTAAACACGCTTCTCCACGTTCAGAATTAGTTATCAGCTCAATGCAAAAAAATGCACAATCACTTGCCAATTGAAATCAAATCTTTTTCATATTTTCCCACATTCCGCAATAATTTGATGACATTTTCACTGGAAAGTGCCTTCTACTCTGTAAACGACTTCTAATAATAATATTCCATTCCGGAAATGCTGCATACTGGTTTAATTTTTTGACTTATATACTAGTTATCACCTAATACCCGTCTCTCTTTTTCTCAAACTTCAAATACGAAGTGCTTATCATTAATGATAGGTTTTGAAAAGATTGACAGCAAAATGTCATCAACAAATTGAGTCGCTTGCAATTTTTAATTAAATATCACGTAGTATCACATTTAACATCAGCCTACTAGATGGAAAATAATTTATAAGTTTTTCCTCATGTCAGTTATATGATCTTTGATAGTATGTAGTACAAATATCTATTTATCCCTTCATGAATTTTTCAAGAAATGTTTGATTGAGTTTCAATAAGTATTTTCAATCAATTATTATATTCAATTATAATTTTCTAAATGTCGAACGGTTTGCTTGGAATGTACAACGATCTAAAAAAACTTTATATCTACAAAACCATTGATTTTATCGATTTAAACAAAGAGTACTCGATTCATATTTGTCATATTTAAATTGTACAGGTTGTTTTTGTAAAAGTGACGAATTGTTAACCATTGGGCATGAGCCGTCCCTGGCCTTCAAAAATTACTGTAGAATTATTTATTTCATCAATCACACAATATAGACATATGTAATCATCTATTGAAAATTTATACCGTTCGAATGTATAATTTAGAAAATATACTTAAATATAAGTTCCGATTTCGCAACTTTGAACGCCTATAACTCAAAAACGAGAAGTCGTATGAGAATTTCTTATGTAATCTACTTACCTCTCAAAATTTTTTGTATCAAGTTCCATAGCAGTTGTTAATATAAAAACATTTCCAAAATTTCACATCTACCAGATATACCGAAAGTATCAATTTTTTGTGACATTCAGCAATATGCTTGTAATATTTTAATTTCGACTATAAATTATGTATCTCAATACAAACCGGTTCCGTTTTTATTCCCTTGGACAAGTTAGTCATTTTAAAGGAAATTGAGTTTTCAGAAAATACAGTTTGATGTATGAATGCATATCATCTTTGTTGCCAGCATACGTTCAACATATGCTTTCAACGGCCAACGTTAGGATGGCGTTATGCAATGCCACCTGATATCCGCCAACGATGATATTGCAAAGTCAGAGGCGGTCAAATGGGGACTCCAAAAAAATATAATTAATTAATAGTTTTTTATCTCATTGTATTTCGATTTTTTTAGAAACATATTTGCGACAAAACAAGTTTTTTGTTACGAATTTATATTAGAAACATTCATTGAACGTGATGGAGGAACTTGATTGATGTAAAATGAACAATTATTTACAGTTATCATCCAAGCACTTGATTCAGTTGAAAGAATCTTAGGAAAATAGTAAATAGAAATTGAGCTGACAAGATTTATTGCAACAACTATATATCATTTATAGACAAATACAATTATATCTTGGCAATATAATATAATTCACCCTAAAAATTCGAGAGCCGTTTTTTTTTCAACCTCCGATCGCTTCGTGCAGATGGTACGCAGTCCGAAGGAAGCGAGCATACGCTGTAGCGGAGCTCTCGTACTACACACTCCGCCATTGTTGACATTCAGACGTCAGTCGGCGTTGTACTACAGCTACGTAAACATGTCCGCCACTATTGATGCTCGTGAATTCCGGAATGTGATTCATTTTCTTAAGGCTGAAAGCAACAGTGCTGCAGAAATCCATCGGAGAATTAGTCGTGTATATGGGGAAAACTTCATGAGTGATGGTGTTGAATGTACATGATGAAGCAAATCTGTAGTTTCAGATGACCTAATTCAACGAGTTCACCATTACTGCTTTGTCTACGGAATTTCCACAAGTGTCAAGACGATATTGAAAAGCTTATCCACAGATATGAAAAAGGTCTAAATATCTTCGGTGATTATGTCGAAAAGTAACCGTAGAAGTACTAATCTTTTGTTATGAGAAACGTGAATGTCAATTACAGTTTCATAATTTTAACGTGAAAATTCAACTGTATAGTGTATAATGTGTGACAGTTCATTAGAGTGAAGCAACATTAAACCCAGAATATTGACTGACTCAAAAACTGCAGCTAGATATTTCATGAGGTGCCTGTTTGCTGAAAATATACGTCAATTCTACAGAAATATACAGACGTAATATTGTTAACATTCCTTCCCATTGTTGGTGAATCATCCTCGATCCCTATACGAGTTTTCTGGAGGGAAGGAATATTGTAAAATAGTGGAGATGATCCATTATTGTTACTATTAAAGATAGAACACGATGTCCATCGTTATTCGACACTTCTAAAGTTTCCAGCATGATTTTTCCTTGTTTTGCCTTTCGGAAATCATTAAACGTATAACAGTTGACATTTTTTGTAAAATTGGACTTACTATTGCCGATCGAACATGAAGAGTTGTCTTGATAAATGAGACTTGGATTACCTTCAACTATACGTCTCAAATTTCCAATAGTAATTGAGAAACAAAACCTAACAGCACGTGCCTCATCACTCCCTTAAATTCGCACAGTACTTTCATAACAGATTTATCATAGTTAATGTTCTCCTAGCTAATCTGCTAAGAATTTGATTTGATAGATCAAGTATGTCCATAAGATAGTAGTAGAAAAAGCTATTCTAAATCCAAAACGTGTAAATATTCAAATGAGTCGATGAAAAGCATAGAAACAACTAATAATAATGATAATGGCTTAAACCGCTGATGGAGTTGCACCACAAACACGCTCTTTAGATTCTCTTATTGGGGTGAATAAATCCCCATAGTTATGTCTACATCTTGTCACTTATTTTCGCCACAATTTCCGTTTTCCTGTTCTTTCCTGTCAGTTGTAAACTCCTACTCTGCTTAGGTCATCTTCCACCTCTTTTAACCATTTTGTCCTAGGCTTGCCGCGTCTTTCTCTACCTCCTGGATCCCCTTATATTATATTGAATTATGGTTTAACCCCTTAACTCGCTGAGCTTTGATTTTTTTCCATCGTTGCTCTGATTATCTTTCTTTCTGTTTATCTCAATTTTTCTTCATCTTTTTCTGTTAGTGTCATCAGATATATCATTATTGATCTTATCATCGTTTTGTGAGTAGTTCACTTTTCAATAATTTTCATATCAGCGAGGAAGGTTCTATCCATATAAATAATTTTTTTTTGACCTCAATACTCTTGTCTTTATTGATTATAACACTGAGGTACTTTTCAACTATAAATTCTCTTACTCGCTAACTTTTACTATTCTTTCTAGACATTGCTTTCTAAATCTCTCTATTTTTATTTTGTTCGCATATATTTTTAATCCCATCCGTTTTTCTTCTGTAACTATCTTGTTAAGCATTGCCTCTACTATAGATCTTTTGGTTACTAGTCACCAATTACTTGTCCATCACTTGATCTTAAATGTTGAGTTAAATAGTTTTGCTGATACTGAGACGCCTTGTCTTACTTCTTTCTTAATCACAAACTCATCAGATTCTCTTAATTGTTGGTATGCTGACCGTTATTCCGTTCATAGTCATCTCTTGATTGATCTTCGTAGTTTTGTTCTTTCAGAGCTGTCAATAAATTGTTTTTCTATTGGATCAAAGGCTTGTTGAAAATCGATAAAGAGCATCTCTATGTCAATTCTATGCTCATGTTTTTGCACTACAGCGAAACCTCAAAGTCTAACGCCATTTCCGCAGTTCCCAAAGACTGCATACGACCACTTAGCAGATCTTGCAATACCAAACCTAATTATCTCTCTTGCGGCGGTTCTCACCCCGCTTTCCACCCACGTTGTCCGGAAAGGATGGAAACCCCAACAGTCCGCTAAGAAATTGCCCAAACCATCCTGGAAAAGCTCCAAATCTCATAGGATCTTTCTATCAATACCAAAATCGAAATAGTGGCAACCACAATAATGACCGCCTTGGTAGGGCATCCATTTTGCTTTTACCCTGCGGTTTCCCTGGAACTTAGTGAACCGGTACCTAAGCCAAATTTTTCATAAATAAAAAAACCCAACCGAGAAAGACAGTTTTTACTCACAGGATCTCTTTTTGTTTTCTTCTAGACAAATATCCTAATTCTTCGCTTTTTTCAACACCACAATCCCAGCCTTGCAGAGGAACAATTCCTAAATTCCTGTATCAGGGCCCACTCCAACAAACCCTTCTCTTATAAAAATTTTTTGTTTTTCCTACCAAATTCTATCCAACGGATGTACTGCGTTTGTTGTTGTCCCTCAGATTTGTCTTCTTGAAGAAAGTCAATCAAATTATTTCATACATATTAGAGGAAACGTTCATTAGATTGTGAAATACATTAAAATTTTTTTCAAGTATCTCTTCAATTTTTCTAGAAAATATAAAGCCTGCGTCTATGAAGCGAGGTTGTTTTATCAAGGTTATAACATCTTTTGGTCGAAAAAAGACCCTTTTTTATATTTATGGTTATGGGGATGAACAAAATAGGTTCATTTTTATAGGCAACGTTCGCCATGAAAAAATATTGCACGAATGTCATCTTGAAACCTTTCGACAAGGACGTTGAACTTTGTAATCGAAAAGCTACAAAAAATAAATATTCAAATATATTTTACACTGAGACATATTGAAAAATATTCAGAAAATCTATCAAGTGAGAATGATGTCTTATTTTCAACAACTTTTAGTCTTTGTAACATAGAAATTTGGGTATCTTTAGTAAAATACAGAGTGAGTCACATATTCCTAACATATGTAGCGTCAACTTCTCTTTTTCATTAATTTAGAGGGTGATGTGATCTCTGCCCAGAGGCCACAATATTGCACAGACGCAGCTTCGTGAACTACATTTTTTTTATTATTCAACTCAATTTGAAATGCATTTATTAAAAATCTCATATTAGCGATGGGTTACACATTAGTCTTACAGATTTGCAAAGTTAACTTCCTTTCCACTTTTCTTGTTAGACCCAGATGACTAATTTTTGTTCTTTTAGATGACCTAGTTGGGGTATTACTGTACTTTGATTTGTGATTGTTGATTTCAAATATTTTTTATAGTCATGATGGAAAAAAACATTGTGATAGAAAACATGGATCAACCGTAAACGTTTTTATTAGTATTTTGTTTGAGAGTAAAATCTGAATATAAGTATAAGAGTTATTAACAAGTATCTACATGGAAATAGAAAGATCCCAATAATTCAATATATCTAACGTTAATAAAGGTACAAATCGAAATCATGTGTAATCTTTGGAACCTCCCAAGTCACGTTATATTCAGCGTTAATATTTCAAAGGAGCCAAAAGAGAGTTACCCTCCCAACTCGTAAAGCCGCCATCTGTAATTAGTATCCTTCCCTTTGGCATTCGTACGCCCTTTTCTCGCTTTGCCACAGCCTGACTTGATCATCATGATGAACTACCTTGAAATTATCTAATTTTGTTAATTAAACTATTCAGGTATTACCTGCGAGAAAGTGAAGTTTGAGTGAGGCAGATTTTTGCAGATTTTCTTTACGTCTCAACTTGAAATAGTAACTTTTTTTAAGTGAAATTATAGAAATACAAAATTGGGTCTTGGATTGTATTGAATCTGTATAGAAATGGAATTTATTTAATATCATATTTCTTCAATGTTAGCGTTAAGTTTCAAATCAGCAATATGGTCCGGTCTATTGAAATGTGGCTTAGAAATAATCAGAATTTTCGTGTCTGTTCTTCGGTCGGTTTTGCGTAAAGAAAAAAAAACACCCAGTTGGTTCAGGAATTAAATTAAAATGATTTTGATAGAAGGCAAGAATTCTGTGAATTGATGATGCAGGTGATAAACAAAATAGTTTTTCTGATGAAGCGACGTTTCATTTGAAAAGAACGGTTAAAAATCAACGCTGCAGATATTAGACCAGAGAAAATCTTTCCAGCAACAATAAAATTATTGGCCCTTATATTATTTTTTTGAAGGTACATTTAATGATAAAGTTTGTGTAGATATTTTGATTATTATTACAAGACTTTTTCTTCTTCTTCATCATCGTACGTTATGACTTAGATGTTTGCATTAATGGTTGCCCAGCTGCAGCTGGGGTGATGAAGACCAGCTTTCATACCATCTTGTAGGAGGTGATCCTGGTGGTTGGGATGTATTCGGTTTACATCTTCTCGGTTCTTTGAATATTGTAAAGGATTTGGTTTTTTCCAGGGATATTTTCCTGTTAAAAGCTTTCTCTATTTGTTCAAATCTATACAGTAGCCTTTGGAAGTTATCTTCGTCTTCTGAGATGATCACTGCGTCATCAGCATAAAATACCATTTTTATTTCTGTTTCTCATCTGATATCCTCTTCGAGCTTGCTTTACTTCGTTTATAATCAGATCCAATATGATGCTGATTATGCTGAGGCTGTCTCCTTGTCTGACAACGGCATCTCAGGTATTTATTGTTCAATCTGACATGTGTAATTATCGGTGTTTAGGTCTTAGATTACTTTCATTATGGAGCGAACCTTCCTTCTCTTCAGTAGAGTTCTTACATCCCTCAATCTTACTCTATCAAATGCTTGGGTGAGATCGATTAAGCACATATAGGCTGTCTTGAATGATATTTTTCTCAATAGGTTGATTGAAAGACGTGGAACGATCGAATTGCCATGTAGATCCCCGATTTGACACATATCGATTAATTCTTATGGATTTATTCAGATCTGGAGGATTTTTAAATAGACCAGATGATATTGGTGATTTAAAAATTAGCATAACGGAAGAAAATAACAAAGTAGCCTTTGAGATAATACAAAATGTTGTGCGAGAATTTTGAAATCGCCTCAGTTATTATTGAAAGTGAATAGTGGTCATTTTGATAATTTTATTTAATTGTAACAAACTAGTTTTGTGAATTTGACATCTTAAAAATCAATTTTCTCCGTTATGATTGCATCAAATTTGAAAAAACTTCATGATGCTGAGCAGAAGACTGAAATCCCTTTCCAGTAAGTTGTCACTCGATCCCCTTCCTCGTTTGAAACTTTTGAGGAGGTGCTTATAATTCAGAGGGGGTGCTGGAGGGGGATGATATTTTCATAATGAAAATTGTCAAGCTAAGTATGAAAATCGATCTAATCCAGGGTTTCTCCGCTTAGTACATAATAACGATAAAATTGAATTCACTCCAAACATATAGGCTAATGCGTAGTTCACACTATTTTAAAAACCGTAAAAGTCGGAAATTTCTGCTATGTTTATTTTCATATATATCCAGCTAGTCTCCAAAGCAGATGAGAGTTGCTACAATTTTACATCAAAATTAGTTACGCAAATCCAATTTCCACCAAGATAGTATTATATACAAGATTTTTTCAAATTACTTACTTTATATAAAGTAATGTGCTCATTTCATGAGTCAAATGAAAAGGAAACATGTTTAAAGAAACGACCTAGCACTATTTCAAGGTGTTTCTCTATTCGATCGACAACACTCTACCACAGAGAGATCTCAATAAATGATTCATTTTGATATAAATATTTTGTAAAGTATTTAATGAAAATTCACATGAAAACTCATATGCTTTAAAATGAATTCTATATAATTTTCTAACTTTGACATTAGGCGATGAAACAATACTAGTTTTGACAGTGCTGTCTTACCTATTCAAAATCAGTTATTACCAAATATCCGAAAACAATATAATATTAAAGTTATATACATCCAACAAATGAAAATCAACAACGATTTCTATAGCGACCAGAATCAATAATCTTGATATTTCTATCTAGCGTTAATTTGAATATTTATTTCTGAATTCGATTAAGTGAATGATTTTTAAAAGAAACATCAAAATTTAAAACGCCGTTATTCTTAACCAATGAATGAAATTCTTCTTCTTCTTCTTCTTCTTCCTGCTGTGTATAGGCATCATTGCCTGTTTTTCTTCACATCATTGCCTCTGCTCAGTCACCTGGGAGGTTGTCACTCCTTCTTTTCATAGGTTTTCCAAGGCTTTGTTGTCCTGCTGGTGATTTGTCCCTTGATATTTTCACAATTCGTTCTTCCGTCATGCAGTCAATGTGCTTATTCCATTTTATCTTTCTATCCAGTATCCAATAATTGATGTTATCTATCCCGCATGTTCGTCTCATGTTTTCACTTCTTTCTCTATCCATTAGTGTTCTTCCCGCTATTCTTCGAACTATTTTCATTTTTGTAGTCTCCAATATCCGTTTCGTTTTAGAGGTCTCAGGTCGGGTCTCTGCGTCTCTGCTGCATAGGATAATATAGGTCTGATTGCGGTCTTGTATATGCGGGCTTTTGCTTCAGTTCGAATGTATTTATTTCGCCAGATTGTGTCATTTAGGTATGCTGCTGCTCTTAAGGCTCTTGTAGCTTGGTTCCTTACTTCTGTCTCCACGTCCCCGTGTCCAGATATTTCAATTTTATTTCCTGGTGCATTATTTTGTTATCTACCACAAGCTTACATCTGATCGGTGTCTTGGAAGTAACCATTGATTTTGTCTGATATTATCATATTGAACTTTTTTGCTATTTTGTTAAATTGGTACAGTAGCCTTTCCAGATCGTCCTCGTTCTCCGCATCGTCTGCATAGCACAGGATTTTGACTTCTTTATTTCCCATTTTGTATCCTCTTAGTTTGCATACTTGTTTTATAATTTCATCCTTCACTATGTTAAATAGGAGCGGGCTGAGAGAGTCCCTTTGAGTAATGCCCCTATTTGCAGGTATCTGTTCAGTTAGGTCATCATTTATTTTTGCTTGGATCGTATTTTTTGATTATATATTTTCGATTATTTTAATGATATTATATGGTATCTGTCTATAATAGAGAAGGTGTATAATGTCTTTTAATTTTATTCGATCGAAGGCCTTCTGCAAGTCAATGAAACACATGAAGGCCGGTCGATTATATTCGATCGATTTTTCCGTTATTTATTTTATGACAAATATTGTGTCCGTACAGGATCTTCCCGATTTGAAACCCTGTTCTTCATCTGCTAGTGAGATACATTCATTTATATTATTTGTTATTATCTTTATGGTTAATTTCAGCGTTGTGCATAGTAGATTAATTCCTCTATAGTTCTCAGGCATTTTTTTATCTCCCTTTTTAAATAGTAGAATCGTAATGCTATTTCTCCACTGTGTATTACCAGTGCACGTTCGTCCTTGCTGACTCCACTGTATATTACTATGTAATCGTCGTATATTCGTTGTCCATTTCCCGTTTTTTTTTGTTTTCTTGAAGGGCGCATATATCGATGCGGTGGTCTTTTAGTTCTATCATAACTTCTTGCTCTTTGTTGTTAGAAGTTTCTATATTCCAGTTAGCAAATCGCAGAACATCTCTCCTCCTCCAATTCGTTAGCCTTTTTCTCGCATGGGTCGTCGTCTTTAAATCAGTCCTATTCTGAGGCAAATTTGTGGGTCTATGAGCTATATTCGGTTTAACGGTGGATAGGCTGCTAACCCGGGCCACCAACCCTCCTCCTTTTCCCGGGCTTGGGACCGGCAACACAATCCACCCAGCGATCATGCAGGCCGAGTTAATGAATGAAATTGTGAATTCAATTATTTGGTTTTATAATTTTGAGAGATTTTACAAATGATTTCATCATTTATAAGCTAATGTACCAAACTATTATCGATACAATAACTATTGCTGGTGCCCTGTTGACGTAAAGTATTTTTTCTATATGATTCATATTATTCTATAGAAATGTGACGAAAATGTTATTTTTCCGACATTGTGATAGGAAGCATCTTATGTTATATTCTTTCACCATTTTCATTTCTATTTTGGACAATGATTTTTAACAGCTAATTGATCATAATTTTTCCTATACAGGAAGTAGCCCAAATTTCGTTATTTTGAACAGAATGCTATGGTTTTCATAAAATTTTTGGAATCTACGTCAAATTTCAATACAACTTTATATGAGGCATAGTATGCCTAAAGTCCACCATTTTTCAATTATTTCAGATTTTCGAAATTTTTCGGCACATGCAGCACTCTACTAAAAAAATTATATTAAGTGAGTCAGGTTTAATATTTTTGGGATTTGGTCTTATGCTTTAAAAATTTGTGAAAACCTTGACAAAAATTTGTATAGGGTGTTCAGAAAATGGTGCCGAATCTCGCTATCTAAAAACTTCGAAAACATCATTTTTTCAAATGGCAACCCCATTTTTGTCTTTACCAATGATTGTGATTTAAATTAAGGGGACTTCGTTAGTGAATACGTATATCTCAAATTAACGTTTTTTTGTAGAAACTTGAAAAAAAGTGAAATCTACATGGTTTTTAATTGTCGGTTGTCTGGAGCGACCAAAAAAAGGTAACACATCAATATACAAACAAAGAATGGAAGCAGCTTGACGTTTAAGCGTTTCAAAAGTCTTCATCATGTCTCGTTTAGAATTTATTGATGAATATTATTCCAATTTTCTGGTAATTATACGAGGAATGTGATAGGGTTATTGAAGGAGCCTGCGATACTTTTCGTTTACGATATCCGTATAGACCACGACCCACCCCTTATACACTTAAGCGGCTAATTCATAATTGTAAAACCCACGGTCAGTTTATTGCACCGTGCAGCAAATTGAAGCCTGTCGTAGACAATGAAGCCAATGAAATTACAGTCTTGGGATACTTCAGAGCGTATCCTGAAAATTCATTAACCGATGCGGAAAGACATTTGGGAATATGACAGATAAGTATTCACAGGATTCTTAAAAAACAAAACCTAACCTAACCTAACCTAACCTAACCATCCGTATTCAATCTCGTTGGTACAAAATTTAAAGCCAGGTGACGATCAAAGAAGAAGTGATTTTTGTGAATTTTTATTAATTAAAACTCAGGAAGACGACAATTTTTTGTAAAACTCAATTTGGATAGAAGAGTGTAAAATTCAGAAGAATGGAATATTTAATTGGCGTAACTCCCATTATTGGAGTGAAACTAATCATCAAATGTTGTGTGAAAGACAGTTTGAAGGGTACTGGAATTTCAATGATTTTGCGGCGATAAAAAATGATAGTATGCTCGTCAGACATTTTTATGGCGAAAATTTGAAAGGTAATCTTACTATTTGAGTTTTATTTTTACTTGGCACATGATGGACCGCATCAATGGCCTCCTTGTTCACCGGATATCACCCCATTAGATTTTTTTCTTTGGAGTCGTATAGAAGATATCGTGTATGCTTCGCCGCTAATTACAAAAGAATACTGTCAGGAAACAGTTCTGAATGCATTTCGAACTCTTTCACCGCAAGAAATTTGAAATGCCACTCAGCACTGGTTTTTAAGAAGAATTCATAAATGTTTGGAAGTTGGAGGCAACCATTTCGAACATTTACTTGAGTTTAATTTTTAGTTTTGTTCTTCCCCTCTTAGAGTAGTGTTTTTAAATATTTTTCAATTGACCCAAGTATTTTAATTTTTGACACGTTATTCGTTGTTCGTCATCGGCAGGTGACAATTAAAAGCTATGAAGCGTAGAATCCAATGGTAAAGAGAAAAATGGGAGTTGCCATTTGAAAAAATTAAGTTTTTAGATAGCGAAATTCGGCACAATTTTCTGAACACCCTATATACAGTTTTGTCAAGGTTTTGAAAGCTGTAAGTAATATTAGACTTGACTAACTTGATATAATTTTTTTAGTGGAGGGCTGCATATTTTAAAAAATTTCGAAAATGTGAAATAATTAAAAAATGGTAGACTTTAGACATACCATGCCTCATATAAAGTATTGAAATTTGACGTAGATTCTAAAAATTTCGTTCAAAATAACGAAGCTTGGGTCCACTTCTGGTATAACCGGAAGTTTTAGAAAACTGAAATTATTTTAGCTGAAACGTGCATTTCAGAAAACCGATGTGAGCAAATGTTCAGAACATTAGTCCTAGTACTTTCGATTAAGCTCGTCGTCAAAGACTGTACAATATAGGATACTTACAAACCATCTCAAGAACTTACGGATAATTATCTATCAAAACTATATTCTTCGTTTTACTTTGTGGTGAGTAAATACACAAAGATGATGGTTTTCCGACACGCGAACACGTCCGCAGACGAAAACAAAATAGGAAAACTTTAAGTTCATTTCACAAACATCCTCTCCTTTGTATTTTCCAGTTATGATTATAACTTCAGTGATGTTATTCATCACCTTTTCCACAGCCAGTCTTGTTTCATTGCACAGTGAAATCAAAAACTCCGTGGGATAGTTGATTATGTCAACCTGGTTCATAACGGTGTTGACTGATTTGAAGGAAATCAATTGTCCCGGAAGAAGATTCTGAATGGTCGCACTGACATTCTCGACATCTTTATTTTTCGCCGCACATATTGCTAGTTCATTCAATTAATTATTGTTATTGAACTGTCGCGCTTTATCTGGGAAAACACATTGAATAAGCTTTATAATTTCTAATATGCAGCAACTGCTTCGCAAACATATTTACGGTTTCATATTGTTGTAAAAATATTCGCATGCTAACAGTAAAATGTTACTATAATGGAAGATCAACAAAAAAAGCACATAAGTTAAAATGCCACTATCATAAACGATCCAAAGTAAAGAAAGTTCTTGCATACGTAGCCGTAGTGGTTACCTACAAAGATATAAGGATGCAGTCTTTTTTTGAAGTATAGATCGACATAGAGGATGGATCGACATATTAGTTGGTTGTTAAATGTCAAATATTATGGTTGCGTTCAGATATTTAATTTGTGACAAAACATTTGTTGATGTGAACATTTTGTTTTATTGCGAAAGCACTTTTGAGCATCGAGAATGTAGACCATAAAGTAGAACTTTTCCAGATTTTAGATTTTTCTGAAAAAGAAGCGAGCACTACGTTTTCCGTTGAGTTTTTCGCCTTTTTCTGGGGACACCACTTCATAAAGAGCTCGTACCTTGCACGAGATTCATCCGGCAACGAATTAAGACCGGCCGCATTGCTTTCTTCGGTGAGATCAGGTGGCGTGGATTCGAGTAACTTTTCATCGCTGATGTTTTCTTTTTCATCATCATTTATTGCTATTCATTAATTTAGACAAAATTTCGGATAAAACAAATAATTTCAGAAAATTAAAAATTTAAGATTATGCAAAATCATCGAAGTGAAACGGTCAACAATGAAGTGGCTAGAGTCACATTTTAAGGAAGTGTTTTGCAGTCACTTTCACTACATGGGACACTCAAAGTGCAACTTTCAGTATGTAAATGAATACAGAACGAACAACTTTTAGATGGCGTCGTCTGAAAAACAATATTTTTGTTTTGCTTTGATGCTGTTGATCAATGAACAATCAACCACCCCCTACCCCTTCTTGATAATGGCTGCAAATTGTTAACAGGTTTGACGAGAATTTTCAGAAATATAATGCGGTTCAACGCGTGAAGTTGAATTTAATAGGTAATTTCATATTTGTGTCACGAATCAATTTGAATATTAATTTCTGAAGCATATTTCATAGTTTTGTTGAAAGAGAATAAATTTCCTCATGCCACAATCCTCAATCAATTAATGTGAGTACTTTCTTAATTATTATTATATTCTTTTACAATTTTTTTTATTGTACTTTTTCCAGTATTCGATTACACTTTGGTGTGCGATTCTGCCACATTCTCACTACTAAAACTTTGATTCTTGTATATTTACGTCTTTCTTTTCATGTTCTTGCTTAATTTTACTTCTGACATTGTTTACACTGGTCGTGAATCTTCTAATCCTTGTAAATGACCTCTCCAACTTAACTATCTTCGCTCAGTAAACTCCATGAGTAGCCAGATCTCGTATTTGGTCATTTGTTAATGTACTCTTTCAATTAATACCTTCCACATACCTAAGTTATCTAATATCTCCGCTAGCAATGCTTTTTTGTATCATTAAAAGTTCATGTCATGTTTCACAGCCATAAGTTAATGCTGTAAGCAATTAGTTTCGTATTTCAATTCAAACAATTTCTTATGCTTTATACTAAATTCTCTGCGGCTTCAGTGCCTATTCTATTTATGTTTTAAGGTATATGAATGTGTTCATCGTTGAATACCATAACTTCAGTCTTTTCTATATTTATTGTCCTACCAAACTGCTTCAGTATATTGTCCCCGATGTCAAAGTTATTCTGTAAATCTTGGATGTTCAATATCATCAGCATATCGTCTCTCAGATATTTCTACTACTCGCAGATTTTAAATACAACGTACACTTGATTTGGTTCAGTAGATATTTGTTATTATATCATGTTCAAGTATGCTAAAGAAAAATGAACTCTGGGATATTTCATCTGTAGCTAGAAAAGCCACTGAAATTAGATTTCTACTAATTACATAATTGACGTTTCATTTATATAGACTCATGATTGCATTTCGTTAACAAATATCTATCTTACTTCTAAATTTTCCCATAATTTGTCATCATAACGTTCTCAAAAGTTTCCTCTATATCAATAAATCAATATAATGCTTATGTATCTCGGCGGGCATCTTTATCTGTAAGTTATTTGATGGTAAATCCACTACTTCTGCAGATTCCGTTTCATGCACTTTAGTGTATTTCCTGCTTATGTTATCTAAGTTTTTGTCATACATATCCATGGATTTACACAGAAAAGTTATTCCTCTGTAGTTGTTACTTCAAAATGGGTGGCAACAAAGATTTTTCTCAGCCTTTTGATAACTTTGCACTATTCCAAGCTATATAACATATGTTCTTAATGATTCTAAATCAAAATCTCCCCTCATAGCTTTCAACATTTCAGATGTTATTTGATTGCATTACTTCTATAACTTGTTCCTGTCTCATTATTAGTTTCGTTATTTCCTGTATTACTTGGTTAAAATAAGACCTTCTGAATAAAAATACCACAAGCTATGTGCTCAATTGTTCATTATCCATTATCATAATGGAAATAATGGCATGCGATCTTCGCTCGTTCAGCCGTCCAACGACTAAAGCCGGTACTACACGATGCGTCCAACGTTTGCTGAAGATTGGACAAAGACTGGAGTCTTACCTTTACTCACTCAAAGAAATGATAACGTGGCAAAAAGTGATGAAAGGCATACAATTGATATGAATCAGATGATACGGGCAATTATAGTTTTTCATACAATACACGTATCATTCACAAGAAGTATGTGTAATTGTACTACCAGTATTGGTTCGTTCCAATATCGTGTAATCCTTTGACGAGGGTAGAAAACGATGGCCAACGCTGGAAGTGATTGACACGATGTGTCTAATCATACCTGCATTGGACGCCGACCGTATGTAAACATTAAGAGTATTTAGACTTATTTCACAAAACATTTTTGTTAATACCGATGAGGAGATTCTCTCTTGTGTTCTCTAGATCCATTTCGTTTTCGTGATTTCTATTTAAACGATTTCCATTTTATTTACCTATAACCACGACAGAAGATTTAAATTCGAGAGCAAATGTATACGTACAATAAAAACACTTCTCCGCTTACCCAGTCAACGATTTTATAACTAAAGTATGAAAACAGAAGGGTTGGTGACAAAAATAACTCTTCTAAACAGGCACTAGAGATACCACATGGAAATCTAATGAAAATATTTATATATGATTCGCAGAGCAGCCAGAAAAACTCATATAGCAGCGGCGTAGCGTGAAAGAGGGTTTGCATAACGATAAAAACTACAAATTTCATCTGGTTTTGTCGATCAAAGTAGAAATATTCATATTAAAGGTGTAATTTTCATCATATTTGTTTGAATCATGATCATATAACTTTTTAACTTTGTATTGAATGCAAAATTTGCAGTTTTATAATTATCGTCATTTCTCGGATCGTAATTTTGTTGAAAACGTTTATTTCTATATTATACACATCAGCTCATCCCGCTATTTAACAGTATCCATTAGATTTTAGGAAGATACTGAAATACGTTGATTTAACTCATATTATTCTTTTTGTTTAGGTTGAACTTGAATCTTAGTACTTTGGAGATAAGCGGATTAGTAATTCCTTCACAAATTGAACGGAACGCATTTCCAGTTTGCATTTATTTCTACTTGGAATATTGTCCAAAGTTTCAAAGGGATTCTTACAGAATGTTTGTGACATGTCGTGTAGGTTTTACTTCTGAGGAATTGTTCTGAGCTGGTGAACTTCTCCACACTATTGAATATTCACTTTTTTTATACGTACCAAAAATTTCAACTCATTCCAACATATAGTGACAAATTCACGAGACAAGTGATGATATAATTTATGTATTACCTACGAGAGCTGCTACTCAAGTTTTTCCATTACGATCAATCCATGCTTTTCGATTTTCCATGATTTCGAACCAATTATCGAAACTTTAGTTCAATCTGCACCAACAGTTTCTTCAGATGAAGAAAAACGTTGACCTTGTAATTTATTTTTGACCTTCAAACATATAAAAAGAAGATTTGGTGCTGAAGAAGAACTGTACGGCAGATGACCCAAGGCGAATAGATCTTTTTGACAGTCAAATTTCCAGGTAATATTAAATGTTTGCAAGTAGAGCTAAAAACCATGTAGGTTTTAATCTAACGGTAGGATCTTGCAAAATCTATCCTATACCAGAATGCGACTGCGATTGAATTCAGAAAACAAGCGAAAGTCATAGAAACTCATCGCGATTCAATTCCGCTTTTTGACCAAGAAATATGCTTCAATCAAAGTATGACAATACGTTTTGAGTACATACGTTAACAATGTCAAAATTTATGACTACAATGTCAGATTTGATATTTCAAAACTTTAGTAGTAGCCCTCGTATACGAGTAGGAAGAGAGATGTAATGCAATAAATTAAATTTATTGAGATGAATGATTAATTTTCCTGTATTTTTGACTTGAATTTTGAATGAATGATGAAATTTGTATAGAAACTTGCATCCTAAAAACTCAATTTTTTCAAAGGCATCAATCTAATTATTTATTAGGGTCCTTTGAATACTAACTTACCTGAAGAATCAATTAGTTTGTGGTATAATTTTTGATTCTAAAACTGTCATTCACGAATCCTGAGTGGTATTATCTATATTTCAAGATATTTTGGTAGTCATTCAAAATGATCAAGTATATTTATTAGAGTTAAAACCTTACTATTAATAAAGATATAATTATTCTACTAAAATTATAAGTTCAATGTGATAGATTATAATGTGATATGGACCTCTTTGAACCAGCTAGAATCACTTTTGGAAACTCCTGTGTATGTTTTCCTTCAAAAAATCTGAAAGCTAATCCAATGAAATATCCTTCTGTCCTAAATCATCAGTTTCCATTTTAAATTTTAGAGTTGATAACTTTCTCATCCATTTCATAATGAAATTTTCAGAATTTATTATGCCCTTTTCTTCGATACGCCTTTCCCACGCGTGGTGCAATTTGAACGAATCTTCAAACTACAGCAGGGCTTACTGCGAGGAATTCTTTTAAAGATTAAACATTTTCAAAAGCACGCTTCTTCAATTTCAGAGGTCCTTGCACCTCCTACCTACTTCACGTTCAGAATTGGTTAAGGGCTCAAAACTTTACAATGCAAAAAATGCACAAACATTTGCTAATTGAAATCAAATCATATGAAAACATATTTTCCTGCATTTCGCAATTATTTGAGTGTATATTTACTGGAAAGTACCTTCTACTCTGTAAACGACTTTTATTCTAATAATGACGGTCATGCTTCATACTGGATAATTTCTTCGTTATCATTATTTGGATCTGAGAGTACATATCCAAAGTCTTCTGCAAAAACTGTAGTTTTTTCTAAGTTCAAACGAGCCCGTGTCATATCTGATTTTAGTATAGGTGAGTTGCTTACTGTTGATCGTTTTTGGGAATATTAAAGTTTTCTTTTACATTTTTGTGTTAAAATTTGTTCATAAAGTATGACAACATAAATCTTAGTTAATCATGGTACTGCTCGGTATCGAGTTATGAAACTATGATTTTTGTAAAACCTCCATATTATTTAAAATATAAGAACTGTGAAATATGAGACATTATTGAGAAATGCGATAGATTGAGTTAGTACCCTACGTCGCGCCGCTGATTAAAGGGTTAAAATTGCTATTTGAACTGGGATGGTTTTCGAAACGGTGTGTAAACAACTAGAGGCATATTTGGAAAATTATAGGTCTGATTCGCGATTTGATGGAAGGTAAATATCAGAAATAGGGAAAATAAAACAGGGATCGTTATATTTCACTGAAAATTTGAATGTTATTTTATCATGAAAACCATGTTATTAGATATAAGTATGGAAATGAATTGATTTTATCGATAAGATTGAATATAATATTTAGGAATATATGGATAAGTTGAATGATCTTCGTAGGACCTGAAACTTTTTATGGAATCAGATATAGAACTATGGAGAAAACACAAGAAAAGGAAAATAGATAGGAAAAATTCACAGGGTTTGAGATAAGCCCAAATATTCCTGAAAAAAAAAAGAAAATCTTCTCTTCATAAGAACTATTTATCAGAAAATGCAACGTGTAGATTATGTTACGTGGATAACGAAACTCAACCTCTCCTGCGAAGACTACGAAACTCCAGAGCAGTACACCTGGTGTACCACGTCTTCTAGACTACATAAAATCCAAGATTAGTATTTTTTATAAAGTCAATATTCTTTTGGTAATCCATAAATTATATGATAGTTACAGATGAAAATACTTTATATATAAAAATTCATTTTACAATCATAATTTTTCATGAATAAAGTATAAATTATTTCTTCTTAAAATGTCATCAAGATTCAATATTATATATATATATATATATATATATATATATATATATATATATACATAAAAGAATATAAGAATATAAGAGGGTTAGTCAAAGGTAACTCAACATACCTTAGATTAAATTTACAAATCACCTTGTAAATTAATATACAAGAGGAGTTGACACTTTTTAGTATCAATGTGATATCTTCTACAAGGAAGTGTATATACTGTATATTTTACAAATATATTCATAAAAAGAAACGGAAATTTATAGACAACAAGAAAGGTACCCCGGAGAGGTATTGAGTGGATCAAATTTTTAATAAAATAAAATAAATTTATTATCAGATCCAATATATTAAGAATATTGGGGTTCATAGTTTGGATCTGATTTAAGTATGATGGATGTTTTGAAAGAATTTTCAGTGACTCTCTGTGCTATTCCTTCCTTTTTTTTTCTTTAGAGGCTAGGTCGATTTATTTTTCAAAAATTGCTTCTACCGATGAAATATCTATCAACCGAACAGAAAATCTCTAATACCACGAAAACGAATAATTAACTTAATATTTAGAAAGAAAAATGCTTTATTGTCAAACAATTGTTACAATTTGTATACAAAAGCTTGTTAATACTGAGAAACAAATATAAAAATAACTGAATAAAGAGAAGAATGGAATAAAATTTCAATAAACACAAGAAAATCACAATAAATAACAAAATTATAGGTAATAATTAGTATATAAGTCCATAGCAAAAATTAAACCAGTATGCAGCATGTCCGGAATTAAATATTATTAATAGAAATTATTTACACACTTGCACAGTGAATATGCCCTCAAATTATTGCGGAATGTGGGAAAAGATTATATCGATTTGATTTCAATTGGCAAGTGATTGTGCATTTTTTACGTTGTAAAATATTGAGCCCTTTCGCCTTCCTAAGTGGATAGCCGTGCAACGACCATTCTGAAATTGGAAAAGCGTGTTCACAGCTTAGGCAAACGGATTCAAAGATAAAAAACGACAAGAAGAATCATAATTTTTAATCTTTTGGAGATTGAAAATTGCAGATAGACTAAGTAAAATCAGACGAACTAACTAATATTCAACGAGTTCTTCAGAAAGACAAATCAAAATTATCAAAATTAAACTTGGCTCTAGTTCATTTCACAAAAATCAGTTCCTACACAATTTTATTATACATTATAGTATTTTTAACTATGATTTTAGTAATCCTTATAGTACATAGAAAAAAAATAAATAAAAAAAAGAAAAATCAGGATACCAGAGATTTCAAGAATTTTCTTATTATTTCAAACTCTGAAGAAGCCCCATAGTTTTCTCTTCGGCCGGAAAAGTTAGGAAACGAAAAAGGCCGAGTCACAATAAAATAAATGATCACCTTCTATTTTCATAAAATGTATAAAAAGAATCACGTTATATAAAAAGTAAGATTGCTTTTTGTAATTTAGAGAATAAACGTCTTCATTGTTTTTTAAAAAGTATTTTTCGGAGTAACATAACATTATTTGCGGAATGTCTGAAAATATGAAAAAGATTTTATTTCAATTGGCAAGTGATTGTGCATTTTTTGCATTGTAAAATATTGAGCCCTTAACTAATTATGAACGTGGAGTAATGTTTGTGGACATGATCATGATACCTCCATGAGATATATTAGTTCTATCGAATCTGGATACTGTGATATAGTTTTTGACAAAAACAGACTCATTATTATTTAAAAAATGTTCAGTATAATGAAACAATTTTGTGATATTGAATTCCATATAGCAGGTCATGTCAAAAATGATTTCTTCATTATAATAAATTCTATCCGCGATTATACATTCTTTATAATCATTCTAGTAATCAAATTCTTCATCATTCCAAATTCAAATTTTTTGTATTTACCAATTCAGTTTCTGAAGGAACTCAACCGACGTAAAACATAAGCCCAACAAAACAACTGGATGGCTCATAAATTAATCTACTACATTACAAGTCGTGCATATACGTCACAACTCATTTAACCTGCCCTTTTAAGCAGTTATTTCGACAACTTTTGAGAATGAGAATGAGAAAAAAAAACGTTGGAAAAGGAAAATATCCCACCTTAGTCGTCTAGAAACATGCGTTGTGACCATTTGGCAGAAACGAAACATTTGACAAACGATTTCCGTTATCACTAACGGCTGCCACTCACTTTATGTTTTCGGTTATCTCTTTTAATGTACACGCAATTTTATGGGGTTTTAGGATTTCCGAAATGGCTTAAATACCAGTTGAATTAGTGGAAAGGTATAAAGCTCAAACAGTGTCGTAGAAACTTATAGAAGTCAATAGAAACGAAATAATTTCGTTGAATAAATAGAATGAGTTTCTACTTCGAAATTATTGTATATATGAATTACAACCTTATGGGATTATTATGTATAAAACTTTTTGTTAACGGCGCTGTTGATTTTCAAGATCGAAAATACTATTCTTTATGGTTCACTTGGGAATATTAGTATAAAAGAACTGATACCAAAAACGATTACATGTGAAAGTTGAGAAGAACCCAATACACGAAGCATAAGGAGTGAATAAAAGCTGAGAAAATCTAAAATAGAAAATAATAGCAAAATGCAAAATGAGCCCTTGGTACCCAAAATTTGAGCAACAAAAACACGGTACTGATAAAACCCCATGGTTCTGCAGCGAAGTCAAAGAACGATGTATCAAAAAAAGAAATCCGGATGACTTTTATAGCTTCCAAAAATAGATGTGGGGATTCATCAGAACTCAGAGAAAAGTAGCAAGTGAATATAGTAGCTCAAACTACATAACAAAGGAAACTTGGGTCCAATATGTTGAAGAATTGTATGAAAAAGAAGATACAGAAAGCATACCGGACACTCCAGAAATCACAACTAACGAAGTAGCTGAAATAGAAAAAAAGATATATAGAAAAAGTCCTGGCCCATACGGCATTCCAAATGAACTTCTTGGACACGGCGGGAGAAGCCTGAGAAACCAGAGAAACAATATCCAGACCAAAATCAATGGAATAACTACCGAAGAAATTCCTGAAACAGTGGTATTCTCTTGGCCTCGTATTGTTCAACATCATCAACAAAATGAGGAACGAAGACGTCAAGTTCCTATGCTATACCGATTATGCTGTTCAGATTGCGGAAAATGAAGATAACCTACAGAGATTACTTGTCAAATCCAACACAACGGCAAAAAGTTTAAAAATGAAGATATCTGCAGCAAAAACCTAATGCACTGGTTGTAGATATAGAAATTATACAAGAGATGAAATTTGAATATCGAGGCATAGAAATATCGAACCAAGCGGCAAAACCAGCACGAACCTCAGCTTATCTAAACGGGACAATCTTCCGAAATAAATATATCGGAATCGAGACCAAATCCCGAATCTACAAGGAAACCAGACCAGATACATTTTGAAAGTTTGAAAAAATCAGTGGAACCAATCACAAAAGACGAATGATTCTCCACCACGACAATTAGAGCTTTCACACATCAGTTCAAACAAAAACGTGTTTTTGAACAGTTTAAACATCGAATTGATGAGTCATCTTCTGTACAGTCCTTGTTTGGTACCCAATGATTTCTTTTTATTTTCGCACTTCAAGAATTAATTGCGAGGTTGACGTTTCTCTACACTTGAAGAATAAAAAATGAAGCTATATACAAAAATATTTCAATTTGTGTGTCTCAAACCCCTCATATTTCACTTTTTCTTCAAAGTCGAATATTATCAGACTTTTGGTGCTTCACTTAGAACTGGAGTCATTGCTTCTTGAATAAATATTCACTATTAGTGGCGATTATTGTCAGTTTTCAGTCATTCCACTACAAACCGTCGATTTATAAATAGAAATATCTTCTAAATTAACTTCTTAATTATTCATTCTATCAGCAGAACATCCTTGTTAAAATTACGGATAATTTACCTCAGGCAAATGTCACCTGTAGATTACTGTTCTGCACTGTATGTAGATTCATTCATATCATTAAAACAACATATGGATCCAATTTTATCTAGATATAATTCGAAAACTTGGGAGTTCGAGACTTCAGAACGAACGTACAACATAAATTTCAATATAATATGATATCAAAAAACTTATTGCTTATTGATTACAGCTTATTAGTTATCGAATTCACCCTTCTATTATCATAAAAGCCCTGGTGAATGCCTATGAACTGAAGAAGATGTTTTGGCATTACAAGAATTTTAATTTATTTGTTAAAGTGTGGGGTTGAAACTTTTAATAGATCGTTTAGAGGGTTGAGAGTGTTATAGGTATTAACACGTCATTTTTGATATACAGCAACATGTGTTTCTATTTTAGAAACCGAAGGGGTATGAGGGAAATTTATTATAATGAGACGAAGGAATTTGGTGTGACTATTATCGAGTATCATAGAAAATATCATCATAAAAACATGTATAATGGATGTAAGTCATTATATTTAATCATTATATGGATATTTGGAATGGAATATAGATGTATAGAGAAACATATATAAATTTCTATGGTTTTCTACTTCATAAACTTATTTTGGATCTTTTTGATTGATAGTTTTAATGTTAAGTTCCATTTGATTGAATATTTTTCCATCCGTTAAAAATCAATTTGAAGTTATCTGATTGAAGACGACAACCAATCAGTACAACATTATACTGAAAACAGATCCCATGGACTTCACGTTGCTATGGATATCTTCTTTTTCTTCTTCATCTTAAGCTAGGACTTAGTCCTGTGTTCGCATCGATGGCTGCTTAGCTGCAGCTGGGATGATGAAGACCAGCTTACGTACCATCTTGTAGGTGATCGTCCTGTCTCCTTTGCAATCTTTGCGGATCGGTCATCTGACATTCTGTTCACGTGGTCTCTCTATTCCATCCTCTTCCTGATTATGTTGGGGTGGATCTTCCTTCTCTTCAGTAGAGTTGTTACATGCTCCAATCGTACCCTATCAAATACTTGGGTGAGATCGATGAGATGGATATAAGTATATTTATTCATTTTGATTTAACGTTTGAGTATTTGATATTTCAAAATGTAACGATTTGGTTGTAATGCTTAAGAAGACGGATAAATTGGAGTTGGTTTAAAAGGATTGGGCTGTGAACAAGAAAAAAAAAAGATGGTACAGGGCTTGAAGAAAATACCATCATTACCATGTGGAACCTAAGAAGTGAGCTGTCATAAGAAAAATATTATGAAGAAATAGAAGTCATTATTGGCCCATTCAAATTTGTTGTATTTCAATAAACACGAGCTGCTCACGATTATATTTTAAAAACGGGAACAAAGTTTCGCAGAAATGGAGAAAACGATAAATTCATGGAATGAAAATACCCCCAAAGGACTGTAACGGAAATTTTATCACAAAGCCACGAAAGAATTATCTTGGCGAGGTGGGAAGCTGCTGTTTGCTATAGTCACTGGTAATCAGTAAAACGTGCACTGGTGTGATAAATATGATTGAAAATTTGAGAAAATTGTTTGCAGAAGCGATTTGTTTGCGTACCAAGGAAAAAAAATACTAATTACTCCAAAAGATCGACGACGGTTAGTAGATTAGCCTAAAGTGGTGTACAAGAGCAAAAGTTTATAAAAATTACAATGCAAACTCAATAAAATCCTCCTCAAATATTGACGAAGAACATTTAAATCGAATTATTAATAGTTTGCGTATTGGAAATATATTTTCATTAGTTATACCAACATACACGTCTGGATCTTCACTCAATTTTTCCAATTATTCTTTTGTTGATTGCAACTTCAAATAAATTGTTTTTGCGATGTATTTCTTCTATAATTAGCAATTTTTTTTATATGAGTCACTCTCGAACATTGATAAAAGATCAAAAATGTCACAATAATTTTCTCAACCATGTTGCTTATAGGCAAGATCTGTTATAAAAAATTTTTGTCGTATCCCACAATGAGAGCTGTATTATTATCTGGAAAAAGTCGCCTGGAAAAGTTTTGTAATAGTTATTTACGTTATTACGTGATTTAGTAGGGTACGAGATAGATGTTTATGGACGAGGTGACGAAGGAGCCGAGCCAAGAATATCTAATCGAGTACCGTGATAATAGGTTAGTATATGGTGATAATTGGTTGGCTACAGACAAGAAAAATGCGTAGGTTGAAGAGCTGGAATACACACTGTTGGTGGGGCACCTAGAAAACATTCCTGAATTCCACAATCTTAAGTATCCAGTAAAGTACACCGGACATTACTTCAGAAGGACTTCGTAAACGCTGTTGGCCAACGCTGGGGCTGATATCAATGTTTTAACACAGCATAGTGGATGGAAGACTTCATCAGTGGCTGAAAATATGTGAAATAATCCATCGAGAGTGAAAAGAAAATAGCAAAAATGATACAAGAAGGTGAAACTTTTGTACAAGTGTTAAACCAAAACCACACATCTTTCAGAATTATTGAAAATAAAGAATACATCAAGTAATTCCTACAAGAAATGTTTCTGGTAACAGTAGTTGTACCATTACTGTTAACATTCTGAAATAAGAATAAAAGTTTAATTATTTAAGTTGATTGATTATTAATTTCTAATTATCTCAAACGGGATTAAGAGTGTAAAGTGCCATTTTCCGGACACAAATTAGGACTGTAAAGTCGATTTATGTATGAGAAAAAAAGAAGTTCAAATTGTGTTAACCAGTGTAATTAATCAGTAGTCTCTTCAAATACTTCTATTATCCAGCAATGATTTGCAAGACTTATTAGTTCCTCATGGAAACACATAAGAACACCTCTCGCATAGTGTAAGTCATACCCCACCAACAGTGGTAAAATATGTCTATTTGTTGACGAGACCTAGTTTCTTTTGGAATAATCCTGATCTTACGGCACTTCATAGGACCAAATCTATTGACCTAATGTTAAGGACTAAAGATTGGAGATTCTGACTCTTCCTTCCTTATTAATCTTTGAATCCGTGTAACCAAATTCGTAAGTACGCTCCTCCAATTTCAGAAAGATCGTTACGCGGAGCCCGACCTTTACCTACCCACTCCACGTTCAGAATTAGTTGAGGGCTCGATATTTGACAATGAAAGAAATGCAGAATCATTTGCCAATTGAAATCAAATTGATATCATGTTTGCCCACATTCCGCAATAATTTGAGGGCATATTTACTGGATAGTGCCTCCTTTTGTCCACAAATTGTTACAGTTTTTTTTACACTAAAGCATTTCTTCTTCTTCATGGCAAATTTTGCTCATTGAAGTATTTAGGTTCACCAAATCTGTGACGAAGTTTTTAAATGAATGTCAACTGGGTTTCAAACGTGCATATGCACAATATAGATTATTATCGACCTAAATGCGGTTCATATCAGCAATGTTTGCTTTTGTCGTTGCCGTATTGAGTTTCGAGTATTATTACGTTAACCTCCCTGATATTTATTTTGCACATCCCCCTTGTTTATCGAATGGAATCATGTTGAAAGTAGGTATGTCGTAATTTCATTTTAACGGTGTATGTATCGATGCTAGATAGTATGGATATGCAGTAGATGGATGTTTACTATGGGACAACATTTGACAATTTGCGTGTATTTCGATAGAATTATACAAACTCAATAGCTGATGTAACGTGGTTACAAACAATTTTTTCATGGAGATATACATTCTTTTACTGTGTTAGTTTTCATTCATATTTACAGGATCTATGTTAAAATGCTGTAACATACAAAAAATTACAATATAAAGATTTTTCAACAAAAAGGTACTCTCCACTTAACGCTATGAAATCTATGGCTCAAGAGATATGTAGAGTTTTAGATTGTTGTTTATGCAAAGAACGCCGTTCGCTATGAAGAGACACTCTGAAGAAAATTATCATAAATTGTAGTTATTTCTTAAAAATACACACATCACAAACATTTTTTGGAAAACATTGCAAGCGAATTAATTTGTTAATGTCAATTTTTTCAAAACCTGTCACCAATAATTATTTGAAGTTTCAACATAGACTTGACATTTAATGTGTATGCCGAAATGCATTCGTTGTATGGTTGGGTTTCTGGAAATCTTCAGAAGCCAGAAGGTTCCATCCTGAAGGCTTTTCGGACAGAATTATACCTGACTGTAGGATATTTCTTAAGCTGGGCCCACACTAGCGACTAATGTCAATGCCCATTAGTGCGATAATTTTTAACAGGCTAAAGCGGGTGGTTACACTTTAAAAGTCGACCTGAATACCAACTATTGCCGCTACAAACGCCGTTAATCACAGTCAGTAATCTTTATAGAGAATGCATCCTACCACTCGTGGCAATTCCTTGAGGTACCAAATAGTAGTAGTAACAAAGTTCAAATTTTAGCATTTATGACTGAAAAAAATATTATTCCTGTCAGCGTAAAAAAGGCCCAGCAATCAAAGAATTAATTACTGTTATTAATGAAAATTTACTATATTGACATGTTGTGCAAAGAACAGGATCAACCTCTTCTCAGACTACCTTTTAACTATTACATACTCAGTTCCCAGAACTGAGTGAAGAGGTTGTAGAATTCGTAAGCTCTAGCAGTACCTTTTTCACAACCTTTCATAATTCAATCAAATGATGACTCTAGTTCAGACAATTCTGATGATTATTATTTATAAAGATACTGGAATTGAAATTTTTTTTCCTTGTTTTATTTGCAAAGAATTTATTTTCCTTTATGGTTTTTGCTTTGAAATTTCGTTTTCCAAAAAATCAAACGAATGGGGTACAAAAAGGGCTCAGTGCAATAATATAAACATATATATATATATATATATATATATATATATATATATAATATAAAAATGAAAAATTTATAAAGTGAGGTATTTACGCCTATGGTAGATTCAAAAAAATTGTCGGCAAAGGTTTTTATAATCTGCAATTGATATTTCAACACTTTACTAAACAAGTTAGTCATGCTGTAAGATATAATATAAATGGAATGGATATAACATGACTCCATTCCAATAAGTATGTATTTAACAAAAAATGTTTTTGTTCTGTGTCGGAAGCATACAGTTTTGTAATTATTGCGACCAAGAACAAGATTTTCACCTTGTCTAGATCTAATCACACAGAAATGATACAGACTGCAAAACATTATTCAAGAGATTTACCAAAGGGAAAACCATTCATAAGAAAGGAAGCCTTAGATATTAATAATGAAGATATTGGTAACGAATATCAGTTAGCGCGAGTTTACTTCCTTTTTCTTATAATTTGTATAAATCATCAGTTTTATCTAAAAATTATAATAAAGTTGAATTGCAGTTGAAGAATACTGATCAATTAGTGATATTGGAAACTCATTAAAGTGTGTCATGATTAGAATTGAAGTTACGAATAACATTAATCAAACTAAATGTGGCCAATAATATTTTAAATCGATTGAATGGCATTTACATCCCTTTGAATCACAAAGTTCGTCGTTAATCTCGTGTTTGACTTTTGATAATTAATTAATTGGACAATTTCATGAAATTTGCTGATTGAACTTGTGCAGTCAATAGAAATTCAATTAGAGGCCTTTTTTTTTAACATAAAACTATCATTGGATATGAAACTGTTCAAATACGAGGGTTGCTACTTAAGTTTTGAGATACGGCACCACTAATGTGAATGTGTCAAATATGATAGTGCCATCATTTTTAAATGGTGATCGTACACAGGACATGTTATCACACAATATCTATTTTAGTTGTGTGCAGATACTTGAATTGGCTGTTGTGCTAGAAAACATCGATGCTGTGCGTCAACTTATATTCATAATCTTCTCAAAATACCCCCTTACTATTGCATATTCAATCCCTCGCAATTAATTCATTTTCCTTTATGGTTTTTGCTTCAAAATTCCGTTTTCCAGAAAAAAGAAAACGATTGGAGTTCAAAAAGGGATCAGCTCACGTCTGGTATCAAGCTTAGTTGTAGATTAAATCCAATAATACATGTCGCTCATCCTTTCATTTGTTCAAGTATGTTTTGATCGCAAAAAAATTATTTCTGGCAAACCCCGGAGACGTGGTTTACGGGTAAAAAATTATTGACAGCAATGTTCGCAATGCATCTGTTTGATACATGATTGTGAAATTTACTAACGAGAACTCAAATGTGTCTGGTTGTAATTTTTTTGTTTTCTATACTTAGGTTCAAAATTTCTTTTTTCACTATGATTTAAAGTATTTATGTTATAAAAAAATGGTAACTTACATAAAAATATAACCTAAATAGGTAGGTACTCAAATGAAATGATATTATTTCTCACATTGTAGATTGGTAACACAATAAAATCTGGCATTCCTATGTGAATCAAACAATAGAACATATTCTTAGAAACATTTCAAATAAAAATATCTAGAGAGGCGATCTTTTCACTCGAGTCTTCTTTTTCTTGCAACCTTGAATTACATGGTGTGCAAACTGGAGTTGTTGGATCTACTGTATCTTCTGCGGCCACTGGTCCAGCTTCTTCATCGGGCTCTTCCGTTGGTTCGAATCTTCTGAAACCTTCAGAGAGAGAACGTAGCATGCAGATTTCTTTTTTGTAGTTGTGGTAAGGCTAATCCGTGTCCCAGCTTCGAAAGAAAAAGGCAACGCCTCATATTCTGTCCATTTCCGATTTAAATCACTTGTGCATTGATGCCTGCAACGTTCAACATAGAAAAAAAACATCGGCCAACGACGTGTGTTTCTAGCAACGTCGTATGAAGCGCAGAGCTTATCGACAACATCGACACCAGACTTGGTTTTATTATAACCATTTATGGTTTCGTAGCTGGTCGTGAATCCTGATCTATGGAATCATCGTAACGCTGAGAAGATATAACAAGAACATTCCGATTCTATTTTGGTACGTAGGAAATAAGCGTTGATTGTTCTCCAAAACCAAACATACTTGACTGTGGTGGTCGCCTCTTGACATCCAGCAGTTCTACTGGCAGTTTTTTTCTATTTTTTTTTATTGTGCCAACATATGACAGTCCAATCGACCAATTATCCGCCGTTATGTTTCGCCCTGTTGTGCCAATCTTCTAACGACATCAGATTGTTTATTACTTTGTTTATAGGATCCCCGGGGTTGTCTTCCAGAATACCTATATTTCCATGCAAAAAGTATAAAAAGTAACTACATCACACATAGCGTAAATCGTAAATTTTCACTGTGTTTTTCGTCAATGTTAATACACTGTCCTAATGAATAGCTGTGTTTACAATTATTAACAAAATTGTCGAAGAGATCACGAATCTGCGCAATGTTGTCAAAAGCTTTTCTTTCAGGTATTGTGATGTGGTTATCGAAACGCAGGCATCTCATAAGAAAATTGAATTTTTTGAGACTCATAACAAACAAAAATATTTCCACGCCGTGTCCATCTGTACCTCATAGATCTTCCAACATGATTTGATTCGCTTGTAAAGTTCCTGCTAGATATAAAAGGCCTATAGGAGCTTTGAATTAGGTCATTTGTGTATTATCTGCATCACGTTGTTGACCAAAACGATTCCTTAGTTCATGTTGAATGTACTTATTTGTGAGCTCGACTTTCCTTGCAGCGAACCAAATGACTCCAACATTCTATAGGTAACTTTGCTAGTTGTGCTTCATATATTTAAATTTTTATATTGCTTGGAAAGAGATTAAAGTTGTTGCGATGTTGTCGAATTTCGTAGCGGAAAAACGCAAGGATAAGGTTCGACGTTATGACAAAAAAATAAAAGATACGTCCTTATAAATCCGTTCAATATATTTAGCTAATACACTGGTGGTGTTGATTTAGTTGTCAGTATGATCTGATTCTTTGAAATCTTGTACCATATAATAAATGACAAATACGCGTATTTTACCATCTATTAGATCTCACAATGACAAACGCGTTGTTTTCATACCAGCGAGTTAGAAATCTATAACGAAACCATCAATAGGAATGTCTTTGACTCGAGGTAGCTGAAACTTTGTGCACACTTGGACAGAGAAAACCAATCAAGAACCGCAATTCCAGTGAAAGTGATATTTAGGCTAAAAAGCATAAACGTCCTGCACAGCATTTTCCTCTTACTATAGTATATCAAGATCAAGTGTTTTATTATATTTAAAAATAAGTCTCAAAAAGTTGTTAATTTCAAAATTTATTGTTGTGGGTCACAAGGGATTGATATATTATAATTTATTTCTACTTAACTTCTTAAGGAAGTGAGGATTGAAATGACCACAGTAATTGGTGGTGGTTGATTTCCTCGTTTTTGAACAACTGTAATACCACAACACAACAACTTCTTTACGAATATAACTAACTAATTTTCCACCAATTTGAGAATGTGGTATGAAGTGGTTACTGTGAAAAATATTTTCTACAAATTTCATAAAATCAAAATGACAGGGTTTGTAATCCAGATAGATTTTTGTGACAATTATATTAGCTAGAGCGTCAAACTCTCATTAAACCCATGATTAACGCAACCGTGACTTACTTTAAGCTGCAGGATTGGATGATCGGAGCTTCTCCAAGAAAATTATTCAATCTCTACTTGTTTTGATCGGCACCTGACGGTTTAGAAACACTTGCAGCTTCATAGTGAATATTTGAGGTACTTTTCAGCATCGAGTGACGACGACTTATAGTTCAATTCAGAGAAACATATAAGTAACACATTTCTAGAAAAATGAGTGTTTTTTGCATCGATTAGTATACTTTCTTTTCGATGTTATAGGTAGCATATTATTTTTTATGTTTGATGCTAAATTCAATGTATTAAGAGTATAAAAACTGTCATCTCTTGTCTTTAGTCAGCTATTATTCCATAGATTGAGTGTCTACATCTAATATTTATCTTCTTTTTTTATGCAGGGTGTTTCTAATAAAGATGATTCCGTCTTTAGGATAGATAGAAAATATTTGGGGTTTGCTCACTAAAGAATTTGAAATTTTATACAAATATGTTTTGAAAGCTCGCACACCCTGTAATTGAGCATTAACTTTTTGCACTCACATCAATTCAATGGTATTCAATTTTCGCAATGATACAACAAGATTTTTGGTGTCTTATTTAACACATTTGAGCTCACATCCACGTGAAACTCACCTGTTTTAAATGAGAAAACCATATTTTGAAAATTTTATTCTATATAGGTAATAATACGATATTTTGTGCCTGTGGTAAGCATCTTTTCCTGGAAGGCTATCTTATACGATTTCAGCAATATTAATCTTCAAGTTTCAGCCATGTGAACTCCGGAATCAGTTACCGAAATGCTTTTTCACTCAGCTGTCAGATATTTTTTAAAAATAAAGGTAGTAGATTCCTATTACCAAACGTTTCTACTCAACATCGTGGTAAAAGCTTTCATTGAAGAGAATTTCATTCCCTAATTTTTCCATTACATTTACTTTCCTCAAATATCCTTGCACTTACTTTGATGTACCCTACATTTGATTATGGATCTCAAGATAATGGAAGTTATTGATTTCAATGTTATTCTTCATTGGATCACCCTAAATAAAGTCTTAAATATCTATCAATCAGAAAAATATGTTTCGCAGTTCGTCGTAGAGAATTTTGATTCTTTTTCATAAAATAAGGCTCATAATGGTGAAATTAGATTGATTTCAGTGGCTTAAAATAAATTAATTTATAACAGCAGCAGTCACTGATTTGTTACAATTTTTGAATTTATCTATTTGATAAAATTTTAATATGGTCCGAGAGATTTCCGTGCTTGGTATAGAATTCATCTCAGAGAAGTTGACGAGACAACAATAGATCTCTTCATCCGTTATTTCCCTTACAAAGGTATGAAGTGATATTGGAAATGAAATATCTCGCTCCGATACACTCTTTCAACCAGTCAGATGTAAATAAGGGATGTAACTGCCGCAAAGGGTAGCGCTTGCATCGAAATATCGAATTAAATTCCAAATGTCCGCCGTTTCTTAAGTGCAAACTCTGTAATAAAAATTGTTCTGTTTCTACGGGGTTTGATTCCAAATAAGTTGACTTAGTGGAAACGCCTGGCGTATTCGAGATTAAGACAATTCACGGAAATAAATTTATACAGATTTTTTGTTAAAAATACTGGCAACATTTCACTCAAGGAAGGTAAAATTTGAAAAAGGAAAAAAAGGGAAAATACAAATATCGGAGAGATCAGATATAAAGAAGTCAAAGAGGCGATACGGATAATCAAAGGCAACAAAACGAATAGAGCGAATAATTTCCAGATATAGTACAATACCTGGGAAAAGAAGGCAATGCCTAGATATAGAAGATGATGAACAAAGCATAAAAGTCAACAACACCAAAGGAATGGTAGAAGAATCTGCTAGTTTCAATTCACAAGAAACTAGAAGAAAAATTTGGCGAGAACCACAGACCAAGATGCCTAATGTTTTTGAATATATACACTAGGATCATACAGACGTCGACATAGGGCAGCAAATTTGCATAAAGTGGACGAAATGCATTGTCAAAATGAAAAAAATTACAAAAGGGATTCCAAAAAGGGTTACAGTAAGTGTTCAATTTGGTGAGAGCAACTTTTCTCAATGAAGAGGCAAGAACGCGGTCCTTGAGAAGAGACCATAGAAAGAAATCACGTGCGAGCCACACAAAAAATCCTCGTCTGTCTATCCATTCTTTAAAATGAACATTAAGGTACTCCCACACATAATACATAGTGCGGCGAAGCTACATCGTGTATGAAATGACGAATGTTCGCGAGTTTTGATCATTGTCCAACCTAAATCTAAATCACACACACACCTCTGACAGGTATAATTCTTCTTCAATAAGGACGTGAGTTTCCTGGTCGTTCCAGTACACGCAGTTATGCCGATTGATCGTACCGTTAAGCTTGAAGGCTGCTTCATGCGACCAAATAATTGAATACTGGAACTACGAATCATCCTAACTGCATCAGAGGTATCACTCGCAAAATTCCAACCTACGATCGAAATCATCTTCGTGGATTGCGTGGAGGAAACACGATAGTGACGCGTTTCAGCATTCGTCGTCAAGAGCGATCGAATACTTGAAGTTCTAGCGCTAGCAACAGTGCAGACTGCTCAACTAACGCGAACGCCACTGTTTGCATATTATCGTTAATTCTTACAGATACCAGTCGTCTTAAGAATTTTTCGTACGCCCCCCACATTGTTGATCGATTTGGTAGCGGTGAATTATGCTGATTTGGTAGCGGCGAGCTAGGAAGTTGTTGAAATTCGGTCATCATAGTTTTTTAAGCCTAGTCCGTACGCAGATACGAAATAACAAAAAAAAACTTGAAGCGTGAACTAGTATCGGATATAATATGCGAAACCGCGTCTACTTGACAACACACACAACTGTCTGAAACACGAACATGCTTCGTTTTAATCTTTATCGACAACGTTGTCGGACTTATTCCAATTTTTCGAGAGTGTTGCCTGACTTATGCAGAAGGAAAACTAAGTGGACAAGAATCTGGAACAACCAGCAGTAAAATAATAGCGGAGGCTACAAAAAAAAATTGGTAAAAGCAGAAAATATATACAATGCATTGGATAAAACAGTGTTCAATGCTATAAAGATATATTTGAACAGATTCGGAAATGAAGTAGACGTTGACTGAGACTGTTAATAATTGTTTCTTGTAATTTGGCAGTTGTCAAATATCTCGAATATAAAAATTAAGTCTCTGTCAAGTATGAAAATCTAAAACAAAACGAACTACAACAAAATCAAGATCTGAGGAAATCGTTTACGGTTAATTACTTTGCGAAAATGACAATAGTCAGACTTTTGTTAAGTGGATTTTTTTTTGTTCAGCAAACGCATTCAAAGAAACAATACTGTCAAATTTTGAAAATCAACACCCTTCTTAGCTTCCAATATCTAGAACGGCTCATTATTAGACAATATAAGTAACTAATGAAATGTTTCAAATTATTACTAGTTTCTTAATTTAAGGTTTAAGGCTAAAAGTGGCCCACAGTGAAACACCTCTGTTTCACTGTGGGCCAGCAGTGTTTCAGTGTGAATTATCAGTATTTTGGTGTGCATTATAATGTGTTCTTTTGACTAAAAAATGCGGAAGACTACATTGCGTCGTAAAATCTGCAGAGACAATGAAGAATGCTATAAACCTGCTTAATAGTGGTATAAATTTAAGAAAGGTATCTGAAATTACAGGGGTTCTTTATGTTGCTCTGAATCCTTTTGTAAAAATTAGACTCACTCCCAACTAGAAGCAGAAAATGGGGTTTGTTCCAACAATAACAGAATGCAGAAAATTAGCTTACGATATGTCTGAAGCAAATCAAATACAGATTCCTGAAAGCTAAACAGGTTTAGAGGTATAAGAAAGCGCCATCCTAGTAATAGTATGACCCCATTAGATCCACATAATGTACAATTATTTTTCAAGAAGTTGGAAACACTCACAATTACACTGTCTGACACGCGTTTCGTGTGTTATCATCTTCAGAGAGTTTAACTAAACTGGTGCACAATTTACCTCAAGTCTCTGAAGACGATAATTTGGTTACCAAATTTTCAGTTAATAGGCAATCTACCGCACTTCTTAAATGTTTACTAAGTCTGCTAGCTGACGCACTTTCAGTTGGCGATCATCCAGTACCGCTTCGTAGACTTTCTTCCACATTTCTGTAGTCGTTGCCTCATTTGATCAACCAGTAAGATGCTGGACTTCGCGGGTCGTACGGACTACTACCTAACATTTTACTGTTGATAATGAAGGAGCAATCTCTTTTAGAGTAGAATCTATTTCAACTATCATATTGGTTGGGCTAATGCCTATCAAATTAAACTTAAATCACTGAAAACGTTCACTACTGATGGCTGCCAAACAAATACTAAACGACGTGGTGTCTTTAAACTTGGAATATATTTTGTATAGATGGTGTACTTTCTAATATATAAAGTGGTATTTTTGAAATTACCACCGCCATATCTAGGTCAGGCTGGGTACTTCTAAGACCATCCTCGTAGTTGAACAATTATGTGATAATTGCAAACAGCCTGTTCCAAATCGAAAACTGAGTTTGTCTCTGAACAAATTATCGAATAATACAAATAAATCTCATTAGTTTCATCTAAAAAATCCAAGTATCTATTGTCTATTTTAAGACCAAAACTTTCCTGCTAATTTCCCTACTTTTCCCTCGGCAAACTTTTTCAACACTCCCGGCAAAAAGCAAATTAAGTATTAACTAAGTCCTCGTGTGAACTTTCACTTTCCAAACACATGTTGAAAACCGCAACGACCAAAATAGACCAGGAAACTGCGCTTGCGAATGTTACAAGGTGAATTTAGTCAAAAAATGGAATGAATTCAACCTAAAAGTTTTCCTTCTTATTTACAAAATTTATCAAATACCATGATCATTTACCTTGATCTCAAAATCTTGTGTTGCATAAATTAAGTTTGTATTGTATTGGTATTCTACATAGTAAAAAATAAAGAACTCACCGTAGTGGATTGTGAACAATCATTCTTTCATATAACCTAATTTGAGTCTAACTTTTGGTGGTATCAGATCTGCAACATAGCGTTTGTTGCAGTATTGAGAGGGACAAGAAGAAGTCATCATTAGAACGTGAACTACAGGAAATTGCAGCGAATTTTTGTTTATGTTTCTGAATCTTCTTGATTTTATGTATCTTCTGTTTCAAAATTACCTTTTTTTAAATAATTTTCGAAAGTGTAAACATCAATCTAATCTATCTTTCAAAAATTATTTTAAAAAAACCAATTTCGAAACAGAAGAGACCTAAAATCAAGAAGATTTAGAAACATAAATAATAACTTGTGTGTTTATGTGCATATTTACATGTTCAATAATTGAAATTTTTGCCCTCTTTTGCAGGTAATGAGTCACCTGTACTGTATATATGACCCATCCTACAAATTCGTATCCAAGCAGGTGTAATTTTTTGGCATGGGCTTCACACTATGACCTTCAAGCTAGAACAGATGCTGCTTCACTCTACCAGTCAGTGCTAACTATCAGAGTAGAGTTTAATTTATTTTGTTATACTTCTATCACCATGATTAAGAATATCTCCCAAAAGAAATCAAAGTATTTTTTTACTGGATGATTTCGTAGTGAAAAACCCGAGAGACAAAAAACCAAAGATCATAAAATTTATAGTTGAGTCTTTAGAAAAATGTTGTGAAGCACTACACGTTAGAAACGTGTTACGCTTAAAGTATGATAGTATACATTTTTTTCCTATGAGTCTTCAATCGCTTTCGGCAAGAGTTTTCCGATCAGCTCGATTTCCGTTCTTAGTTAAGGTCTCCAAAAAGATACGAAAAAAGTTTTACGCGTGGGACTTGTCCGTTTTTCGGTTCTGGAACTTTGAATCGCTGGGGTTTTCCAACCAGATACATTTCTGGTACTACTGCCTAGTGCTAAGCTGAGGCTCCTACAGTAGTATATTTCTCGTCGTGGAAAACATGCAGCCATTTTCATTTGAGGCCAGAATGAACAGCCAGAATTATAGTTTTATGATGAACTTACTTTTACCCAATCTGATAGAAATCCAAACTTACAAGTGGAACTGAACTATGAGAGCAGAAAAAGTCAATGAATTCGAAAAGTAATTTATGAATTTCCTCATTTATCTTATCAATTAATGATACTTGATACTATCCTATTTCACCTTTTTGAACAAAACTATTCCAAGAAACTTTTTCAGCTTTTCCAGATAAAACAGTCTATGCTATTTTTGCAATCTACTGTCTTGACTGTTTTTAGTTCTAGGTTTCACGTACAGTTATAAATCAAAGCCACAAATTTGACTTATCTCACTTAAACCACGTGAATGAGGAGTGCGTTTTGGTCTAAAAGAGCGAATGCGTTCTTCTGATATGTCTATAATCTCTTCAACTTATTTTACTTCGATTCGACGGTCATCCAGTACCATTTGGGAAAGTTTTCAAATCACACCGCTGTTTTGCCACAATTTTTGTCGGTACTAAACACTCGTTTGAATTCCGTTGCCCCAAATAATATGGGAATAAATTATTGAGATTTTAGCGTATGTCTTAGAGATCATTGAATGCATTTACATCCAGATGATGTGCGCTTTATCACTGTGTTTTTGCTAATGGAAACAATTTATATGTCAAGTTTTACCATAAACAATGAGGATATACAGCCTGAAAATATGAGCAGCCACAGATTATTCCATGGAATAGAGCACATCATTTAATTATCGCTCTAATCTTTTTTTTTCGCGAATTTTCTCTAATTGATGATTAAAAACAAAATATCTATTGGATGCATGTAAAATATTGATGGAAAACATCAGAAGCAAAGCGGAAATTAACAATATATTCATCGTAATGTATTGTCAAACTCTGAAAACACATAGTTTAGTCAAACCGCCCCCGTATGAATATTTATTCCAAAGATGCAGCTCATCGAGATTAATTATTATTATTTAACACTCATTTGTTGATACTTCCATACATAGAAGCACGAAATATTTTGTATAAGCATTGTAATTGTTCATTGTGTGGGCTAGTGGGTGGTAATTTTCAGATCGTAATTATGGAGTGTCAAGAAGAAATGGAGATGTTCAACCGAAACAATACCTGTTCTGATGTTAGTCATCCTTCTCGTTGCACTTAAAAGCCTCGGGCTTATTTTCTTTTTGTTTATATTCACGGAAGTATATTAATATTCAGAGAGGGATGAGTAGGTGGAGAGATGGGGTACAATGGTATAAGGATTATTTCAGAATCAATTGTGTAAAAAGAAGTTCAATGCTGAAATGCACATTTCTGTACACATTTAAAATTAAGGGTGTATGATAAGACATCTTATGAAGTAAAACGAGCCACGTGAATTGATTGCTGCCAAGTTTTATGAACATAATAAAGATCTAATATAAAATATAAATGAACCGTTTATCTAGTGATGATTGTGCTAATCGGAATAGCCAGACAAACAAATTACGACATCTGTCGGCATATTGAGATAGGTACATCGATTAAAAGAAAGTTAAAATGTCACAGAAAAGAAAGAAATTTTGGTTGAAGAGGTTCACGGTCATCAGACTGAAATCAGATTTACAAAAGAGGTGATAAAAGCAGGGAGTAAAATCAAGAGGATAGAGAAATTAACAGAGATTAGAGAAGAGAAAGTAGACGCTGTAGCTGAAACCAAAATATTAGCAGGAGACAAGAAATAATGGGAATATTGGGTACCTACAAAAGAAGCCGAATCCTTCTACTACATTCAAAAAATGTCATAGAAAAGAAATAAGCTTTGGTTGAAGAGGTTCACGGGAAATTGGAGTCAGTATGCGAAAAGTTGGCAGAAAATTCGAAATCAAATATGTGAGTAATATTCCTCAAAAATTTTGCCGGATCCAGTGGGCCTTGATTATTACCTTTAGTAACCATCTTTAAAGTTTTCGTAAAAAGTAGCTTCTCATGAATTTTTCTCCAAATAACAAATTGAACATATTTTAATAATAATGCTTTATTGCAGATGATGCAAGAACCTTCCAACATCAGAGCGACGTGAATCGCAGAAGTCTACAATCGGCAATTCTTAGTAACAGTCGTTTGAACTCAAAATTATTGACAAAAAATATGTCCAAAATGTCATCAGACTGAAATCAGACAGACTTACAAGAGAGGTGATACAAGCAGGGAGTAAAATCAAGAGGTCAAGAAAGTGGATAGACAAATTAACAGAAATTAGAGATGAGAAAGTAGAATCTGTAATTGAAACCAAAAGATTAGCAGAAGGCAATAAATAATCAAAATATTGGGCACAAAAGGAGCCGAATCTTCTTCCTACATTTTAAAAAGTAGAAATGGAGAAAAATATTCTCCAATTTTAATGCAGTGGAACGTACGTCTCAAATTCCATTTTATCCATTGAACAGAAAAGAATAAGGTCTTTACTGGATCATGTGACTCACTTGTTCAATGATACGTTTCCAAATCGCAACCAATATACCAATACGGAAGTTTAAAGTATTGTGAAACTTCTTGAAGAAGTCAGTAAGCTAAGAATTGAACTGCAACTGGTCGATCGAAGACCACTATTGGTGATAAATCACTGGACACTGTCCAAAGTTTCTTAAAGATCTCACCTCCATTCAAAAAACTGCATTACAACATATTACGAGGGTTGCAGCTTAAATTTTGAGAAATGACAACTCTGATGTGAATACGTCAAATCTGACTTTGCCATCATGAAGATTGACATTTTCAATGGTTAGAGAACGAATCATGAATCTATGCAAATTAACCTGAAGTTAAGGAATTGAATTGTAGGTCTTTCGAGACGAACCACATTCAACAAAAGTTGTTTGCGCACGAAGCACTTAGAAGCTTGTTTTTTTTTTTGGATAACTGGACATGTCACCTCCGTTCCATTAGAACAACGGTCAATTCTGAATGGTACACTAGCATAAGTTTATTAGAAGTGTTCGAAAAAATCAGGAAAACCAATCGTAGAAGACGAATCTCCACCACGAAAATGCGAGGTCTCATACGTCAGATAAAAAAAAATGTTTTGAGTCAAAACATCGAAGGGTCATTCATAGAGTCCTTGTTTGTCATACTCATCATTTTTAGCCTCAATCGGAATGAACAAAATGCTTCTAGATTTGGTTCAAACGCATGCAAAAGTGAATTGATCCAAATGGAGAATATTTTTCAGAACAAGAAAACCATTTCCAATTATGAAAATTTGTCTATTTCAAAACTTAAGGAGAAACCTTCGTTGTGCAATCAAAACAGTATGAAAAGTAACTTATTTCCTTGGAAAATTGGTATACTGAATGGAAGATATTCTTTGAAGAGCGCTGAATGGAATTTTCTTGAAGCATTGGGCAAAAGTTTGATGCAATAGTTTCAAAGCTACAACTTCCTGACAGCTTTCATAACCAAAACTAATCTACGATTTTCTGATCAGAGGAGATGAATTGAAGCCATTTTCGAAAATAATAATAATGGAAAATGGATAAAATACGAGACAACTATGAGGTAATGCTGTTTGTATGCTGGAAGTGAAATGAAATTCCACAAGAAAATTCATAAGAATCGTAGGATGTGTGTTCTATAATGACATGACCAGGCCACATAAATCTTTGATGACTCAACAAAATTGACTGAAAATGGTCCGAAAGCACCTATCGGATCAAAAATAGTCTCTCTATCATCTTTTCAAATTACGAAAAAACTTTCTTGATGGAAAATATTGGATAATATGAACGATGTTTCTTGATACTAAGCCGATGAAATTCTACACCAATAGTGGAGCATGAGAGGCAATAATGGCACATCTAGAGGGTGTTTCAGGATTTGAGGCAAAAAATTCGGGAGTGAGTAAATGACGTGAAAATAATGCAGAGATATGAAAGAATTTCTCTCACAACCTCTCGTTTCTAACGTTAACAATCTGTAACTTTTACAGGGACAATCTGTACAATCAGAAGATAGCGAAGTTGAATTTTCCAATAGATTTTTTAACAAGAAGGTACTCGATGAAAGTTTCAGCTAAAAAATGTAGATTTCTAGATCGTTGTATATACAAGGAAATCCTTCGCTATAAAGAGACATTCTGAAGAAGATTATCATAAATTGTGTTTCGAAAATACTCCCAGGTGGTATCATCTTCTTTTTTATGGAATAACTACAAAATTATATTAATTCAGTCATAAGATACCTAGACTGTCCAATACTCACGATTTCATTACAGGGTGAAGAACCAAAATTAAACTATTCTAATAGTCCGTTAATCCCTCGCTTTTAATACTTAATAAATTGGCTTCGTGGCATTTCACAAACAAATTTAGTTGTTCTCAAGTTAAGTATCGATTAAATACTCTTATTGTTCACTAGGTTACCATTTATCTTGACAAATTTTTCTTGCAGAAATCATTTCAGTATCTTAACAAAAATGACAATTTGGTACATAGTTTACTTGGTTTAAATTTATCTGTGTGAGTGGTAGTTTGGAAAATATAATTTAGTCGAATTTGAGTTACGGGATAATAAATTCTGATTACCATAACCAAGCTTGCATTGTTCACAAAATATAAAATAAAAAGAGTGTTATGAGCGTGTAGGAGACGTCGAGCCTCGGGAAACTTGATGAGATTCCATTGGTATTTGCGACGCTCGCTAAGATATAAGATCCGTGATATTATAATGAGGTATTATGTTCTATTGAATGGAGGAAAATTCAAAGAATGGCTGTCATATACACTTTAAATGTTGAAGTCGAGACGGAATTTTTATTTATTAATTCGTAATATTAATGTATAATTAGAAGGAAATTTACAAATGATTGTGAACTTTTTTTTATTTAAAGGAAACATCCTACGTCTCCACAGTTCATAGTTGATTCATTCAAACTGTGAACTAGGAAAAGAATTGTGAAGTTGTGTCTCAATCTACAAAATATAAGTGACACGTCATACAGAATCTTTATAAAAACTCTAAATTTTCTATGGTAAACTCACCATTAACAAAACTTAAAAGTTGTCATACATAAACAAACAGCAAAATTCCATTACTCGGATGCAAATTCAGATTAGAGTAGTAAATATAAACTACAGTCGACAAAAACAGCATAAATACAAAATGCATCGTTTCTTTTTAACCACGACGAGTTAAAACTATCTGTGTGGCAAAATACTTATAGTAAAATTATGAAAATTTCTACGTTTCGGTTTTCCGATACGATCTCCTTTCCAAAGATAGACTAGTTGAACCGGAAGTCGACTGTAACTTTGTTATTTTGAATAGAACACCCTGTATAATAATACATTTTTGACATCTACGTAAAATTTTCCTATACCCAAAAACTTTCTTCGAAAAATGTACACTTTTTGAGTTATTGATTTTTTTCTAAAAAACTTGATCGTTGCAGACCCTTATAAATGATTTTTTTACGAAGATACCCTTAAATATATGGAAATGATTTCTATTCAATTGCCTTAAGTAAGGTCAGACGTATTTGGATCTATTTTAAAAAAATTTCAATTTTATACAGGGTGTGTATAATAAGTGTTAAAATGTTTAACTTCATAAATATCAAATTTATTCATTTTTTTTAAATAGAACCATCCAGTTTTTTCTATTTTAATGCATTCAGGGGTAAAAAATAAGGCAAATTCATGTATACTCTCCTATACGTCAACCTTACTGTTATCTAGATATTAAATGTTTTCTGTAAATTTTTAGAGATGCAGGTGTGATCTAAATTTTATTTTGACCTGTTGATACAAGCACAAAGAAATAAAAATGTATTTTCCTTTATCTTGTCAAAGTCTCTAAATAAAATCAAATCAAATTATATCTACTAATCCTATTCCAACTATTAGTCGTTTCCGAGATAATTGAGATTTTAATTTATTATTATATTGTTTAACAAGTTCAATTTTTTATGTAAAACTTAAGTAAGTTTCGTAATAAATGACACTTATTTAACTGTCATTAAATTTGCTTTTAATACATGATGAATGTGACAAAATTGTAGAGAAAATTTACTTTATTGCATAAAATTGAAAAAACCGGGTGGTTCTTTTAAAAAAAATTAAGAAATTTGATTTTTATGAAGTTAAACTTTAGAATAAAAAATTTTTCAACATAAAAGCAACCGAACAGAAACCATTTTCATATCTCTAAGGGTCTTCAATCTATTCAATGAAATATCTTCATTTTTCACTTTTTCCACGTGAAGCATGTTGCCTCTTCATGTGAAACATTCTACTCCATTTTGTAGACAAAAATAAACCAAATGTCAAGATATAAAGAGTTATTTTCATGTTTTATTCCCTAGCTAGAGAAAAATAATGTTTTTGGGCATAATACCACTCTTTCTAAGACATCACCAACTGAAATGTAGAAGCTTTTTAAATCTATCCAATGCTATATCTTCGTTTTCCATTTTTTGCACGTGAAGCAATGTTTCCTTTTCATGTGAGACATTCAACTTCACTCTGTAGACAAAAATAAACCAAATTTGAATATATATTTTCATGTTTATTGATAGAAAATTCAGGATTAAACAGTATCGATCAAATTCCCAATTCACGGTAATCATTTTGTTTCCGAGTTTCGTGCAACTCTGTATATAAAATTCATACTGACATTATTTCGTGATCAGTACTAAAGGACGTTTATCAGAAGTTTCTCAAATTACAATCTCATTTTATAAGGACATAACATAAATATTCTTCTAATGGTTTGGTTCAGCACTTATCAAACTACATATAAACCAGAGTTTTCATTAAGTCTAAAATGCCATTTTGCGCTTTGCGAATTAATCCCACAGATACAAACTAGAATATCTAGGAGCCCTATACCCTACTAAATTATTGACAATATCCGTTGCACTCACAGGTAGTAGTAGTTAACATTATACGGCGTTAATAAGATATTTTAGTTAGCAACAGCTCTCGCCTGTCCATCCCATTACCAAATTCCACTTAATCGGCACGTTATGCAAAGTAATGGTACTATAGAGGTCTATAATGATACGTCTAACATTGGTATAGTACGGGAGCAACCGTTCCATTGAAACATTAAACTTTATATTCGATTTGCATAGGAATAGTTCTTTCAACATCAATTGCAGATTATAAAAACTGGTTCGGAACCATTGCCGACAATTTTGTTTGATCTACCATAGGCGTAGATACCTCATTTTATGAATTTATAATTTTTATGAATAGTTTCAAAAAGATTTATAACTGCCGTTATCGCAGGACTATTTCGAAGAAATTGTGTACATACGCTTTTCGACAGCTTCAGTAAACAGTGGTGATGATGAGTCCACGTGGACTGACGATGTTTACCGAATTTTATATGGGGAGTAAACATTATTTTTCATTTCTTAATTTGGTATTCATGAAATATTGATTGACTCGACCAAAAAAAGTAATATGCTGTTTGAAAGACAATTTAATACGCTAAAATGTGAGTATAAATTCATCATCAAGATGAATCGTAGCAACAGGTGAAAACGTGCATAACAATTTCCGTTTTTTTATAATCTCGATAGTGTTTGAGTGTGTTAGTTTAATGCATACTAAATCACTCAAAGCCGGCCAAATTATTTCTTTAATCAAAAATGGACTTGGTCAGCGAGTTATTGCTAGACAGTTGGATATGGATTGTACCAGCGTTATGAGGAAACTGAATTCTCTCAAAGGCGTCCTGAAACAGACAGACGGCACTTTACAACATTAATAAATCGTTTGCCGTTTAAGTACCATTCTTATTTTCTATATACATGGTACTCGGCTCAGTTTACCCTTCATTGTAATTTATTTCTCCATAGAAATTCATTACTTTTTTATTTAGAAAGTTTTCTTCTATTCTGCCTTCCATTCTTTTTTGTTCTTCAGCTCTACACGTCTTCTTTATTCTTCTTTGTTATTCATACCGTTTTTCATCTTCATCTATTTGGGTTGGTTGCATTTATTATTTTACTTATTTTTTTTCCAATTTCTTATTCAAACTCAGGATCGAATAATTCGTCCCATTTCACCTATTTTATTTTCTGTTGTTCTGCCTGTAGTTTTTGGTTTTTCTTCATTTGCTTATTATTTATCTTTGCTATCTTCTACTTTGTAGGTTCTTATATTTTTTACTGTTTGCATCGATAGTCGCTCTACTAAGAAATAATCGATATGATTGGAATAGTTTCCATTTGCAGCTAACCATGTTCCGTTGTAGATTTCTTTGTGTTCGAACTTCGTGCTGTCGATAACGAATTTCGTTTCCCTTTCAAATTAATCAGTCTTTTTCCATTGTCGTTTGATTCGTCGTGTTTGCTACGTTTTCCTTTCACTGACATATATATGTCCTATTTGCCAATTTTTGGTCTGAAATTACAGATCTCTGATTTTGTGTTTTTCTTTGGCATCATTTTAAACACTTCCATTCTTCATAATGTTTTTCTTCAATTTCAGCTCCTTATGATCCGGTTGATTCATGTTTGTTCAAAATTCATTTTCTTTATGTATATTGATTTTTAGAGAACACATTCCTATTGATATTGATATAAATCTTTCCACTCTTCTTGAATCATGTCCGACAATCACTCTTGTTGTTTTTCCATTATTAAAAAATTCCGTCTCCGTTTCAAAATTATCCTGACTTTTTCCATTGTCGTTTGATTCGTCGTGTTTGCTAAGTTTTCTTATTACTGACAGATATATGTCCTCTTTGCCAATTTCTGGTTTGAAATCACAAATCACTATTTTGTTGTCTTTCTTTGTCATCATGTTAAATACTTCTTTCATTGCTTCATAATGTTTTTCTCCAATTTTACCTCCTTTTGTTTCGGTTGGTTCATGTTTTTTAAAAATTCATATATCTACTTTCTGTATATTGATTTCTAGAAAACAAATTCTTTCTGATATTGCTATGAATCTTGTTGCTTCTCCACTATTGAAAAATTGTGATTTCCAACTTCGTTTACAAACTCTTTCTCGATACGAGTTTTATCACTAATATATCGATTATGTATCCATCTACTTTCTGTGTTAAACTTCATAAGTGCTTCTATGGCTTATTCCACGTTACCATTCTCAGAGTTACTTTCTCTTTTTTTCCCTGATTCTGTTTTCATTGCCTGGTCTGATTGTCTATTCTTCGTCTTTGTGCATGTCTAATTTCTCGATAATATGTATTAGCTCCTCTTTTAAGCTTATTCTTCTCTAGGTTCCAAACCCATTCTTGTGATTCTATAAATATTTTCCTATTACAAATTTTTCCTCTGTCCCTTAATTCGTTTTCTCTGATTATAATTTTTCTCTCCATTACCCCGTCTTTAAGTGACAAGTCATCCTGTATATAATTTTTTCGAGAGAAGATATTACAAAATTTATTCTAGAGTCTTAGTTCGATAAATCTAGGCTCTAAATTTTCTTAGCGGGGTTAATACTAGAAAGTAGTAAAGCTCAAAATCTATAATGAAAAAAATAATTTCAACATTTTTCTATGCAGCAACCTCTATTCAATTAACATAAGTATGTAAAGGATGTATAAACTTTTTAACAATTAATATTTGTTATTTTATTTGTTAATCCTCTATTAACAAAAATTTTGTGTAATAATCTAGTCATTACTTTTCACTGGCTTAATAATTTAGTCCCCGCAGCATTACGTTTCAGATCCTTGTTAATCCGAAGTCAGCAAGCAAAGCTAATAACCAGTGCGTTCGGTATTGATATGGCAAGTTGCAGGTCGACTAGATCACACATTAATGATAATTGAATGACTTTAATGGCGCTGGCAGTAAGTATTGGTTAATTAAGATTTATACATCAGATACTTAAATAAGGGGACGTGTTATGATCCCTTTCTCTGTAATTAGTTATAAAAATTTTCTCATTGTCTTGATGTAACTTGATAAAATTCATATTTTAGAAGATATGTTGCGTTTTGTATCGTTGTACATTCCTTGACATGTACCCGTTCGCCATAAAGAAACATTATGAACAAAATTATCATAAATTTCAATTATCTATTGAAAATACTTACATATATATATATATATATATATATATATATATATATATATATAATTTTTCATGTCATGGAGTTAGATGTACTAGTTAACTTGAATTTTGACGGACTTTGGTGTTGGCAAAGATAAAGATAAGATAGTAATCAATGCAAAAAAATTTTTATCTTACTCAATAGAAATAGCAGGATTAGAGAACCAACATTCTTTAAATATATGTTTTAAGCTTAACACGTTTTCACCAAATTGAACTGATATTGTCACGTTTACATCGCTAAATATCCGTAAATGCGAAAAAAAATACTTCATTTACTACCAATGTTATATGAAAATTAGGTCTGTGAAAATCGGAGATATCGACCACCAAATTGGATTGCCCATATAACATCAATTTTCCAACCATTCTCTCTTTCACTTGTTTTGCACAAGCTCAATCCAACTATGTATCCTTTGCTGTTTTTACTCATTTCATCATACCTAGGTTCTTTTGTAAATTTATACATGCCCATTGCGCAATACCTAATAAGTACCTTTTGCTTCTTTCCCCCCCCCCCAGGGGTAATTTACCATATTCTAATTCGTTATCAATTTTTCTCCAGAACCCTTCATATTATTTGGTTTATGTCTCAGATAAAAGCGTATTATACGTTTCAAGTACTTTAAATTTGAATTAAAGTAATCACTTCCAATTAAAAATTAGAAAAAATATTGTGTGAAACACGTTGGAAAACAGTATTTTTTGCCAAATTTTAGAGGTAAATGCGACTCGGAATTGAGTCGATGCGATTAGTTCTTTATAATATGACAAAACAAGAAATATTTATAAAATTCTACTGATTACGAAGATGCCTGTCAATTGATCATTTGGTGACATTCACTCACTTAAACCGCTATAAAATCAGTTCCACTCTACCCAAATATATATGTTTCTAATATATTTGTTCTTGATATACCTACCTATTTAAAATTGAAAAATGAATAACTGGAATTCGAACGTTACAGATAAAAACGCGGTCTAAGCGACAACAAAGCTCCCGATATCGACAAAAACAATACATAAACAGAGGGGAGTTTTTTTATTCGTATTCTTTCATATTTGTCTAGTGTAACGTAAAACAATCGCCAAGTAGGAATTTTTGGCACTCTTAATTAAACCTACAAAGGAAATATGCCACCAGAAGTTTTATAATTTTGGAGAAAATCGTGGATTTAATCATACCGCCTAAAATAATGGTTATACAGAAAAAGTGTGGAGAGATATTTGCCTATTTGCGTTAGGTATTCTTAAATAAAAAATTGTATGTGCTTATAAAAAACGCATATTTCCAACTAACTTTGAAATATGTCTCGTACAAGGGATTATCATAGTTTTGCTTGATAAATAAACTATTAAATGCAATATGTCCGTAAAACTTTATACGGTAATTTTACAATACAAACCCGTAAATTTATGTTACGGTGATTTTGCTCAGCTTACAGAGTGATACAGGGAAAACAATAAAAATCATATATTAAATTATGTAGGTACCTATATAAACTTTGTTTTGTGTTTTTGTTTAGCAATTTAGTGCATACGTGAATAGATAAGGAAATGATTCTCATTTCACAAATATACCGGGTACATCATACATACACAATATAATGACTTTTTTTATACAAAATATGACGTTGTAGCTTAGTGGCAGTATTAACTGTAATAATCTACGCCGACTTTAGATTGTCTATCTCACTATGTCTTTAACACATTGGTAATGCTGTGTAACCTTTGCATTTTCCGTTGAGAGTGGGAGGATTATTGTTTTACGTTAAAATCAAATGACGAACGATTTTTGTTATCATAAAAAGGAATATTGTATGGGAACATACACTTTCAGTATGTAGATTGAAAATGAAGAGGAAGGATAGATAAAAATAAAACAATTACGGCTCTAGACCAAATCGTTTTATTATATATTATAACATTTCACTTTCCGTACTTCGAGATGGTCTTTGTAAGCCTTTAAGGGATATAGATAAAATTTGTACAATGACAGAGAGCACAATTAAAACTGAAATCAATTCATCAATTACCTATAATGATAAAACCTATTCGAAAAATAAATATTTCCAATATACTAATTACCATCATTTTTAGAACACACCAAAGACCAGTATCACTATTTTACATCACATAAATACATACAATTCAAAATATTTGAATGGTTTTCATGAAATTCTAAATAAAAATGTTTCTTTGATTTGCATGGTAAATAAGGCTTAAACTGTTCAAAAGACTTTGTTGATTGTAACAATTTTTGTCCATGTATACAACAACAACAATATTATGAAACCAAAACAAAAATTATTGTATTGAGTTGCCTTCCTTGTGCACAGCTGTTATGTGAAACGGGAGTGACTAGTGACCCGTCCAAAATCCAGCCGACAAACAATAACCTAATTCTAAACGTAAACTAGATTATTCAGGTACTTATTTAAAATTATTATATATTGGATGCCATATTAAACGTTAGTCAAGTAATACCGAACGGGTTAATATTAATTGTACGATTTTAAAAAGTTAAAATTATTTTCCTTCGTTAGACTGTTGGCGTTTGCCGTTAACGTCGATGAAGTTTAAACTTCTTGAAAACTTTCGTTATGATTATCTGACTTCGAAGTAGACGGTTGGGAATCTGTTGGTATGTTTGGTCAATGGTTACTTATCTTAACTTGGGATCGGTGAGTGGACACATCCAAATAAACTCACTCGTTGTTGTGTCAGATTATAAGTACTCCCGATGCAGTTCTGTGCCAAATTAATTTTCACAAAAAGAAATAATCCAAATTTTATTTAGAAAATTTCATTTTATGTATGTATGAGAACCAAAAATGTCTCGTCTGGTGCTTAAGGTAAACACTGAATAAATTCTCTGCTAAAAATATTGGACTTTTTTTAGACAATACCCAACAGTTCTCTTTTCAAGCAAACGGGTAACGAAATAAACCGATAGAAGTCTTAATGAAATGATTTGAATGACGAGTATTAAACTCACAGCCTTCATAGAGGTTTTCGTCACAAAATATACTATAAGTTTTCTCATTCATATTTGCATTACTTTTGGAGCAGCATTCTTGAAATATAGGTGTTAGGAATATTTTATGGTGACATAGGATTCTACACACAGTCCATAAGCGACAATGTGTTAGAAAGAAACAAGTATAAATTCAGTGCATTACTATTTTCCTAAAACATATCATAATAGAGCAAAGGTAGGTACAAATATCCCATTCTAACGTCTCTATTATCAATATCTGTAATTACAACCCCTGTAACTTACGTTCCTAATAAAATAAATTGGTCTAACGACGGAGAATGTCACAAGAAAGAACATAAATCTAATTATTTGCTAAAACTGAAAATTTTGATACGTAGTTATAAAGTACAATTTGGGGTTCAAATTTTTGGCCAAAGTTCAAGAACTGATGAGAGTGAACGGGTTTAGTTATTAGGCAAATAACAAAAATCGTCCGACTATCTTAGCCACTTTCCTAAGTTTTAATAGAAAAATCATAATCGTCCAAATGATTGAGTCTCTATTAGAATAGTTGCTAACGCGAATCATCCTTAAATTTGCTGGATTTAATGCTAAATAAACAATGGTTGTCTTATTCGATTCAGTCCTCGAATTGCTATGCTGTCCCCGAATTGCTCAGTGTGGTCCCCATTTTGCTCAATAGTGTCCTCAAACACCAAATTTGATAGTCCCCAAACTGCCCAAGTCCTCAAAACAACAGTTAGGCATATAAAAACTTTGGGGACAGTCCGCAAATTGACAAAATGTCCTCAAACAATCACTTACGGAAATATTTTGTCCTCCCCAAACTAACACTTTGGCATACATACATACATACATATATATATATATATATATATATATATATATATATATATATATATATATATATATGTATATATATATGTATATATATATATATATATGTATATATATATATATATATATATATATATATATATATATATATATATAACCCTTATATTTTTTCAAACTTTTCATTCCAACTTCATGCGGTAAAAATATAATAATATTAGAATAACAGGTAGGCCCGCCGAGGAACTTTTGGTGGCTTTGGGTAAAGTTTGGGCTCGCTCGCTCTCCATTTGAAAATGGACCAAATCGTGAATTTTGAGTAAACTTGTTTCTGAACTGGCCCAATTTCAAATTTTACCAAAATCTGTCTAGAACTTGATAGAAACTGGTAATCCTCTATATAAGGTTATGTTACGTAGTTTCCGTATTGTCACTTTATATAAACATCACGTCTTCATTTGTGTCTATTGAAACAACAAGAAGAAATACTGAGAAGCTTAAAACTTTAATCATATTAATTGTAGGCAAATTTTTAACCTAATGACATAATTAGTGAGAAGAAATGTTAGGTTAGGTTAGGTTCGGTTCCAGAAGTACCTGACCCAACAAAGAAAGCACAAAAATTTTGGAAAAATATATTTTCAGTTTTCAACGTAATCTCCTTTTGGCTTCATAAACTTTTCCCAGCGATGTTTGATAAGTTCGATAGCATTTTTATAATAAGAATCGTCATGCTCCTCAAAATAGCCATTAACTGCTGACTTCATCACTTTATTGTTGGAAAATCACTGACCACCAAGCCATTTTTTCAAATCTGGAACAGGAAATAGTTCGAGGGGACTAAATCTGGTGAATATCGTACATGAGGTAGCAATTTGAACATTAATTTATTAATTTTGGCCAATAACGAATGTGTGAGGAGTTGGTGAATTGTCTCGATGAAACAACACATTCTTCGAAAATTTTCAATCAGCATAAAGTGACAATCGATCTCAATCGGTTTCAATGGATGTAAATCGAATATATCTGACAAAAGTAAACGCCAATACACCGAAATATATAAGAATTGATGTAATCGGCGTCAACGGACTTCGAAAATTTTCTTATTTTCTTTCAACATACATACACATACATACAAGTAATAATCGACCTTAATGGAATGAATCAAATATATATTGCCGATGATATTTCCACATTTTTCAGGATAGTCATTGAAAATTATCTCATTTACATCTCAAAAAACCGCCCTCATAGCCTTGCCTGCAGATAGAACGGTCTTCTTTGGAGCAGGTTCCCCCTTCTCAGTCCATTGTTTAAATTGTTCTTTTTTTTGGGTATGAAGTGATGGTTTCAACTTTCATCCAAGGTTATGAAACAGCTTCATTCCTGTGGAACATTGCCTAACACTCGATAGAAACATCTTCACGACTATGTTTTTGTTTTATTGTGATCAAACGGGGCACCCTTCTTGTGCAAATCTTCTTCATGTCCAAAATTTAAGTTAATATGCGACGTATCGCAATTTTTGAGATGTCTACTATGTCTCTTAGCTCGCAGATTTTCTGTACACGATCATCCAGATTTCCTCCAACATGAAGTCGTCACCTCATATGTTCGATCACTGGTCTTCGCAGATCGTAGAGCCTCGTCTAAATTCTGCTACCTAATATTTCACTATTGATAGCAAAGGAACAGTCTTTAAGGTATTTCTAGGACCATCCTCGTGGACCTAGCTTAAAAGAAAGTTTCAGATTAGCAGCTCTTTGTAGTGAGGGATTCCGTCTTCACAGTCATTAGTTTTAGAATTAGAATAGAACATTTGCGCGAGCGACGATGTCTACTGTCAAAGTTTGTTTAATATGACAGGTTGACTACCAGCTAACATCGTACGGGCTCTTTAGCAAAGTTTATGCTTCTCGTTTTTTCTGTGGATATAGTCAGGTTCATCACTTGACTTTCCTGGAATATTTAGCGATATTCAGTGATTACACTTCCTCTATAATTATGTCTATTATGAGATTGAACAGAAATGGACTGAGGCTGTCGCCTTGCCTGATGCCTCCTGGTGTTGGTATTTCTTCCGTATAAGTGTCTCCTGCTTTTACTTTGATCTTGTTGTTCGGATTGAGACTGCGGACTGGTCTTACGATGGTGTCTGGCGTTTCTTTCGATATCAGTATATTTATGATGTCTGCTGAAAGTATATCATTTGATCTCTCAATTTAGCGACTATCAACTGTTGATTTTAATTCTAATTTCTTATATTTTTTATGAGTATGTGGCTTTAGAAAATCTAGCCAACTCTCCCGGCGGCCCTGATAACAAGTATCGTCCCTTCTTCAAACCAAATGTATTGACACCTTAACTTTTATGATCGCGTGCCAGAACTAGAAGATGAAAACCAATTTGCTTCCTACCTATCATTATTCAAACAGTTGGCGAAGGAAAGGAATAATAGACAAGCAGGTGTAAACTTCGGAAACTTCCTCAATTCTATTTTGATTATTAGTTAATAGATAAAAATCTTTCAAGAGAGTACGTTGCATTGAAATAGAAAATAGATATCAATAGCATTTGATGAGATCTTAATTCTAGTTTTTTCTTTTGTTATTAATGATAATTACAGATGTTTTTCATATTAACGATGATTAATTTACTCTGAGTCACCCGAGTATTGTGATTGTTTCCACGTAATAATCTAAATCCCTTAAAAACTTGTAATAAACAACCTTGGGAACAAAAGCTTCAATAAACTGAGAACTGACATAAGTGATATACCTGACAGAAGATAATAATATGAGAAAACCACAAATAAATATAATACAGTCATTCCTTTTCTTTATTTTAGTCAGCTTTAAATGTAGTTTATATTAGGAAGAGTTTTTTTTTGACATTGCGGCAGTTGTGATTGCGAAGACATCTCTGAGAGACTTTGAAAGCGAAATGAGACTCTATCTATTAGTCAATTACTCGATGGTCGATTCAAGACTTATGCATTGACTGATCATTATATTGAAAGGTACTGGCACCACCTCTTGATATGGATCCGATGAAAACACAAATTGGTATTCCTCTTTCAGGCCTTGTTGTTTTTTGTTCCTTTGTTGCATATGTAAGTGTCTCTTAGAAGCTGTGTCTCACTTGTTTTTTTAAGAATATTGGACCAGGAGTGGATAGCCAAGTAGGAACCGAAGAACCATTTACAGATCTTCGAAAATGATTGAACATATGTTCATTTGGCGTGCAGTTTGGTACAGTACATAAAATTGACCTGATTGAATTGAGTAATTCAGTCAGAACTTGCTGACATTTCCTGATATTCAATTTCTTCGACATTAGGGCAAGTTGAATTGTCTCCTGCAGATTTTTTTCACTGGTAGGAGGCGCAACAGCATTAAATATTCTTGAGGAAGCATCAAACCACAATATTTTCCCTCCATGACCTATATATAATCAAATTTGTAACACGACAGCTCAAATCACCATCGCAGTATTTTTTCGTTTTTGTTTTTTGTATTGTTATCATCGTCAACCAGTCCTTCGGCAAATGTAGGCTAGTTACAGTTTTTGAAAGCGATTAAACACAATCTCCCCAATTTAAAACCTCTTCTTCTTCTCATTCATGAGCTGTTAGTTTTGCAGGCTTCTCTGTATTAGTGGACTCCTAGCTGTCCATCCATCGTTTCTTAATAAACCATACATGAGAACACAGCGAGATATAAAGAAAAAAAGAACTGGAAAAAGCAACGATATGACAAGCGCAAAATTCTACTATCTAATAACTACCAACTGAAGTAAAAACCTGCTAAGCAGTACGAAAAAGCTGCGGTGAGGGATTCTAGTAACAAGTTTTTAAAGTGATTTCCTACTCGATTGCCTGGAGGCAAAAAACACGACCACCATCGGAATGTGAGTACTCAGCTCACTTAATAGTAGATTCGCGACTCCTACTGGAGTGTGAATACCCAGTAAATACGCCTCTATAAACGATTGTACGATCACCACTCAGTTTCCTGAATTGAATGAATCTCACCTAGCAACGCCACCGCCTATCGCAGACTGCCTAGCAGGAATATTTCGAAGAAATTGTGTACATACGTCTTCCGACAATTACGGCCAATATAGATGCATTTATATCTACGATTTGATGTTTTCATTGCTAAACAGTGGAGATGATGAGTCCACGTGGACTGGCGGTTTGTTAGATGTTTATTTATGAAATATTGATTGTTTTTCCATAAATATCTTCTGCAATATACTTAGGTTAGACTGACGGAAATCCCTTTAACTCTTTTTTCAACGTGTGTTTTATAGTTATTCATAAGTTCTACTCCACACTTTTTGAACAATTTTCTTATATCAAAGCTTTCTCTTCGTCTCTCTAGTCAATAGAGGTCACATTTCAGTTCTAGTTGAGCTTCACATCATAACTTTTTTCAGTTCTCTTCATTTGAAATCCAAATCTAGAGCTCCAACCTTCTTACATGATATTTTATTCAAATCATTCTGCAACGTGATCATTCACATTCCAAAAGTCAACCATCAATCGTTAACGTTTAAACAAACTATACGTGCTTTCTTAACATACACATACATATTATTTATGTGTATTCTACCTGTTTCAATATTGACGTTCCCCATTAGACATATGATATGTTATAGTATATGTTCTCGAGTCGATTCTATTACATCATTAATGTAAACAAAACACAGCGACTATATAAATTTTAATTGGATATGATTGAAGCTTAGTTTTGGAAGTGTGTATTGCATTTCAGAATCTCTTGCTTGCTTAAATGGTATGTAAATAATGGATTGCTACAAATTAGACGACGTTTATTTAATGCCACAAGCAGTTTATTCTGCTACAGGAATCGGCTGAATCAATTTGAACGAGATTCGTATTTATGATTACATATTATCTAAAGTTTCAACAAATACTGTATCCTATCCATATGTATGGAAAGTATCACAAAAGGTCACAAAACAATTTAACTGGCCCGGTATCGACTGGCAGATCGTTTTGGTTCATACAACTACATCAAAGTGTTTTGAAAAATGCATGGACGAAAGATTTGAATTTGAAATTAACCGCATAAAGCAGTAAGGAAACTGTTGTTTCATGTATGTTTAGTGAACCAAGAGATGGCCTTGAAACGAGAAATCGAGTTACTATATAAAGGAATTGGTTGATCTATGGATGAAGCTTCCTTTTCACCAAAACCCTCACCCCTGTGCAGGATGCGTAGGCGTATTTGTACCGTGATTACCATATTGACGTTAAAGGTGATTTCAACACACCATCCAAGATTTTGATCCATTTGATCAGTATCGGTCTTTGGTACCACAGTTTTAAGAAATCATTGTTACAACTGACTGCATTGTCCATCCACCATGACACCCATCAATTTCTTCTATTGCTGTTTCAAAATGTCCACGTTCTGTTTTAGTGGACTGTCACTAACTAGAGGACTTTGTTATGAAATTTGATTTTCTTAAACTGGTCTGATAACTGTATATCCATGGAAGCTCAGAAAGGAAAATAGTGTTTTAATAGAAAATGGATTATTCATGAGAATATGATACCGTAGTTTCCTCTTTCTGGGCAACTTATGTAGTTATGGACTTGAAGCTTTGTCGAATGAGGTTTTATAGATTGAATTGAATTGAATTGAATACCGGATCAGATACTTATAAAGCTAATAACTATTATTATCGAATTTCCTGTACAAAAAACTCCCTGATTTCACTGATAAGAGATTATGAAGACTCCTTATTATGATATTTTTTTTATTTTCCATAAAATTGATTTACATTAACATCGGCATCGTAAATACAAACATGAAAAAAATCGATTTCCTAGAAATCTATTTTTCACTCCACGATATTTTTATGAATCGATTTATCAGGTTACGATTTGAATCAATTTTTTTGTACAAAATTACCATCCCTACTTCGGGTAGTTATAAAAACTAAACATTCCCAGCGATTATGCGCCCTACTACAAATATAAGCGTTTGTAGTACCACGTGCTTGTCTTTGCCTTATGAAAACGCTGGACCCCAATGAAATGATATTTGATGAAAATTGAATGACATGAGATGGTGATAGTTGCTTGAAAAATACCACTATATTAGGAAATACTCAATCTATAGAGAATATGAATCAAATTTGTAGAGGTCTCGTTGTTTACCATCCATAGTGAATTGGTAATAAACATGGAAAAAATTGGACTTAGCCCAAACAATATTAAATCTGAACTAGAATCTACACTGGTTGAGACTACTCCTTCGTTATCAATAGTAAAATATTTGGTAGCAGAGTTTAAATGAGGCCGTACGACCTGCATCGCAATGGTCGACCAAATGAGGTAGAAAGTCCAGAAATATTGAAGAAAATCGGTACTGGATGATGGTCGACTGAAAGTGCGCGAGTAAGCAGACATAGCAAGCATTTTAAAAAGTGCGGCGTATCGAATATTACCTGAAAATTTGAACATGAGAAAGCTGGGAGGGGCTGCGTTTGCTCGCAATGGAACAAAAACAGCGTCATGAAGATGTTTTTATCGAGTTCCAGAGGAATAAAGCCGAATTTTCCACCCCTTTATAACCATAGATGAAATGCGGGTCCATAATTTTACATCCGAAACAAAACAATTGACTGAAAAAGGAGAACTAACTCCAAAGGAGGCAGAGAGCGTTCCATATGGTCATGTTGTTTCGTCAACACCAGATGAGAAATCCGTTATTGCAATGGCCAAATTTAGCCCTCTCCGATTATTTTCTATTCCCAGAATTGCTCAATGGTCAAATATTTCTATGTTTTCTATGGAAACCATATTCTGGGTTATTTATAATCAAATTGAGGCAACGAATTTTTTCAGAAAATCTCTTGTTAGATACGTTAGAAGATATCTTATAGTTAAAATTTTGACGTTATAGAAAAATACAGTTTTCTCAGAATTATAGCTATGAGTAGACGTCTTACAATTCAACTTTTCTGTAGTAATTCTTTTTTTTATAATTATCTTCTGAATACATCTAAAAGGCTTCCAAAGAAGTAAAAATGTTCCGATTGTTGTTAAATAAAAAATACAATGATGATTCATAATTCACAATTATTTCAATTAGTGTTTCCTAGCATCCCATTTGAATTGCAAGGTTGTTCATTTATACAGATTATGGGGGTTTATTCCCTAATATTTTGATAACCACCAAATGCCGAAACAAAAAGGTGTTAATAAATACAATTTCTACAAAATAATTCTTTAAATATATGTATAACAAAAGATATAGGACCCCATATTGTGACTGCATCTGTAGACATTTGGCAAACGAATAAATCGACTCCCGCAGCTTAACTTATTCTTTTTTGAGTGTTAATTATGACATATTGTAGTGAAGAGGCAAATTAACTTTTTTGTTGAAGGAGAAGTATGTTTTAGATGTGTCTACCGAAAAAATAATATAAAAGAAATACCGAGAGACCGATTCTTTTTAAATAACTGACCTTGTTGAATAAAAATGAACAAAACAGGTAATTATACCGGATGAATAACTAAAAACATCTCAATATAATCAAATATTATATTATATTGCATACAAAGGGTGATAATTATACCGGATGAATCTATTTCATACAAATATTAAAAGTACAGTTCCCAAACTTAAATCTTACGGATTGAAGCTGCTAGCACATTTTCTTTGCATTTGCATTCAAAATTTGCATTTTTTTTTGAGGACTTTCTAAAGGAAATAAAAAACCGTTAGAGATTTTTATGAGAATTTATGTTGATTGACATCTCACCATTGAAGTTAGCTACTACATCGTTTGAAAGCACCAACTTTATTACGTGAATAATCCTAAACATGCTTAGTCTAGACGTCGGTAATTATAACCTTGGAATATTTGATTTTTCGGGAATCTTCAATATTATTGTTGAAAATAATAGCTTAATATCATTGCTATTATCCTCAATTACATTCAGAAATAATTTTAATACTAAATAATCATTCAAAGTGAGCAATGAAAAGTCAAAACAATTAAAATTCTGGCGATAAGGCACGCGGAAATATTGTCAAAATAGAACTAATGAACTTGGTTTACTATAGCAACGAACACTTTTAATAAATTGTCACTGCAGGAGCGGTATTATCGCCATCTATCGGTAAAATGGTGATATTGGACTTGGCTTATTGTAGTACAGAAAATTTATATCAATAACAACTCTTTTGTGTGAAAAAATCCAATTTATGAACTTGGTCCACTCCAGTTTTGAGCAATGTTTCTAGACTGGTACTCTGGATACTTTGGTTCCTTTTGCTGTATTACTTCTAATTTGGCAATCCTGTTCTCCTCAAATAAACTATAAATTTGTTCTACGTAGCTTTGTCAACTGTTTTCAGTTTTTCTTCACATGTTTTTGGGTTCTGTGAATGATCTACAGCAACCCCTTTGGTGACGACTCGATAAATGGAAAACTTATTCAATTCAGTTGATTCAGTAATTCTTATTATGATTGCATTATCAGATTGCTGAATATTTTCCTTTTTCAAACATTCGAATATATTTAAAATAACTTGCTGTGTTTGTATATCTAAATCTTTATTATTAAATTCATACCTGTCTTTATTCTTACTACACTGTGAAATTTCATTGTTCCGCCACTGCTTATCGCAAATTGTCTAGCAGAAATTGTATACATCCGTCTTCAGACAGCTACGGCTAATATAAATGCATTTATGTTTACGATTCGATGTTTTCATTGGTAACCAGAGGAGATGATGAGTCCACGTGAACTGTCTGTTTGTTAGATGTTTACCCAATTTTATACGCGGAGTAAACATTATTTTCCATTTCTTAATTTGGTGTGAGAGCCGTGCGTATTTATGAAATATTAATTGTTCCAACTGGGAGATCTAGAGCTGTTCGACACTTGGATATGATTATGATATCTTGGCCAAGAATGACACTTCAAAAGAATGAGATGTTAATTGATTTTTCAGTTCATCAAACAGCTTCTCAAACACCTCCATGGGGTCATGGGGACAATCTCGATTATAATTATGGTACCTTACTTTTATTGCAGATAAATTACCTGGTTGTTTTTTTTTTCAGGGAGTATTCAAAATTTGTTATGCTGCTGAAATTTCGGAAAATGAATGAAGATTTTTCTTCTTATTTCTTGTTTGTTTACCACAAATTGAACATTTCTGGTTTTTATCGTTTAGTTTTCGCTTCTTTACACTTCCACAATTTCTTTTATTTAAATAAAACACTCGACTACATAAAAACTTCAATATGACTTAGATACGCAAAAATAAAACATTATGGGATACAAATTCTTCTCTACCGACTACTCCAAGGGCTATGATTCGAGCATCGTGCCAACCAGAGAGAAGGGTTGGAGAAGAGGGAAAGCATGCTTGCCGGTCCTTACATTTTGCATACTCAACTCCATCTAGCGCCCGAACTATATTATAAAGGGAGTTCTTTGTCAGTCATCTTGTTAGTAAATTTCTTAACAAGACTTTCTCATGTTTGCTTGGAAATAACTACCACTTCAAAAATACTCGAACATCCGAGACCCCTTAGACACCAAACCAGTGAAGATGATATCCATATTCAAAACTCAATTTGGTCCCGGTAGAGCATTTCGCATTGGTAATTGAAGGGGTTGTTTGAAAACTGACTAGATTCAGGGTGCATCGAGTGGTTTTTCAAAAACATCTATTTTTATTGAATTATTTTCCGATATACAGGACCGTATTTGGGAACCAACGATGAAATATCTAGACATTTCATTATGTAAATATGCGATTCAGTCACTGTGTGCTGAAACTTGGGAGCCTTACTAGAATTCTTTAGTCATTTATTGTACTTAATGAAACGATGTGCAAAGAAATCAAAGTTCTAGCTACTATCATAGATTCTTTTTTAGGAATATCTAGGTTAACGAACCCAATATACTACTTAGATCTTTCTTTATGATGAAGAATGTGTTATATCCTGAATATGATTTGAAATTTTCATCAAACTGAGTGAAATATGCGTCACTATAGCGAGAATTAATTTTTAAATGTTATCATAATAAGCTATGTAAGTCAGGAATTGTTACATGTTGAATTGATACAAATTGATCAACACCACACTATTATTGCTGCCAGCTTTCCAAATTAGTTTCACAGTTCTTTTTCACATTAGAAACTTTCAAATCTGTTAAATATTGTGTATAATGGAATAAAACATTTTCAGTATTCATAATTTTTGCTATAAAAGTTACAGAGCTGAATTTTTTACAGTATTTCTTTGTCATACTTTTACAACTTCTCCGGAAGCTTTCGGATATCTTTTTTATAAAAAACTTTCCACTCTTTACGTAACCATTCGCGCACACGTACCGTTTTCGAATCGAAATAATGGGCGCCTAGAGACAAATCAGGACTATAAGTATTTGTCAATTTGTTCAAATATTAATCGTAAGCCAGGCTGGATACGGTTCGGGGTTTTATTGCAGCAAGATAGTACTGAGGATTGGATTATCGCACCGTTTTTATCTGAAGACAGATTTTTCCGTGATTTTTAAGGAGGAGAACGTTACATAACACCTTCCTCGATGACAGTGAAAACTTTGTTTGAACTGGTGAGCCTTCGTCTTTTTCCCTCCACTCTATAGACGTGCCTTCGATCTGCTACTACATCTTCATACCGCTGCAGTAGACGCGTGCAAATACAGCAGCGCGCGCGCGCCTGTGTGTGTGTGTGTGTGTGTGTGTGTGTGTGTGTGTGTGTGTGTGTGTGTGTGAAGCTCATAATAGCTTACAAGGAGGTGAAAAGATTGATAAAAGGTATAAAGCAATTACTTGGTTCAAATTATTCTTGTTTTATATGAGAATAATTAAAAATAAAGTGTCAAAAAAATTTTTCTATTGATGCAAATACTGTCTCAGATTTCTAAAACAGAACAGTAACTTTATTGATGATTAAAATACGTATATACATACATTATAACTATGCTACAGCTGTTACCGTCTCTGGTACAATTGAATGTTCATCAATGATATTTTTAAATTTTTCTAAATTGGCTCCAGCGAATTTATCCACAACCTGTCCTCTTTTTAAAAATATAAAGTAAGGAGTCGCCATAACTTTATAAGTTGCCGCAATTTCGTCGCAATCGTCAACATCTACAAGTAGGAATGGTACATATGGAACGGTTTCTGCTATTTCAGCTAACTTAGGAGCGAAAGCTCTACACGGAGCGCACCACGTTGCGAAGAATTCGATAACCAATAATTGATCGGATTGTTCATATTCAGTCATCTGTTGTTGCATGTGGGTCTCGTCTGTTATTTTAACCAGCATGTTCAAATATATATTTATTGAACGATCACATAAAATTTTCATAGTTTTACATCTTAAATATTTTGACAGTGATGTTTAGTCACAAAAAGAACTTAGTAATAGATAGGTTATATGCTGAGACAACTGAAGGATCCAAGACGGCCAAGGCAGCAGCTATTTCGAGACTTTTGACACATAGTTAACAGTTTTAAGTATCGTTATACATTTTTTAGACGACGCCACTTAAAAGTTGTTCGTTCTGTATTCATTTACATACCGAAAGTTGCGTTTTGGCTGTTCCATGTAGTGAATGTGTCTAAAAAACACTTTTGGAACGCTCTGGAGTAGACAATTTTAACTTCCTTATATGTGACTCTACACACTTCAATGTTGACAGTTGACAGTTTCACTTCGATGATTTTGCATAATCTTAAATTTTTAATTTTCTGAACTTATTTGTTTTATTCGAGGTTTTGGATCTTATGCGTTGTATAAAAATTGCTGGACTTTCAGTCCTTGGCTGTCTGCTGATATTGATATTTGAAATTTGTGGATATATCAACTTAATTGTATAGTGTGTATTTACCTCAACATTTTTATGTAAAAACACCTTTAGTTATATTTACATTTCACAGTTTACTTGTGAATGTACGTTTGTAGTAGTCTATAAAAAAATTGATTATTGACAATGTGGTTATAATCTCATCAGTTGTGCAATTACATAATAACGAAACGTATTTAATTGTGCCCTCAATACTTTAAAAGGTTATGGGCAAATTCAAGTGCCTATATTAAGGCGACTAACTATAACAATTGGGAGTTTAGGAAAAAACTAATTTTCAAAAAGGAACATTGCAAGGAAGCCTTGGTTGACAGAAAGTGTTTCAAAAGGCTGACACACAGTCAATAATAGTATAGAGGGGAAGTGATAAGTACCTAGATATGATAAAGGATTGTGACACTGCAAAAGCCCAGCACGAAAAGCTCAGAAGCGTGTTTGAGCGTACAATCTCCTTTGCACGATTATCTCTGTAGAGGAAATTGGTCACATTAAGACCAAATGCGAATGATAAACTGGAAGATCACTTCTTAAACGACCTTAAGATACTTAAAGGAGCAAGGGTCAAGCCGCTATGAAACTGACCAGGTGTGTATTATGTTATTGTCACTACCTTCCAAATTTGTGGATATATAAACTCAAATATATAGTGTGTATTTACCTCAACATTTTTATGTAAACACACGGCAATCGGAACAATAGTTGGTGCTCAAATGGATTTTGTTAAATCAGACTGCTTGACAAAGAATTAAAAAGTTGAGAGTGGTGAAAATGATGTAGTGTTTCAGGCGAGCAGTCCAAAAGGGTGTTTCACATGTGGATCCCCACTTCACATACAACTTTATTGCCCCAACAAAAATTCAAGACAAATAAGAACACAACGAGTTGGGCGAGGTGGTTCTAGGTTTAATAATAGAGGAAGTTCAAGAGGTCACTACCAGAATAAGCCTCAAGACACAAAACATGAAAGGAAACAAGAAACCCACGCTCACACAACAGAGGAAAAGGCGATTGTGTTGTATGCAGCAAATATATGTGATGAGAATTGTCATTTATATTTATATTTAGAAAATTAAATGTATGACATCAAAGAATTTGATCATCCAACAGAGATACATATTGCAAATAGAGAAATTTTAAGGACCAACAAAAGTGGCAAGCTAGATGTCAGATGCCAAAATTACCTGATGGTGATTGAAGCCCTAATAGTACCCCAGATTAATCATAACCTATTATCTGCTTCAAAACTGACTAACAATGGACATAAAATCATCGTTGAAAAGCAGAAGTCTGCTGGAGACAATTTTGAATTAATTTGTCAAAGAGAAGATGGACTATATGTTTTGAGTATAGATGACATCATAGACAAGAGTCAAACAGTGACATGCAATGTAGCCACTACAGAAATATGGCATAGGCGTTTGGGGTATGCAGGCAAAGATGCTATGAAGAAACTGGGACTAAAGCCATTAGAAAAAGTCTGTTCACCATGCGTTGAAGGAAAAGCTACTAGGTCACCGTTCCCTACAAATGAAAATAAAACCAAAAGCATAGAAGAACTAGTTTATAGTGATAAATGCGGCCCAATAACCCCAAACACAATTGAAGGGGAAAAATATTTCTAAGGAATACTAGATGATTTTTCCCACTTCCTGGTTGTTAAAGTCTTAAAATTCAAAAATGAAGCTGAAGAAAACTTGAAGTAGTATGTCACAAATTTAGAAAGGCAATTGAATGTAAAAATTAAAAGTTTCAGACTTGATAATGGAGGTGAATTTTCTCTGAAAGGTTTCCAAGAATATTGTAAGAACAAGGGCATGAGATTGGAGTATACGATTCCATATAGTCCACAGTCAAATCGCAAGTCAGAGAGAATGAATAGGAGACTTTTGAACATGGTTCGAGCAAAGTTCATTGAGTAAGGTTTGCCCAAGACTTTGTGGGCAGAAGCTGTAAGATGTTCGGCATATGAACTTAATCAGAAACCCACCATAGCTCTAAAAGATGGCTACACTCCTTCTCAAATATGGCATGGCAGAAACAATATAGAAAAACTTTTTTTTTTGGTGTTAGAGCCTGGTATACAGTAATGCCAAAAGAAAATGAGTTGGAAGCAAAGGCCAAGAAAGCAGTAATGATTGGATACTGCGGAGGAGGCTATAAGTTGTGGATATCAGAAAAAAATCAAGTCATTAAATTTAGAGATGTACGTTTTGACAAAAATTTTTCATAATACAAGAAGGAAAAAGAAGAAAAAGTAGACTTAGATAAGAAAAGCAGGTTTTACGAGACAGAAAATGATAAAGACCACAACCGACAGTGACTAGAGCTGGGGAGCTGTGACAAAACCAAGACACCTTAGCGATTGTGAGGTATATGTGGTATTGTCTATTATAGTCGCCTAAAACATACAAAGAGGCAAGTGAATCGTTGGAATTGCAACAAGCATTTGACAGTGAATTAGAGTCACATAAGAAACTAGAGACTTGGAAACCAGCTGAGTTACCTGAAGGCCAAAAAGCTATAGAGACTCGTTGGATATTCAAAATCAAGGAGAATGGTAAGAAGAAAGCAAGATTAGTAGTTAAGGGATTCCAAGTTCCCAATGAAGTTGAGGAAATCAGCTATTCGCCAGTTTGTCGGCTACCAACAATAAGAATTCTTATGTCAGTCTCATTACAAAAGAATTCGACTTTAAGACAAGTAGATGTGCCAATTGCATTTTTAAATGGCATGATTGATAATGAGGTATATATCAAGAAACCAGAAGGTCTCAAGAACGATGCACAGCATTTTAAACTAAACCGAGCTTTATATGGGTTACGTAATGCACCTAAATGCTGTAATATGAAATTCACTGAAGTTATGACAAAAGTAAAATTCAGGAGGTCTGAATACGACTATTGTATATATGTCAATAAAGATGTATACTTAGTTTTGTTTGTTGATGACGCCTTGATTACTATGACGCCTTGATTACTGGACCAGACATAAAAGTTGGAAAATTATTGCAGGATTTGTATCAAGAATTTCAAGTCAAGAAAATGGGTGAAGTGACATCATTCTTAGGAATGGAAATAACAATGACCGAAAATGGATTGAAATTTAGCTAGTCAAAAATGATGTTGAGATTATTGAAAGAATTCAACATGGCAGAGTGTCGTTCCATAGCAACACCAATGGAACAGAACTTTCAAGTAAATGAAGATGATGAAATATTGGTTATATAGAAGACTAGTTTGCAGCCTAATCTATTTGTCTATTGTCAGCAGACCAGACATTGCATATAGTGTGTCTTATTTAAGTCGGTTTTTTAATAAACCGACATTGCAGCTTTGGAAAGCTGGAAAGATTATATTAAGATACCTTAGTGCTACAAGAGATTATGGATTGATATTCAGAGAAGGAGACAGAGGTTTAGAAAGAATGTGTGATGCAGACTGGGGTGGTGACAAGCAGACAAGGAAAAGTATCAGTGGCTTTGTTGCATTTTATGCTGCAATGTTGTTGCCTGTCACTCCAGAAAGCAGAACTGTGTTGCCCTGTCTTCGATGGAGTCGGAGTATGTTGCAGCAGGGGTGGCAGGCCAAGAACTTGTTAATTTGAAAGGTATTCAAGAAGAATTTGGTGAGTCATTCAATCCAACTATTTTAAAAATTGCAAATATCAGTGCGATTAACTTGGTTAAAATTTTGAAAATGCCAAACTTAGTAGGCATATAGAAATTGAGTATCATTTCATCAAAGACTTATATCTTAAAAACCAAATTGCACTTAATATATGTTACCTCAAAGGAAAATTGTTCTGATATTTCTACTAAACCTTTGTGCAAAGAAAAATTTTGTACATTTGGAGGATTTCTGGTAAATAACTAAAAACCTGTGTATGCAATTGAAATGTATTTGTTTTCTCTTTAGTTTCTACTTAGTTAAAATACATTTAATTGAGGCAGGGTGTTAAATATATAGTGTGTTTATCTTAACACATTTGATGTAAGCACACCTTCAGTTATATTTACATTTTACAGTTTACTTGTGAACTTATGTTTGTAGTAGTCTATAAAAAAATTGATTATTAACAATGTGGTTGTAATCTTATCAGTTGTGCAATTACATAATTTCGAAAACGAAATGTATTTAATTATGTATGTATTTTTCGATTCTAATTCTCTTGAACCTTGAGAATGTCAACTTAATCACGTTTATATCTTCATTGAGCTTCGAATTGTCATCAGATACTTTAATGAAGTATGTCAATAATGTTATTGATAGTTCAAATTATTTTCCTTTCCAAATATTTCAACAGAAACACCAACTCGCGTTAAGTTATGGAGAAACATAACACGCTGGACAATATTGAAGCCCCTCTATCGATCATCTATAGGAGCGAGGGATCTATGATACGCGAAAATAAAAAGTACAGATTTATTGAGGCAAGGAGAGGATCGGTGAAAGATTGTTAAAGAAGCTTGTTAAAAAATGATGATTTGAGTTATGACCATGAGCAAAGAAGCTTGCTTGTAAGATCACTACAACATTAAATGATTCATCTGCTATTGCTTGAAAATAAATATATCATTAGGTAGCTTGCTAAATACTCATCAAGCACGACTATGATCATTTAGAGCTTTGGAATGGAAGCTACCAGGGATTTATGAAGTTACTAAAGATTATATTGATACTCGCAATAAGAATGTACATTCTCCATCAAATTAAAAAGAGAAATGCTTTATTGTCAAAAAGTTGTCACAATCAATGGACAAAAGCTTGTAAAAACTGAAGAACAAACATAAAAATAACTAAAGATAAAAAAATGAAATATCAATATACAGAAGAAAACCACGATGAGTAACGAAATTAGTTGGTGGTGGTAAACATTATTAATGGAATAGTCGTTTAGAGAGTAGAAGGCACTTTTTGGTAAATATACCATCAAATTATTACGAAATGCGTAAAAAGATGATATCGATTGGATTCCAATTGGCAAATTATTGTGCATTTTTTTGCATTGTGAAATATTGAGCCCTTAACTAATTCAGAACGTGGTGTAGGTGGGCAGAGGTCGCACTCCGCGCTCCTAAGTGGATAACCGTGCAAGTACCTTTCTGAAATTGAAGAAGCGTACAAAATAAGGCCAACGGATTCAAAGATGAATAAGTAAGGAAGCGTCAGAATTCTCAATATTTTAGAGAGGTCCCTGCAGTGAGCCCTGCTGTTTAGCTCTATTTCATAGTTTGAAGATTCGCTCGAATTGAGTCGCACCACACGTACTCCTGAAAGTAAGGACATATCGGAGATGCGACTAAATAAGGGCTTTATAGACTTTTGAAGAGGTGGATAAGTTCAGTTCAGAAATTATTGCGGAATGCGGGAAATTATTATCTCGATTTGATTTCAATTGGCAAGTGATTGTGCATTTTTTTGCATTGTAAAATATTGAGCTTTCAACTAATTCTGAACATGGAGTAGGTAGGTAAGGTTAGTGGACGTTATAACTTTCCGAAATGCAAATTTCTTTTTTACATGAAAAGCAAGCACAAGCCTGGAAATTCCTGAGGATATTGATATATATATATATATATATATATATATATATATATATATATATATATATAGAAGACCCGATACATTGATGTTATGGGCGTCTGCAGGCTAACTCGATGTTCATGAGTCCGTCGAGTAGGTCTTGCAGGTACTGCTCTTGGTGAGATCATGCCAGGCAGTTTGTAAGAGCATCTACCATGGTGGTATCGATATAACAGATTCAGAGCGACTTTTCTCCTATGCTTTAAGCTGTCCATGGTCAATTCTAGATCACCTATAAGTCGAATTGGTCTCTTCTATATTGAGTCGAGCATCTCAAGGGTATATTTGGAAGTCGATCCCTAAATGTGTGACTAATACTTCAAAGAATTATGAATCTGGGGCTTGTAGTGAATTACAAGCTATTGAGGAGCTTATATATGTAATTTAGAACTTTTACGGCACTCGTTACAAATAGTAGTTGAATATGCTAAACACAAATATCACATTTGATAGTTGGTAGGCTCTTATTCTTGTCGCAATTGACACATCTTGTCCTCGTTGTTCCGGAGTCCAGAATGTCCTCAATTCGAACTACTATGGTATTTGGAATGTTGCTAATCGTTCTGCGAGTTCTCATTTGTTGAAACACTTTTGAAAAAGCTATGAATTTAACATTCAACATCTTTTTGCACAGTTATAAACAAAAGTTTGTTCATCTTTTTTTGCGATATTCATCATCATTTCTGGTTTAACCGCTGCTAACCAACTAGCAATTTGACGTTTTTAATAGTTACCGAATCAAAGAGGAAGTTTCTTCTTATTTTTTCGAATTGTTTCCAATATTATTAGCTTCAAGTTGGTTCTTAGGTTATCAATCAGGTTTTCCAGTTCTTTGATTGCGTCCTGAAATCCTTTCTACTATTTTTCAAGGGAAGTTATGAATACCAAATTATTGAAGTGGCTGTTTCCCATTTTTATTCCGTGGTTATAGGGCTTGTCCACTGTACATGCAACTATGCATATATTAACAAAAGTATGAATATTTTGTTGTATAGATGCAAAGTAATCATTAGATTCTCGTTCCTCACGAGTTTCAGCGTCATCCAATCCGACAAAATTTGAATCTTTAGTGCTTTCAGCTCTACAATATTGGTACATAGGGCATAGCGATCACGACAATAACGTCCTTCAGCTAATTAATTTCTTTTCAGTATTAAACCTAGCATGACATCAGGAAAGAAATAGCTTCTAACGCTCTTCCGTCAGTACGTGATGCCAAAGCTTCCTCGGGCACCAATTTTTTATCGGGGTATGCTCCACGACTTAAATCAACCAAATTGTACGTGAATATCATCGAATGAGCATCTGGATTATTGCTGAAGCTGTAAATGCCGATAAAGAAACGGTTAGAAAAATTTTACACGAGGATTTACACATGACAAAAGTCTGTGCCAAGTTGGTGCCAAAAAATCTGACTTTTGACCAAAAGTTCTTGCGTCAACGGGTCTGTTCAGATTTCCTTGAAAGGTTAGAATCAGATCTGCTTTAAAAGGGACCCGATTTGAGTTGTTGGAAGCGGTAAAGCAAAAAACGAAACAGCTCTAAAAGCACTTATCAAAGAAGACTTCCAGCACTGCTTAGATCAATGGAAAACACGATTAGAAAGACCTCGTGTTTACCATTGGAAATTAGGTAATGTTACTCGAAAGATGATTAAAGCTGCAAGAAATACTAAGTAAAGATTGCTAAATAATGGCTAATACTTGTTGCGTGTTGAATGTTAGTCCGCATGCGACCCAGAGGGTTGAAGAGGCCTCCAAGATTTTGTGAAGTTTCCCTTGCTAATTCGGCCACGTAAATATACCAGGACAAGTTTTTTTCAAACTTTCGCGGTGATAAGAATGTTATTTATCCAGACATGACCATATTTTGAGCCGTATTACCATCCAGCTTTGTAAAAAGAGCCGGCATTGAATTGAATCAGATTGCTTCCACTCAATATTTCTAGTTCGTGACTAGATACACTCCTGTAAAGTACCTCAAGCCTTCCTAAGGTGTGATTATTGATAGTGACCTAGATAAATCGATCTTTGAGGAACCATACGATCTCAATGTATTTAGGAGTTTGGCATATCAAACCTTGCCAAAAGCCTTCGGTATTTCCAAAGCAATTGCTTGGGATTCCTCATATTTGTCTATAGATTTAGTCTATGTTTATAGACGCACGCAAAGAATATGATTGTAAATGTTGTTAAAAAGTCACTTTCGTGAATTTTTCAATCTATTTCCCAGACAAAAAATATCGTATAAAGGAAAAAATATCATATAATTTTTATATTTCTATTTAGAATATATGATTTGATTGATCAATTTCCTATCAACATCAGTCATTTCATAGTTCGTTCATTATCGATTGGTCCAAAAATATGATGATAATTTGCGTGCTAATATGATATTGTCAAATCCAGAGTATTTCCCTTTCCCAATCATTCGCACTACTTAGTGAGTTATTACCGACAATTTTAATCAGATGAAGGGGTTGTTTTGTTACTGCTATCTAACAATGTCTATTCTGTAAGACATTTGTGGGTCTGCAAAGTGCCAAACAGACACTGGAAACGATATCGCGGGGTGTATCAAGTAAGCGATGCGAAACCGATCCCGAAGGGGAATTTCACCATCGCGAAATATTTGAACATCTGCTAAGACAGATATGAAACATTGGCGGGTTCAAGGAAAAAGTATTATTTGATATCGCATCTGCATTTTAGGCTTTACACTTGATTTATGATTTTGATCACATTTATCATGTCGATTTTCTATCTTCACGACACAAATTTGAAGTGCGTAATATCGATATAGAGCATGTTAATATTTGCCGGAGTTTCCGGACTGATATTAACTAAGTTACACAGAATATCATCAAATGATTTTGAGGTATTGGAGGATGAGGTATTGAGGTATTGCCAGCCTTGTACCCTGTAACGCTCTTTCAGCAGTTTGATGTCTAAGCTCAGGATTGCCTCGAGCGCGTGGTATGCTCCACTTGCTCCGGGCAACGTCGGTGGAGAAAATAAAATACTCCAGGGGTCAGTATAGTCATGACGAATATACTGAAACCAGTTTAACAGATTTTATTTCTCGTCCTGGATTGGTAGTCTGGGTATTTGCTGGAAGTGTTACTTACGAAGTTTTTTAAGTACGGAGTCGTATGAGAAAGCTGTTAAACATAAACTCTACTACCTAATAACAGATAAGTAAGGCAAAAACCGCTGGTAAGCCGTGCAACGAAGTGAAAGTGGGTGTTTGCAAGAAGCTGGGTTAAGCAGGGTGCAAAAACCAAGATCTCGGTTATTCAAAGCTATGAGCTAGTAAGGGCTGCAGCTAGCAAATTACCGCATTCACGTGAATCAATTCCAGTAACAACTTTTTAAAATGTTTTTCTACTCGGTTGACTGAAGGCGTTAATACAACCATCACTGACTGAATACTCATCGCCCTCAATACTCGCGACCCCTATTGTGAATAATACAGCAGAAGCAGTTTCCTTAGCCTCCGGAATAATCTGTTTGCTGAAGGCACTATCACGACCACCATTGAGATTACTATTTATCCATATCCACAGTGGAGTGTTCCGTGAACCAAAATTTGAATTCAAATTACAGTGCAACAATTTTTTGCGCCTAATCCAAAGAATGGTTTAGGTAAAGTATCTAGGATACTGGTTATCGATATCGTAAACCAAAATTATTTATGAGACATTTTCAATCTTTTATACTTACTCACCAATTTCATTAATCCTTATGTCTTCTATCTTTTCAGGTGAACGGGTTGCTGGGACTAACTCATTACGTCTTCTTCTTCCATAAACAATTCTATTCTTTCACATCTTATCTTTTTTGTTCATTCCCTCTTTGTTTTTTCCATGTCATCTCTAGCTTCGTCTGTCAAGCTCTACCTTTCCCATTCTTAATATGTAATTTTCTTTTTTTCGATTTGGTTTAAGCTAGTTTCAAGCTCACATTTTGTTATTGAGATACAAAAAACGAATATTTATAATTGGATATGATTTTATTTTTATTCAAAATACACTTTTGGATGCGTTTTAAATAATTTTAGAATCAACCGCTTCTTTAGTTATAGAACCTCGCTAATCACTAGGCGCCAAACCCAGACTATACGGTGGATGATCCATCAATTCGATGTTTTGGCTGTTCAAAAACGTTCTTGTTTGAACTGATGGCTCGCGATGTCATGGTGGATGATGATTAGTTCAATTAACATCATTAAAAATCTCAAACTTTATGATAGTCATGTCAGGCTTGAGATATCATCATCTCTTGTCACGCAACGACGTGATTTATTCTTCTTTTTTTCGATGGAGCAGAGTCCGGATAATACTTTTGAAGCTGTTGCTGACAATTTTTTGAATCTATTGTTTTAAAAATAACAAAAGTTGTTCCACTCAATTGGCTGCCATTTTGTTCTGACTAATTGAAATTTCATCAAATTTGACACATAGTTGGAACCGTGAAGTGAGGTTATTTTGCTCTACTTTTTTCATCTTATTCACATATAATTCTATGATTGAAAATTAGTGCAGCAATTTTGCGATCGAACAGAAGTGTAAAAATATTTTTCATTTGTATTATGTATTATTCTTAAAAATCTCATCAAAGTTTCTTTGATTTTGCGTAAGTGTCCATGTTTCTGATCCTTATGTCAATATATGTATGTCTACTTTTCTATATATGTTAATTCATATTTCTTCAGGTATTTCTTCTGTATCTAGAAGCTCTCTTAGTTGACTGATCTTCAAGTTGCTCTAGTCGTTTCGTTTATCTCGTGTTCCCATCTTCTAGTCTGTGTTAATCCCAAGCCGAAGAACTAGAAGCTTCTGACGTGTTCTATTCTTGATTCTAGTTTCATCTAATGTGTCTTCTGTTTTTTAATCGTCTTGGTATTTTCAAATTCATCATCAGAAAATTGTCAATTCATATCTTTGAGCTCTATTTCTTTCTATAAGTTTGATTTTCTGATATTTTAATATCTTCAATTCCAGTATTTCATACTGTTTCATAATATTTTACTACTTTGAAAAAAAAAAAACTCAATGTAGATATGAGATACCTAACACGAAGGGAATGAGTAACTTTTCCATGAAGTTTGCTTTAATATAAATTGTTTTAGATTAACTTGGTGTTAGTTGAACTATTTCAGTCTGGTAAAGTTATTTTACCGGTATCGTGATGTGATGTATGATTTTCCGGACTTAAACCAACAGTGTAATATAACTTATTATGTTATTTTATGGATTTGATAACATGATCGTTGAGAAATGAATTGTTTCCATCGGTTGACATAGAATCTTTTCGCCAAAATCGTAATTTATCTTGTTATTCGATTTGTTCACTGCCATTACACTAAGTCACTAAGTTATTAAATATTATCTATTTATAGAAACTACTCCCAGAAAAATATCGAAAGGATTTCAAAAAATGTTCCACGAATGCTTAATATGTTTGAAATATCTTTGTTATATTACTGTGGAAAAAATGAGAACCAATAAATCTTTTTCTGACGATCTGGACATCAATTCTTGGAGGTTCTGGTTGTGGTTTCTTAGAACCTAGCGGGGTTTTTCCAAGTCCAGTGATGACAATCGTTATGTCTGATCATACAATATAAACAAGTTTGAAAATAAGGATGTGGTGACAGAAAATCCGTTCATTTCTAGGCAGCCTTGCAGGTTGATTAAGATCATAATTTGGTAGTTGTCGAATATCCCAAACATAAACACTTCATCTCTGTTAGAAGCTTCATTCCAGGTATGGAAAATCGTAAAAGAAAATAATTAAAATCTTATTAACGAAAATGAAATCTGAAGAAAAGAAAATATTTTTCACCAGATTCTAAATATCATTGTTTTGCTCTCTGAATACATGAACTCCTCCAAAGGAAAACTACTTTTCGGAAATATTTGTGTCGCACTTCCCTAGATGTTGTTACTACTCCTTTGAGATACTCAAGATTTCCAGCGATATGGACAGGAGTATATGCTCCGATGTTTCCATGGTTTGGTCGTAGAAGCGACAGTTGTCGTCCTCTGCCATGCCTATCCTCATAAGATGGTATTTGACAAAGCAAGATATCAGTTTCACCACGAGAAGTTTTTAGCTGATATGGTTATAAATCTTTTGGATTGTCTTAGGCCTGCAGTATTTCTAAAGTAAAACTTCATTCTTTAGCTATTCGTTAAGTGCTGTGGCATCTCGTGAGGCCCTAGTAGGGTTCTGGTCCAAGGTATGGACTCATTGGTGCTGTTTTGGCAAGGCTGTCTGCTTCCTTATTTCCTGGTAAACCCTGGTGACCTGGAAGCTGGTGCTTCTAGAGTTTGATTACATCCCCACACTAGTTTGAAAGAATACTCAATAGCTTCCAGGAACTTCAGATCCGCTTGGCTATATGAGAGAATGTTTATGTGCTTTTAAGAGGGACTTCTTTTCAAATACTCCTTGGCAAATTTATTTATTTCTTGCAACTCTACGTGAAAATGGCGATTGATCTTTCTAGCTTGAATTTTGGTCCAGAAATGTCCATTCCAGCTCCTTCCGCTAACTTTGAACCATATATGTACCAGAGAGATACATTTTGAGCTTGAGAAAGATTTTTGTTGAGTCATGATTCGCAGTCGTTAATCACCATTTCGAATGGGATATCTTTGTCCCACATTCTATACAATTGGTCACTGCTCCCTAGATTTTATAAGCTCTTAAATTCTTAGGTTACTTCTCAGATTTCCTGGTTTTAGTTTAATAGTCTGGATTACTCTGTGGGCGTGTTCTTTTGTTATAAGGTAAAGAGGAGGCAGGTTCAGTAGCACCTCTAAGTCTAGCAAGTTGAGATTGCCCAGTAATACTTTGACAGATCAGTCTTTGAATCTTGTTTAGTTTGATTGTCCAGTTTTCGACCATAAACACAAGCGATACATATGTCTTTATGCATTTGGTGTCTGCTTGGTACTCGTATATGCAGAATACCATTGGAAACTATTAATTTAGTTCCATTAAGGATAGGTGCACTTATATTTGCCTTTCTTCAACTTGTAAATTAAACTAGTGATGTTTTACTAGGGTTGATCGAGATTTGCTCTTCATCACCCTAGTTTAGTGTTTAGTGCCATTTGTATCCAGGCAGGTATCATATCTTTATGCTTACTTCTTACTACCACTATTAGATCATCAGCTCAGCCTAGAACTGTAAATCCAGTGCTCCTAAGTCTAGTGAGGATTTTGTCCACTATCAGTGACCACAGTGGACAGCCCTGTAGTTTCCCTTAATTTCTACTGTTACCATAGGGTGTTATAGTATCATCTAGGTCCATTTTATAATGGGGATTTCCATTCCCTTTTAATGGACCGATATGAGATGTTATCACAAGCTCGATATAGAAATATCGATTAAGGTAATTAGAATAATATTTTGCTGTTAAGAGCCTTTTCTATGATTTCAAATTGCTAGTTTGATAACCGAATGGTTTGATGTGCAAATCGGGTGATAAGGCTTTGGTTTTCTGTACGTTCTAAATATAAACATTACTTTAGCCTCTCGCTATATTTTGGGTTTATGGTCTTGAATCAGGCTGGTTTCAAAAAGCTTCTGGAGATGTTTTCTAATTACTATAAACGACTAATATTTGTGAGGTACAGCGTATCAGGCATTTGTTGAAGGATTGTCTTCTGATAAAGTGAAGGTCTCACAAAATGTGTTTTGTTTGAGTCAAACACATGCTTTCCCGTGATTTCAAAGTCTCCATCATCAGAAATTTTGTATTTTTTCTCGAGTAAAGTATCTCACATCGGAAAAGATTGTTTTATTGAAATAATAGATAAAACTGTTATAAAGCTGATGTATTCAGTAGGTAACTTTGAGCTTTGATTATTTTGATGTATTTTTTTCATTAATTAGAGATTAAATTTATCATATTTTTCTAATAATTCTTTTTTTACATCCTTTTTTTCCAAAAATGAACGCTTTATAAATTTTGTATATAACTTCACAATAACTGATTTCCAATTGCTGGTTCAACTATTTTACTTTAGAGTACTACAATTATATTCGAAATTATCAACTTGGCACTGAACGGGAAAATTTAGAAAAAATTCGTAGCCTTCCGAAAAAGGATGTGTATGCCACTGCTCTGATCATACTATTTCTCAAGGGGAAATCAGTTGCAGAAGGACTAATTGAGTTGTGTGCAGCCACAAATCATTTTGATATGAAACAAATGTAGAGATATTTCTCCCTTTCGGGGACAAATCATGATTATGAAGGGTGCTTGGCTGAAATTTTAGAGTTGTTCTGTGTTTGCTCTAAGGATTTCTCGGAACACAAGATAGTTATTATTTCTTACGGAAATATGCAGAATATCAGATTATAGAGAACAGTTGGGTATAATGGAATGTACAAAGTATTGAAAAACGAGGGGTTACTTTGTAATGGAATATTCTGTTAAGGGTTGAAATTCGCTTATACTTTGAAAAAAAGACAGGGAAATCTACATATCTTGTAATAGATATTAAAAAAATAATTCAGGGCATGTCAAAGTGGAAGCTCAAGAATTTCTCTTCTCTTGTAATATACTGATCAATATTATATACTGGTGGTTCCAAAAAGAAGGCTCTTAGTCATATATCTTGTACGTAGAGTATAACCAAGGGAAAAATTGTAAAACTCCTCAAGAAAAACATGGAAATACTTTTTAAAACTCGACTAGTAGAGGGCGTGATTGAAAAATAGTATTCCACATCCCAGTTATACATTTTACATAGATGAGATATATTTTTTTACAAAAAAAAATCACCTTCTATACCAAAAAACTTCTGTAAATTAAGTTATATAAGTTTAAAGACATCTTTCATAATTTTATCAAAAAATTTCCTTATATATCTCATCTCCGTTGTGTAAATTCGCTCTCGTAAATGTTCATTTGAGCTGAGGAGTAGCTAGAAATCACATATGTTCAGCTCAGATAAACAGGATGGATGTTCAGTGTCTGTTACAGAATTTTCACTTAACATTACTCTTTAGGATGTAGAATGTGATAAATTATCGTGAACTATAGAACTTTGTGTTGTCTGCTATGAATACGTTGATCCGCCAACTTAATTGTTTCCATTATCATTTGTTGCTTTATCTTTGTTAGTAAAACGGTATGAACCAATTCTAGACTTTTTGAAAGGAGTGGGATTAATCGATCAGCTGTAAACACTGGGTTCTCCTGTATTGCATCAAGGAATGAAGACACGATAGATTCCTTAACCTAACCTCATCCAACCTAACCAAATCCATACAAACATACATCTTCTCAAGAAGACGCTTCAACCACTGTGCACTGACCTTGCACAAAATGCTTCGAAATTGAATTATAATTCTAGAACTTGTTCAGTATTATCAAGTCTAAAGTGTATATCAAACCAAACATGAACCATAAATAGATGAGAAGTCAGATAAAGTGAAAAACAGGCTAAATAGCTCTGGTAGCTGAGACCTTCACAACTGCAAGAAAGAGAAGAAGAAATATTACGTCACTGTTAAAAGTTTAGTGTCAAGAATGGGAAATCTGAAAGAAAATGAAAGAGATGAAATAATTGCCAAGTCAAGATATGAAAAATCGTTTGCAGTTAATAACTTTGTAAGAATGGGAATAGGATGTGTTGAAACAGTTATTTGCCAAAATTGCCAAAGAAGAAGAGAGAAATTTTGGTTAATGCAGCTAACGAAAAACTGGAAGTTAGTTTACGAAATTTTAGCAGAAAAATAAAAATTGATGAGAAATATGTTAGCAGAATTCTAAAAGAACAGAATGTAAATAAAAAATCAAGAGAATCGGCACGGCAATATTTTGAAAAGCAAAAAATGGAACGAAAACCAAAACTCTGAAGTCTCGGTGACTACGAATTTGGAAATGATTATCGACGAGTGAAACGGCGACTAATAAGACTGATATTGTTAGAAAGGCGAGGAAGTATTTCAGAAGATACAACTCGAAAGTGTTGGTCTAGTTGACGATATCTGCTCGTGGTCGTTCTTCAGCATAAATTTGTCCTTTAGGTAATTTAGTAACCTCCAAAATATATGAAAAAGATTGGAACGAAACGTATATTAAGAAGGCTAGGAAGCAACATAGACAAACAGTTTGTATTCGATTTTCTTTTTCACATAAAGGTGATCAAGTAAAATTGAATTCACTGTTTAGAGTCCTAATGTTTTGATAGGTACATCTTGTATCTTTTCCAATCAAACATCTTCCTATATTGATATTTTCAATAGTAATAGAGAGCTAGTGATCAAGTTATGCTTCAGCTAATGCCCAATTTTTGAAAGAGCTTTTCTTTTTGTCATTCAATTATGGATAGAAATTTCCTCAGTTGACCTCTTCTTTGGCTCGCACTGGCTCCCAAACTATAACTGACGCACTGGATCTACCAAAACAAACCTCATCAATTCGTATTGGATCATAGCATGCGTATATTCTTCCGAGAAATTCCTATAAAATAAACCGTATTCATCATTATTAACAATGTTAATGCAGCGTCTCAGTTACAGTCCGAGCTTTTAAGCATTCATGAGGTGAGTTATTGGGCAATGAAAGTCACTAAATGAGAGCAGACATTTAAGATGTTCATGTCTTCTTACCAGATGGTTAGAACCCATTGTTATGTCAACTCATACAAAGTCCAGAAAAAAAACCTACTATAAATGTCTCTAAACTGAACCACAAACAGTTATCGCTTCTATGACATGTGGGAGGTTTCTTGCTATTCTTTTAGAAAAATCCAATTCGTCTGTAAAGTCCATAGGACTACCGACTAGAGTTTTAATCTAAATTGAATAATAAAAAGAGACGCTTTTCTTTGTAGATTGGTGGAATTCTCACCACTTTATAACCGCCATCAGTGCAATCAGGTCAAAATAAATAGCATTTAAGTGGATCATCACGAAAAGATGTCAACTGTAACTAACAGAGCCCACCAACACGAACCTATACAGGAATGAGATATTAGAGAAGAACTGCAAGTGATACCAGTCACCGAATTCGTTCTGTAATGTTCTTCTTATTTATTTATACGATTTCTTTTTGTGGGGTGAATCAATAGACACTGTTTTATACGTTATTACACTTTACTCTACATTAACTTATAATAATTCACATATTGCTATAACTCAAATGATTTATTGAAATTCTTTGATAACTTTCTATTTCTGTCTGTTCACTACGACTATTTATCATAAACTGAACTTAACTGCGCTTCACAAACTCTTTATATATCCCAAAAAAATTATAAAAACATCCAGAGAATAAAAAAACAAAATAAAATGAATAAACGGCCTGCTATAATAGAAGATGATATAAAAACAAATAACAAAGGCCCCCGAATTTTAGAATCCCAGTGAATCCAGGCAGGACTGGACTCCAGGGCTGTAACGCGTTCGTAACAATTTAAAAAAAGCAGTTGAACTGGTGCAGAGAGAAAAGCCAGAGAAAACAAAAAGAAATAGAGGAGAACCGAAAGAAACGAGGTGATAAGAAAAAAAAAGAAAGTTGGTATGAATAAGAAGAAATGAATGACGCAGAATGTTAATGATGTGATTACTAACATCTATTATGAGTAAAATATCTTCATAAGAGTCGATTTTTTAAACCAGAAGTATAGTTTGAATGATTACAATTGAGGTAAGCTATCTATATAATTTGGCCACTTATAATAACTGTCAAATAGTCATTTGTTCAAATTCATATTTAGTTCAACAACAGTTCAAATAACACATGGTTCAAATTTATATTTAGAATCCAATGGACCATGAAAAACTAAAAGCAAATGCATGGTGTAGTTACTGATTGAAAAATACATAAATAAATCTTTCAAGTGCTGGTACACCCTGTATTCTTCAAATTGATACATAGATAGACCGACAGATCGTGATATTGATAGGCTGGGTTATTTTATGAACACATTGTATAAAATTTCGCACAAAGAATGACGTTTGGAAGCTGCTGATTTCGATCAAACAGTCCGTTTCTATGAAGCTATCCGAGTATGTTTTGAAGAAACGTCACATCAATATACACTTAAAACACGATCGCAGTAACCATCCGAAACTGCCATTCACGATTATGCAAATATGTTTCTCAAGTAAGGAGCGCCATCATGAGATCATTAACGTAGAGTTGATTTTAGCGAGGTGACTCATAAAAAGAATCCATTAAATACGACAGTTTCAGGTAATACGTTTTTCATGCAAATATAATTGTCTTCTTCTCGTCGATTACCGTCAAATAATATTTTTATCATCCACAAATAGTAACACTCGCTTATCATGACGTTTTTAGAATGACTACTACTATTTTCCCATTGGAGGTTTTCTGAAAGCTGCTTGAAATATTGGCATTGATCACAAGAAAAAAAATTTTTTTACACATAGAGAAGTTCATGGAAATTAAAAATGTCAAAAATAAGAATCGATAGAAAATTGAATTTGATGAAGAAAATGTGGAATGAAGTTGTTTATTTAACTTAGTAAGTTCTGAGTTACTTGCGATTGAAAATTAAATAAAAACACGTTTTTCAACATTTTATCACGAAAAACTCGAAAATTACGCATTTTCTAGAAAAAATTATTCTTATCAAAATTGAAGCTTATAACAAAACAAAGAAATTAATCAGCTTAAATTGAATTTTTTTAATAATATTCAGCAACTTATGAGTCACTGGAAGCCAATTTTTTTTTGTAAATTTTATGAAGAGGTTTGAGCTCAATAAAAATTTTTCATAAAAAATTGTGATGAACATTTTTAAAGCACTTTTTGAGAGCTTTGAAATGAGGTTTCCTAGAACCGTCTAGCATGAAATTAAGCGAGTTATGATGAAAATAATTTAAGCAGCTCGAATTTGAAAAAAAAATGTCTGAAAATATGACAAGCCCTAACAACACGTTCCAAAAATTTAAATGGTTTGGAACACGTATATTTTGAAAAAAGTTGTTTAATGTGAAATTTTATAAAGAAAACGTTATTTTTTCAAAATATCTCAAAAACTATTGAATCAACGGAAAAATTTTTTCGTAACCAAAATATATTCAACTGAACATCTCCTTTTTTTTAAACTCACGCAGATTGAAAATTAAACGAGATTTAAGCGTTTGTAGTATTGATTTCAATGCTAAGGGAGAGTTTTTTTTACCCTTCAACATCAAAATTCTCTGAAGAAAAGGGTTGCAACTCTCATGGTTTTGTAGCTTATGATATTCCCTACAAAATGCACGTGAATGATTGAAGATCTTAATACTTCACTTGAGGCAGAAATATATTTGTCTAATATTGCCCAAAAAAGAATTTCGACACTCAGCTTCCAGTGTATATTCAGTTCCTTGTCTACTGAACTAAGAGCTAGACCAAGTCGAATAGTGAACTGCACAGTAGTTTTTAAAGACGGTGCATCACTGTGATCAAAAATTTAAAGTTGAAAATTCAACATCGAAGCTACACTATTTTTGACGCACCAACGTTCACCTATTCAGGTGGCAGCTTTTTTCACAAGTCGTTTACAGAGTAGAAGGCACTTCCCAGTAAATATGCCGTCAAATTATTGCGGAATGTGGGAAAAGAAGATGTCGATTTGATTTAGATCCGCAAGTGATTGTGCATTTTTTTGCATTGTGAAAAATTGAGCCTTCAACTAATTCTCAACGTGAAGATCGTGCTCCGCGTTCCTGAGTGGATCTTTCTAGAGCTGGACAAGCATGCTTATAAATTAGGCAAATGGATTCAAAGATGATTAAAGAAGTCCCTGCGATGAGCCCTTCTGTTTAGTCCTAGTAAATATCTAACAGCTCTCTTTTGTAGTACGCTCAAATTGAGTCGCTCCACACATACCACAGAAGGGAAGGGCACAGCGGAGATGCGAGTCAATAAGTGCATAATAAACTGTTAACGAGGTGGAGAGGTTCAGTTCTTGGAAACTGATCTCAGCGCAAAACAGGAGGAACTTAATTTTTTAGATAGTAAGGCTGCATATGTCACTCCCATTTCAAGAAAATGTGCACAACAAGTCCAAAGAATTTTACAGATTCAACGACGTCAATGGGGGTGTTATTTAATAAAAGTCTTTGGTTTTAGGAACAGTTAAAAAAGGTCAGAATCGCACCATGATTTAAGAATGATTAGGTCACGAGATGCTTGATTTTCGTCTCCTCCTTTCTACAGAAGTATAATGAGCCGTCTATAGGCAATTGGGAAAAGTTCTCTTTTGAAATGAAACGTTAATTAGAGTAGTAAGGATGTTTCCGCTTGCCTCTAAGAGATGGTGATCCTGTCTTTCTCTCTCACTTGTCTAGGCACGCGCTGCCCCTTATATATAAACATCCGTAGACTTTTGAGTACGAGTATTCAAAACATCGAATGAAGTCTAAAGCTCTAAAAACCATGATTCTTCTTTCTGTGACACATGGCGATCGCGGGCCTTATTGATACGACCCAGGGGCCGGAAGCAACCCGCGGGCCGTATCTCTGACATGACTATCAGAGGGATAGTTTAAACCTTCTGAACAATGTTTCACTGTTGCAAACATATCCCTGCAGTGAACCTCGCAATTTCAAACCCCGCCAAACTTCACCAAATTTATTATGGATGAAATTGATGAATTTCATCCATTCCAGAGTTGTTTTTGGAAGTTGTTTACGTTCCAGTACTTTTTGACACAAAGATTTAAACTCGCTTTTTTGAGGACGACGCCCGTTCAAAATCTTCATGAAAGAGAAGCCAGGCAAATACGGAATTCCAATTAGAGTGTTGGCAGATTGTGAAAAAAGATATGTTTCGCGAATGAAAGTAATGCTGGAAAATCTGAAGACACCACACCCGCATCAAGAGGTCCAACAGCGATTGAGATTAGTAGAGCCACTGAAAAATACAGGACGCAACTTGACCACTGACAGGTTTTATACATCTGTCGAATTAGCAGAAGACTTGTAACAAAATTTTGGCTTGTAGGCACCATGCAGACAAACCGAGAAGTTCAAATTGACAGTCGATATGGTGGACCAGATGGCCAGAAAGCACTTTACAAAAGGCCAAGAAGATGTCCCAGTCAGTATTTTTCACTTATTGAAAGCATACCAACTTGCAATAACAACAAAACAAATCTACTTACGAAAAGTGAGATTCAGTCTTGTGAAACCATTAGTTGAGCAAAGATCAGAAAATATAAATGAAATTCCTACGTAACAACATTCGATTGCAGCTTCAAAGGCAGGAACAACAGGTCGATGTCATATTTGCTGTTGCGGAAATCGTCCCCCAACAAAATTTCAAAAACTACAATAATTTGTAGCAAATGTGAATATTTTTCTAGTGGGACTCATTCCCAAAACTCTTACGTAATTCTTACAGTAATTCATAAAAAAATTTATCTGAAATTCCCTTCACTTTGTTTAGTACTATTTATCGTTGAAATGAAAATTATTTTTTCAATTGTATTTCTACTTCAATAAATACATTTCATTCGACGTTTTTGTTATTTATACATAATATATAATCAATAAAAAGCGAAAGTACACACTAAATAATTGTTGGCACTTTTTATCCAACCTTGGTACAACATAAAATCAAAAATAGGTCTTACGAGGGTTGAGATTGAGGTGTTCAAGGTGATTCGACATTTTGCTTAAGAAATCTAATATTGAAAGAGTTATGCTCTATATTACTTATTATATATATTGCTACAGACATAAGGGGCACACCTAGAGTGAAATTTTCAAGAAATAATTTTTTCGATATAACATACTGAAATTTTAAATCGATATCTTAAATAGTTTTTGACCTACAGCCATTTAAAAGAGTAGCCGCTCGGCAGTTAGATAGTTGCATTGGCTACGGGACATACATCATTTTATTTTTAAACGCGTTTTTCTCCATACAGCATTTTTCGAATTTGCTGGAGTAATTACTCAGAGACAAATGATCCGATCGCTATCAATTTTTTTTGCATCTTCTCTATATAATTCTCGAGAACGAGAATTTTTTTTTGTTAGTTTTTATCACCGGAGTAGGCTGCAATCACTCCAGCAGTGGAGGACCTTTTTTTGGCACCACCGGAGATCACGTGTCATTTCAAAAATATTCGATATTTTATTCCAAACATTTCACTGTGTATTCTTAACATATGTATAAATATACCCTCATAATTTTAAGACGATTGATTCTTTCGTTTTTTTTTTATTCCCAAAAATTGCCTTTTTAGGCTGTCACACTAGGTCTGCCTCATAAAAACAAATTCATTGGATTAATCAGCTTCCAAAACATATTCTCATAAATTTTCAATAAAACTTTGCCAATGGTTCCGACAAAATCGTAAAAAATGTGTATATTTTTTTTTCTTCAACGCCCTTTATCTTGAATACGGATGACATTACAAAAATTGTTTACTGAGCTAATCCCAACTATTTTTCAGTTCTCTATCTATCCTAGAGAATTTTACTATCGATTGATGCTATTATAAAATAAAAGATTATTTTCCCTATTTTTGTAGCGTATGTTCAGTTTTCGTTTCTCATAAAAAGAGCGAGTTGACATAGCGACGACCTTCAAGAAAACTTTATCATCTATTTTAATTATGATTCCCTCAAATACGAAACAAGAAAATATATAAAAGTCAACGAGGTGATCGGGACAAAGCATTAATTACTAGTTACCAATAATCGCATGGGACTATATATTTCCCTCAATTCTCTCCGAATAAATCTCCGTAGTGGTAATTATCCACCGAAAGAGATAGTTTATATACGAAGTTTATCAAAGCAAAGTAAATCATCACGTTTTGTACACTCGTGATACTTATAGTAGTGTGTATGAAAACGAAAAGCAGGGAATCAATCCAATCAAGTCTTTACTACAATGTTAACACTCCGATTGCGTGGTAGGAAATTTTCGAGGTGAGGAATAGCATAAGACATTTTGATTTCGGTTGTTGAAAAACAAACAGATTTTTGACTTTCTAACAGTTTATTAGACAAAATTTCAGAATTAATAGCTGCTTTTCATTATAACTTGGAAAGTAAATAATCCAGAATATGATTCCGTATCAAGGTACAACAAAAATCGTCAGAAAAACCCTCTTACTAAATTTTCAAACAAACAAAAGTTCAAAGTGTGGTAAAGTATATTGTATAATTAGACACATATCGTGCCCATCTAAGTAATGAAATAACTAATAAGGGAATTTCACCGGAGGACGCTAAATACCATTTTTTGTTTGATAATTATCTAAAAATCATCCCCCACCCACTATAGGGGGCGTTAGAGGTAGGTAATTACAATATATGGAAGGTAAAATCAGCCGTTGGTCATTGTTTTTAAGTTAAGTTAAGTTAGGTTAGGTTAGGTAAGGTTCTACTCAAGAACACTATTTATACAACATCTTTCCGTGCCCTTTTAACACACACTCTGCCACACACCTTGATCCTTTTTTTACCTTATTCTACCATAAATAGTTATTGAATTTTCAATATTTCCAAATGTATTTTTCTATGATAATATAATAATTACTGGTGGCTCAGTCAATTAACAATTATAATTGTTTATAATTCCACTGAATTAATTTCATAAATTTTTTACATATAATTTCCACTATTTAACTGTATTTTTTTGTCTATATATTTTCAAATAAAATTTATAATTTGCAAAATATCAAATTTATCTTCTTCAACCTTCTGTATTTTTTTAACAAGAGACGACCGATGACTGAAATAATTTTTTTTGCGCTCAGTACACTTTTCTTCAGCACCCCTTATAACCCCATGACAATAGGAGGTAAAGGATGCTTTTTAGATAATTACCTGTTTTTCTAATGAATATCCAGTTCTCAGAGTTTTCATCGTAGATTTAATTCAAACTTTGCTTTGAACGCTTGTTATGTAGTCTGTGGTAGATGTGGCCCAATTGCATCTGATCTAGGTGACGTGAATTGATGATGGTTACAAGTTTCATCGCCATACTGATGAGTCTGGTTTCCATAGTTAGAGAAAAGGAAAAAAGTATGAATCTTACCTTCTAAATCAAAAATCCACCACTTGCCTAAAGCTGGTTCAAGTCAGAAATAGAATTTAGACAACGAAAAACAAACTTCTCAAAACCTTGGATATCAACAACTCCGATGTGCATAACTTTTTTCTATCGTATGAAAGAAATCTCCTCTCTATAGATTGGAAACTTGCTTGGGATTAAATCATAACAAAAAATAAGGTTGCACACAACTATCGTTCGATGGTTTTAGTTCCAGCTCTTTCTTGGACATTTAGAGCACAGCTACCAAGCATACCCTCAGGATGCTCGACTCAATACAGAAGAAAGCAATTCGACTTCTAGGCGACCCAGAGATGACCAGACACTTGAGACGGCTCCGAGCATAGGAGTGCTGATTGCAGATTGGAAACTTGCTTGGGTTGAACTCATACCAAAAAAAGGAGGTTACAAAAGAGATGACCAGAAACTTGGACAGCTTAGAGCATAGAAGTGATGACTTAATACTGTTTCATACTACTACGGCAGATGTTCTTCTGAGCTGTCCAATATAATCCTACCTAGAGCAGTATTTTCAAAACCTACTCGAGAGGTAGACCACCACGTTCACAATAGGACGTCACTCATCGGAACTCTTTTCTTTGGAGAAGTACGAGCTTGTGGAATCAGCTACCAAAGCACGTCTTTCTCGTATATTTACAAACCAACAGAAGTTCCATATCAACAGGCATGTCCATACGCTAGTACTTCTCGAGTGCTTGCTTTTCACATAGTCAAATACCCGAGACATGTCCAAGAACAGACCTTCTCCTTTTCTAGTGAATTGCTGATGAGATCTAAACTGATCTGAAGGTATTAGTTTCTTTTTTTTCAAGTATAGGATTCATTTTTTTCATTATTATTTTCTCAAATAGCTTAAATGAAGATTTGGTGGTTTCTCGAAGAATAAGAACCTTCACTGATGGTAGTAAAAGTCATCATTTTTTGTTCGTTTTTGAAAATATTCTTTAGAATAGGAAAACTTTTTATGGATATGGAAAAAATTGAGTATTAAAACGTTAATAATATACCAATCATACTTGAAGTTCCAAATATGCCGACCCTAGGGTATTGCAGTCACTCCCAATTGACAAAGTCCTGTTCTGGTTTAATTATACTCACGTGCGGTTTTGCAAACGGTTCAGAGGACTGGGGACCATTTCAAGAGACCATATATGCCCGATTTATGTTGGTCACGCTATCATTGTTACCAGATTTTTTAAAAAATATTTGTGCTAAACATCCAAGAGCGTTCACTACGTGAGCATTGTGATTCTCGGTGGTCTCAGAGTGAGGTATTTACAGGTGTTTCGCATTTCTTAGCATCATACACTTTTAAAAACTATAATGTTCGATTTTAGATTAAATCACCAGTTGAAGTTTCTTGATACGACAACATTTTGCCTTATTAGTAATAGCACTGAGGATACTTCAAATCTTTGTGGAGTAGTAAATTATTTCTATCCTGTTTGCTTTTCGAAACTAACAATATCGATAGAAATTTTATTTGTACTCCTGAATTAATACATAAATAGTATAAAAATAAATTTTTATTCCATATATTAGTCAATCAAATCATTTCACAAGTTAATTTTTTGTATAACTCGACCAGTCTAGCTTGAGACTTGAGTTTTGAATGCGCGGTAGTCATGCGGGTCGGAATATGTAGAGAGCTCATTTTGTGTCAATAAGTTCATGTTCACCTCGAAGGTATTCCAGTGCCGCAGCAAAAATTTCGTCGTGAAATTATTCATTTTTGTTGTACTCTTATACATTTTATCCAACATGGAGTTTAGAAGTAAATTAAAAAATAAAATTTTGTGTGGTCAAAGTCGGGAACTAGTAAGTATTCTCCTAAAATTTATGAAAAAGAAAGCGGTAAGGCAGGAAATTGTTATATCTCTTTCTAAGTTATGTTTTAATAATGTAATTTTTGTATCGTTAGGAGTTGTCAGAAAAATTGGAAAAGGGAGAGTACGATTCTCGTGGCGCCGCAATTTATAGCGAATCTGGCTTAATTAGGCCAAAATAAATCTAAAACGAAAATTGAAGTTTTTCAATATCTTGCTTCGTTTTCGAGATATCGATACTTAAAGTTGTAATCAAACGTTAGCTCAAAATTCGTTTTATTGAACAGATGGCGTCCAATACTTCGTTTCAAATGAATATTTTATCGAAGCGAAATAAGAAAAAAAAGTAATAATAAAATAAAACTAATCCTTACGTAAAGAAAAACATTTTTTAGGCAATTTTGGCTGTAAAAAATTCACGACTTTTGAACTTTTTACACTCAAAGTGCACCACGAGAAAGTTAGGTTAGGTTAGGTTAGGTTAGGTTAGGCTAGGTTAGGCTAGGTTAGGCTAGGTTAGGTTAGGTTGATATATACAAATATCAAATATAAATAAATTTTTACAACTTCAAGTATCGATATCTCGAGAACGAAGCGAGATATCGAAAAATTTTGTTCTTAATTTTGGGTCGATTTACAAAGCGACATAGTCAAATCCAGGCGCCACGGAAATCGTTCATGTGCCATTGGAAATTAGAAAAAAGGTCGTGTAGAAATAGAGTATAAAAACCTGTTCAATTTTAAAAACTGCTTATGCTATTCGAGACTTGGGGTTTAAGACTAATGTATCTAAATCCTTGTTTATAATCTGCAATTGAAAATTGGAAAAACTTAATAATAATCACTTAATGTATCAAATTATATTCAAAACCGAATTTAATTTGGTGTACTTGAAGGACAAAAATGCGAACTGTGCGTCAAGTTTAGAAATTCAAGCGACGAAGAAAATGAAAACTTTAAAGAAAAGTAAGATTGAGATAAACAATGCTAAGAAAACTAATAACAAGCGGTATATGACCTGCAGGCGGTTTTGCCGCGTCCTAGATGTGACGTCTTGACATTTTATTACGTGTCCAAATTAAATACATCCAATTTCACAATTTTGAATGTGATAGAAATCAGCGCTAACTGTTATGTGTGACATGATCGTAAAATTAACCGTGGCTCTAATTAAATAGCCTCATGTGTTTGAAAATGTTTGGAGCTCTTACATGAAACTAATATCGATGCAGAAGTACAATTGCACTGGGCAAAATGAAAGTAGAATTATTATTCATATGTACAGAGAAGCGATTTTGGAATTCAAATCGATAAAATTCAGTACACTTTAAGGCATTAAACGGTTCCCCACTCTATATTCCTAATCAGCACATTAGCCAAAGACTGTACATGAGACATTTGAACTCACAGATAAGTGAAATTTTTGATAATTCATTAAGATGATCCCGATGTGTTGCAGAAGGACAATTCATATGGTGATCAAAATCTCACTAAAAAGTAATGGTAATTTAACTAGAACAAAGGCTGCTTTTGAGGCAATTCTGCAAAAAGCTTACTCAGCAAAAACAGGAGTCTCAGAGACAAAAAAGAAAGGGTGAATACTCCTGGTGGAATCTCGTGTAAATCCCAGATACTACTTTGATTTTTTCAATAATATTTTAAATTGTTCGTTTTCCACATAACAAGCTGCTGTAATGTTTTGTTTAACATTTTTTTAAGTTTTTGCCCGAATATAAATTTGTTTATTTGTCTAAAACTGTCTTAAGTCGAAAGATTCATTGAAGATTATTCATCGAAATCATTTGTATAAAAACTTGGACTCAAATATTAGTTTACATTAACAGAAACAGTTTATTGGAGTACCTTCTTGTTCACGAATTATTTGAAATCTTAATTGACAGAAAATTTTAAAATGTCAAAATTAATTACTTTTCGAGTTGTGGCAGTTATTTTACAAGGTAGCGATTTATCTAAATCTGAATTATTTCAAATCCTGTTATCAAACTTGAGACAAATTTATTTTAAACACAAGTAAATCACTCGGTATTTTCATTTCGTACTGGGATTATGGTATGATAAACCTGCATCGGTCGTGCAAAAAATCCAGAACTCCTTCAACTAACTCTGGAATAAATTCCAATTAGCATCTGTCAGTTAGAAATATTAAAACAACTTAATTCTATTTCCTGTAGAAAGTCCCGCTTCAATTTTGCACCATGTGGCGAATTTTAATTCTGCAACGAATCACGGAATCGTCAAAAATTTCGAAGGGAACGGGAGCTGCGACTGCCATAAAAATAAATTGAGGAATTTAAAATATACCATTTATAATACGGCTGGTGTTGGAAGATGATTAAAATTGTATTAAGAACTCCATAAGTTTTTCTAGGAAACGACAATGCATATTTTCGAACTAAGGGAAATGGAAATAAAATATTAGAACATCGATTTATAATAACCAGTACGAAATTCGAGCATAAGGCATTCAAAACGTAATCATTGACTTGATCATAGTATAAAAACTATGAACGAAATGTCGGTATAGTATACAGGGTGTTTCAAATAAAGGTCATCTCCTCTCTAGGATAGATAGAAAACTGAAAAATATTTGGGGTTTGCTCAGTAAAAATATCTCATTAAAACCATTCATTAAGGGCACATTTTTTATGATTTTGCCGCAACTACTGTCTACATTGTATTGAAATTTAGAGGAATATGTTTGGTAACTCTCATATAGCGCGTTTGTTTCCTACTAAGGCCTCCAGTACCTCAGTGCCCATACTTATTCAACTTTTAACAAGATCCTACTGATTAGACTGGATTTTTGTGAAACGTTACAAGAAACGGAAGCTCCTTTTGAATGTTTTATTGATGAGGTCCCATTAAAGCAAGAAGAAATCAAATCAAAATATTCGGAAAATGGTCCACAGTATCCAATTTATCATGTATGGGCAGACGTAATTTATATTGGTGAAAAGGTAGAAAGTTGAAAAGTATTTCAACGATTAAGTACTGAACACTATATCAAAATATGCTTCATAATAATACATAATTCGAAGTGGAATGAACCCAAAAGAAATCTATGTTCTGTAAAAAAACAACAGCTGGAGACAAAAAACAAAAACAAAGAATTTAGAAGAAGATATAGACCAATTAGAAAAAATAAAGAAGAAGAAGTTTCAGAAATGGCAAAGTGCCAAAGCACTAAGAAAACGCTTAGATAACAAGTGAAGCAAGTAATGACATTAAAAAAAAGAATACTAAGAAAGATTATTAGCATTGATAACATAGATAACAAAGTAATTAGAACAATAATGAAGAATAATTACATCTAATGAGTGAAAAGATCACTTCGATGTTACTACGAGGAAATCGAAGAGAATGTTTCAAACAGGACAACAGTGAGCTGAAGTAAATCATGAAAAAGGATAAAAACAAAGCCTTAAAAAAGGCCAAAACCTATAAAGAAGCCTAGTTGGGAGAAAGACGAATTGAATTATCGAAATACGAAACGGAAAGTATCGTATCTTCTATTAGGAAGCTGTTTCACAAGATGTAAGCTCAGTTTCCGAGGGAATGGAATTCGTCTTACAAATAGTGGTAGTATTATCTTGATCTCAAAGCTATTGACCACAATAATAGAAGTCAAAATAGAAGAATGGTAAGAGATGATACGAAAAATTCGAAAAAAAAGGTATACCCATAGAAAAGAATGTTCTACATCACTACTGTGCAAATGATGGAGATTTTTTGTACACGAAAAAAAGATTAAGTTGGAGAGAGAGAGAAAGATTCGTTGGATAAATTTGTAAGAAAGGGGAAATTTAAATTAAGTTATAAATTAAACTGAATATCTTTGTATTGGACAACAGAATACACACTTGGAGTGTGAAAGACATCTTGACTAAAGAGATGGGCTGAATTTATGACCAATAACAGAAAAAAAATAAGAATTGTCGAATTAGATTATGTCAGGATTCTGGTGGTTTTGCTGCTCCCACTCTAGCAACTAAATTGTACTCGTTGTTATCTGAATAAAGGGACATCCAAACGAAGCTGGTTCCTACCACCAGAAGCTACCAGTTTACACTCTGGCACAAGCCTTTAACGCATCATTTGGGTCGTTATGGCTCTGCTGACTCAGTATATGGAAATTACTATATTTTAGACAGAATGGTATTTCGTGGTGTCTTCCACAGTGGCCTACACCTGCAAAGCTATTCATCTAGTAGCCATCAGGTATTGCATTCCCTGTTTTATACGAGTAATGCGTCCAAACCCTCATAATTAACGTTTATAAGCGACAATTGTTCCATTACCTATTGAAATTATTGGATATTCACCTGCACCATGAACTACTTAATCCAGAAATTCGTCAAGGATAATAATATCTAGAAGGTGGAAGATAAAGTAAGACTTCAAGACTTGTTGCGCTGTACGTACCTGACTAACTGCAGTCCAGATTTTAAGTATAGAACCTCTCAATAAATGTTTCTCTAGCATGAAATTATATCCAGTTATTGAAATGATATGATGGATTTGTTAATATTTCAAGCATTTTAGAAGTCGTACAACGAGTAAACGTTAGTTTACATATTATTTTAGTAACAGCAACGTGTTTTTCATTCTTAACACAACCCTCTTTGTCTTACATTATATATCAAAACTATATCTTGTCTTGAAATTCACTTGCCTTAGTTACAAGAAAGATATACGAGCAATTCATACAGATATTACCATAAATAATTTCCAAACCTTAAGATGATGTCGCAGACACATAAATTATTCGGGAATACGTAAGAGGAGTCATGGCCCAAGAACTGCGAATTCACTGTTTATATTTGTGTTAAATCGATGTATTCAACAAATATTTTATCACGATGTTGGATACTATCAGAAAGAAGAAGTGAATATGAAGAAGATATATTATTTATTGAAGATATTAGTACAGAAAAAAAACATTTAAGGTAGACCGAAAATTAGGGGCGACTACAACGTTATGAAATTTGTGATATATTTTGAGGTGACCATTATCCCTGGCCAATTTTTGAAGCCTGGACGCTGTTCTGGACCTCATCGAAGAGTAGTTGGGTCCAAAAGGCATTCAGTGAATGATGAAATTGGAATTTAGATCACTAAGTCAGATTAGTTAGTTCCTCACCCAACTGTTCCACAAATTACCCACAAATCAAATATGGCAATGAGGACATCTAACGGATCTAAAAAGAAAACTCTTGGATCGGATAAATACAGGCAGTGATGCCAATCGGTTAAAATTTTTTTCCCCGAGCATATTTTGAAATCCCCTAAATTCACACCAAGATACCCTGAGTTTTTTATATTCTATCGTTTAAAATAATAACTTCAATAAATTATAAAGACATAGTTTTGAACACAACACAATTTGAACTAGAGAAAAAATGAAGTTCACTAGGGATGGAATGGTTGATATGATCTGGATGTTGGGAGAATGCAATGAAAACACACCACTATCATTGAGAGTACACCATGAACGTTTTCCTAAAAGGCGAAAACTACAAAAGAAAGCTTGGAGATATTGATGGACTTACGACAGAAGCAAATGGGATTAACGATTTGCTGGAAGTTACTGAAGACAGCACACAAGAGCTTAGATACTCTGGTGCAAGTAATCCTTGACAACAAAAAGTACTCTTACCTCACCATATTTATATTCACTCGCAGTAGGAAATAACTGCAGTTGATTTTGAGAAAGGAGTAACATTCTAGGTGGTCATTACGGAAAGTTAATCGATAAAGAGAATTTTTTGATTATATTCTATTTGGAAATAACATTTAATAGAAATTATTGTTGTATCAGACAGTCAAACTAAGTGGTCTTTTTTCTAGTAAATCAGCAACATCCCTGCAGAATTTTCTAACAAATCACGCCATTGACTTTGAATTCTTCACATTTTTTTGAATTAAATCACTGAAACTACAATTTCTATCGTTCTTTGAATTGTTTTCATATCTTGCTTGCTGCGTAGTGGCTCCACCTTGTATCATTGGAAACGTTTATCTTATCACAATATGAAGTGGAAACTGAAACTGACGAAGTTAACAATAGAACAAAATATGAATTTACCCAATCATCAACACAAGTTTCCATCACCGAAAATGACAATTCTGAAACAGAAATTTCAGTAAATTTTCCCAGAAGTTCATTAAATTTCTCTTCGGACATTCTCAAATGGTTTCATCATTCTTCTTCATACCTAAAAAAGCCTTCTGATGCACCCAACTAATTTCTTCTCAAAATCCATTGCCTCACCCAAAATCGTCGCATTTTATGTTTTTTTCTTGGGTAACATGAAACATTTTTTAGCTCTTAATCTAACTAAATTGTTTTTTTTTTCACGCATTCACTAACTATCAAATTGATCAATTTTTATAACACGTGTGAACTCATTTTGATTCAACTCGTTTTCAAATTTTGTTAATCTTCATTCGTTTAACAAATTCGCCTCGACAGAACGCGCCTTTAGAGTTTTTTCTTTAAGAAGATGCGGAATCGAAGTGCTGAATTCCACAAGGAGAGCTGATAGATATGTAGTAGCCTCCTTGCTAAACCGCCATCTTCTGTCATCACCATACTACCAGGGACTATTTTGATATTACTTCTTCTACTTGGTGTCTCTTTGTATAGGTAGCAATCAGTTGCTACATTCTACGTTGGGCAGCATCATCTGGATGATATTATCAGGATGTATGCTACCGACAATCTCCTCTACCTCCTCTCCCAAACACTTCCAGTAGAACGTGTATTTGGCATCATTTGAGTCGTTTTCAAAATACGTACACTCAGGTGTTTGTAATTTCTTTATTTTATGAAGATACCATCGGAAATAACCGTGTCCCGTCAAAAGCTAGGTAATGGAGAAGTACACCTCCCCAAACTTCCTTTTGGTCCATAGTCTAAAGTCATTTATTCTTCTATCTTCACTTTTGAAATTTAACTGGCGCTGCGAACAGGATACTGTCGGTAGTAGAATACACCTTCTCTGTTGTGGACACCTACATTTTCTATCAAGAAGTTTAGAAGGTATTCGAACTAAAAATATAAACTTTGTGAATCAAGTGACAGTGATGAAGAAGCTGATCCCAACCCGATTGTTCCTTCAGAGAAGATGACTGTTGTCCAGAAAGGCTCAAGTTCCTTCAGAGAATTAGAGACAAGAAATTTAACTCGCATCTTTACAGTTAGTGACACTATTTATTACATCAATAGTTACATAGATTGTTTTTGCAGTGTTAGAAGAGAGGTTTGAAGGAATTTTAAAACAATGAATGAAATCACTGACAACAATAACTTCAGTATTGTTTTCAATGTGATGACAATTGCATAATTTAAGGAGTTCTCGAGAAACCATCGAGTTGTTGCTTTTACTAGTGATTAAACAACTCTCATTATCAGACAAAAACGTCACTCTCTATTCTATCCATAGCTACGAAAACATAAATTTTCTTAGCGACAATGATCCGTGTAGAATGACTTTAAGATGTGGAGGTGGAGTCATTTAAATAAATCAAATCAGGTATCAATGATTACAATTCATATTCTCAAAATGGAAAATTGTTGGACATGATTCAAACAAATCACTGACTGTGAATAGTGTCTTATGTCTTATAAATGTGGGATCGTAATTTTTCATGCATTCATTTCGCATCCCCTGCTAGATAGTCGTGCTTACAGCGCTACCAAATAAATTTCAGCTTCATTATTTTGGTGTTTCGATGATGTTTTACCTCTACATTGTAGGAACATTTTTATGAAAAAATCGTTATTTCGCAGCTCAGTTATTTCATTTTCGTTGATTTTGTCTCTGTCGACTGGAACATAGAATGGAAGACACACAATTACTCTCATTCTCTCTACTTTCCCGCAGCGAACGCCTTCCGGTGGCCAGGATAGGTCCATTACGTTTAATTTTTTCCACAATAACCATAATTAATCTTGCTTTCAGTAGCGAGCGCCACCTATGGGGATAACTCGAGACCTAATTAAGTTAGGGTTTTAATTTGGTTTCTTTTAATTGTGTTCTGAACTCGAATCAACATGTGCTTGAATTTTTTCCATTTTTCAGCCGTTTTTTTACAGTATAAGGAAATTTCACGATTGATTCCGAATTAATAGACATATGTTAGAAACAAATAAAAAAGGTTAAACTATTAAAGTTTTCCATACTATCAAAATTATTAAATTATTGCATCGTAAGTATCAAAAATCAGAAAATAAATTGTCTTTTCTTAGTCAACAAATGTACCCAATGATGACGATAAAAAATTACGTCGACTTCTCTATTTCCTTTGAAAGTAATTAATCTTGTTGTCAGCAGTAGTACCACCTATTGGCTTGTTAATTTCTTCGGCTTCGCTTTATATTGTATTTATTTGAGATTAATAATATTTTTATTAACATATATTGTCAATGAGATAACAAATATTTCTGTATCTAGAACTAGAGAGCAGATGTGGTGAAATGATTATTTCATAAATTAAACAACTTATATTATCATCGTAATAACTAATTGGAATGGTCATTACATTCGATCATTTTTCACACACTAACGATAAAAAGTTTTCACCCACCCCATAATCCATTCAACGAATTCCTTTTTCATATTGTCAAGCTTGTTAAGGTTAAAACTTGCAAGCAGCAACTGATTTGTTTATTATTTTTTCAACTATAAATCATTTCGTGTTTATGATTAAAGTTTAGTCTTAATTAACCCTGTGAGTCGCAAGAACTAGCTGTGATTTATATTTTTTGAGCCAAAATAATCTTTTTGTAGATGAATTCTTTTCGATCCCACAATTTCGGACTTTTTAGTTTAAAAATGGATTAAACTAAGAAACTTTGGTTGAAACTCATATTAATCGCGTTTCTTCATATTCTAGGCAAAATTAACTGTTCCATAGCCGCCGAATTGAAAATACCTTGACGTATTGTGGACTACAACGTGTGGACTATGAAACTTGCAAGCAGCGACTGATTTGTTTATTATTTTTTCAACTATAAATCATTCCCTGTTTATGATTAGAGTTTAGTCTCAATTAACCCTGTGAGTCGCAAGAACTAGCTGTGATTTTGAGCCAAAACAATCTTTTTGTGGGCGATTTCTTTTCGATCGAACAAATTCGTACTTCTCAATTTAAAAATGGGTGAAACTAGAAAACTATAGAGTGAAACTCATACATTAATCGCGTGTCTTCATTGTCTAGGCAAAATTAACCGTTCCATAGCCGCCGAATTGGAAAAATCTTGACATATTTTGGACTACAACATGTGGACTATCGCTTTAGCGATATAATATGTTCAGAGCGGCATCGAAAAACCACAATTGCTGAGGTTAAACGTATTGTATTGATTAGTAGCCGTGATTGGCGATTCACAAGCCCAGAGGTAGCAGCTACGATCAATGAATCTAGGGATCTGTCTTGGAGTACATCTATAGTGAGGAGATTAAGAGAATTTCTTCAAGGCGTCAAAATAAAATTTGGAGGATGCCGTGGGAGAGAGATTTATAGTGATGGGTCAAAGTTTGATGTTCTTGGGTCTAAGAAAGGATAGTCAAAGAGATATCTATATGTAATTCCGATTATAAAACACGTCAGAGGATCGGTGATGATTTGAGGATGTTTAGGAAGAAGTATGACTAGAGATCTGGTGAAAAATCTCAACCCTATTGAGTTATTTCCATTTGTTTTCAATCACGCATTATATAGGGTGGACAAAAACTTTTGACCGATTGTATATCATCAGTTTTTTTTCTATTTCCGTTAATTTGGATATCTATCTAATAACTTAATAATTATCTCTCAACTTGTAATATATTTTTGGAAAATATTGTTGACTTTCTTTCTCTGTATTGAAGAATATAATAAATATAATTAAATACTCACGCAAATCATTACTTACCTTCGATTTAACAGAATAACTTTGATAGTTACACGGTTTTGTACGTGCTGTCCCTGCAATCAGGATGCCTGTAGAAGAAAACAAAGTTCAACTGCCGTAGAAATAACAAAAATAATAAATATTTGAAATGAAAGTACCCTTAAAGGGTTACAGCGGAAATTCAATCACATATCCGTGAAAAAATTTGTTTGGCGAGCTGGGGAAGCTGCTGTTTGTTCGAATGACTTTAAATCGAATCACACAACGATGGTTCTGTTGGTGTTGGTTCGAGAAGGTGTATTGAAAGCAAAGTTTCAATAGATTATCAGATTATTTGAAAACGATGTCAAAAAAGATCCAAATTATTACGAGAAAAACTGAAGAACTCATAGATAGCTTTTCTAGCAGCCTTATTAATCATTTAATCCACTCGAACAGGAACAAAATTCGACGACTAGTCTAACATAATGATTTTCTATTCAAAATTAATTGAATTTAAAAACATTGCAAGAATGTAAACCAGATAAAAAAACAATTTCTTGTGTGTAAATTGACTTACCTCCTGAAGAGAACCATTAAGATCTGTTTATCATCCTAACTTAAGAATTATTGTATTCATTAAGATTCATTGTACACTATCTTAATGGGGACCTACATCATAGTTCCGTAGACACTTGAAGTTCTATTAACGTTCCAAATTACGTACTTTATTTCATATCGATGTGACTCTAACGACAATACTTATTTATAGCCTTTCAGTATTTAAAAGCAGTCTGTGAACAGATACGAGGTTTTCAATAGTTTGGTATTTGTCTAGTATGATTCCCGAATTATTTTAACCAAATTTGACTAATTATTTTATTGTTTATTAAATTGTTTGTTGTTTCAATGTTTTAATAAAAAGAGTATGGTCAACCATCATAGGTTAGCTTGAAGATACATCAAATTTTGGTCCTTCGAGCCAGATTTCAAATAAATCATACATTTTGATCCTATAACTTCGGATTTTGATTGAAATAGTACACATACCAAGTCATCACACGCGTGTGATTTTTAAACATTTCTGCTAGCCTCACAGTTTGTTCTAGGGACGTTAAAAATAAAAAACTGAAATACAAAAAAGAGGAATGGGGAGGTATGGAAATAAGAAAAATTTGAAAATATAAGAAAAATACGCTTTTGTATGCGCTTGAACCAATTGCTTATCGATTTTGATCGACTATTTAGAAAATAGAAACGTTAAGAACAGAAAAAACAAAATAATTTTTTGTATATTTTTACCTTTTTAATTTTGATGTTTTGTTTTAAGATATAACCGGAGAATCTAATCCATTTTATTATTGGAATATCCATTAAATCTATTATATTTTGAATAGAAAACCACATAAATTGTTCATATAGCTTGTTATAGTTGCTTTGGCGGCTTCCAATATCTCATCACACTGTACTGTAATCTGCCTATGTAAGATAGTTCCTATTTGAGGTCTGGAACAAATAAAAACAAATATTTGCATTGTAGAAGAATTTTTTCCATTCCGATTGAGGTACCCCCAAAAAATCATTGAATGCTCAGCATGGTTGCTGGTTTACGATTCGAAATTGACCGTTCTACGTTGCTCTAATGAAACGATGGTGATGTCTAGATAATCCGGAAAAACAGGAGACCATTTGCTTCAAAGTACATGGGCGATCAGCTTGGGTTAGATTGGGCTCGTCCCGTTTCGGATTCATATGCATAGATCCATGATTTGTCAACTTTTACGAAATCATAGACGCTCGGCGGCTTGGATAGTGCTTTATAATCAAAAAACAAAATGATGGATGCTTGAAAATGTTCACTTCATTTTTTGACCAAGATAAATTTTCCAAATATCTGTAAACAATTCATATGACAATACGTTCTAAGTACGTTCACCATTAAAAATGTCAAACTTTATGATGGCAATGTCAGATTTGAAGTATTAACATCTTCTTCCAGTGATTGCTTCAATCTAATGAAGGCTGGCAATCTTCCTTTGGAATTCCTCATGATCTTCAGTCATGCTTATTAGATTTACGGCATCATGTACATGGAACCAATCTCGAAGGTTTTTCAACCATGAAAATATTTTTCTACCCAGGGCGCGCCAGCCTTCTATCTTCCCTTCTATGATCAGCTGTAACAAGGTATATTTTTGATTTCTAAAAATGTGGCAAAAGTAGGAAGTATTAACATCACTGTTGCCATAACTCAAATCTTAAGTAGTAACCCTCGTAGCTATAATCCATCGAGTGATCAATTACACTGTCTGACGTGCAAATAAATGTAAATATTCCCGCCAAGGGGGTTTCTCCCTCTGGATTTAGTTTTCGCGGGAGAAGGTTTATTGGTGGGAAAATTTGATATGAATCAGGTAAGTCAAGTCTCTAGGTTTCAGTTTACCGTCAGTCCCTGAAGGTAATAACTTGTTTGTCGAAACGCCCGACAGACAGTGTTGGTGTGAACATTGTATAAAGTAAGTAAATAATTGCAAAAATATCATTTCTGTTTCTTCTTCTCTAGAATTTTTCATGTACTTTCGAGCGTCAGAATATTTGAACTTAAGTTTTGATCCTCCTTTCATCCTAATTCACTCACCACAGGTAATTTCAAATATATAAGTCAAGTAATTAGGTTTTAGTTTACCTTCAGTCTCTGAAGATGATAACTTGGTTATCGAAACGCGCGTCAGACAGTGTAATTGTGCGTTTTGGTGTAGTGGTGTTGTGTATAGTGTGTTCAGTATGAATATCTGCAACGATTTTATAAATTTCAACCTAGTTATTCATAAGAATGTTAAACAATAATAATTAATTGAAATATTTTTCGGTACCATTTCCACTGATAATTTTATTGCTGTTTACGTAGGACAGAAAATAGATAAAAAAGTTATCAATACAATAAAAAAATAGAACTTCATCAGCAAATCATGAATTATCACGGAAAAACGATTGCATAATTATGAATTTTCATGATTTTTCCAATAGTGAAAGAAAGATGATGATGATGGAAAACACCTCAAAAATTTGAGTTTATAAATTGTTTGTATCTGTTATAACATTATTTTATACAAAAATAGAATCTCATTGTTTTCCATTATTATCATATTTATAAAATACTATTTTTTTCAAAGCTTCAATCAAGTTTCCTTTTGCGGTTGTGAAAACGTTTCGTGATAATTATTTGTCTTAAACATCAGACCGAGGTCGTCTTCTCTTCAATGAACGTGCAGAACTTTCATTCGGATTGTTACAGTCTCAAAATAAAATAATAGCCGTCTGTTCGTATTTATCACGATGTCGCGCTATACAGAGGCCTCGATAATTGGTCAAATATATTGTCTGCTTCGTGCCATGGGGAAATTTAAATGCGAAGGAGAATCCTGACCTTTTAAAATTACGACTAACGATGCCCGGGATATCCGAGAGAGTTCCAAGTTTGCCGCTGCTGACTAGTCGTAGTTCTTGCTTCAATAACGACTGTTTGCGGAGGACATTGTAGAAAGATTTTTTGTTCCGAATCATAAGCAAAATCTTGTATATATGGCACATCGAAAATTATAATGGAAGGTTTTCCATCACGATCTTCGATAAGCACGTACTATATGAGGAAGGAATATCAGATATTAATGAGGTTTTAGATATTTGAATTTGGAATTGTCATCTGGTAGTGCTAGTGGGCTGGAAATCAATTCTCATATGATATTTGTGGAGGATTGGGTCTCTTTATAGTGGTTCATAATGAAACATGAATTATGAGTATTTTTTTGTTTGTTATTTATTTATCAGAATGAGTTAACGAATAGAGCGGAGAATATTATGCAGGGCGTTTCAAAATAAGGTGATCCCGTCTCTAGGATAGATAGAACACGGCAAAATATTTGGGTTTTGCTCCGTATCAAGATAAAGGGCGTTTATGCAGATTTTTTAAGATTTTGCCACTACTACTGACAACACTGTATTGAAAATTTATAGGAATATGTTATGGAAGTTTATTCATACAACGAATTTGTTTTTATGTCCTACTCTCATAGAGGGCGCTAGTTATACGGTTTGTACCAAGTAGTATTAAACATAACTTTCTCCATCTTACATTTATTGAGCAAATTTTTAAATGGACTCAAATATAATTCAATTTTACATCAAAAACGGCGTTAAGAATTAGGCATACTACCGCTCGAAGGCTGGAAACAGATCTGTTGGCTGCTTCTAATGTCCGAATAAGCCTACAAACAGTTCGAAATAGGCTGAGAGAAGCAGGTATACGAGCCAGAGTACCAGTTAGAGGTCCACATCTTACTAGAGAACATCGAGTAGCAAGATTGGAATTTGCTTGAGAACACGCAAATTGGAATATTTAAGATTGGTCCAATATTTTATTCACGGATGAGTCAAGATTTTGTCATCAAATGGGCGTGTACCAGTATATAGGCGACGTGGTCAACGGCACGATCAGGTTAATTTTTTTCAAACTCAAAGCTTTGGTGGTGGCTCTATTATGGTTTGGGGAGGAATTTCTTTCGAAGGTCGCACGGAGTTAGTACCAGTGAATGATGGAAGACAAAATACTGACAGGTACATAACTAATATCCTACAACCCCATGTAGTGCCCTATATGCCTCTTATCGGTGACAACTCTGTGCTAATGCACGATAATATTCGTCCACACGCTGCTAGAGTGGTTCGGCAGTACTTAGAAGAGGTCTTCTTAACTTCTGGGAAAATATGCCGCAAGGATCCATCCAGAAATTGTTTAGAAGCCTTCCAAGAAGAATGGAAGCTGTAATTGGAGCGAGGGGCGGCAACACACGCTATTAGAAATTATTTGGCTGGTTTTAGTTTGAGCACCGTTCATTTTTTTTGTATAGATGTTTTGTACAATTTTTTTGATATTTTATATGTTTTGATATAATATAAATATTGCAAGAGACTCTCGAAAAGCGTGCGCGCTACATACTATACGGAACTTGAAAAATCGACATCTTTTTTTCTAATAGAGATTGAGAGGTCAAATTTTCTGAAAAACATCCTCAAGATATTTACTTTTATATTGTATATGTATTAATAGATAATTAAGAACTTTGTCAATCAAATTTTTCATTCCAATGTGCGAGGTCTTGATACCATGAAAAAAATTTTCCGCTCGGTTGGAAAATACTTTGGAAATTTCGGACGGCTTTCGATACTTCACAAAATAGTTGAAAAATATAATGCTGGATTTTCATAAAGAAATCATGATTTTTCGCAGACATCTCGCGAGTTGAAAACAAAAAATGATGACTTATTGTCAAAAATGTTTCGTACTCTAATTTAGCGACCTCGGAAATGTATAGATCGACAATTATTAACAATTAGTACGAATCTTGTCACTACTATTGCATTTTTGGGTGTAGAATTTTAATAAAAATCATGCAAAGACTAGATTCAGTATTCCATAATTTAATGCAATCATTAAAAACAAAAATTAGGAAAACTAGGTGTTGATTCAGTTGTATGAAATGTATGTTATTACAATGTAGAAATCAGACATCGAAATTGAGAGATACAAATATAGAAAGTAAAGAACGTGGTAATGATAATAATAAAAACCATAATAAGATAATTGAGACATATATTAAGAACTGAGTCGAAAGCTAAGATACGAATGATAATGTAGTGTCGATTGGATGATATGGAGAAACATTTTGAAAGAATGCTGATGAAAAACTAAAAACAAATGGCTATAGATAGGCAAAAATTTATAGCAATGATAAATAATCTGAAGATGTGAGAAGATTAAAACCAAACCCTAGTATAAACGTCTCCGCAAAGCTCTAAAGTTACATTCTAGACCTAGATTTTGAGTGTCCTCTTCAAAATAGATCATCTATGATAATTTTGTTCCAGAATATGATGAAGTAACACAAACAAATAGAAATGTATATCACATTCTATATCAATCGAGTGATTAATATACGAATTTGAAACTAAGAAAGTAAAATTAATACTTAGAAGACAGTTTCAGCTTCCAAGAACAAATATGGAGTGAATTTATGACGTAATTCTTACTAAAACGGTTAACAAGGACATTATTATTTTTTCATTTATTTCAATGAAACGTTCAATTAACACCGGGGTTCTTTATGTTCAATGTTCCTGGTTATCACCACTCAACGATTTTATTCGGGCAGAACTAAATTGAATCATATTAATCTTAGGAAAGGATGTTGGACTTTAATAGTTAAATGTAATCATGCAATGAAAATCTCATTAGTCTTCATATTGTTGGCGTGGTTCATAAGGGGAGTGTACATTGTTTATAAATGTATAAATTCATAATTTGCGGGATTTTAAATTACAAGGGTGATAAAAATGGTTCTTTCACGTTTTGTAACAACAAATTTCCAATAATCAATAAAAATCACAATCACTACGTGAAATATTCTAAACTCTCAAAGCAGAGGTCTTAGTTGACATGAAATTTCACTGAGATGCTAGTATAATATTTTTCTCAACTTTTGACTAAGGCACATGAAAATAGGTTGATTTATCTTACAGGACTAAATGAAAACTCACTTCACTCAACTACGCTCAAGTATCTTCTGCATAAATGGATGTTGATAAGGATTACAGAAGAGGTTTTCAATGGTAGTTACATTCACAGATTATTTGATTGATCTAGAGATTGATCAAGAGAAATCAGCAGCTGTTTGATTACATGCTGATCAATGACCAAAAATAACCAACAGCTTCCATCCGCGATATAGGTACATGGATACTTTCAAAAAAAGGGTGTTTCTAAATTCATGCGATGAAATTCGGGAGGTGATTGTTCGTATGAAATTAAGATGGGGATTTCCTATGAAAAAATTTCTTCAACCCACCCATTAACGAGATATCACCCTTAAATGGTGGTGACTAAAATTTAGTTAGGTTAAGTTAGGCTAGAAACTTGAAATTTTGTAATAGTCATGCACCCCCAAAGAACTAACGACGGGTAATTTTTCGATATTGCTGTTTCATTATACGGGGGTGAAATTAGCAACTCTCACTTTATTTTGTATCAAAACATTTTTCAAGAAAGAGTTTTATAAAAAAATAATCAATTATTCTTGTTTTTTTTTCCAGAACTAATAGCTGCACTGAATGCACTATATTTTTTTCAATAAATTGAGTAGAAAATACATAAACGTAGCCCACATGTCATGGAATTCCGTACACGCTCAAAGATTAGAGATGTATTTTTTAATGTGTTTGAATACAATTGTTCAAATCGTTAATATTAACTATTAAACTAATAATTTGAGGTCATAAATCACAAGGATTCAACTCTGGAGATCGAGGAGGCTAATGTTGAAGCCCTCCTCGACCAATAAAACGGTTGGGATTTGTTACCCAGTAGTCCGACTACAGTTTACTGAAGCACCAACAGCATAAATCACATATTTTGTTTGAAATTGAGTGCGATGTCTTCAGGGAGATCATTTGGAGAAAGCTGATGTAAGAAATTCCATTTAATAGCTGAGGCAGAAAATATGATCCAATTTAGTTGTCCCCTGCAATACCAATCCATACCTTACTGAAAAAACATTTTGAAAGTAGTGCTCTATCGTCTCATGAGAATTCTCGTCCGTCTTTTGTGAAAATTTATGATAGATACTCTTGAAAAATGTTCCTCGTCCATATTAATTGAAGATTGAGGATTTACTTGGTTCTGGGTTCAATAAAATGAAATCTAAAAACAGTCAAATTCAATCGTGTCTTAACTTTAATATTTTATAGAAAGTTCATTCACAAAGGAGACTTTTTTTCGTCTCCAAAATTTTGTCGTTCAACATTAGTCTACTACAATTTAAACAAACATGTTCTTTGATTTTTAGCAAGCAGGTGAAAGTTCTTTAAATTAGAGCAGTTTATTTTAACCGACCATGTGTGGTTCATTTTAGCATAACTGTTTACTCGCATAAAAAAACGAATTTAACAAAAACATAACCTATTTAAGCCTGCTAATGTTTATCACAAGTGGATTGTTAATCGATGTTGAATCTCAATAGAAAATATGAATATAAACAGCTTACCTTTATCTCAATTACACCTCGGGCAAAGCAAACAATGAAATTCATTTTTCGTTTTCGTTTTATGACAAAAAGCCCTTTGTTTTATGAGAAATTCGAAATGGCCGATGTGTAGTGAAATTAGTAGATTATCGGTTGGTATTGGCAATGATAAAATCAATAAACTACTAAATTGTTATTTGATGGTGGTCCAACTTAACGAATGGTCCAAAATAATAAACTTTTCGTTATTATACATCGAGAAATATCAAAATTAATTCCGTGTTATTCAACGGTGACGTTAAATTCTCCGACCAGAAGACTTGTAATGAATATAATTGTAATTGGAAAATTCATTATAAATAGCGTGAAAGATGTATACATCATAAAACCTTTTCGCTAGTTCAAAGAGACAACTAAGGAGGAAATAGACAAACCACTTTCAGTGTTTAGTGCGTAATGAAGAAAAAAGGTAGGACCCAAGAAAAAATTTTTCTCAAAAGTTGAGTCTTAAGACCGTACAATTGCAACTAAACTGAAATCTAATGACTTGACTTATCTGTTTTAAACTAAATTTTCTCACCAAAAATTACTTCCAGATGGAAAACCTCCTGTGATGAATTGGCCTTTTTGTCAATGCTTTGTCGTGATTGTGACTGGCAGCTTGATTGGCAATACCTGATTTTTCGATCTGTCCATATTTGCCAATTTGCTCTTTAAACCGGACAATAACGGATCTCTTAGTCTGCCCAATATAAAAGTGGACATGATGACATAAATATTAATAATGTAAAATTGTTGAAAAATGTATTCAATAATAAATTGTTGGATGAATTTAAAACTATCGAGATTGTTAAATGTAAGAAAGGTTGAAACAAGTACAAATTAAATGTGATTAAATGTCAAGATTCGCGTCAAAGAGGTTTTCAGCTAGAATTAATTTTCGCGGGATAAGTTTTTTTGGTGACAAAATTTAGTATAAAACAGGTAAGTCAAGTCATTAGATTTTAATTTATCTTGTTTATAGATGTGAGATATATACTTGCGTGCATCCGAATCGCCCTACTGTATCAGTCATACATCAAATCAAGTTAGCTGTTGTTTCTTGTTAAATCAAGAAGTATCTTAGATGCAGTTGATGCTGGCTCCACTACTAGCCTACGCAAAATGTTAATACAATTTAACGTATCAACAACTATTCAAAAGATTCTCCAGAAGCAGCTTCTTCACCACTTTCACATCCAGAAAATGCAAGACTCTCTTAAGGTCATTGTTTTTGATATAAACAACGAATTGCTAATACATTTTTTGGTAAAGTGCGGTTTAATGATAAAGCCGGTTTCACACGAGACGGTTTTATAAATTCCCATAAGTCACAAGTATGGGTAGATGAAGATACCCATAGTATAATTCAAACAAAGAATCAACATCGATTTTGTGTTGATATGTGAGCAGGAATAGTGAATGTTAATTTAGTGAGTCGAAAAATTTATTTTTGCTTTAGATTGTACAGGCTAGTTGTTAACCATTGGGTCTGACCTTCAAATAGTAGTAGTAGTCATCCATTGAAACTTCATAATATTCGAATGTATAATTCAGAAAATATACTTAAATATAAGTTTTGATTTCGCAGCTTTAAAAACCTATAACTCAGAAACGAGGCGTCGTGTGAGAAATTTTTCATCATATCACAGCATTATTTTCAGGTCATCTACTTACATACACAGTGATAGACAATGAAATTTAGGAAGAATTAGAAGATCTCAATCTAACTTAGTTATCGCATTTCCCTGGTAAGTATTGGATGTTTTAATGGCAATAACTCCATTGTCCCGTCACCTGCTGTTTAGAATACAAATATATTTCAATAGAAGAACCATAGAAACCTTCGTAATTCGTCGGCGTTGTAGTGCTCGAAGACTTATGTTGTTGTTTCTTAATCTTTTTAGCAAAACTTGAGGAGTGGTACATGGAAGTGCATATTTTATACACCTACTAATTCTGAACTAACATAGAGATAGAAATGCAGATCTAAACGTTCCCTCATACAATAGTGTAGCCGATATTTCACGTTTGTACGGTTCTTTATTACACTTTCTCTAATTTATTATAGAGATAATAGTCCAGGAGTCTTGTACTTTTGCCTGGACAAAATTAGAAAGTTAATGTAATTTTGGGGGATTGTTTGGGGATGTATGGGGAAGCTAAATCCAAGTTTTCGAATAAATCTAGCCTGTGCACGAGTGGCGGTGGTCGAAAAACGACGATTTTTTCGAACTTGTTTCAGTTTTTGGCTTATAACTCCCAAACTTACCTTCTATCGATACGTGCTTTCTATTTGAAAACAAAGTTGATGATGAATACAGACAAAAACAGGTAAATATGAATGTTGAAAGATGGTGATGGTGACGATCCCAGGTGTTGTATAGACGATTTTGACAAACGTGAGAAGCGAGATGACGAGTGGGGGAGGAAAATCGCGAAACGTATAACACTTTTGGAGGGGTTACTGTAGAAGTATATGTTACGATCCAAAAACACGTATTTTTCAAACCGTTTCTTCATTTTGAGAAATTTGACGTATTTTGAAATGCCTGTATCTTCGGAATTATACGGTAAAAAAATTTTGACTCCGCAGATCGTACGGTCTAGGCTAAGATCTTTCAAATAAAAGTATTCTATCATATAACGATGACAAAATACTAAACAACGCGTCTTTAAACTTGAAACATACGCTCTATAAACCGTTACTTTCTACTACAGTGGTATTTTTCAAGCAATTAACGCCATATCTAGTTCAAGCTAGGTATTTCTGGAATCATCTTCGTAAGAACACATGTCAACTCAGTGAAATTTTCATACACCCAGAGCATGCACATATTGCATTGTAAATAATCTCCTATCAAATTTATATTATGATAATCATCATCACAACATCTGCAGATATATTTTTCTCTGACTTTTCTGTTTTTCATTATGCTCTTTAGATGTCGAAATAATGCTTAGGTGTTAGGCTCGTTTTCAGACGGTCCACCATCTTATTAGATCTACTTAGGCCTAGGTCTGAAGTTAAATGAGTTTGCATTATGATTTTTCCAACAAGTTGCTCAATTTTTTCACTAAAAACCTACTCTGAAATAGCACCTGAGATTGCTCGGAAAACTCTTGCTGCCTTAAATCCCTTGTTGGCTATTTTTTCCAATAAGAAGCCAAATTTTTGTCTTGTTATATTGCGTCATGGGTGTTATTTTATCCATTGCCTACAGTTTTTAGATACTAGAAAACAGCAACATCATGTGGATAAAGATTATGTGATTTTTGTGATGGTATTGACAGTATGTTTATGTCATCATCATTAGAAAACTCCAGCATTTCAACCGAATAATTGTCTAAAATGAGCTTCCAGCATTAGAGGGAAGTTGCCATTTGGTTTTCGGGACAAGAAATGTATCGGAGGTTATGTAGGCAGATTTTGTTCCATTATTAAAATATTGGATTCAAAATTTGACTGATTTATTGATGCTTCTAAATGTTCTAGCCTTCAGATCTCTTCTGTTTCAAAATTATTTTATTTTTAATAATTTTTGAAATATTTTTGAAAATTTGACTCAACCTCAGTTTTTATCATCATATCAAAAGGTCTAAGAAATAAGAAATTGAAGAAATTTATTTCTGGTTGCTTATAAATCGCTCTTAATGAATGAATGAAGAAGAGGGCGCTACTGTGAATCACAACGCATAAAATAACTTAATAACAAATCATCATCGTACGAACCAACACAGAAAAAATATTATAAATATGAGGAAATTCCAAGACATTAATTTTAATTTCATTAAATCGGCTGAAACGTTTTTACCGAATCCCACACAAAAACCCTCATTTTTCACGGTCCTTTCTCAAGGTTTCTATCATTAGAAATCGTTGTTTATTGGACACATTTCATACCATTTGATGATAGTAGTTCAGAGAAGTGATTCGTTGTAATTCAGATAATAAATATATCTCATTTATTTGCGGTCGCACACCTACAAATTCTAATTAACTGTTTTGAAATATTAAAACAACATTTTTGTGGGAAACAATTTGCTATTATTAGACGAAACAGTTTTCTAATTATAGAATGGATCATGAATATTGGATAAATTATCAATACACATATTAATATACGTATACAGTTTTCTATTTTTTTTTAATGTTTTATAATGAAAATAAGAAGGTCATGCTAGAAATTTTATGATTTGGAACAGAATTATGTAATAAAATAATCACATATATGTAGGTGGAATATCAGTCATTTGTTGGGTTTATATTCAGAATCAGATCTTAATCAGTGTAGTATTGCATCGCAATTTAATTGAGTTATGTAACTTTCTAAGTAGTATCCACGTTGAAATGAAGTTGAAAACTAAATATATGCCATTAACTTCTGATAAAGGTTCTGTGCAATCTTCCTCTTCGCGAATAAATGTTATTAACTCTATCGCAACTGATCTGTCAGGCACAGGGCCGTCATTTTGTATCCCTCAATGACTTGTAAAGGTAATGCTTTCTAGTAGCTGTTTGTTTTTCTCTGCTTTACGTTACCACCCTTTTAGTTTACCCCTTGGGCATCACCACCTCAAGTTGTTAGCAATTTGATCCCATAGACTCTTTCTGCCCAAACTACCCAACAAATTATTCCGACTCTTTCAAAATATTGGTAATATTTTCATTCTATCTTCATGAATAATGGAATGATTCTGGTTTCCTGTCAATATGCCGTCGTGCGAAATATTTGATGTAGAAAATCCCTAGCATATTGAAGGAATGAAGAAGTTGCTAGAAGGGGATGATGACCCTAATTGGAGTGGAGACCTAGGAGAAGAAAGTGACGCCGCATTAGAAGATGAACTAGCAGAATGTGTTGGTGATCCTGATACAGTTAGATGTTAGAAATGATTGCAGAATATACCGTAGTATCAGTACAAAGACATCATTAGTGATCATTTTTCAGGTGAAGAGACAGTAAGAAGACATCACTAGTGTTAATTTTTGAGGGATAGGGACATAAAACCCACTGATGTAGCAGAAGCCTACAGAAGTAATCGACTAAGCCTCTAGGAACTTTGGGGAGAAGAAGATAATGGTGGATGGAAATTCGGCCTTGAAATGAATATTGAACGAATTAAAACGTTGATACGTTGTCTTCGTTTCTGATTACCAAATTAGAAGGGAAGAAAAGTAAATAGTAGATCGACTTGCTACAGTCCGTGAGATATTCCACGAAATCATACAAAGCTGCCAGAAAAGCTACATATCTTGAGAAAATGTGAACATTGAAAAAGTGCTTCGAGACAAATGCTGTTTGCCACATCTCTCAAAACTCAACAAATGAACTACACATATAATTATGTACAAAGAACCAAGAGATGTCGTAGAAAAGATAGCTGAGCCCTTATTTGTTTCCGTTCGTAACATCAATGCCGACGATTGGTTCACATTCATGGACCTTGTGGTTGAACTAAAAAAGAAGAATCTATACTACGTTGAGAAGAATGAAAAAAGACAGTTACTACCACAATTTGTTATTACCAAAGAAAGGAAACAATTCAACAGCTCATTTGGCTTCAGTGAATGAAAGATTTCAGTCTCGAATATTCAATGGACATAGAAGAATGTGATTCTCGTATCGTCGCTCTACAGTGGTAATTTCATTGATGTTGGTTCAGACCATTATAGTATTTCATAATTCTACTGAAAAAGAAGTTCCTAGTGTAGACCAAATGTGTGCCACATTCAATGTATCAATAAATATCAATAACCAATGGTAATAACTTTTACTAAGTTAAATAGTGGTGGTATCGACTCTCAAGCCATTTACCTTGGTAATCATTTTTGAAACTATTGGCCCTTGAATTAACGGCTGGAGAACTGAGCCGAAGAAGTTTAAAAACTGTTGACATGTTTACTGATCTTGCACTGATTTCGTACACCTTTCCAGAAAAAAGAAGAAAGCTTTCTAATAGCCCATAATAGACATAATGGAAATGTGACTAATTTTTTAGCAAAAACATATTTTTTTCCAACAACCAAGATATATGTTTCTTTTGAAAACTGGCTACATGTCCACTGTCGTTACTGCCAAAAGTATTGATTCTATGAGTGGTCGAGGACCTACAACAAAATAGACAAGATTTTTAGAATTGACTAGACAAGCCCCCCTAGCGGGCAGTACAAGTTTATTGAAGTGATTCATTTGATAACAAAATTACAATAAATAGCATCAATACGAGTGATATGTCGGTGTTGCATCCTGCATACTTTGAAGAGAAAATGCAGTTCACAAAAACTATACTTCTATCCATACTGGTTGAAATGATAGCTGCATTCCTCTTGAAAAGATATTATTTTGAGACTATTGCACTGAAAAACTGAAGAACAGTAACTGCTGGATGGTATATCACAAAATGTATACAGTGAGTTGAAATTCGACCTTTTACTAGTTGGATAAAAAACAAGCAATGTGCTTTTTTTATTTGATGTCATAATTTCCATCTTCTACAAGAGTTATTGATACCGTGACTGGCCACCATTTAAAAAAAACATTGTCAAATATTGAATTGTATGCATTAGAATGATTTCAGGTAAAACCTCTCGAAAACCCTCAACATAGCAAAAGAATAGCCCAAATAATCGATGTCTAGTATAGCCGAGTTAGCAACAACAACTTTTATTTTTTTTCAGTTGTTGAGCTATTTTGTTTCACTATACGAGGGTGGAGATGTATATAATATAAATCAGAAAAAAACTACTGGTAATTTTAGGCAAATGATTTTATTTATATTTGAGGTAATCGCCACCGAAAAAAATACACTTTCATAAGAGCAGCTTCCACAATTTAAGAGCTTAATGTTGTCGAAAAGTTCTTATACCTCATTCTCTATCGTGCATAGAAATCGGCCCACTGTAAACTATATTTTTTTTCTACGTAGAAATTTATGAAAACCTATATTCAACAAAGTGCAATTAATGCATCAAACAATTTAAAATTTACCTGAAAGTTAACTCTCATACGATTAGTCATAGATATAATCAAGCTACTTATTGTTTCTTGTGGGATATCAACCCTCTCTTCTTCTGCTGCAACAATAAGCTATGGGATCTGACAATATGCTTCAGAATGCATGCGCTTTCGAAGAAACAACCAGAGCTGTGGAATGAAACGTTGAATTGGGTGCATTTAGAAAACTGAATCATATCTTCCAATATATCTGAAGAGAAAGAATATGAATCAATACGTGTGAATAGAAAACGCATTGTATGTACAAAGAAAAATGGAACGATCGATGCTGGGACTTTAAATTCCGAATAACCATTTGAGGCAAATTTCAGCGAATCATAGTGTAGTATATGAGTTAAATTTGAACGTAACTAGGTTTGTGAATAGACACTAAACGAAAAAGACTTTTGAGTGGAGACCTCGTCAAGACATCGTATTAGAGGACGTTTACCAACGAGATGATCTGATGCTATTCAGAGAATAGAAACTGGATAATTGGTACACAATACGTTTAGCAGTTGACTCTGATGAGCTGAATGATTATGATGATGATAGGCAAGAACGATTAGTAAATGATTGTAGATTTGAAGAGCTATTTATATTAATGAATCAATTTCAATTCATACATATATTTCATTAACATAAAGATATTAAATAAATGATTTATTATTAAAATAACAATGATTACAAAAACGCAAAACAAAATATTGTATCATATATAATTTATGTCAATACTTCTCTGTTAATCACACTTTGCTAAAATAACTCAACTTGACGGAAAACTTTCTCGTGGACAGGGTACATAAAATTGGCCATGGGAGAAACAGTTCTCTCTCAAATTGATTCCTGCCACTTTCCAAGATTGACCTTGTTTGAAGGTATTTTGTAACTGCTACTCTGTTCACCTCACGATGTTTCTTTTGATATCTGTTGACTGATGTTATATTAACCATTCGACTTTTCTGAGCATACGTTTTTGAAGTCCTTTGCAATTGTTTTTTACGCGTATATCTTGCTCGACGTTTCTTAGTTTTCGTACAGAAATCAAAAGAAAATTTCCAAAAATGGAGAAATTAGTTTTCAGATATTCACACGGAATCCATTTCCAAAAAAGAATCGCTTTGATATCTCATTTCGTCATAAAGAATTGCTAAATATATCGTACCGTAATAAAAATTTATGTTCAACTTATTGAATCCTTTCCACGTCGAATTTTGAAAATCATTGGCTCAGTCACCTGGGAGGTTTTCACTCCATCTTTTCCTAGGTCTTCTAAGGCTTCTTTGTCCTGCTGGTGATTTGTCTCTTGATATTTTCACAATTCGTTCTTCCGTCATACGGTCAATGTGCTCATTCCATTTTATCTTTCTATCCAGTATCCAGTCATTGATGTTATCTATCCCGCATGTTCGTCTTATGTTTTCACTTCTTTCTCTCTCCGTTAGTGTTCTTCCCGCTATTCTTCGAACTATCTTCATTTCTGTAGTCTCCAATATCCGTTTCGTTTTAGAGGTCTCAGGTCGGATCTCTGCGTCTCTGCTGCATAGGATAATATAGGTCTGATTGCGGTCTTGTATATGCGGGCTTTTGCTTCAGTTCGAATGTATTTATTTTGCCAGATTGTGTTATTTAGGTTTGCTGCTGCTCTTGAAGCTCTTGTAGCTTGGTTTCTTAGTTCCGTCTACACGTACCTGTGTCCAGATATTTCGATTCCCAGATATTTAAATTTCATTTCCTGGTGTATTATTTTGTTATCCAACACGACCTTACATCTGATAGGTGTCTTGGAAGTAACCATTGATTTTGTCTTTGCCGCTGATATTATCATATTGAACTTTTTTGCTATTTTGTTAAATTGGTACAGTAGCCTTTGCAGATCGTCCTCGTTCTCCGCCAACAGTACCGCATCGTCTGCATAGCACAGGATTTTGACCTCTTTATTTTCCACTTTGTATCTTCTCAGGTTGCGTACTTGTTTTATGATTTCATCCATCACTATGTTAAATAGGAGCGGGCTGAGAGAGTCACCTTGCCTAATGCCCCTATTTGCAGGTATCTGTTCAGTTAGGTCATCATTTATTTTTGCTTGGATCGTATTTTTTGAGTATATATTTTCGATTATTTCAATGACATTATATGGTATCTGTCTATCATAGAGAAGGTGTAGTATGTCTTCTAATTGTATTCGATCGAAGGCCTTCTGCAAGTCAATGAAGGCCGGTCGATTATATTCGATCGACTATTCCGTTATTTGTCTTATGACAAATATTGTGTCCGTGCAGGATCTTCCCGATCTGAAACCCTTTTGTAGATGGTTGATAGTTGTTGGTTTAGCTTCTCTCCTCCATATTTAAGTAATTCGTTGGTGATGTTATCCGGACCTGGGCTCTTTCTGTTTTTTAGTTTTTGGAGTGCTGTTTCTATATCTTCCTTTTTTATATTAGTCTCATCACTTATTACTATCTCTGGTGTATTTGGCTCGGTTTCGGTTTCTTCTTCCTTTTATAGTTCCTCTAAATATTTTACCCAGGTATGGGATCATTTGCTTCTGTTCTCTGGGTTTCTATTAATCCCCAGAGTTGTTTTTGTAACCCATAGAAGTCGCTTTCCATTCTTTTGGAGAAGGTTTCCCAGTACTTGTCTTTCATTTGTCTCACTATTGTTTTTGTATCGTTACGGATTCTCTTGTATTCTTCATATGCTTCTGCCGTTTGTGACGACATGTAGTTTAAGTACGCTTTCTTTTTCTTTTTGCACTGTTCTTTGACCTTGATGGAGAACCACGATGTTTTGTTCGTTCCTTGTTTTTTCTTTTAATCTCTTCCAACTGTTGTTAATATCATCATTGTCTTATATCGGGTTTTTATCAATTTTCCCTTTTAATCGGTTTTGATATAGTTCTTTTATGGTTGTGTCCCACATGGATTCGATGTTTATTTTTTCTTTGTGTGCTCTTGGTGCTTGGTGTATATGTCTATTGGTTACGATGTAGTCTATTGTTGATTGTTGACCCCGGGAGTTAAAGTGGATTTGTACTGTGGTTTGAGATCAAAAAAGATGTTGTTGTATATCGATATTATATTTAATAATTGAGTTTCTGTCCGCAGTTTAACGATTAATATGCGAGATGATGTATATTGACATCCTTCTATGCTGTTTGTATATTTCTTGTGTATTGCCAGTGCCACTCATTCTTTCGCCCGTTTGTCATTGCTGACTCCACTGTATATTACCATGTGATCGTCGTATATTCGTTGTCCATTTTCCTTTTTTTTTTTTTTGGTTTCTTGAAGGGCGCAGATATAGATGCGGTGGTCTTTTAGTTCTATCATAACTTCTTGCTCTTTGTTGTTAAAAGTTTTTATATTCCAGACAGCAAATCGCTGAACATCTCTCCTCCTCCAATTCGTTAGCCTTTTTCTCGCATGGGTCGTTGTCTTTAAATCAGTCCTATTCCGAGGCAAATTTGTGGGTCTATGAGCTATATTCGGTTTTATGATGGATGGGCTTCTAACACGTTCCACCAACCCTCCTCCTTTTCCCGGGCTTGGGACCGGCAACACAATCGCTTAGCTACTCAATCATCCTGAGGATCATGCAGGCGGAGTTAAAATCGAAATTTCGCAAAATTCTCTCTTAGCGCATCTCTACACATTGATACAAACATACCCCTAAAAATTTCATGTCTCTATGTGGTTGATGTGCGTTGATGAGTGAATGTATCAGTCGGTCAGTCAGTCAGTCAGGACATCCTCTTTTATAGATATGGATATCCTTGAAACTGTATTCATATGATATTTTGTATCGAGTTTTGTTTTTACGACTAGTAAACTTTCCTTTTATGTCGATTTTTTAAGATTTTGGAACACAGAATTTGTAGTTTTTTTTATTCTGATATGGCTCTTTCAAATATTCGCTTAAAGACATTCATGAAAAATATCTCATGATTTTCCATTTCTCTTTCTTCAGTTGAATGCATGGAATCACGTGCCATAACGGCCAAAATCCAAATATTCATGTTAAATTAGTTAACAGGTTGCCACTGGGATAAATCTCATCAACTGACTAAGATGTATTCTAACTTTGAGGGAAATTTTCAGAGAGCTAAATAGTGAATGTTTTCGTTTTTTTATGTGTTTTAGTAGCTGTAATATCAATTGGGTTACCTTCTATACTTATCGCAAATGATAATGATAAATTTTTTTCACATTTAGAGAAATTCTTCTATTGAGAGTTGGCCACCACGTTTTTGAACGCTTCTCTCTCAGATGTGTCTTATCTTAGCTTACTTCTGCGACCAATGCGTCTTAGTACTTCGTCGTTGGTGATTCTGTCAGTCCAGGGTATCTTCAGGATGCGTCTATAGAGCCACATCTCAAATTTTTTCATCATTTGAGCTTTTAAGGTCCAAGTTTCTACTCCGTTCAGCAGTATTGACCACACACAACATTCCATGAATCCTATTCTAACGTGGAGGATTTCTGCTTGCAAACGTTGAGGAGTTCTTGACAAATGCCTTTTCCAATTATGATGTTTATTTCTTCGTCTGGATCCATTTGAACGTTGATAACTGAACCAAGATACTTGTATTTTTGCACTCATTCTATTTGTTTTCCATTCAGTGTGAGAAAAGGGTTAATATTAATATTTTGGTTCCTACTTATAACCATGAATTTAGTTTTTTCGATATTTATACTGAGTCCCACATTTCCACATTCTCGGTTGATTCTCTCTAATAGGATTTGAAGATCTTCTTCACTATCAGCCATTATAATGATTATTTTCATGAAAAATTACGAATAGAAGAAGATAATTGCTTTTTAACTAAATCCAATTGAGGTAAAACTGCGGAAAAACCCATTAAACTCATTTTAGTTTAATGTTGCGTTGAAAATTTTTGTTTAAAAAATTTAAGCCGATCCATCATAAATTCTGACTTACATCGGATACACCTGTATTCCCCAGGCCCTCCTCATTCCGTTTACATGTGCATTTGCCGTCCACCTACATAAACGAAACAAACATAAAATAAGATTATCGGACATACTATGAATAAAAGATTTTTGTGTAGTTAATACGAACGTCATAAAGTGTCTCTACAAAAATGCGACGTTCACTTACAATTTCAAATTTCAGAAAATTTGCACATGAAACGAACAAAATCGTTGCAAACATATATACTGACCTATACATATCTTGTCAGAACACATTGTGTGGAATAGTCGCGTTTGGCAGGACAGGACTGAAAAAAAGAGAAAGTACATTTTTCTACTTCACTTATGACATATATAATACTCTAAGGACCATATAGAATAAACAACATGCACGTGTGTGGGTAATTTCGTCCCTGTAAGCATCCATCCCCAGATAAATTCGCCGATGGATAAGCTACCTAACATGAGTAAAATCGCAGAAAAGGTGATACTGAGGATTCTGAATCAAAAGACAAGGACTCTGAACATAATACCAAAAGAGCAGTTCGGCTTCAGGAGAAACCACAGCACCGAACAGCAAATCTAGTAGAATATACTACACAAGGTTTCAAGTAGAAAGAATCCAAAGGGGTAATCTTCTCAGATATAAGCAAAGCTTTCGATCGAGAGTGGCACGAGGTCTTGCTTTACAAGATAGTATATAGAACTGCTCATAAGACTTCTGAGCACGTACAGGACAGGAAGTTTCAGATGAAGGTTGCAAACGAGAAATCGGAGTTCGAAGAGCAGCTGGCGGACGATATAGCAATAGCAACGAGATGTGTGAAGGTCAAAAACATCACGAAAATAATCCAAAACGCAGCAATGATGCAAAACATGGAATATAGAGGTTGATTGCCAAGCAGTTCTCTATAAGAATAGAAGGTGCTACCAATCCGACCGCAAAATAAAAATCAACAACGACGAAATCCAGTGGACGAAAAAAGCCAAATATCTAGGCGTAACGTTGGATCAAAGAACACGTGAAAAAATGAGACACTTGAGAGCAAGACTATGCAGATTAATCAGTAGAAAAAGCAAGATGAAGACGGACGCAAAATAATAAAAAAAAAAGGATAATATTTCCGATTATGATATACAAAACTACAGGCTCAACAAAACATAACGCTGAGACAAGCACTAAATATCCACTGGACAACAAGTAGCGAGGAAATATGCGGAGAAACGGGACCGCAAAAAGTACTGGACATAATGGACGAAAGAGTAGAAAAGCTATTCGAGGAGCGGGCATCGCATCTTAATGAAGAATCAAGGGTACTCATCAGGTACCCTAGAGAAAATTACAGGAAATACGGGAGGTGGAGAAGACAATTGAATCTATAGGTTAAGTAGGTCAAGGTTAGTATAAAAAATACGAAAACCACAAAACAAGAGACCATAAAAAACATCCTTGATTTTATGAGTTAACCCACAAGAAGACATCCCTCGACAAGCAAACTCATTTCATAATCAAGTGCCGAGGACAGCTACAGAGAAGGCGAATGACCCCTCACATTATATCCTTCCAAACCAAAGAAGGTTGGAAAGGGTTAACCCTAGGCAGCGAAACACGCACACATTAAGACGTCCAGACCGAAAAGACTAATACAGACTAATCTCTTAATAAAAAGATAAGACTTCCCAGAATATTCCATAGAACTCAGGGGAGAGTAAGGAGTCTACGCGCTAGTGAGGATGAAGACCTTGTGGATATATCCTTCTTCGCACCCATCCGTGGATTTATCTAAGGGTGGATGCCTAGAGAAACGGGTTCTATCACGCGCACGTGAGTGTATAGAAAAATATTCCACCATTCCCTGTCATTTCGACAGGTCTTCGTCAACGTTCGTATCGCAGTTTCGCACATAGACGCCGTAATATCCTTTAAGTTCTATGTGAACATCGAGAGATCTTATCTTTTTATTAACAGTTAGCCTGTTGGCCATACACCCTCGTCTGGATGTCTTAATGTGTTTGTGAATTTGTGCTGACTTGAGTAAACCCTTTACAACCTTATTTAACAAGAAAAGATCTAATAATGTGTCGAGGGGTGTCTTCTAGTGATCTTTTTCTAACTTCTAATCTAACTTAACCTATCGCTTCATATTCTGCAGTGTACTACTTAATACTCAGAAGTGCCTTATCCTGCTGGAGCTGACGTTTTCTTCCTCCTGCTTGTATGGTTCATATATTTCTGTCTTCTTCGAGTTTTTTGAGCTTCCTTTTCCTTACGTGGTGGAAGCCTTAGCATCTGTAGCGTTGTATAGGTTCATCGTGTTCAACCACGTTTATTACCTCAGCTTGATTTCGACGTCCGACGAGCGGGTGTTCAATATCGAATCAGGAACAAAATTAGGTTGAAATCACAAGATAATGTCCTTTATAAAAATTAAACATAATAAAGGTACAAGAGCTAAGCCCTGGGTCTATTTTAATTTCTATGGAGTTAAAACTGTGAAAGATTTCTCTTTTGTTTGTTAGGCTGACACGTGGATGATAGTACTCAATGCATAAGATTTTCTGGTGCCCTAACCATGTATAAATTTAATAGCTGTCACATTATTAGTTTGTGAGCTAGAGCATTTTGAGTGATCTCTTAGTGAGTTTAAAAAAAACGGATAAGAAGGAATTTGGTGTGTTAATGAATAACGTATCGCTTTTTGGGAGAAAAAGTAGGGGGTAACCGACGAAATCATCAAAAAAGTCCAAAAAATGATTTCGAATATTCCTAAAGTGAAACTATTTGAGATTACACAATCGTGATAAATCCTAATATGTAATATTAGGTGGAACAGGACTCATTTAACACCCAAATATAATCAATAATCAGCTGAGTGGACTGCATGTGACTAGCTGATTCCACTGCGAGGAAAGACACAAAAATAATCTGGAAAAGTTATGTCTTCAGTATTTTGGGATGCACACGGTATTATACTTATCAAATATCTTGAATAGGAAAAAACAGTAAGTCTATTAGATTTGAAGGACGAAATCGCCAGATAATACGGCCCAATATCGTGAAGATAATCATCATGTCATAAATTAATGTTGATGTTGAAAATTGTTTGAATTGCGTATTTTCCAAATCTGGCTACTGCGAATTTTGCTTTGATGCAGAGGGTGTTGCCAAAACTGAAGCTTATTCTGGTAAGGTTCTATAAAAATGATATCCATGAATTCTATAATCGCTTTAATCGTTTGATCTAAGAAATAGGTAAGGATAGACGATAATAAAATATAAAATTAAGTTCTAACGAACAAAAATTGTTTTCTGTGCTAGCCTATTAACTTCTTAGCCCAATTATTTGATAACATTATTTTCTTTTGTGACATATTTCCATTTCATAAATTTTGTACTTCAATTTTGATTACGACTCTGTTATTACGAAGTATACAAATATGAACCAAGCGATTTCTGTTTGCATCTATGAAGAAGACACAATTTGCTCAATTGAATCAACTAAACCTCTCGGAAGTACTAAAATCAATTCATTCACGGTCTAAGCTGCATAAAAATACATTTTACATAGATTCTATCTAGTGAATCGTTCAGTTATTTGTTTGATAGCCTTGCAGAGGAGTAATTCCTATACCAGGGCACTTATCCTATCAAATTCTTTCCAACGAATCTCTCTCTCTCTATCTCTATTTGTTTGATTTCGTTAAGACTTGACTACAACGTTGTGAATCCAACTGTTATTTCTTGGATTAATGTTAATGATGATTTGGATTTTGATAATTTCTTCTGCTTTTTGGTGAACCTAAAATATTGCTCTGTTTCTATTAATCATGTTAGTCGACCGTGGAAGCGTTTTTTAAAAGATGTATTCATCTCAATTGATGACATTAATTTGTTGTCGGGGAATGCAAAACTGAATTTAACCTTGGCATTATGTGGTCTATGACTCACCGTAATTTAGCATACACTTAAGAGCGCAGCAGACAAAATATTAGACAGGCTGTAGAAATATAAATGTTAAGTAATTATTCAAGATACCGACCCTCATTAATATACGTTAATCTCGAGAAAATAGTAGAATAGGATGTGATAATGAGTTTTTGGAAACCAAAATATCTTTTTATTTTGTCAGAAGAACACGTCATCGAAACTTTCTCTAATTATGGATATATCTATTAAAGAATCTTGGTAATCATATAATACAGTGTTAAATGGATTCAATCCATCTTTTCACTGGCCATTTACTGGATAAAGTACGAGGGTTGCTACTTAAATTCTCAGAGAGACGATTAAAAACAAATATGGAGGCTCCCGCGTATTCAAAACTAGTCATATTGGAATCAATATTTATTTATTCTTATTTCACATGAATTTCTGCTAAAAAATATCAAATTGATTGATTTTGAACTGAAACAATGCATGGAAGTTGTTAAATTGAACGTTTACATGTTATTAAAAATAAACATTGGTTCATTTTGATTTTTTTAATATGTGAAAAAACCTAAAACAGGTTGATTCAAAATTCACATTATAAAAATATCATCCTCTTCCAGAGCCCCCTCTGAATTATTAGAACCATCTTGAAAATTCTGAATAAGATAGGAGGTCGTGTGGACAGGGATTTTAATCCTCTGTTAAGCAATATAAAGTTTATGATATTAAGGATCAAAAGGTTGTAAAAATTCTTGAAAAAACACAAAAAAATAGTTTTAAGGAAGATAATACACCTTTCAGTTAGTTAAGAGTCTTTTGATTTCTCTGAGAAAACGATTTTCATCAAACAACAAGGTAATAGTGATCGTAGAAGTGTATTTCGACGAATTTCCTTCGTTTTTATCATAATACTACTAGAACAGCATTAAAGTTCAAAGGGTGTTCGAAAAAACGACTCGCAAGTCATCAGCAAAAAACAACAACAGGAAATTATATATTTTTGTTGAAGCTAATGCTCACTTCTTCTTCTTCTTCTTCTTACGTTAGGACTAGGTCCTGTATTTTCATCAAGGGTTTGCCAGAAGTAGTTGGGATGCTGAGGACCAGCTTTCATACCACCTTATAGGTGGTCGTCCAGGAGGTCGAGTTGTGTCTGGTTTCTTTTCCTTTGCAATTTTTGCTAACCGTTCATTTGACATTCTGTCAACATGGTCTCTCCATTCTCTTCTGCGGCTCCTTGCCCATCGTACTACATCCTGAATATCGCACATGTCCCTTATTTCTTCATTTTTCTTCCGATCGAGTAACGTATGTCCTGTTATTGATCTCAGAGTCCGCATTTCTGTTGTTCTTAGGAGCCGTTTAGTGGTTGTGTTCTCCGCTCTAGTTTCTATTGCATATGTCATGACCGGCCATACGCAAGTTTTATATATTCTAATTTAACATTTTGTGCTCATGTATTTATTTCGCCAAAGTAAATCTCTAAGGTATCCTGATATTAATGCTGCCTTAGTTGTTTGTGCTTTTACTTCTTTCTTTAGATTTCTATCGCTTGTTTTGTTTGTCCCTAGATATTTGAAGGACATAACTTGTTCTACACTATGATCGTAGATCGCTAGTTTACATCTTCTCGGTTCAGTTCTTTAGATATTGTCAGAGATTTGGTTTTCTTTGTGGATATTTGCATGTTGTACGTGTTCGCTATTCGTCTTCTGAGATGATTACTGCGTCATCAGCATAGCATATTATTTTTATCTCTTTGTCTCCCATTCGGTATCCTATCCCAGCTTGCTTTACTTCGTTGATGATTTCGTCCATTATAATATTGAACAGGATTGGGCTTAGGCTATCCCCTTGTCTGATACCAGGGGCCACAGGTATTTTATTGCCTAATTTGTTTGCCGTTCTCACAAAGGTATAATTATCGGTGTTAAGTTTTTCGATAACTCTTATTATATTGGGATGAACGTTCCTTTTTTTTATTAGAGTTATAACATCAGTTAAGGGTATCCTATCAAACGCTTGGGTGAGATCATTGAAGCACATAAAGGCTGCCTTATTAAACTCTATGTCTTTTTCAGTTATTTGGCGCATTATAAATATAGCATCTATAGCAGATCTGTTGTTTCTGAAACCTTGCTGTTCTTCACATATCCCGGTAGACATTACTTCTTCTGTTAAGATTTTAGTAAATAGTTTCAGAACCGTACTCATCAGGCTAATGCCTCGATAATTCGGTATCAGAATACTTTCTTTCCATTCAGATGATACATTTTTGACCTCTAGTATTTTATTGAAGAGGGATTGTAGTTCACTATACAGTTTGTCGCCTCCATATTTGATCATTTCGTTTGTTATCTCGTCGATGCCTGGGGCTCTTCTGTTCTTTATCTTGGCTATCATTTGTTGTATTTTATGCAGGGAGAAAATCCCATTTTGTATTCCATTGATGTTTTCATCTTCGTAGGGTAATTCCTGTGCTGATACGTTAGCTTGTGTTGAACTATAAAGTTTTTCAAATTGTCTTTCCCATTCGTCTACCGTGATTTTTGTATTTTGTATGTATTCGTTTATCGGTTTTCTCCTATCCTTCAGAAGATTCCACATTTTTTTCTGTCCCCCATATAAGTCATGTTCCATATCATTCGAAAACTTCTCCCAGTGATCTCTTTTAATTTTTCGAATATTTTCGTTGACTCTATTTCTTACAGCTTTATAGTCATTATACGTTGTTGCATTGGATCTGTATTGCAGGTACGATTTTCTTCTCTCTTCGGCAAGGATCTTGACTTCTTGTCTAAACCACGGTTTTGTATTTGTTCTTCCCCCTTTTTTTATAGTCCTTCTTCCACAGGGTTCTTCTGCTGCTTGTAGCATATTAGTTCTTAGTTTTGTCAATGCTGTTTCGATGTCATCTGTCTCTTGGATATTATTAATAACAATTTTCTCTCTGAGCCTTTGTTGATAAAGATATTTTGTCGACTCGTCTGATAGGGATTCTATATTCAATTTGCTTACTTCTTCGATAGGTTAGTTACAAGAATGTTGAATGGTTGTTCGCATTTTTGCCATTACAAGCTGGTGGTTTGTTCCTGCATTTGCAGAAGTTAGAGATCTAGTGTCCTGTATTCTTGTCGGGTGGATATTTTTATTTGTTACGTAATCTATAGTTGATTTATATCCTCGTGTATTTTCAAAGGTATATTTATGTTGTGGTTTATGTGGGTAGAAGGTGTTATTAATCTTAGTTCATTGTGTATGCATATCTGTATCATTTTTTCACCACTCTCATTGATTGTTTTTTCGTTAAATCGATTTTTGATACCGGGAATAAGTTCATCGCCAATTCTTGCATTGAAATCCCCTAAGATTATTATTTCGTCATGATTGGGTATACCGTCTAAGACTGTTTGTAATGTCTGATAGAATATGTCTATATCCGCATGTGTTTTTCTGCTGTCGGGTGCGTAGATACTTATTATATGCGTTGGTCTTGATTTTTGTAGGTTGATCGTCGCATGAAGTATTCTGTCGTTAACGTATATTATATTGCTGATTTGGTTGTCGCAGCTTTCGTGTAGCAGTAAGCCAACTCCTGATGTTGCTCTTTCATTTTTATTCTTGCCGCTATATATTAGAATGTAGTTTCCATATTTGCTGTTGCCTTTGCCCTTCTTTTTAGATTCCGAAAGGACGCATATATCTAATTTGTGTCTTTTAATTTCGAGTAAAATTTCTTGTTCTTCATTATTAAATGATGTTATATTCCAGCATCCAATTCTAAGTAAAGTCGTTTTGCTTTTGCGCTCAATCCTTTTTCTCGCCAGGTTGTCATTATTTAATCCAGTCACATCCGAGGCTAAACCGTTGGATCTCTGAGCACTTCGTTTTTTCCACCCAAGCAGGTCGCTAGCCTCACTTGGAACCCTCCTCTTTTACCCGGGCTTGGGACCGGCTATGAAACCACTGAGCTACACAGTCCACCCAGCAATATCACAGGCAGAGAGCTCACTTATAAAAGGTTATCTCTCGAACACATATAAACGTCAAGAATGGACACCACAAGTGATGAACCTGCTCAGGTGGTCATCCTATTGCGACAAGGCCAGGGTGAGCTAGAAGTGGTCAGTGCGTTAAACATGAGGCAGTCTGCAGTTTCCAGATTTCACCGTAATTACCAAGAAGAAAATAACTTTCAACGAAGAAAAAGATGCATATCCGAGGAATATGAGAAATCCGAACTCCACTTGTGTTTGAGCCCAACAAGACCTCAGATAAACGCGAGAATTGGCTGAACAATCAGTCAAAAACTTAAAGCAGCTAGCCTAGTACCAGCTACTGGGCTCAAATTAACCACAGCTCACCCAGCAACCCGTCTACGATTTACCAGAGAACACGTTGATTGGAATGACGAACAATGAGGCACCGCTCTCTTCACAGACGAAAGCAGAATGTGCTTGCATAACAGCAAAAGATGAGGACGAGACTACAGAAGACCTGGAGAGAGATTCGCGCAGTGTTGCATGAAAGAAAACGTATGCAGGACAATGTCCGTTCATATACTACAGGTTAAGTAAGGCAGTTTTACAGGATGCCGAAATTGCCGCTATGGATTGGCCAGCGCGTAGCCCGGACTTAAATCCTATAGAGCATATATAGGATGAGCTTAAGAGAAAAGTTCGAGCTGGAAATCTTGCACCAGCGAAAAAAATTGGCTCTTGAAAGGGCGCTAACTGAATAATGGGATAGCATCGAACAAGATGGAGTAAAAAAAGATATTTGATCCATGAAAAAGAGACTTGAGTCGATTTTTTTATTTACCATTGTATTTAAAACCGCATTTCTGAAATTTAATGACATTCGGACATCATCTTCTCTAAAATTTGCTCAATCGAATAACTTTTTTTATATAACAAGTTTTCATTAACAATCAGAATGTTTTATACATTCAATGGGTTAATTTGCTCGCGATAGCTAGATAATCTAACTTCTATAATGTCTTGGTGAGGTTAGCATCTAGAGATGAAACCTCTTATACCCTATATTAGGTCTATTAGCCAACTTCTTTTCAGTCCTCTCCTCTAGTAGTGGATTTGGGTGGGTTTCTATGGTTTAGTGGTGTTTGATGATCCTCTCTTGGATAACTTCTTGTACAGTGGACACTTCTAGGTCCACGTGAATGATGTGATTCGATGGATCATCTGCTAGTTGATGGAGTATTTTAGATTGGGATCTTTGAAAACAATACCTCTACAACAAAGAACAGGTGCAGTTTTCTAACAATAGAAGAACATTCAGCTCCAAATGAAGATAAGTCCGAAGTACAGACAAGTAAACCTCCTCTACGTATATGAAGTAATCAACTACAGTCAAATGATAGAACAGATATGCGACTGTTTAGAACAAGAAGAGTACACCACAAAATGCCTGGTTGACAATGTTGTCAGGATAAGCTGTAATACCACAGAAAATTATAGAAAACTGTCCAATTACTTGAAGAACTGAAACATAATACATTATACCAACCAACTAGAAGAAGAACAAGCCTACAGAGTTGTAATCAAATATTAACATCACTATCTTTTAACACGAAAGACATCGAAAAAGAGCTGAACAAATCAACCTAACCTAACCTAACCCAACTTAACCTAACCTAACTTAATTTAACCCAACCTAGCCTAACCTAACTTAACCTAACCTGATCAAGACACAAAGTCAGAAATTTAATAAACGCCAGACACTAGATATACGAAGGAGCCTATAAAACTGTTTTCAGTGAACCAGCAATAGAAACATGTATAAACCCAAAACACAAACATAGAAAATGATAACTGAGAAAATTAATTTTTAAGATGTGAAATTTTGATAATGTCTTTATCGCAAAAAACGCAGAATGAAAATAATAATGTCGCAAAATATTTAGAAGATACTGAAGTTAAAAGTGTAAATATCTAACAGATATTGATAGTAGCTTGAAGATTAGCTCGAATTGAGTCGCACAACAAGTTACCCAGAAAGTATAATAGTCTGCTTAGGAGGTAGATAAGTTCAGTTCTCTGTGAACTGATCTCTGATGCCTAGGGGATATCGTTTATAAACAGAAGAAACAAAATAGCGCCTAGTACTGAGCCTTAGGGCACTCCATATTCTATTGACTTGCAAGATGACATCGTTGTATCAACCCTTATAATCTAACTTCTGTTGGTGAGGTATGGTTAAACCAAACGACAGGTGATCCCCTGAAACCGTAGTACTGCACTTTGTTGATTAAAATATGATCAACACAATCGACAGCATTAGAAAAATCACAAAAAGTTGTTGCAGTGGAGTGATAGCAGTTTATGCTGAAGTAGAAACTATTTAGAATGAAAGAAAATAACATCAGTTGTTATCCATTTGTTACTCAAAAACCCAAATTAAAGGATAATAAGTACTTTATACAAAAAATATGAAAGCATCTTTTTGACCAATCTTTCTATAATCTGAGACTCAAAGAATAGAAATTTCAATTATGATTGGTTGTAGTGATAATAAAAAAGTTCAAAAGGAGGTTTTGCAGTCTACAGTTAGCAAAATCGAAAAAAAGCTCCGTGAATCTAGACATAAGAAAATATTGAGAAACCAGGTGAAAATGTTCAATTTATTGATGGAAAAAAGTTAGACGCACTTCTAGAGATTGAGGAAAATCCGCCTAAGACAACTCCAGAACTTGCTACCAAAAATAATATAAGTAAATCATCCACTTTAAAAGTTTTGGATAAAGAAAAATACCACCCCTACAAAGTTCAGTTGGGTCATGAGTTGAATTAAAATGATCCTGTTAATAGGAAAGAATTCTGTGAATTGATGATTGACAGTATGAACACAGATTTGCAGTTCACAAGAAAATAGTTTTTTCTGATGGTGCGACGTTTCTTTTAAACGGAATGGTTAACAAACAGAACTGTAGATATTGGATTAGAGAAAGTCCTTTCTGAATTTGTGAGATTTATCTAGATTTTTTGAATAACGTCTCAGTGCCTACATTGAAAAGACTCCAATGAGATAGATCTATCCAACTCCAACAAAACAGACCTTCACTGCATTTTGTACGTACAGTTAGAAATTATTTAAAGAAGATTTTACCAATAGAATGATTGGCTGATTTGACTTTTCTGGATCACTTCTTATGAGGTTTTTCAAAACCTAGTGTATATTTTGATAAACCAGACAATATTGCTGATTTAGAAGCTAGGATAACAGAAGAAATTATCAAAATAATCCGCAAGGTGATGAAGCTGCTGGTTGTTTAAATGACTTAATTCGTATCGAATCAAACAACGAGGATTCTGTAACAAATCGAGATACATATAAAACTGTATTCAGTAAGACTTGTAGAGATGATTCAATGATGATGATGTATACTGAAAGCAATTTTTTCATAGAAAACAACGGCAACAACGTTTGTCCATCCAGATTGTTTAAAAAAATTATGTCGAAAAAGGAATCAAGAATTATAATCAATAGATTATTACTAAGAATCAATCGTAACTGGAAATCTAAAACCGATAGTATGATTATATGCCCACTAGGAAATATACTATTCAAATTTGAGAAAAAATCGACTGCTGAATCGATTGGATTGATTGCCAAGGGAAAAAAAATCACTCCAATAGATCGGTCGTGGTTAGTCCATTAGACAAAAATTGTGTACAAGAGCAACAGCTTATAAATATTTCGGGTCAATTAGAACTCAATAAAACCCGACTTGAGTATTGACGAAGACCATCATAATCAAATTATTAACAGGATACGTATTGGAAATAAATGTTTATCAGTTATGAAAACTAACACGTCGGGATAATCATTCAATTTTTCTAATTGTTCTTTTGTTAATTGCACTTTTGAATCAATAGTTTTAGCTCTTTATTGTTTATAGCAAAAAGTTTCCCATCCGAATAACCCTCCAGCATTGAAAATGCTCGAAAATTACATGACAACTTCTGAAAACATTCTCCGTAGTTACATATCTTCCATGTATTGTATACTATCTACCAAATAACAAATTTTTGAATTTTTAAATAGTGATAGTATGAATGAGATCGAACCAATAAATGAGAAAATCAAAAAAGCCTGAAGTGTGACAATTTTTCTTCTGGTTTGACGTCGATCATTCTCAGATAGCACTTTCTAAGATCTAATTTTCTAGAAAAAAATTTTAAAAACTGGAAAATACACTGAGGAGTGGACAAAATCATGAACAATACCCGAAAATATTCATACAAGTGTTATATTCAATTATCAAAACAAGAATAAGAAAAATAATTCATTCCTCGTAAGTGGTCGAAACTAATAAAGAATTTACCATATACTTTTGTTGAATTCATGTCCCGTGGTTTTAATAATAGTATAATAATAGCATGTCGGCATTTTGAGGAAATGTAACACGCAACCGAACTGTTGTTACCTGTGAGATTGGACAAATAAGTAAAATATCACAATAGTCGCGTTCCCGCTAAGAAAACTAATGCCCCACCTGTCGTTAATCATTAATTTTATATTAACGTCGGAACGTAAGAAGGAGGCGTTAAATTTTAGTACATTTGCTATACAAAATTTGGGTTTTCAATATCTCAGTATTCAATAAATAACGCATATACTATTTTTTTGATCTTTGGAACGCCAACGGACAATCAAATCATAAAACAGAAGTAATATTTTAGAGATTGATTTAGTAACGCACTTTATAAACCCTGGTTATAATCGCAAACTTATACGTTTTCAAGTGTCCAAATTTATGATAGAATTAAAATGAAAATATTATTATGGAATCAAATGGTGCTGGAAGTATTTGACTTCCATGGGAAACTCTAGGTTCAATCGGTCCTTCACTTTTCTTTCCTTAAGATAGATAATAAAAATATGTCAGATTTTGTCAACATAATCGAACAGGATCGGCTTCACGGCCCTTGTCGTGGACGAGTTCGTAATACTATCTCTATTAAAACTATGGAGATATTCCAGTAGAGCTGAACCCAGAAGAAGCATTTCTTTGAGACGTAGAGTGTCCCCAAGATTATGACAAAAGAATGCCAAATTGTAATCGGGCAATCGTTTAATCTGGGCCAGCTAATTACAACATTATTAATAAAACTACGATTTTGAAGACTTTATGTCCTATGTCCTTTGCTTGGAATAGCCCAAGAACTTCAACGCAATGCGATTCATATCCATTAACAATCAGGAGGACCTTGCCAGTTGGCTTTCGTGACATTGAATTATCTTCAAGCTAAGCTGTAAGGATATAGGTAGTTATGTAGTTACAGTTTGAATTCGTTTCCTCTATAGAACTGCTTTTAAGGAAGGAATAGATATTCCCTTAGATTCACTTATTTCAGACAGATTTCCTTGAAGACGCATCGTTTTCCTTCAAACAAATTCAACAGTTGATAATCAAAATATTAAAAACCATCTACCTTATGCCAATATGTAAATACTATCCCAAATAGGAAGTGGTAATTTTTTGTTGGAACTTAACATAGAAATCGATAGAAAAAAGTTTTATAAACACAAATTATTCTATGGAGATTTATCGATAAATCAGTACTTTTTGACTTATCCGTGATTTAAGTTTTGAATTTTTGTTACAATAATTCTAATCGATTTTCCACAAATAACTTTGTAATGTAATAAATAAGGGAGTTATGATGAAAAGAAGATAGAATTGCTCCATTTCGTTGAAAAAACCTGATTCCTACCCTTCATATTGCGACCCCAATTGAAATAAAATGATATATCTTGGCAAATTACTTCAATTGAATACAAATGATCAAATCAAGAAGTTGAGTTTAATTCTGAAAATTATGGTTACAATGGAGATAGCATTTTTCAAGTTCTCATTAAAAATAACCTAAAGCTGCTAGATAACAGAAAGCTTAGATTGTTTTTTTAAGTTTCTCTAAACTTCGGTATTAACCCAGATATAACCTTTCAAAGTTTATAGTAGCAGGTGACTGGTACCGTTCTGGATCCCTTTGACCGTTTCTCTTTTAAAAATAAAGGGTTCAATGTATTCCAAGCCTATAAAGCCTAATAGATCATATTTTGTGTGTGTATACACTTGGTGAAAAAAATCGGTATGGCACTGGCAACATCTACTTTGGTGAAAGAAGACTTTATGCATACATAAACATGGGTTTGATATGGGTTGAAATACATTGATCAGGGGTTGAAAAACAAATAATATCCTAGAACATCATTCGATCTATATTAATTTTTTTCAACTTTCTAAATGCTTTAACTTCTATTTTATTGATTTTTGAAAATAAGGGGTAGTTTGTAGCCCTTACAATAATTTCTATATATTTGAATAGGGTGGATTTTGGAGTTGAGGGTGAATAGAACTTGATTCTAAATACATAACTGAAACTCTGCAGCTAGAGCTGATTAAAATCGTTATTTATATTAGCAGGAGCTAGGAAATGTGAAATCACTAGGAAACTAGTGATTTCACTAAAGCAATCTCCTATTAAACTTTCCCTTGCTCAAAATTGATAAGCAAGAAAATATATTTTTTGAAATAATATCTTTGCGCTTTTTGTTTTGATTTAAGTCAATCCATTACTAATGCAATATTCAGAGTGTATATCATCCAATTTAATTTCAAACTAAACTGAGTAATTTTCTCTTGCTTTGTACAATAACTTTAGCTTTTTAGAAGTTTGTGACGTGTCAGGTTTACCACCCTTTCAAAGCGAACTCAAAGTTATTACAGGACCTCAATTAAATTTCCAGCACCAACTGCGTAATTACATTTTACCGGAAACTGTTTAAGTTCTGTGAGGTGATAGAAAGAATGTAGTTAACACAGAAAAGTTATTTGTTTTTTATTTCTTTAGAAAATTACAAGTAATTGAACCCAATTTACTTGAACCGTATTTCATAAAATTTCCAATGTTGTGCGTAAAATATATTATGTCCTGAAGGCTAAATTTGAGGTTAAGAATATCAATTTACAAACAGGTGTATATCTACGGTACCACCACTATGTTTTGACTAACAAACGATAAAATCAAAACAAACATAGATGGTAAGAATATTGAGTAAGCGAAAGTTCCTTTGAAAATTTCCGTCTTAAAAGTCAAATAAACAATATTGTAACAAGATTATATGTGTTATATGTTAGATTATAAGTGATATCTGACCATTCTTCATATAGAAGTCATGTTAAACTATGTCTTGTACGTGACTAGCTGCCTTCAACTAGTTCTATTAATCGTCATTCAATATGTTTTCTTGTACAAATCTTAGACGAGTTCCTCGGTGGGTTGAGGCGACTACCTGGCCTAATGGGTCGTACAGATTTTGTTGTAGGAGAGGACAAAACCTCTATCCACATTCTCTCGTATGAAATAGAAGACGAAGATCTCTGGCTTGAAGCTATACTACATTCTAGACTTCTTAAAAGGATTGGGGTTGACGGATCAACTGTAAATACTGGGTTTCACAGTATCGTGGAAGGAATGGGGGGGATAATTGATTCTATGGATCGCAGTATCTGACACCAATGTCTACATACATACAAGCTAGCGAAAGGAAACTAGAAACTTTTGTTCTCGCATCTTTCGAAAGGATTGGTCTGTTTATTGATGTCCTTTATTAAGTAGATTCTTTTGACTTCCAATAAGGGACTCTTGAGCGGAAATATCTCATTGCAAAGTATTTTTTCTACGTATCTACCTATTACTATTCAATTTTCAAATCCTAAGATTAAGTTTAAAATGATTGTAATCCAAAAAATTTTTAGTATAAAATGTTTTCTGAATATATTATATTTTTTTCATGATCATCTCCAATTTTTCTTGTGTAGAGTTGATGCTCCAATTTCTTCAATCTTTCCAAATAATATTTGCCATCATTTTCAATCAAAAAGGCGTTAGCAAATGAAACCCAAATCTTATTGGTGAACCAAAAGTCAATCATTGAATTTCAGCCATGGCGTTGCTTGGTGTGTTGCTCTGATTGGAAAGCTATTATTTTTCAAATTCTTTCCGGTTTTCGCAGTTTATCACTTTACCTTATCAAATAATAATGCGTGTTAGTTACCATTTGGTGAACTGTTTTGGTAATATTTCTGGTTGTAACACGTTTAACGGATCCGAATGCTCGTCGCTAGTCAATCACATTTTCATATCCAAATACAGCTGATCAACGTTTGGTGCAGAGTTTTCGTACAAAATGTCTAGCTTCTAGTCATTTCCAAAGGCATAGTTCTTTTCGACAACAAATATCCAATGACAGCTCAATAATCAATTTGTACTATTTCTAAAGCGAATATACCAAATCTAACCAATTTACATTTATAACTGAGGCCTGAAACTTTTCAGAAAACCTTCGTACTATACCTAAATATCCTTTTCACTTATATAATCGATTTGGAATGATCTAGCTGCTAAGTTTTTTCTTGTGCTTAAAACAAGCATACTGTTTTTTGATTGGCTTTGCAAAGAACGTGGGGATTCTTTTCTACAAATGTAGAAACTAGTATTAACTGAGGTTCTCATATATTTCTGTTGCAACAGGAATACTTTTGCGAAAATCTCTCCAGCAAACAATCCGATGCCCAAGATACATCAAACGGTTTTTGACTTATGTTGATCTTGGCATTAGAAAACTGAAATTAATATTTAACTGTCTTTTTTTCTATCCACAAATGAATTGAGCCCTTCTAAAATGAATTTTCGATAATATTGAGAGTGAATTTAACTCTTATATGCATTTGATTTATGCATTCAAGTTTTTCCTTCACACTATATGATATAAAGTTATAGGATTTCCTATTCAACTAAGGGTTCTGAATTTTATGGAATGTCGATGTCAATGTCACGAATTTTTCAATAAATGTATATCATGTTAAAGTGTAAAAGGATGTTCGGTTGAAACTAAACGATTTTGAATCTAGGTTGAACTCAACATAAACTATAGCAGTTATGAGTTTTCAATTCTGGTTATTGAAATGGGACTTCCATTCTATGTCATACGTATATTACAAATATAGAACTCGAGGAGAAAAGCTATGGTACATGGAGAACAATTTAGAGTGAGTTTCACAAGACTCCTACTATATGTAGATACTCCAAAGAGGAAATCTTGTGGAAAGATCAACTCCTCTTCTTTATTAATTAACTGGGTGATTTGTGAAATTGATAATAAAGTTCAATTGGCTATTTAAGCTTAAAAGCTCAAATGATTATTTGAATTTTTTTCATTATTGAGCTGCATCTACATCTCTAAAAATATATAAAAAACATTAAATATTTCGATAACGGTAAGACTTTTAGGTATAGAAAAGTTACATGCATTTTTTTTATTACCCCTCAATGCATAATAATAGAAAAACTTAAAAAAATGAAGAACTTTTCATATCTACAAGGGTTTCCTCCTAAAAAAATTATTTATAAGGGTCTGCAACGGTCAAATTTTTTAACAAAAAATATAATAACTCAAAAAGTATGCATTTTTCGAAAAGACATTTTAGACAAAAGTATACCTCAATTCCACGTAAATTTAAAAAATGTATGTTCACGCAGTCTTTTATGTAAAGCTCAAACGTAGAAATTTTCATGGTTTTACTATGAGTATTTTGCCATATACAGTAAGATTTAGCTCGTCGTGGAACACATTGTATATAGAGTAGCCAAAGGTACTTGTTATGACTTCAGGAATGTTCAAAAGTACAGCTTAGTTATACCACTTTTGACACTTCTTGTCTATTCCAGAAGAAGTTGTCATAATCCTCATTCAAAACAAAGTATTTTGAAACGAATTCTATACACACTCCAATCCAGCAATTGATCACCAAGTCTTCTCATTACTTCATATTGGTGATGTCATCTGAGGAGTTTGGTTACAAAATCCTGACTAGTTTTTTCTAACAATGTCTATAAAACTTGTCAAAAACCAATCGAAACCTCGCTTATTGTATGAAGGTGAGTTTGTTCTAGGTTTTAGCAACCAGTACTCAGTCACATCCATTTTTCTCTTTATCGACCATTTTGAAACTTCCTGACGGAATAAAGAATAATCAAGCAGGAAATGTTTCCGCTGTTGTTGTTCAATGTTAATAATAATAATAATTATTATTATTATTAATAATATTTATAATAATAATAATTAATAATAATAATAATAATAATAATAATAATAATAATAATAATTGTCTTCAATCTTAATCTGAAGGAATTTTCTCTCGATATATAATACCTATTTTGTTAACATTTTGATGTGCCGTAAACTAGACAAAGGGCGTAGGGCTAATCTCGAGTGTCCGTCCGTGAATAATGACGTTGGTTAGTCCCACGACCATTCTCCAGCCAACAGGAAGAAGTCCTCCATTTTATTAAGGCCATAAAATCCGATAACAATGTATCTTCCTACAACCAGCCTTCATCCATTATGGTGGATAGTATAGCTATTTCGACAGTTGAAAAATTTAAGGATATTAAAAATTATTAAAAACGTTTGAGGATCAAAAAAAATATATATTACGATGCAGCACTGGTTCAAAATTATATAATTATCTTAAGCTTTTGAAATTACATTTCAATCTTTTTGAGATACAGAGTATAAGGGTGTAGCAAAAAAACGAGTCCTCGTTTCTGAGTTATAGGCCTTTAAAGTTGAGAAATATTCAACATTTACACTGTAATTGTAGAATCTAATTAATTTTTTTTAAAAGGTATGTACTCTCTAGACATAGTATATTTTATTCTCAATAATAACTCATTTTGTTTGATCTGTTTTCAAATAAAAACAATTTTTTTCTGTTCGCCGATAAATGTTTTTGAAACGTCCCTCATGGATGGAATGGAACATATACAATCTATTCGTCAAGATCGCAAGATCTCTTGTGAATAGCCTGAAAACAAATGTCTTCAACGATGTTTATGGCTTCAATTTCTTCAATTCATTACTTGTTTTAGTCCACTATCCAAAACAAAAATAACGACATCAACTTCGAACTTCGCGTACATAGGTACAGCTCTCTTAGATCGAAAGATCGTCGAGAATTATAAGACCCCACTAGATCCTCATACTTTACTTTATATAGGACAAGAGAAAAGATACAGAAATACGTATTTGAAGCTCTATCCTCGTTCAATTTTCAAGGAGTAACATTATTATTATAGAAATAGAAGGGGAATCGAGAGGAGAGAATATATATTAAAGTATATAAAAGCACAAAAACTGGTAAGAAGGATAATGAAATGGATACCTCTATTGAACAAGAGGCAGACCAAGAAATACCAGGAGAAAGCAAATTGAAGAATATCAGAAAAAGTAGACTGGAGAGCAGATTGCAGAAACAGAAAATATTGCAGTAGGTTGACAAACTTAACCAAAATCAACAAAAACTATAACAAAAAGAAAAGGAGAAGTAATCTACCCCAATAATTTGTGGGCGGACAAAGCGCTAATCACAAATCAAGATATGAGCGACAAGATTATAGTTGATTTTATATTTTAATAGGTAAAACGACCATTTGAATTAATTAGGATATTATGAAGGATTGGACTAGAGAGTATCCTCGATATTGACTATTGATTTTCATTCTAGGAACTTCTAACAGCAAAAGTCGAGTGTTGTGATACACCCAACCGTTAAAACCCATTATCATTGAAATTATTACCTGCATTTCTTATTACATGACATGTGTTATGTCTCAAACTATCGATATACCGTTTGAAAAAACTTGAGTTATTATTCTATATATACAAGTGTGATGATTAACCAAAACATTTAACATGACTATCACAAATTCCATTTATGACACTGGTTACCAAAATTTTTTACGGTGCGATTCTTCTGAAGTGGACGGTTCAAACTTGCGTCATCTTTTGATACCTGATCGGGTTGAATAAAAACAGAATCCTGACTTTCCGCTGGATTTGGAGGCTTTGGAACAGGCAGTATGTAGGATGAGTCTGTTGGCCGATGACAAATTTGGGTACTAGACGTATTCGTGAAGCCTTTTGTTTTAATCAAATAGAAATAACAATCTTACATGAATTTTTGGTACCGTCCAAAATTGGTTTACCAAAAGACATATGTTTAGATTTTTGTTCAGCTCAATCAAGCAGGAGTTCACATATGTAAAGCCCAGGATTTATCTTGGTAGTGTACAGGAAAATAAAAATAGTCTAGATAGCACTTTTCTATTAATAGCGTAAATTTTTTACACTGAGATATGAAATCTTGTATTTCTTGTAATAGTATTGAAATAACACTAGACCTTGATATTAGTACAGCCATATTCTACATAGAGAGTGAGTTTTATGTATGGAACGCCTCGATTTTCTTCAATTTTTATACGCAGAAATCTCGTAATACGGAAGGTATTATGGTGGTATTTACATTGTTGTCAGATCTTTCCTTTTTCGGAAAAGTAATGAACTTTTTTAATCCAAAAACGCATGTACTTTCGAGGGATTTTTATGATAGTTACAGTCTTTGATGGGCAAGTTTGGAATGAACACACAGTATAAATCATAATGTATTTTATTCTAATCGTTTTTTAATTGGAGTAAACATTTTTAGATGTAAGATGCAAATAAAGATATATTAAAGATATGTTAGAAAGAGTGTAATTTGTCGGTAAACTGGAACACGGGTAGTTAATCACCCCATGTGAAGGCGATTTTCATATTTGAAAAATCAACTAAAGCCAATTATATATGTAATAGGGTCATGCGATGGTCGATCACGTAACACGTATATTTATTTACCTCTAAAATTATATTTATACTAATTGGTTGCATGCATCAGATGATGATAATATTGTATTATATACCGATAATTTGAAAAAAAAAATGGAGTTTATTCAAGATCATTGCGAGTGGAAGCGACATTAACAAAAAAAGTTTGTCTTCAAGGCGATTGTAGTCACTGAATGAAATTCTTTATAAAAAAATAAAAAATTTGTCCCAACCTTTAGTTTGCGTGATACACATGTCTTATTCCTTCGCCAGCGCCTTATCAATCCTGCACTATTTTTCTTAATCTCCTTTCCACTATAGATGTAATCAACGATAACTTCATTGAACTAAACTGCTGCCTCTGGGTTCATGAGTCGTTGATTACGTTTATTTATCAATACAATATGTTTATCTTTAATGGTTGTGGTTTTTGGAACCGCCCTGAACGTTTTCTATCGCCAAAGCTCCTGGTGGATCCAGGAGTTTCATTCCAAAACTCGCAAGTCCGAAATCACGAGAATCAAAAACTATTGGTATACGAACTTCACAAAAGGTTGTCTCGGGTTAAAAAGTCGCGACGACTTATATATATATATATATATATATATATATATATATATATATATATATATATATATATATATATACAATTGTGAGTTTGGAGTTCACAGTGCCCTGCTTTTTCCCCATAAGAGTCCAACTGTGTTTCGACGGCTACTATACCAAGTACTTTAACAGATCCAATGGAGTATTCAATAAGTATAATTCTCAACTCCTTCTGAATCTCATCAGCAGCAACTTGTGGAACGAAAGCAGCAATGTTCCCTTGATCAAAAGCCGTGAACTTACTAGAAAAATTAGTCTTCAAGCTTCGAAACTGTATTTTGTATGGATTATGCTCCAAAATTCAGTGTACGAGATTTTCCTGGCCAATGGCTTATAGTTCAAATTTTGGACCTAGTTTTTCTGACTTTGCTTTTCGCCATTGTAAAGTACTGCGGCGAAGGTCTGCAGAATTGTCTCCGAATAATCCATCCCAGAAATTGCATGATCAATTGCAAAAACAAGTAGAGACCTTCCAAATTGTGACAGCCTCTATCTCTGTTTTTTATGACTGCGTTCATTTGTGACTTCATTGGAACATTGCGGTTTGTATTCGTGCGCTGCTAAACCATCAAGATTTCAACTGAAATACGCGAATCAATTATAGGATATAAAAGGCCTGCGTACTAGCCGGATTCAATGTCAAACGTTTCCAGTGCTCCAAATTGTATGAACTACCAAAAATATACTTCAAGGGAGCTAAAGCCTTAGGATAATCATTACCTGTCAACAATTTCCCTTGCTCTAGATGCCACTGCTGACACTTGAATTGAAACTTGTCTCCACCAGAGAGGTATTTATCTTGGTCTAGAAAACTGTGGCCAGATTAGAGTCCAATAATAAATATTACCTCTATAGGACGTTAACTAAAGCTTAGTAAACTTGATTTTATTCTTTGTCTCACCCAAATCTTCAATCAATCAACAATCGATTCAAGTTGTATCAAGGACTCAATTCGACACTAGATAGTGTGATATTTCGATTCATATTTAACACAGCTCTACATGTCACCTATAAATGCCTTGTCAAACTCATCTGGAATTGTTTCAAAGAGCTCGACATAGATTTTTTCATTATACTGCAACGGATCAAGGTATTCACCTTTAAAAAGTTCAAATGGACCGTATACTTCAACGAGAACCAGGTTAACGTCTCCGAAAAAAGCGGCTGATGTCCACTATTAAGATTCGTGAAGGACACGAAAACTGCACGTTTTGATGTGTTTGAAGACATGATTCTTGACGAATACGTTTCCACAAACTCTTGTTATGGCTCTCTTGATAAATCAATAATGCAACACCTTATGCGTCATTTAAAGATTTTCTCACCTCCAGTCCCAATTTTTTGGGGCAAAGACTGATAAGTTGCTTTATTAGCCATTTTCCAATTTGGTAGCATTCTGAATTTCAGTTAGTTGAGAAGGCAATAAAAAGTTTCTCATTACTTATTGATTAAAACAATTATAATCGACGATTATTTTGAAAGTGGAAGTTGTCGCTGTATTGAAACAAATCTACATGGAATCAGAATGCAGAAAAACACACAAAGATAATCTCGGCAAGTACAATTACAAGCGAACAATCGATAATAATAAGTAAACAGAGAATTCAAGATAAAATACGAATCAAAAGGAAATAAATTCCTGATTTCCTTACCGAGTTATTTAATTGAAGACACACTATTCAGACTGATAAAATTATAGCTTTAGTTGGTGCATACGTTTAACTTTAATCTCGTATTGGATAAGTATTTGAACAAATCAACGTGAAACCAGTGAAGTACTCGGTGTTTAAGAAATATTTATCTTTATTTCTGTTGATATCTCCTGCATTTCACGCGATTCTATACTTTAGAATTTGTGTCTTATTATACTGTAATAATCACTTATACACTGCCGGTCAAATTCAACATTTCTAGTTTCAAAACCAAGGAGCTATCAGTAATTTTCTGACTACTCTTGATGAAAATCATCAATTATCTAGTTAAGTGATACAAAGTGTCTCTTATTTCACCCTCCATTAACGTATCGTCTCATATTACCTAATTTTTGTCTCATATCAATATGACTATGAATATTTCTATCCACCTAACCTGTAGTTACTTTTGTATTCGTTAAGATTTATTGTACACTCACCGGTCCAAATAAGAACCAACGTCATAGTTAAGTGATTCCAAGGGTCTCTTAGACATGTAAAGTTTCATTAACGTATCAAATTAATCACTCATCAACTTTTGTATAAAATGAACTCAAAAAAAAAACAAAATGAATAATTTTTTTAATAAAAAAATGCTTGGTATAAATGGAATTTTATTATTATTTCCGATCAATTACACAAGATGTTGCTTATTTACAAAACAGGTTTCTATTTGATATTGACAGACATACACAGATATGATATAGTCTGTTCATCAATTTGAAGCTTTCTAATCATCTTTATTTCTTGTTTTATTTCTGGTAAGTGAATAAACAAAGATGTCGGTCTTCCGATGCCCGAACACCTGCCGTATAATTGTCCATGCGCGAAACAGGGACACTTCAAGTTGATTCCACAAACTTCCAACTAATGGCCTTGCGAAGTATTTATGGTTATCACAAAGGCCAGACGTACCGGAAATTGTGAACGTTTGAAATCGATTGTTAAATCATCGGTATACGCGGGATCAAGACATCCTCTCCTTGATATTTTCCCTTTATGATCAATCGCATTTCTGGTTTAGCAATACGACTATTTTCTTAATCTGTCTATCTCTGGTCATCATTGCGGTTAGCACGTGAGGTAGCTCTTCGCACATTTTATTGATTGCTGAGTGCACGTAGTGGTGATCGTCACTCACAAACATATTAGTTGATTGTCGAATGTAAAATATTATGTTTGCGTCAAAAATTTTATTTGTGATGTAGCATTTTCATATTTATTGACCTTTTCAACCTCCTCTGGACTTCCACAAATAATTCACGACCAAAATGAGCCAAATCAATCCAGTCGTTGTCGAGTTTCAGCGAGACTAACGAATAGCAATTCATTTTCATATATATTTAGAAAATTATAGCTTTTGTATACAATAGGATTAGTATTTAAGAGTGCATATCCACGAATAGTGTGTTCTTAGTAATAATTCAGACTCTAGGTGAATCCTGAATACCAATAACTTCAAATTGATTTTTCGGTTGATATCATGCTGAATGCACGCTACTGATCCATCTAAGCAATCAGTAGAAGTGGTTTCGAGTGCATGGAGTACCGCACAATGCAAATTGTCACAGAATTTGTCTAGATTATCGAAAAGCCGCTATTTATGCATGCGCTCACCACCACATTGATATATATCTTTCTTCAAGTATTGTATACTGATGAAAAAAAATTTATGATCCACAAATCGATAAATATCAGTCTTGTCAATATAATTTCAAAAGGTTTATGAGTGATATTCATTTTTTTACAATTCAATTCAATCGTATTTTGAATTTTATTCAACTCAAGAGCTTGAAAGATCAAAATTATTCTAATTTCATGTAATTCGAGACATGTATACAGTTTGATCTTACTGCATTTTTGAAGAAAAGTCTATAGGAAAACTCTATGTCTTTCAAGCGATCGATGAAGACAATTATTTGTCATCGTGAGAAAAAGAAAATTGAGTATTTTTCGCAAAAGCATAGAGAAATGAACGATTTAGAAGAAGCTGGTGTGATAAACTATGAATCGTTTTATGGATTTGCTTTGTTCAAAACGTCAAGATTTTACCACATGACAGGAATATATTTCTCTTTCTATTCCAAGAAGGTTAGTTGAATTTAGCTGTGGCCCTATTGCTCAATTGATGATTTCTTAGCTAAAAGTGATCATTTCAGAAGAATAAATAAATTTGTGTTCCTAATTTTGAATTTTCAAAACATCAAAAAATCAGAGCAGCATTTGCAATTGTAATAATTCCATTTTTTCGAATTATTCACTGGACTGGAATTTCAGATTGAGTTTTCTCTAATACGTACCAAATTACTTTTATTTTATATTGATATGACTCTAACAACCATATATAGTTAATTATAGCTTTTGTATACAATAAGATTAGTATTTAAGAGAGCGTATACACGCATAGTATATTCTTAATAGTTTTGACATCCAACGGTTGCTGTTAGGCTCTATTCTTAAGTACAGAAGAAGGTCCAAGCGATGAGGTAACTCTTGATGTTATATCTTTAACAGTAGAATCAATTTCACATGATCATCAACAAGAAGGCAATTTTTAACTCTATTGCTTAAATCTTAACGATTTTCAATAAACAAAAAGAGTGGGAATAGTCGGCGAAACCAAAGAAATGTTGAATTATGTAGAGCATCGTATTTTTCTTCAAATAGTGATAAGTATTGAACCTTAATACATAGTGTAGTCTATGCGTTATCAGCCCAACAAATAATTGAGATTATTTTTCAATTTATTCTACCTTTTTTACTAAACCCTCCACGCCACTATTAATATATGACGTTTTCGTATATCTCCTGTTTGATTTCAGCATCTTTGACAAATATTTTTCTTCTTAACTTGGTCTTCAACTTTGTGAACAAAAAAATGTCAGACGTATTCAGATCAGAGCTTAAGTTATCTGTAACGTCATATTGCAGTAAAGTAGCATTGGAAAAGGAAGCAGTCTAATCTGAAGCATTGTTATGAAGCAAGCACATACCTCGGGTGATTTTACCAGGCTTTTTTGACGTAGCTGACTTAGTAAGTCAAAGTAATATACCACGTTAACGACTCCTCGCAGTCTCAAAATATTGTAGTCATCCCTTTTTTGGTATTTTTGTGACCTCTCCTTTTATTTGGAAAGGGCTTCCCATTTCTATACCACTTCATGGAAACTCTTTTGGATGTCAGTTCATGTTAAAAGACTATAGATAATTTCATCTCCCGTTATAATTGATTAAATTACACGTTCTTCAAGGTAAAGCTCTAAAGATTGCTCACAAAATTCTTCTCGACACACTTAAGTACTCACTTTAAACTGATTTTTGTCTTATTTATACGATTTTTATTCGTGGATCACTTAATAAACACTGTCTCTTACGTTATTGATTTATTCAGATACTATACACTACACTCAACTATCTTATTATAATTTACTTATCACAATCACTTAACTAACAAATATTCATTTAAACTCTTCCATTACACTTTGTCACTGTACTAAACGAACCCGCTTATATATCCAAATCAAGTTCTTCCTAACTGAATATTTTTTAGTAGTCTTCTTAATTCCTTGTTTCTCTAGTTTTTATTTTCTTTCTTTTTATCGAATTGAAAGCGATATAATATGGACTAAAAATAACCTATACTATTATACTTTGAAAATGTACGTGATCAAAGAATTGTTGAGGTTTTATTTGTCATCTAACTACGAGTTCTTCATCGTTTGAATATTCGCAGTTCGTTAAAAATTGGCACGTTACGCCTCGCCATGAATTGCATTGAATAGTTGTTCACATCAATACATTTGGAGTGGTCTGATTCCGAATATTTCGGTAAATCCCCTTTATGTAAATTTCCAATGAACTCTCATTCCAATAAACTGGATTCAATCGGAGCAGCATCTGAATCGAAAATTTCAGAAATTGGGTCACTTGACTAGGATAAAACCAGGATTGTCAAATTTGCGGAATTGTCTGAACTTATTGAGTTAAAGCGTCAGTTGGTTCACGTATTTCAAATATTTGTAACGGTTATAGGAAAGAAACTGTATCCGTTTTCAGTTGTATATTTTTATTTTGACTAAATTTCAATCTATTAACACAATAATTAAAATGAAATGGTTCAAGAGACGACTCATAGAAGAGCTAAAAGATATTTCCTCAAGACAAGATCATATTTGAAAAGGCAAGGACTAAAAAATTTTTAGATATTGCAAGAAAAACTTGAGCCTGATAAACACATAGATGTATGCAATGAAAGAGAAACGAGTCTTGTAAGGGAAAAACGATGAAGAGGTTAAGAGGCACCATCATACAAAAAATATCTCGAGGTAGTTAGCCAGCTGAGACAAAGAACTAGATCAAATCACATATGATTCAATGAAGAATTGAGAAGACCGTCTAATAACAGAAGCTACGACATTATCAACGAAAAATGCCCACAAAATGAAATTTGGGACCGATCGTTCCAGTTTTGAGAGAGGGAGAAATTCAGAAAATATCAGCAAGGTATTCAAGTTAGCAGATCAACAATCGATGCAGTGCATGTGATGTTTAAGAAGGCTTTTGATAGAAGGAGATTCTAAAGTTAAAATTTTGACACAGAATGGGTTAAGAAAATTGATTCCTGTACAAAGATTCTGCTCAGCGTCGCAATAGACGGAGGAATAAAAAATGGAGCTTATCTTGATAACACATTTCCCATCATCAAGTGTACTGTATAAACTATCTTCGAAAACAATAAAATCAAACATTTTTTATTAGTAAAAGTGTGTCAATTCTGTTACCATCCATATTTTTAGTTTTCTTGTCATTTCAACTATAACAAATTTGTTCGGTAATTTGATAAAAGAAATTTGACTTCAGAAACTGGTTGTGAAGAAAATGGTAAATGATACGGCTCTAGTTTCATAACGAATTCTCTTAATTTGTTATCCGAATCGAGTATCTGGCAACTATGTATAGAATTGGGGAGCTATTGACCAATATCTAATTTAACTGTTTGTAATTTGGTACATGTACAAATGGCATGTCATTAAAAGTTATACTTGGTCCAATAGTTTGAACAGATATTAAATAATAGGTTTATTGTGATTATCGACAATTGCGAATGAAAAGATGATAGTGAAACTTTTTAATCAGTATTATGCAGATATATATGAATATGAAAACGATACAAGTTCTGTAGAACTTATTTTGTATTTAATTCTATACTTGCACAACATTTTTTAGTTTCTATAGCATCATGAACATTATTATTTCATCAAAAATGTCAATTTGCTTATCGGGATATTTCAGTTCACCAAACAACGAGCTTGAATGTAAATGATATTGATAATTCTAAGAGAAGATTCGAATGACTATGACATACAATCATTTAATCATCAAGTAAGGGATACAAAATGTATCCTGGTACAGTTAAAAAATCACTTATCATGTTGGATGTACGCGCTTAACTCTGCTCAGTTCCAACCAATTCGCTTATGTATTATCTTATATAAAAGGGTTTGACCTACTGCTTTTAGACCCAAACGAAAAACTTACCTCAATTAGAACTTGAGATATGAAAGAAATAACCTATGACAACATCGGTAATGAGAAGGAAAAGAGTTATGTTTCATTATAACTTAACAATATGAATGAATCCTTGGAGAAAAAACCCAGATGATTGTACAGGATGTGTTTTGAAAAAAAATAACAATATGTATTGAAAAAAATAACATTCCAAGTTTTGTATGGAATCATAAGCTCGTTGATTAAGTCTTAGCAATTTTCCCCTTTATGGTTTACTGAGAAATTTTGAACAACATTCGCCAAACTTCTCCAAGCGACTCTTTCCAGATCATTCAGTATTCCGTCTCAGATCCTACTGGATCCGAGACAGGCAAAGACTCTTCTGGGAAACTATAACCAGAGTAGTCAAAGTAAGAAGAATCTACGAATACTAACAGGAGTCCTATCAAGGCACTGTTGCCTCAACAAACACCTGAAGACGCTAGACTTAGCAGCTTATTTTGTTGCCTCCCAGAATCCACTGCCATTTTTAGCTTGCATAAAATTTTTATCTGGCAGAGTTTCATATGCAACGATGGTAGAAGTTTGTCGTCAGGATCCACTAAAGGATTATTTTTAACATTCTTTTGCCCTGTGGTAAATGATCCACGCTTGGACCATACTTTGTTTGTGACTTTTTCTGTCTCTGCTACCTCATTTGTAAATGGAACAGCAATATTTTGTGTAACCAAGCTGTAGCACAAGCAATAAGTTTGAAATCCTCACGAATTTTCCAAATATGTTCACTGTATTAAATTTTTTGAAGAAGAAAATTCATTTTCTAGTAAGTCTGTTTCATATCAGAACCATGGGCAGCCGGCACCGAAGGGCATTTGTTTCCGTTGTATAGCAACACTGTTTGCAAGCTAGTTTTTGAGGAATCGATAAACAATCACCAGTGACTAGTTTCCATGTAAATTCGTATTTTCTATTTAGGTATTTAGGGAACATAACGAATAGAATAGAGCAGATTCCAGTTTTATCACATTTTAATAAATATAAATTAGAGTATAAGCTCTTTTTATTCAGATCTGTTCTTTCTACTCATTCCTCCATCTGTGTTCTCTTCTCATTTTATTTTTTTCCCGCAGTTCTACAGCTACCAGGTTGTAGTTTCAAACACACCCTAAGGACTCAACCGGTACACCACAAATAAATTCAACTCAACTCCAACAACTGGGAATTCAGTTGAGGGCTGCAACCATCCCAGATTTCCATCGATAAGTTCAAGTCTTCTCTTTAATATATATATAAGAATGCGAGTTGTTTCTAATTTATGACTGATTTCATTCGTTGTGCTCTTTTGTATATGTAGTTGATGCGAATTTGAAATTTTTTTCGAAAAACCTAACCTAACATAACCAATTTAATATTAATTGTTCACCCCATCTGAGTATGAGTTATTTAAGTACTTTACCTGAGTCAGATAGTGATGGTTGATACAACGACGTCTTCTTGTAGGCCTATAGAATGTGGAGTGCTCCAAGAATCAGTACTAGGCTCTATTTTGTTTCTTTTTTTAAAAACTACATCAGTGGTAAAATATGTCTTTTTGCAGAAGACACTAGTTTCTTTTGGATCAACCTTAATCTCACAGCACTTTCGAGGACTATATCTAGTGACCTAATCACCTTTAATCCTGGTGCAATTTTAATTTTCCCTGTCTCAACGTTTCTAAGACTAAAATTTTATCATATAAAAATACATTGCTGCCTTTTATTGAATACACCACTATTGACGTTGTTGAATCTGTGAAATTCTTAGTGCTTGTTGTCGACAATTCCATTCATTTCCTTAAGAGTTTATTATGCCCTTATTGAGTCGCATCTTCGATATGCCCTTCCTTTCTGGTGCAACTCAATTTGAGCGAATCTTCAAACTACAAAAGATGTTAGGTATTTACTCGGACTAAACAGCAGGGACTTCTTTAAAAGATTAAAAATTCTGTGTGCTGCTTCCTTATTTATCTTTGAATCCGTTTGACTAATTCGTAAGCACGCCTCTCCATTTTCAAAAAGTTCGTTGCACGGCTATACACTTAGGATCGTGAAAGGGCTCAATATGTTACAACGCAAAAAAATGCACAATCACTTGCCGATTGAAATCAAATCGATATCATCTTTTCCCACATTCTGCAATAATTCGAGGGCATATTTACGGGAAAGTCCCTTCTATTTTGCTGCATACTGGTTCAATTTTTGCTATTTATTTAGATACTAATCATTATCTATCAATATTACCTATAATTTTGTAGCTGTGATGTTATTCTGTATATTGCAATTTTATCTCATTTGAATCTTTATTTAGTTATTTTTATGTTTGTTTTTCAGTTTTCTCTCTCCCTCGAGGCCGAATACTATTTCCTGAGGAAGAACCTCCTGCAGGGGAATTAATTATATTGCTGACGTATTAGTAAAGTGAAAAAAGACCTGCCCCGTTTGTACTTTAGATTTGAATGAAACTGAATAATTTGATTTTCATACTAATTTCACTCTCGTGCATAGTTTCAGAGATGTTCAAAACACGCACTTTCATATAATTATCATGTACGTCCACGTAAATAGTTTAATTTGTATCAAATACTATCTTCTTACTTTCACATAGCTCTTGTGGTTTCATATGTTTCTGGCATAAAAATAGATAGTTTCAATGCCTTTCATAAAGTCACATAAGCTAGAATTAAATCTCTATTTTCACGATTTCTTGGGTCCATATGCAAAATGCGGATTGTAAAATAGATGAAAACGTGAAGTATCATTCCTTATGAAAAATTAAGTCGTCGGCAGTGATAAATCATCGATTACAAAAACTCACAAGACGAAAGAATTATTGGTTCATTATTCACAAAAAAGAATTTCAGTCATGTTAAAATTTCAGGTCCGTGAAAACGTTGGAAGATGTGTGTCATTCCTGATAAATTCACAAATCTCCTGAAAAATGATTTTCCCTATGGAAATTTTCACCGCGTATCAATGTATTCCATTCGCCGCGAATCTTATTCCAAGTAGATTTAGGAATAATATGGGTCAAACAAATGAAGTTTCTTGTTTGTTGGCGCGACTCCATGAAGATTATTCTGATAAAAGGAAAACATCGGAAATAGTTCCTCATAAAATTCTCATCAATTAACCAAGTAATCTTATGAACTAAAGAAATGATTCAAGTGAGTACAGAGTGAGTTTTGTGTATGAAACGCCTCAATTATCTCGGAAACGACTTGTACGATTTGAATGAATTTTTGTTATCTCAAATGGATCACCCTGTTTATTATTATTTTGAAAAATTGAAAAAGAACGAATTGATATTACAGTAATATTAGGTATGGTGATAGGCGTAGAAGTCAACAAGAAACGTTTGATAGCTTTAATAATTTATATCCTAACCGAAATCCCATAACAAGATATACTATCGGTAAATTAGTAAAAAAGTTAAAGGAAACTGTTGAAGAGGAAGATTGTTCAAATAATATCGTAGAAAATCTCATTAAGACAAATAATCTTTATGGCGAACGGTTTTTTTAACATAGACAACGATCTAAAAACATACATATCTCCTAAGCCATAAATTTTATCGTGTGAAACAAAAATTACTTTTTTATTATAAAATTTATTGATAAATTCATTGATATCTTCAATTTGTACAGGCTGTCCATATAAAAGTTAACCATTGGGTATGACCCGCGCTTGGCGTTCTAATTTATAAGCTTATAAATCAGACACAATATTTTTGTGTCAAGTCCTGGAAGTGCAAAAAATCAAATTAAAATAAACAGATTGGATTTTTTTTTATACCCACGCAATCATTTCAACATTATTTCAAAATTGAGTTCAGAACTCATATTATTATTGCATCATTCAAAACAAAAATTAACGTTTCACTGAAAATTCCACGTGAAACCTCATCATATTGTGTTCTACATTATAACTTTCGCTTCTGATTTGAATCTCTTACATAACTCATGTATTAAGATATCCCACAACTTGATTTAATGGAAAACATATTGCTTAACAGAGACCAAGCCACCAATAATCATAAAATATCAAAAAATTCAACTAACCATAACTGTTTCCGATCGGGTTCTGACTAATGATGTATATAGGTAATCAATAACATAGTCGGCGCAACGCGGGAATTAAACATTAACACATTTCATATTGAAAATGTTTAATTATTCACAAATAGGTGATTCAGGTCATAATCCAAGTAGATCAAGTTTCCAACACGTGTCGTAGGCAAGTAAACTGAAGACGTAGAGCTAAATTCAGTTCTTCACTTCTCTTTGTATTTTTTTCGAGTACCATCAGGTTTGGATGTTGAAAAACTGTGATTGTAACTTGTTTCAACCTTTTCAAAAGCATTCACGTATTCGTTAGCCATAGTAGGTCAACCTCAGTTGAGTTTCAGTGCAATTATATCCTTAAGATCGTTATACCTTTAAGACAAAAGTTCAGAGTATTAAGGTAACTGTTTTTCGAGGAAATCGACTGTAATTGAATGTCTTCCACAGTATAAATAAAGTTAGCAGTACAAAGATCGTGATGGAAATGACTAGGATGTTTAAAAGATGAAATTTACACCAGAAAATATAAAAGAAGTTTTCAAGATATGAGATAGAAACCTTAACACTATTTTATTAATTAAAATAAATAAATCGGAAGATGTTTTTGAAATACGAAGAAGTACCTAGTCTGACCTAGAAAAATGAGATTTCTCCTTCGTTATCAACAGTAAAATATTGGGTAGCAGAGTTTAAACGAGGCCGTATGACCTGTAAAGAACCAGCATCAATGCAGACATAGTAGGCATTTCACAAAGTCTAGTGTATCGTATATCAACGAGAACTATTGCCTGAATGGACTGAAAAAGGAGAACCGGGACCAAACAAGGCAAAGACCGTTCCGTCTGCAGAGGAGGTCATAGCAATTGTTTTTTTTATGCGCGTGAGTTAATTTTCATTGACTATCTTAAAAAAGGAAATGCCATCAACGGCGAACTTATTACAACATTTCAGGAAGGAATCAAGCAAAAACGACCACATTTGGTTAAAAAGAAAGTGTTGTTTCATCTAGACAATGCACCTGCTCACAAATCCGTTATTGTAATGACCAAAATTAATTAATTGAGGTACATATTCACACAAATCATTTGATTTGTGTAACAAAAACTTTGGTTACTTCTGGTCGACTTTCAGCACCCGAATAGGGCGCTTTTTAATATGGACACAAGATAAAAAACCAAGTTCCAAATTTTACCTCATTAGAGCAGTTACTTTCAGTGAATGATGAAGGTTTGATTCTGCTGTTTCTAAGTACATCCCTTCAGTTATTGTGAGTATCAGTGTACGATTTCTGGTTTACAAGGCTCATGACTTATCTCCCTCCATATTAGGGTGACCTCTTATGGGGAGGACCACTTTAACAGACTGAAATCTTTCAATGTACAAACTGTGTAAAGCTCTTGTTTTAGCCTGCACACGAGCCACAGAAAATGGATAAGTCCTTTACTGTGGTGCTCAGGATATTTTCAAAGAAGTGTTTTAGCATTGAGCAAACATCATCAGCATCATACATTTTTTCTAGCTTCTAGTCCCTTAACGTCTTAATTTTTTCTAGCTTCTTTGCGTAAGTTTCTTTGGATGGGATAAAACTTTTCGCTCTCCTTTTTATGTAGTTCTTTAATTTCGTCTCTCGGAATTAAGTAGAAGACAACTGCTGCATGTATCCTTTCGCGGAAAACCAAAGGAAATATTGAAATTTCCATGAAAAATTTCACGAAACCAACACAGTGATCTTTGTTAGCCTCATTGTACATACTATGCAATTTTTCTTTGTTTAGTTCTTCAGACAAATACACCCTTGATGTATATTTTAATGAATAGAGAGATTTTCTCCCTTTGAGTGGTTTAATGAAGTCAATAACTTTTGATTTAGTTTCATTTGGTAGTTGATTTGGTCTGTTCATTTTTGTTTTTACCACAACCACCTATTTGAGCTTCACCAAATTTTGTCAACTGTTTCTTTAAAGTTTGCACACGGTGGTTTGTTATACCGTGTAAGGCTTATCATCAACATGAGCACGTACACGATAAGAATAAGAGGACAAGCACCAGCAATTCTCACCTTGAGGTCCGCAGTTTTTTCATCACGTCCTTCATTCTTCCTGATTCCTTCCTTTTTTTTCACTTTACCTTATTCACTAGTCTCAATTACACTGTCTGTTTTACTAGAATCACTCAAAATGCTGCAATTCAAATATCAAAAGATGTTAGGTTGAGGTTAAAGATCCGTAACGAGAGAAAACTTTTGCTCGTCAGAGCGTGGACCATAATTTTTCTTTCCCGTTAGTTCCGATCTTATGACTGCAATAACTCAGTCACTATGATAGTACAGTTGAAAATTACTTGTAATCTTCAAACGGTTCCCGGTGTAACCTGAATTTGGAATGGATTGGACTTTGATCGTTTTTCCCTCCGTCGTCCTTTATCTAATTTTCAAACTAAAAAAATATTCCATGTTGATCAATATTTTTTAAACTTCTATATATGGAGTTCGTGGAAAGAAGCTTCCAAAGTTGGATTTATAGGTCTTAAATACAAATAAGAAGTGCTCGACGAACACAACTGATTTACAGGCCAAGTATGAAAAACTTTGTACTGAAAATACATTATTCTTATGTTCTTTAGGTTTCTGAAACCAAATATGATGCTTAAAAAGCTGTATCACCCATCATTTATTCATATTTCATAGTTACATTTATGAAATCAAGCAACATTTTTAGAATTTAACAGCTTTTTTATAGTTAAAATAAAATTTAAAAAATAGATCCATTGAACCAAGACCGACTTCATACCTATTCAATGAACTAAGATGATGTTGGTAGTACTACTGAAGCACATGCTAAACAGCTGAAAGTTTTTGTTATATTTATGGTGAGTTTTTTATCAAAAAACACCAAAGAAACATTACAGACTTTGTAAAAAAGGTTTATCTAGTATACTTTGGAACTAAACTTGGAGAGAAAATGATCAGAAAAAAAGAGAAAAAACACTTCAAATTTGTTGTTTCTATGATATGAAGGGAACCAGGAAATCATTCAGATGACTGTAGTAACAGTAAAGTATTTGCAGTGTTGATATTACTGGTCATAACTCTAAAAACAAGATGGTAATAAGCTACCCTAACCTTCCGTCCGCTATCTGACCAGTAGGGCACGGTGTAGATTTGCCGGTCCCTGAACCACCAGAAGACTTAAATTATATTGTAACAGAAGAATTTTCTAATGTACAGTCGGAGTGACACGAATACGATGAAGAATTTCAATGTGTTACAGAAAATGTAGAGCTTAAATTGTTTACTCTTGTCGAGTTTAACGACTTAGTTACGGATCTGGGCTTAACGAAAGAAAAAGATGAACTGCTTGGCTCTAGGTTAAAAAAAAAGAAATTGTTGGCAGCTGAAACTAGCGCTCATGTGTATAGGAAGAGGTAACAGCAATTTTTAAAGTATTTTGAACAAGAGGGTGATTTGGTGTACCGCTCAGACATTCCTGGTCTAATGAGTGAGTTTGGAATCGAGTATAAAAAAGAAGACTGGAGACTGTTTATCGATTAATCCAAAAATAGTTTGAAGGCTGTTTTAGTACACAACGCTAACGTGTATGTTTCTGTGCCTGTCGGTCATTCTGTACATATGGTCAGCAAGGTGGTTTTACCAAGTTTTCATGTTTCCTGTGTGAATGGGACAGTAGAGCTAGGAATCAACATTGGTGCGAAAAGAACTGGCCTGATAGAAAGTCTTTAAAGCCTGGCGAAAAGAACATTTTACGAAAAAATCTTGTAGACCCAAAAAACGTGCTCCTACTACCACTACATATTAAGTTAGGCTTCATGAAATAGTTTGTGAAGGCTTTGCCTAAAGACGGTCCTTGTTTCAAATATCTCTGTTAGAAATTTCCACACCAAACCCAGAATATTGTTGCCAACATGCTAAAAAAGTTTGAATAGTTACGATGTTTGATGAGCTTGAAAGTTCACTTTGTGAACAGCAACCTCGATTATTTTCCGGATAATTTAGGAAATGTTAGTGACGAGCAAGGTGAGCGGTTTCACTAGGATGTTAAAGTGATGGAAAAATTTCGCCGGGAAGTTTAGCAAGCGAATCATCGAAAAGAAAAAATTACACAAGAAGTTTCAGAAAAAAAAATTTAAGAAAAAAGGGAAAGAAAATATAGACAAATTCCAGTTGAGAAGTAAACCCTATATTATCACACTACATTACTATACTGTGAATACGAACCATTTTTATGATCTAAAATAGTGTTTCAGTGATTTCCCTATATACCGTACAGGGGTATTAGATTATAATATAATACATATTGCTTGGAAACTATGGGTAATACAAAAAACTAAGGCTAGATTTGGATTCAGCACATGAAAATCTATTGAAATAAAAAATAAATTCAAAAAAAAAGTTTTTTGTTGACCTGTGTAATCAAGGAAATTATAATCAAAACTGTGTGTATAACTTCGTTGTTCAAATTATTTGATAGGCGATCATTGAATAACAAGGTATTTGTTTTAATTTGCATTTGCAGCGACAGTTAACAAACCCAATTTGATATAGATATAGCTCTAAAGAAGCTGCTTCATTTTTCTCCCTTGGTTGATCTTGGACTACTTTTCGTCCTCGACACAAGTGAATGGTGTTATCTTCAGAACTATTGAAAATTTAACGATACTGATAATTAGAGTTCTATACCTAAGTGAGATTTTTCTATTTTTTCGTCGAGTGAATTAAGAAATGTTCAAATAGAATTTTACGTATCAAAGAGCTGGAAAAGTTGCGTGAGGGTAAACGTAAATTGACTCAAAAAACGTGGGTATAAATAATACAAAGCTTCCAAGAGCAGTTGACATGTGGTGGGGATCTATATCACTCGCACCGGTCACCAACTAACGCAATTGTGACGAAATTGGTCACGGAACGCATAATTGCTGGATTATAGTGTGGAGGATATAGGTAAGGGACAACTATAATATATTGTGCGATTCATAATTGAAAAACACTCAGTAATGTAGCACAGAAAGCGAAAAATAGTAATTCAATAACTTTGTTTACAATAACTCAAACTAAAAGGCGATGCTGTATGACATAAATCGCGCATCCACCAAATGATGGAAAAATTTTTATCGACTTTTAATGACTGTAATTGTGAATGCGTAGATCGTTTTTGTGGAAATGAAGCAAAAGCCAAAAATTTCACTTTTTGACTTCATGGATCCTTTGCCGAAGAGTTAATTGCACACAAAAAAGTAAAGAGAACGAAGACTTTGTGCAAAGTGTGCAACATTACATTGTGCACTCCATTCTACACTTAATTAAAGTTTTCATTGTTGGTAAGAAATTGGAATTTTTACTGTAGTGACATTCAACCCCAGTGGGACCATATTTCCCATCATCCCTACCTCAGCCATTTTAAGCCTAAAACCTGAAAAATTGATATATCTTTTAAGATTAAGATTATGAGCGTTTCCATAATCTTGGGATTAAAAAGATAAGTCAAAAAAACTCAAAATCGACAATTCCATATAGTTGAATAGCAAAAACATTGCCGAGTTTACCTCGAAGACAACCATAATGACAAAAATGTCCAATGGATGAAACTCTTAGTCATAAGGCGAATAAATAATTATTTCCAACTGCAGCTTGCACTCCTTAAGAAACAGCACATAGATCATCAACAGAACAGTGAATTATTTGGTGTTGATTCAGTGCTGCCTAATGTACTAGGAAATTACTTCGAGTTATTTAGTTTTAATACGGAATTGGTGACTGTGTTTATAAGTCATATTGGATACTATCTCAAAATAATATTCTATTGTTGACGAAGGTATGTACGTACCTTCTTTATTGTTCTAAAATTGTTCATTATTGGAAGCAATCGCAGAAGAACCCCCAACATATTATCATTGCAGCATCAATTCCGTCAGTGAATGCATCAGCAAATGAAACATCTGAAAGGAAGGTAAACATATCTGTCCCATAGTGACGTTATGAATTTTCAAAGATTAGGTATGTCCATGTAGTTTGTGACTGAATAAATAATTCTACACTACTATCTAAAGGCCAGGGGCGGCTCATGGTTAACAATCCGTAATTTTAACAGAGATAACCTGCACAATCTGAAGATTGCAAAAATGAATTTCTCAATCGAAACAGAAACGTATTTTTGGTTCAAATCGATAAAATCTATGGTTTATAAGATTTTTAGATTTTCAGATCGGTGTACATGTCAAGAAAACCGTTCGCTATAGAGAAACATTCTGAAAAAAATTATCATAAATTGTGATAATTTATTGAAAATACTTACAGGATGTATTGAAACAAAGTCAAACAAGTTTTTACTGTCTATAATATTTGAATGGATAATTTAGAAAATACATTCAAATATAAATCCTGATTTCTCAACTTCAAATGATTATAAGTAAGAAATGAGAGATTTGATGAGAAAATTTTTGCTATGTCACAGTTTTATTTTCACATAATGTACTCACTCCGTAATTCTGTGCATTAAGTTTGAGAAAGAAGAATTCGTAATAGATGGATTGGTCGGGAAGGTTTTTTTCAGGGGTAACAGAAGACTTCAATTCTATTCTATATTCATGGTACACTGAAATACTATTGAACACCATATCTGATTTTTAATTGTTCTTTTACATCAATGTTTAATTCTTGAATATAGTTTCAGACAAATTCCTCTTTTAAAAATAAATCACGTTTCTACCCAAACTTTTTCATCAGAAAAACTCGATAGACTGACTTTACAGGTTCTTCGTTTTCGGGATATTATCATGGTAAATCATTGATGAAATTATTACTCGTAAAATCATTTAGTGACAAAAAGAAATTTATTTGTTCGAAAAGCTGTTTGTCGTTTTTCCCTTTAAAAATAAAGTTCCGTACGACACAGTTATAAATTTAAATATCAAAATACCAGCAATGACGCTTAAAAGAATTTCTAAAAATATCTAAATGCATCTAGGTAATATCAATAACTTACTGTAAATGATTATCGGTTTTCGGAATAACTTTTTTTATTGAATTTGGCGACCACTCGAAATTCTGAGAAAATGTGTTGTCATCAGTTACTGCATTAGTGGAATGTTAGATCAATAAACTAAATTGTTGATTGTTATTGTTTTGTGGAAATTGGTGTTGTCTTTACGAGGTACATTGGCCCGATTCCATTATTGACAATTACGCTTTATCAGACAGCCTTGAGATTCTAATAGAGTAAATTTCTTACAGATATTGATGAAAATTTGAAAATCATGTATTTCAGCATATCATTGGAACAATCAGTATACAAATTATGAAGATGCATTGTTATTGATTTGAATCAAAATTATCATTAATTTTCCAATGAATTATTGTACGAATTTGAGTCGTAATCATGAAAGATGGAGTCCAAAATCACTTTTTTTCATGTTAAAAGCAAGCACAAGAGAGTAAGCTCTATTATATTTGAGTAGGCGTGTTCATGATCCACGTCTGCCTGTCGAGTAAGTTTTGTAGAAACTGCTCTAGGTGGGATTATGTTGGACAGCTCTAAACAGGTGATATGGTTAAAACAGACTCAGGTCATCGATCTGTCCTCTATGTCTAGGTTTCTGGTCAACTTTGTGTTTCCAATAAATCTAATTGCTCTCTTTTGTATTGAGTTGATCATCCTCAGGAGTAAACGTCCAAATTAGCAATCATTACTCCAAAGATGGACAAATCTGGGCCGTGTAGAAGATTAAAAGCTTTTGCGGAGTCTATAGCTTCAAGAATTACAGAGGGCGCCAAATTTTTGTCAAGCTACTTTAGTTAAATCGGCCATGTGACTATGCCAGAGTAAAATTCCTCCAAATCTCAACACCCTCCATAATGCTTTCAAGAACTGTACTGATGGTGGTGATCTGTTGCTGTTGACAGATTTGGGTGTTAAGGGTGCTATTGTCGTCGAATTTATAGATCTGCAGTTTGGTCAAGAAGATTTTTAATGTACAAGAGAATGTGATTAGTGGATGAATTCCTGGGAAGCACCAGTGTTGACCTCAAACATTTCTGAGGTGTATTCATTGATAGCGAGCTGGATGGATCGATCTTTGAGAAAACTACTAAGCCAGTCGATGAGTGATGACGACAAACCGTACGATCTTAATATATTGAGAGCGTTGGTATGCGAAATCCTGTCAAAAGCATTCGATATACCCAGTGCGATTCATCATATTTCTATTTACTTAACCATATTGATGATCGCTGTTGGTATCTCAAGATTTGCTTGTTAACGACTTTCTCCATGACTTTGTAAGTGGCTAGAACCGGAACAAATAGACGATAGTTGATAGGAATTGTCTTTTTTTAGTATCGGTTGCACCTGAGCAAGAGTTTGCAATTCCAGACAGGCTGGTTGGTGGTTTTTCCCGCTGATCAGGAATGGAATTTGAAGGAAACGTGACCCATTTTATTGAGTCAATGGTGAAATTTTTGACTTAAAAAGCCTTTGTTGACCGCTTTTGTTGAAGACTAGAGAGACCTCGATCCATTTGAACAATTGATACGTTTGGTTTTCACTTTCTTATCACATCGCTCCTTGCAAGTATCTATGGTCTGCTTGAAGGTACTTCTCGAGACAATAAAGTTTGTACGATTTCCGGCATTAGAATTTGAACGCTATTTGCGATAAGACGAATTGTCATTGTTGACTGCTCTAATGTAGCTTGACTTACAAACCATGGATTGTTGTCTGTAAACCTTTTGAAGGAATGGGGAATAAGGACTACCATACCTGCCAACATTACTACAAAAAATCTTGTTTGCCTACACTCAAGGATCATTCGAATTGAAGGAAACGTCATTCCAAGGAAATATAAAAAGTATATCCTTCATTTGACCGATCTATAATGCCAAATTTCACGTGTCTCAGGTGGATCCTGAGTTTGGATTTGTAGTTCCAAACGTTGCTGTGATCAGTTTGTTATCCGATGTTCTGAGTGACGATTGTACTGTTCGAAATAGCGGAGATGTATAAAACTTCCAGTATCCAGAATGTCCACAATATCTATTCACAAAAACATGAACTTATACTCGTATACATGCCTATATTTTCTCATGGATCCACACGTCGTAATACCACAAAATAAAAGAAGAGGAAGGGACTGGCTGGTCGTTACCGACGCTGTAAATATTGATAGTGCGGAGTCCCTGAAATTTCTAGCTTGTACCGATATCAAATCAATCCTAAAGCGTAAAATGCTCAATGGATGGGAGAGCAAATAATCAACGTTCACATACAAGCTTCGTGAAGTGGAATACTCCGTGAAACCTTGGTCAGTGCCGCCGAAATATCGTATATATGAAGTTTTTCCAAAGCGTTTCCGTCTAGCCCATATATGATTGACCCGTAGCTACTTCTACTCATCTTTTGACGCAAAAAAATCATCAAATATACCATTCTCAACAATATCTGAAATTTTAGGACCTAAATACTTAAACCTCAAAATTACCATCGACAGATCGTGATCATAAGCTAAATTCAACATATATCTGTTAATATAATCAAAACTTTGTAGTGAAAAAAAATATTTTTCTCCTACTTTAATCTAGATACAATGGGTGGACTTGAAGTCATATCCCTTTCTTGAATTGAAATCATCCCAAATAATGATTTCCGTTATTGAGAACATTTTTCCATCAAGTATGTAAATTTCCAATGCCAAATATTTAATAAGGTCCGAAGTTAATCAATAACTAAAACATTGATGGAGGAATGTGCTAATTTTTTATTATGAATGAACTAAGGACAGAGAAAAGCCATCAGTATTATTATTATTATTATTAATAAAATTGATTGTGAATGAGAAGGAAATATATAAAAATTCAATATATTAGATGTAATACTCTCAATTTATTATCTAGGACACGCCATTAAAAGAGTCGTGATATCTATATAGAAAAACGACATTAACTTATTAATGTCGGTATAACGGCGTTTGTGTGTGTGCGTGTTGGACCTAATTGGGGCATAAACACATCAATCCATCTAGTTGACACTAGGCATCGGTCTATCTGGACAACTCATTGCTCCGGAAGTAAAAGTGGACGCTAAGGCGCTAAATTAACCGACGACTACCCTTAAATAACCTTCGTCTTCGAATATGGGTAAATTGTCATGCGATATTTTTTGCACGGTATAATAAGAGTTGATGTGATATAAATAGATTTATTGAGATCAATTCATAGTGCAACAAAATAAAATTATAGGCAACGACATGCTCTAGTTCCTCGATTGATCAGAATTCATCTCCCGCAAGTGAAATATCAATGTTAGAAAGCGGGAACAAATCGTTGATGTCCAATTCTGGTAAATACGATGAGTGGTCAATCAATTCGAAGTGCATTTCGTTATTATCAGCAATAAACATCACCAAGATGTGAGGAGTGGCGTTATATGATACAAATTCTAATGCTTTTTCGCAATTTCTCCCTCCACCTCGTCAAACAAGTATACTTTTCACTTCTTTTGCATATTTGGATACTGGATACTGTAATGTCTTTCCCAGCTCTCGCACTTAATGGTTTCTTCAAAAGTCTATGATGACCTGGAGACAACAAGTGGTTGGAATTGACCAGCATGTCATACATCAAATTGCGAAAGTAAAGGAGACGGAGTTAGAGACAGTTTTGACCTCGATATCCTTGATTTTTTTACAATTTTTCTACCATATTCTTCTTCGTATTCTATTCCAAAATCTAATTCCTCTATAGTTATGGAACTTTTGTTCATATCTTTCTGTATGATATAGGTTTCTCGTATTTTTCATTCCTCTAGGATGTTTTCTTACTGGCATATACTTCTAATTAATTCTCACCCTTTCCCTGTGATTTCTTCCTCATTTCTTTTGGTTCTTTTTCTCGTGAATCAGGCATTCGAGGTGTTTTTCAACTGACATACCTCTCCCATCACTTCTCAATTCTCATTTTTTCCTCATGAAATGCTTTTTTGTTATTATTGAGCTATTTCATATATTCTAGGAGTATTTCCAGTTTCTCCTTTCTCTGTTATTTCATCCTCATTTTCTCAAGCTTCTTGTTCGAAGATACATGATAACAGTCTCATCAGAGTGGAAAGAAATTCTCAGGTTAACTACTGATATACTATAAAATACGATGAGTTTCACGCAAGATGCTCGTTGTCTAAGACACAAAGATGAGCTGTACGTATTAATCAATTACGCTGCTGTCTGGGAGAATCTTGTTCGAGGATAGCTTATTTAGTTTTGATTGATTGAATTCATAAGATGTTGTAGACTTTTTCACATTTTTTCTTTGATTTCAACTTCTTCCGTTGAAAAGCTGGTAGTATCTAATTTAGTATAAATTGTTCATGACGAAGAGTCTGTAGCTGGGAGAGTGAGGCTTCAAATTGCAAGTAATCTACGCCAATAGATATAAATAGTCAATAATAACAAAACTAAAATTAAAATTGAAATTGCGTCCTAAATTTCTAGATCTAAGAATCAAATTGAATTAATCATAACATGTATCAAATCCAACATTACGAACCGCTACTGTTCGTAGTCGAAACCAAACTGAATATTTAATATCATGTAATTTATGGGACAGTTTCCTTAAAATAATCAGTCGCTTTATTTATTCGAACGCAAGTGTGTTTTGTCAACACTTTGATGTATTAAGAAAACTGAATTCTTCCGAGGGAAACCTCATCCCGGTATATCAGTTCTTAGGTTGGAGCTACAGTGGCGAGCAAAAAATTGAGGTCGCCTTAAAATTTTCATATTCTTTGAAATTTTACGTTTTCAGATAGTATTCGCAAACTGTACGTCATTGCATGTGCTTTTATAAGCTAATTGTGATACCAAAGAAAAATGCATTTTTTTCTTGGATCTAATGCTTTATTCTGAAAAAGCAACAAAGTAACATTTTTGGCGAAATTCAACATTTTGTTGTTAGGAAGGCATGGAACAAACAAAATAAAAAACACTTGACACTAATAATGTGTATTCCCTCCTCTTGATGACTGCTTGAAGTTGGCGCGGCATACTTTGAATTAAGTTACGGATTATATTCTGGTCGATGTTATGTTAGCAATCTCTTCAGCTCCTAGGCAGTTCTTGGTGCTGGCGTGTGTCTGCGGATCAGTCGTCCCAACTCAACATGTTCTATGGGATTCATTTCTGGGCTGCGTGCTGGCCAGTCAAACCACCTAATTTCTACTTCATCCAGATACTCATTGACAATTCTGGCTGTATGTGGTCTCGCATTATCTCATAATCATAAAAATGACACGTTCCCCCGTAATCACCATGAAAGGCATATCATAGTCTTCTAGCACCTCCGTAATGTATCTGTGAGAGGTTAGGGAGCTATTTTCTATGAATACCAACTCTGTACGAGCTTGTGAAGTGATTCCCGCCCAAACCATATCTGATCCACCGCCAAATGGAAGACACTCGTCAATGCAAACTTCAGCATATCTTTCCCTAGGTCTTCTTCGCACTCTTCGACGTCCATCTGACCCAGCTCCAGTCATCATCATTCCAACGATCGTGATCTCTGGCAAAAGTCATTCTTGAAGTTCGATGCTGGCGTTGCAATGGGGGACCTGTAGCCATTCCTCTGCATGACAGTCCACCATGGATTCTTCTTCCAACGGTCCATTCAGTAACGTTGACATTTCTCACTTCTTCCAACTGATTTCGCTTAGTAGCTGTCTTATTCCGCAAACTTGTGGACACCAAAAAACGGTCATATCGTTAACTGGTAACTCTTTTTCGCCCAGACCCTGGTCTTTTAGTGATCAGGCCAGTCTCCAGAAAGCGCTGGTTCACCTTTTGCACACCACAAAGACCAGCACCAGCACCAACAGTTTCACGTTGCCCCCAACAATCTTGTAACAGCGCAAAAATTCTTGCTACAACAAATTTTTATCGAACAAATCACTTCTTAGAAATCTATGAAAAAATTATAATTCATGTTATCAAATATTCCAGAAGCCTCTGTATTTTTACAGGTGTAAGGTATGCTGAAGTCGTATCATTATAGCAGATTCTATTCTTTGCTATCTTGAGCTGTGTCTTCCGTTTCATTTTCTATCATTTTATTCCTAGATTTTCCTATTTCATCTTGATTACTTTTGTTTAACTTCTCCTCTTCTCCTCTTTCTTTGTCAGTTTGTTTTTTTATTTGTTACGGTAATTTCTTTTCGACTAAAAACTGTGTATTGATCGCATTGAACAATCTTCCAGCTGCTTCATTTCTCTCGTTTAATCCTTGTTCCTATTTTCCATCTTGTGTTAGTCATGCCAAAATATTTGAAGCTTTAGACCTGCTCTATATTTGATTCATCTAATTTTATCTTTCATGTTTTCTTCTTCCAATTGATCATCTTCAGTTTTTTAGACTGTCACTGTTTATTTTCAAATTTGAATTCAAGGTTTTCGCAACTTCTGCCATTTTTACCACGTCGTCACCATACAACATTTCCCAATTCCTGACTTCTTATCCTGTTTAATTTGTGTTTTTGCTCATTTATTTCTCAAACTGACACAATGGTGAAGAATAATAGGCTTGGTATACATCCTTGATTCACTCCTTTTGTTGTTTCGAACCTAGTTTCACCTCTGACATAGCTGTCCGTCTTTTTATATAAAGCTTTACTCCGTTTATTAGTTTTTCTTCAACACCTCTGTATGCAAAGATTTCCCATATGTCATTTTCATTGACTTCTTTCTGTCTTATCGTATTCATCATCTGTTGATTCTGGTTGTTCTAAATCCTTGTTGTGAGTCTTCTATGGTTCTTTCTAGATCGTCTTTTCTGTTTCTTATCATTATCGTATAGATGTTGCTGACTATGCTTATTAACGTGATTTCTCTACAATTCCCACAGTTTCTTGTTTTTCCTTTCACTTGTCCATCTTTTGGCGCTTCTCCTTGTTCATTATCATTTTTAGTATGTCGGTTATTTGACTTATTCGTGGTAACTTTTCTAGTTTCAGTTTTTGTTACGACTGTTGTGTTCCTTTTGAACTTATTTAATCTTTTGTTATTTTGTTATTCAATTTTTTTGTCCCGTTTATCTCTTTTCCTTCTAAAATACCATCTTCATCTTTTAATAATATCATCTTCGTTCGTTATTATATCTATTTAGTATCTTTTATGTTGATTAATAAGTTCTTATTATGATAACTTGTTCTAATGGTGTTTTTAATGTCACCAAATAGTTGATTTCGATTTCCATTGTAGGCGTTTTTGATTTTCTCTCCGAACTCTCGCAATGAGTTCTGTTTTTTTTTTCAGCACCAATCTTTTCACTTTTGTCCTTTTTTTGTATTTTTATCAGTTTGTGCTTCAGTATTACTTCCATTTTTGTTTTTTCTCCTCAATTCCATCTTTCATGGTTTTCGATCACCAATTTGTTGTCTTGGGTTAAATATTCTTGTAGTTTTACATATTTCTTTACCTAGATTCCGTCTATATATCTTCTATTGTGTGTTTCCTCTTAATGTATTTCATTTTTCTCTTATCATTATTTGTTATCACGTTTGTAGTTTTTCTTTGCTAGGTAGTGGTCACTCCCAGATTATGGACCTCTTTTGACCTTGAAATCCTCGACTTTTTTCAAATAGTTCTACTTACTTGGAAGTATTCATGGTTCGCATATTTGTGTCTGATCTCGTATCTACAAAATATTTCCCAAATCTTCGCTTTTTAACGCGCTTTTACGTATTTCATTTATGAGTATAATGTCTTTTTAGTTGTGACATGCATTTGTGTCTTTTTGAAACGGCTTACCTCTTCCATCAATCCTCAATCCCAAGTTCTCATTTTTATTTCTCCCTTCCTATTTTTTTCGTCACCTTTACTTCACTCTTCCTCATTTATTTCCTCATGAAATGCTTTTTTGTCATTATTAAGCTTCTCTCTATTCAATATATTTGATTTCTTCCTCCAATTCTTCCGTTCCTTTTTCTGATTAATTCCTACGAGGTCTATTTTAAACTGACTTATCACTATTTGAAAATTCTTATTTCTAGATTTTTTTTCATTAAATGATTTTTTCTTAGGCTCCTTGTTGGTATTTCTTCATACAGTTTCAATTTTCCATTAAAAAGTAATGAGTTCAAGGTCTTCTTGAACTGATTCACCTAATTCACTAATTCTTCATTACTATTTTTGATTTATTTTTCCTATTATTTTATTGTTGTTTACATTTATCACTTTACTAAATGTTTTTCTCCATTTTCCAGTAGATATTTTCCAGTATTCATCAATTTTCCTTCCACATTGTTTAGTTTGAAAAATAATTATAATATGGCCGTTCAAATATATATCTTGTATTCGTAGGTGACAATTTTTTAAATAACAGAATATTGTCGAAGCTTTCTAATTCAAACCAAAATGGCGGTTTCCCTAACTTTAATTGATATTTTCCAAATGGAAATGATACATGCTGAAGTTATAAATAACCGTGAGTCATTAACTATCTAAGTAGCAATTACTTATTGATTGGTCGTACTTCCCGACGACAGACAAAAACTCAGGTAGATCTTATTAAATTTTGATAGATGACACAAAATTAGTGACTACTTGACATCGCGATCGTATCTGTTAGATTTCTGATGAACTGTATAATAAAACAATAAATCATCGAATTTGAAGATCAATTTTTTGAGTTGTTCGTTGTTGTGATACGATGTCATCTAAAGAATTCGACATAATTGTTTCCTAAAAGCTACTCGGTAGATAAAAAACTCGCTGCCGTTCTTCGTGTATAGAATGATAATATAATTCTCGGTCATCAAAAGTGTTCTATACTATCTTTCAATTATTAGTCTTTCGATTTTTGAAATAGGAAACTCGATAAATCATATGGGATAACGAGTTTAACATAACGGTCAATCATAAAATGTTAAGGCAGTAAGTCAAGAAGAGAGATATCCATACAGGGTGAGGCGCATGTTTTATACCCTTTCTAGTGGGCAAACAGTGATTTTACCCAAAATTTCTTCTCTTATATCCATCAATTTCAGATATAGAAGATGTCCTAAAGCACTGGTCAATAAAGTTTAAACTTTTTCTTGACACACCAAAGTACCAAAATATGAACTTTTCGCTTCTGGTTAATCCCTCTTAGGTTTCCAACAGGAATCTACTAGAATTCCTGGACTTTTCTCCTTGATGGTGCTTTTCTATTAAAGAAATATCCTGATGAAATCTTTCGTCACTTACACCAACCAAATTCTCAATATCTCATTCCAAAGATTTGTATGAAATTGATTGAGTTTTCACAGTTTCCAGATCATTCAGTTTCCCTTCAAACTTTGTATCCTTCTTCAGTTTCCTTATTTGTGGACCAATAAATATTCCCTCTTTAATTTTAGCCACTGCTATTTTTGGGTATGGCTTCCACAAAATTTTATTATTATACGCATCGGTGGTGGAAGTATGTCTTCAGGATTCACTAAAGGATCATTTTTAACATTCTCCTGCTCTGGGGTAAATGATCCACATTAGAGCCATACGATAAAATATTTTGTATTGAATTTTCTCAAGAAGATCCATGAGCAACCAGCACTGAATATTATTTGTTTCCTTCGTATAGCAACAATGCTTTCAAGCTAGTGAAGAATATTGAACAATCGCTTGTAACTTAAATCATTTTAAAGATTTTTTTTTTGTTACAAAATCGATTGAAAAATCAATTTTCTCTATCCTTAGATTATACAAGTTGTTAACTATTGGGCATGAAAGGTTCCTGGTCATCAGATAGTAGTGTAGAATCATCCTTTATAAACTCATAATGTTCGAATGAATAGTTTACAAATATATTTATATGAGTTCTGATTTTGCAGCTTTAATGGTCTATATCTGTTTCGTAGCACTCTATATAGTTATAGTGATTTGAACTATGATTTTCAAGCAACGTTAAGTTTATAAAAAATAATTAGAATACAAAAATTGACCAGTATACTCTATTTTTTCAATGGAACCTCTCATTATTCAGAGCGCTGATCAAGACCATGTATTTCTATGTATTTTGAGGTGTTCTTTCCAAAAATTCAAGATTCAGAAATCGAACTCTTCGATAAAGTGCTCAAATTAGGGATAATTAACGAGAAATGAGTACACTGATCATAAAATTGAGCTTATCAATTGCAGAGGGGTAAATTTTGCCAAAGAACTGTATATATGGCAGTCCCCAGTTAATTCATTAGCCTTCGACTATATTTTTGATGTGCCGCCATCTGTTTGTTAGTGGTGTAACTTCCGAAATTCGTAGAACTTAGGAAAACACTTGTAGATGGCAGTGGAGTGAATCTCTGAGTGAGCTCAATCTTACAAATCCAAATCACAATTGGAATCAGAAGATTAACTGCTATAACCAATGTTTATTTTTATTATTTTTATTGTATGATTAACTGCTTTTTCCCTGTTTCCAGGCTTCACATTATGTACAGTTTCCACAAACAATTGTTTACCATCTCTTATTTTGAAAGGATCACTGAAAAAAATTGTTTTTCTTTTGAAATGTCGTTTCATTATTTTCTACAAGTACAATTTCATCAATTTCAGTTCTTTTCTCAGAGTTTGAGGAGGAAAGAATCTTTTTATTTAGAGGTGTATAAAGGATACAATAGAAAGGATAATTTCGAGTTAGTTATAAGCTTGATAGGAACACTAAAATATCAAAGAATCCTTCGAATGAAATTATTAAAAGTGTGGAAGAAACCCTTGACATTGGTAAGATCTTTATCAACGGTACACTTAGGTATAAGTGACACAATAATGTCAATTGCTTCTCTAAAATGTATAAACCTCTGAAAACAATTAGATCTGTTGTTCTAAAAAGTTCAGTCTTTTAAAACGACAACTTGGCGTCTTGATTAACAACATCGGTAGTTTCTTTGCAGTAACTTCTTTGCCTCACAGCTATCGCTATATTATATTTTTCGTTATTCTTCTACTAAAAATAAATGATTACTGTACCAAACAACAGCGAAATTTCCTAGATCACAGCAACGTCTTTCTCAAAGAAGTGTTGTTGTATTTAATCATAGATGTACTAGAAGATTTACCTTTGCTTTAGTCGCACTCGGCTTGAGGCTTTACAACCACTCCTTTCGATGCTGTCTCATTACCTCTGGGCCCTGGAAAGTGGCATAAAGCCATAAACAAAATTTTTGGCCTCTTAGGAAAGTTTATTAATTTTTGTTGGTGATCAACGTGTTAAAAGAATACAACTTCTTCAATATTATTCTTTTTAGATGTTTTTAACACAGCTGCGTTTTTTATATTGTTTTACGAAGGCCTTTCTATTTATGTGTTAGTTCTGGAATTATTCAAGAAAATCCTGCCTGCTATAAATTTGTGCTTGTTTAGCAGTGAAAAGTCAGTATATAATCGAATGTCACAGTGAACTAAACAGTATATAGTGACTAGTAAATTTAAATAAATAAATATAAGTGATTATTTTAAATAATGAGTGAGTGGTTATTATAAATAGTTGTTCAACTAAATTAAGTTAGTGAAAGACAGTGTATTTAAACTCACCCCACCGCTGGAAATATTCTTAATTCTCATAAGTTTCGACGACTTATTTTCTGTCTTGGATTTGAATATATAACTAGAAATTGATGATGCTCTATTTTGAAATAGAGCAACCTTCTGTCAATACGGAGAAACATAAATTTTCAAGAAACGTCTTTGTAGGACTCATATTAGATCAACGTATATGAATTTGAATACTCAGCCAGATGTTGCTACGATATAATAGAAAATTTATGAAAATCAAATTTTGAAGATCAGATACTTCTCATAGGAAATATCCAGAATAACGCGTAGCAAAGAAATATTAGATATTCTACAGAAACGAAAACTGGTACGAGGGTAGTTAATTAAGATGGAGACAGATGATAACAAATATTCATAATTGGATGTGACTAGTTTGTTTCAAAAGATTCTCCATTATCATCAATACAATTTTGCGTGAGTTTGAGCCGATTGTCGAAGCATTTTCTCCATTCTGATTGCGATATCTCCAAAACAGGTGATTTAAATGCATTAACAGCTTCATGAGGTGTAGTAAATTTTGCAAATTAATTTTGATCTGCGTTAATGGGAAAGAATCATTCAAGAAAGACTCATTAATTTGGGGTTTTGATTGTTCGAAAACATTTTTGTTTGCATTAATGTACGAGATGACAAAAACGGGAAGATTACATCAAGCGCCTATTTACGGCGAGATGACGCGGGAGAAGAAATCTCACAGACGGAAGAGATACGTATCCTTACGTCCGAAGTGCCATAAAAATCTCGAAAACTAGAAAATCAACCAGATTTGACAACATCCCTACACAATACTTGAAGGCTTTGGACGATAGGAACTAGACCCATCTTACAAAATTTTTCAACAAAATCTACAAAACGTGGGAAATTGGTATTAGTTACGTAAGAAAGCTGATTCGTCTTCTGCGATTGGTTTCTTTGATCTCTTCTAGCAAAAAAAGCTGGTGTACCATTTAGCAACAACAACTTTTGTCGCAGTTGACTCGTCTTGAAAGACCCATACAGTCGATTGCTGTTTAGTTTCAAATTCACGTGCATAGATCCATGACTCGTCGCCTGTTATGATCTTATAGACTGTTGCGATATCTCAAAACTTAAGTAGCAACCCTCGTATGGAAAAAATATATTGAAAATTCATTCTGTTCCTTGCATTGAGTTCATACCAGCTTGAACTTCGCAATCAGACACTTTAATAGGGGAATTTCCCGGACTTCAATTGTCATATATCTTCTTTTTTTTTAATGTAGGTTATTTAATTACTTAACATATTTTTTATTTTTTTTTCATGTTGTTTTTTTACATTTTACGTTTCTCTTGAGGAATTTTTTCGTTGTCTCATAAAATTGATTCCTCTGGTTTTGAACAGGGTCGTATCCATTTTGGTTTTTCTTAAAGGGTACATAAAAAATTTGATTTCTCCCAGAACCTCAATTTTCAACATATTTTTGAAATTTTTTATATTTTTCTATGTTTTTTTTTATTAAATTTCAGGTTTCTTTCATGAAATTTCTTCGTTCTCTTTTGAAATTAATTCCTTGGGTGGGGGAAATGGACGGTAAATTGTAAAATTTGATATTTTTAGAACAGGGCTGTATCCATTTCGTTTTTTCCTAAAGGGTGCATAAAAAAATTTTTCGAGCTTGAACTGTCAATAAATCTTCTTTTTATGGTATCAATTCTTCAATTTTTCCATTATAATCTCAAATTTGAACATATTTTCCATAATTTTAATATTTTTCATTAAATTTTACATTTCTGTCATGGAATTTCCTCATCTTTTCCTAGAGCTGCAAAAAATGGACCTTTAGTTGCGTTATTGATTCTTTTTGAATACGGACGAGTTTTTTTTTTTTTTCGTTAAGGGTGTGAGAAAAGGTTGATCTCTTTCAGGAATGGAGATTTCCCGGGCTCATACCTTTGATAAATAAGTATTTGAACAGTATGGACGTCGATGCCGAAACTCATTGTACTAATCAACAATATATTAAGTTCATACAGAGACGGGCTTCGGGTGAAATACTGACGACAGCGTTGTGGATTAGAAAATTGAGTCATTTTTTCTTCAATAATTCGAATTTTTTTCAGTTGATTACAATATTTGTTGATTTAATTCGCTTTTCAGTTTCATTAGTGACAAAAATCGATCAATTACTATTCGGTTGACTTTAAAAATACTATACTTTATTTTTGATGAGATTTAAGCGCAATAATTTGACTTTGTCATGGTATTTCGCAGTTTTTTCGATCAAAATTGAATCGTTCAAATTTCGTTTTTTGGAACGATTCATATTGATATTGTTTAAAAATCCATGTAAAATATTGAAGCCTAAAAATTAATGTTACTAATAATTATAAGTTTCAACAAGTGATCTCGAGGGTTGAGAGGATGAAAAAATAAGTTTGAATGTATTATAGAAAATGTGCCCTATCTAGACAAAAATTCACTTGTTTTGGTATAATTTATAATCTAAAATTTAGTTATTTAACTCTAGTGATCAGGAACTCATTTACACTCAATTGAATTTTCATTTCCTAATTATAATTTTAAACTTCTTACTTCAGAGGAAACTGTAAAAATAAAGTTTCATTAGCCCTCTGTGAAAATATAATCAAAAAAGTAATTCAAAATTTCTTGATTAAAAGGAAAACTCGTTGAGGTCACAACAACAAAATATTCATTCAATTACAAAGACAACTGTGCCAGCCGAGTTTCAAACTCATTTAAACCCTTCCCGACCCTTTACCCTTTATAAAAATGTACCCGCCTATATGCAAATTGTCCGCTTTCGCACATAAAAGGAATTTATATTACGACCAACTTTCAATTCATCACATTTTCTGGAAAATTTTCCTTACATCTACAAGATATTAAATATTTCCAACCTATTTCCAAATAAAGGTCAACCATTTGGTATATTGGGATTATTTAAGGGCTGAACTAAATATGGAATGAATATTGTTGAATATTCACATTTGAATTGTAGATTTTCTACTTTCCGATTTAATGAACTTGCTAATTCTAGGACTGAAAAGGATTAATGAACGATTGCAAATGATAAATGACAATAAGTATATTTATCTATAGGAAATGTTTTTGCATCAGAATAAGTTGAGAAGTGAAAGATAATATGGGAACACTTGGTTATAAATGTGTACCTACTGTCGATGTATATGTCTTTGTAATTGTGTACAATTTTCTTTCACTTTTTTCTATTTCTGTCTATAGCTTCAGGTTATTATTTTCTTTCCGGCTGTCCCTTCTCGTTTCTTCTTTTCCATGTCTCTAGCTTGCCAAATCTATTGCTTATTGCTCTAAAAAGGTGTCCAAATCGTCTAAGCTGTTTTTCTTCAATTATTCCAATCACAAGTTCTACATTCAAGTCTACTCTCATCATTTCGTTTCTCATTCGGTCTTTTCTGGTGATACCTCTGTTTAAGTATTTCAATTGAAATGTATCAAATTTGTTTAATCTGGTGTTCTTTATTATACTTTCTTTTCCTAGAAAATTTCTGCTTATCGCATAATAAGATTTGATTGTTTCATTAATTCATTTTTCTTGATTTCCGTCGCTCTTCATGTCCACGCCTTCACTTGTATTCCATTAATCGTTATTTTGGAGTCTCATTCACAGATTACAACTATTCACCTATTTCCCTATTCTACTTGTATTTGCTCCGTTTTTACATTCATCAATAATCATCATCAAGCCTCACAATCCTTTGGATTATGGCTATCGCTTTTAGTGCCCCAAAATCCTTTTTTGGGATAGATTTATCCTCATTTTCTATTTTTGTTTTCTTTATAGTTTTGTCGTATGTTTTGTCTGTTTTAGTTATTAGTTTCAATTCCTTTCAGTTCCGGTATTTTGCCCTCCAATTCTCTGTCTTCCTCGACCTTCCTCTTCTCACTGGTCTCGATAGGATCCATTGGAATATTCTTTTGAACATTTCAGTTGGTTTTTGTGCTTTTGTGTACCTCACTATATGTTCCTTCCCGAGTTCTTTCTCTATTTCTTCGTTTCTCTTTGCTCTCCTTTGTCCCTCCTGTGTTATTTTTGCATCTCTTATAGTTCTCATTATCTTTCGCTTGGTTCTTTCAAGGTCTTCTTTCCTTTTGCTGATTACTGTTGCTTTCATCGTATACGAGATTACTGATCTCATTAGAGTTTTGTACATTCTTATTTTATTTTGTTTGGTTATGTTTTTTTTTCTTATATAATACACCGTTATTATTATGAAAAGCACTAGATTCAGTACCTCTTCATCTTAATCTCTCTTCAGTCGTCAAATCTTTGGATTGGTCATCATTTTTCCTCATCTGGTTCTTTATTGTTTCATATATACATGTGGTATTGTTTGTCAATTTGTCTTCAGCTCTTCTTTATCGTAAACTATTCCATGTTTGATGTCTCCGAACGCTGTCAAATGCTGTTTGGATGTCCATAAGATCATTTGTTCGCTATTTTTTCTATATCATCTGTCTTAATCTTTTGATTTCTTTGATCTGTATTCTGAGACAGTCTGGTAGATTTTAGTACCATGCTTAGCTATGCTATACTTGTATAATTTTAGCAGTTTTGTCTCTTTTTCTTTCGGAAAATAGTAACATTATTCACATTTACCAATCTGTATGTTTTCTCCATTTATATTCGCTAAAATATTTTTATTATCATTTAAAGACCCCTTTCTCTAAATTTTGTGGGATCTTCTCACAATTTTTGAAGAATTTGATAATGTAACAACTAAAATATTAGTTTAAAAGCTATTTAATGCTCATAGTAGCGCGATTAGATTATGAATCAAACTTCATTTGATCGTAAATTGATGCAAACATACCTCAATATCAAGTGAATCAATCCACTGTGTACTTTTTACATATTACTGTCTACAAAAGGCTCCAGTTTCAGCAATTGCTGGGAACCTGATTTGGACTATACGGTAGATAAGAAAGTGATTCGAAATGTAATTTGTTTAGTTCAACCATCGTTGCCATCGACTTGTGAATCGATGGATTGTCTTGGTGGAACAGTGGTTTTTTCTTCTACATATGAGGCCGTCCTCCCTTGATTTTCACTTTCAAGCCATCCAACAACTCTATATAGTATTTGCTATCGATTGTTTCTCCATTTTGAATATAGTTCTGGTTATTCCAAAATTGACTTTTTCTCGTTGTACGATTGGTACACCATGTATATAAAGTGTAAAACACAAGTTTCATGTTCTCATAGTTGCAAAAATAGTGGATCTATAACTGAAAATATCCTTTAGGGAGTAAAATAGATGATTGAAGGATATATGAAAGCGATTTCAGTTTTACATCGCGATTATTTGCACATAATCGGATAAAGTAGTTAATCCACCCAATTAAAATAAAAAACAATCTATTCTACGATCAACCACGTTCATCCCACTTGATACGTTGATATAACAAAGCGGCGATTTGACAAGGTTTTGTTTTGCCAAATAAGGGCCAAAGGATGACGCCGGGTAAAGAGAGCAAAAAAATGAATTCATAAATTAGGTTAGGTCGTTTTTTTTTAAACCAGTTCTAAGGTAAACATCGTTGAATGGATATGTTTCGAAATTTGAAAATTTTTTTGTTGGGAGCATCGAAATTACAGACATTCATAGATTTTTCACCACAATGTATCATTGCAATGAACTTAATATGGAATTTTATCCTTATATACGATGGTTTCCATTACAAAGCACGCCATTCTCGATATGAAATTATTTTCTTGATTAAGCTTCGTTATTTGTTCCATAACCTTGCCAAAAAATTTTGTGATACTAGAAGACCAAAATTCTCTTCAAACTTGAAATAGATCTACACCAAAGGTCAGAAGTTCTTGTCCACACTATAGTTTGCGTAAAAAAACATATATAAACAAAACCATTGATTTCCATATTAATATTGTAAGAATATAGATACCAATGAAGAGTTTCATCATCTATTTGGTACCATTTGTTTTTCAGAATATTCCAAAGATGTGAAGTGGAAGTAAGACACTACTTTCTGTCTTCCTTGTACAATTTGTCCCTTGATAATCGAATCGGGTTGATTTCAGGCAATTCTGACGACCAAATGATTACTTTCAGTATATTTTTCCTTCCAAATTCTTTCAAATACTCTTTGCACCGTTTCGGCGAATCGTGGTTGATCACATTTCTCAACAGGATCTTAGTCGTGATTCCAGAGCCATCACCGGAAATCTGCAAAGGAAACTAACGTTCGTTCTTCCTTTTACTTGCATACAACACTCTTTTCTCAGTCCCAAAAACTTAATCTTTGACTTATCACTACATAAAACTCACTCTTTTTGAGTATAATTTTCATGCTCTTTAGATCAGTTCAACCTTTCAATTCTATCTTGATTTCCCTAAAGATCTGGCTACCCTGTCAAACAAGTCAGCTTCTTTCAATTTCCTTTTCCACTGTAGAACTACTCAAAGACAGATATCTAAATTCATTTATCTAAGCTGCTATATCTGGGCCTCTTCTGATTTTATTATTTCTGTGAACAATTTTGGCATTCTCAGTAACAATTTCGAAAAATAATCGTCGTCTATTTGGTTCCAATCCAGTCCCGTGGAGGTCGGGCAACTGTGACGACAAAATCATCACTTTCAGTATATTATTCCTTTCTAATTCTTTCGGATATTTTTTGCATGCTTGGGATCGTTGTCATGCTGAAAGATAAATTTTCTTTCAGGTACATTATATATTTTCCATAGCTTTCTTACTTCGAAATTCCATCAACTTTCGCCAGGTTTTTCAGTTCGTACATCTTTCACCTACCCTCCATCATGTCGGAACTACACACAAACACTTTTCTCCCAAACCCAAAACCTTTGACTCATTCCTCCAGGAAAACCCTCTCCCGCTCTTTTTGTATAAAATTTTCATGCTCTTCAGACCAGTGCAACCTCTCAATTACACTTTGATTTCCTAAAAGAGGCTGCTACCGTTTCAAAAAGATCAGCTTCTTTCAGCTAGAACCCAAACATTTTTCTCTTGACTCATTACTCCGTGAAATTCCTCTTCCACTCTTGATGCGTCCAACTTTTATGTTCCTCACCTCTTAATTCTATTTTGACGTATATAACTGATACACTTTCAAAAAGTCCAGGTTCTCTTGATATCCTCAAGTAATCTAAGGTATATCTCTAGATTTATCTTCTGCGGTTGAGGTTCTCGAGGCCACTTTAAACGTTTTCTATCGCCAAAGCTCCTGGTGAATGCATATTTTTAAATCTTAGGTGGGCAGTTATAATTGTTGCTTTTAGATATTTAGTTCAACATGTTTGATGATGTTTTTATAATGATGGTTGTAGCAGCATAAGCCGCGTTGTTCAGGTGGTTTCCATGGTATGCTACATAGCGTGGAAAGTCAAAATAAGTTCTCAAACTCTTGCTGATAGCCGTGGTTAGTATATTCAATATCATGAATTTGAACTATTCTGAGAATTCATTTATTTGTTCAGTATATTTTGTATTTAGCTAAATCTAAATAGCTTTCTGTAGATTGCTGCTTTTAGTGTTGTGGACGTTTAATTTATTTGATGGTACGTGGTGGGTTTTGTTTAGCTGGTATTCATTCTCATATTTGGGTTTCGCCGGATGTTCAATCTGTACTTAAGAATAGATATGTACAGTTTTCAGTTTATACAACTTTTGATTGTTCAGTTCCTTTTAAAACCCACCAGATTCTGTTTCAGCTTTTGTTATCGCGTTTTCTATAAAAGTTGAGATTTCTCCATTCTTCATGATGAGTTTTTCATTCCACTCCACTATTATGGGAATTTAAATTTTTATAATTTATTCGAAGTTCGTTTCTGTGATTGAATAGTCTGTGTTTTAAGCTAATAGATCCTTTATTGTTTCTCTTTTCTTCTACTCTTTTTCTACAGTAGTTTTTCCTCCAAAGGTTATCAACAATCCATAGTGCTGACAATGTAATACAGTGATTTTAAATGCTGCTATTCTTTGCACGTGAGATTTTTCTTGTACGTTTCCTTGTTTATAGATTTCCACTACAATACAGTGCCATAGATCATAATAGGCCTCAAGATTCTTGTATATAAGTAATATATTGTACCCGTAGTTACCATTTTTTACCTACAGTTAGTTAGTTCTTTTCAGACTTGACTTTAAGTTTGTCATTTTCCGCCAATAAGGTGATGTCTTTGAATGCCTTTTCTGATTTAGTTGATTTTTTGTGGCTTTTCACCCCAAATCAACACATTTACATCTTATGGCAAATGTTTAGGCTAGTGATCAGTAGAATATTATTGACTCATCCTTCATTTTCCACGAGACTTAAAAGCCATTTTTAAGGTATTCTGGTACCTAGGATTAACAGCAATTAGTTGAAATACGTATCTACTTGTTAACCCTAAACATCCATTCTTAACTCTTTAAATAAATCATTGGAATGTATTTACCCTTTGGTTGTCTCACATTATAACACTATTTGGTACATTTAACTGAAACCCAACAGAATGTAACATGCAACAGATTCTTTCCTGAAATCGGGCAGAAATCTGAATGCTAGCAAGCTACTTTACTTTTAGAACACACTGTATAAGTAACGAATTTATAGAAAAGGTTCGGAAACCATCGTCTGATTCATGTTATTTCGAGAAAAAGTTTAACAACAAACTTGTAAGTTTGTTTTCTTAATACAATCAAGTAAAAGTTTAACTACTTTCTTCAAGGACACTGTAATTATTTCACTTTCGTCCTCATTGAAATTAACCGACATTTCTACTTAAATCCTCTGATATACATTCCAAATGATCCAATTAAAACAAACAACATAGCCGATAAAGTAGACCTAATAAATCCCGGCATTGTTTTTGTATCTAATCTAAAATCGAGATCTTTCGATCGAGTCCGGCAAAAACGCTCTGGCACCAGATCAATTTTAAATACCAACCACCCTAACAAGTTGAAAAACATCGCTTTTGGAGTCTTAAAAACATCAAAAGACGCTGTTTCTGAGATCAAGTCGTGTTAATGGTAATTCTTCTTATGAATTTTGGATGTGAGAAATATATATTTCGGGTTGAAAACGTGTTTTTGATACAGAAAACACACCGAATACAAAATAAATTCGTGGTATTGAATTTTTCATTTTGTTGTTTTGAAAAATGACCATGGTCCAGACTAATATTTTAGCAGATGTATCGTCTTCAAATATACAGGGTTATGAGATAAAACATTATTTTACAAATATAATAGTCCGGGAGCGGTCAATGCTGCCGTGTGTAATCAGAGGGCCGAGGATAAAACAGTGTATGTAAACATGTATTTTGAACCACTGAATCCATAAATGATCAGAGTTTTTTCGAAAAACTAGTACGTTTTATTTGAATCGCAATTATTTGAACAAATTATATACAACTGAATTTTACGATACGACAATTTTTTTATGCAAATATGGTCAATTTTATAAATTTTTGAAAGTCGAAAAGTTGACGATTCTATAACTTTTACCAACTAAACATTTTTTAAAATTGAAAAATTGCAAAGTCGAACTTGTTCCATGAACCTAACTCTTCAAATTGATATGCGACGATATTAGTGCAGGTCCGGTGTTTGGCACTTATCGCGATTCGCAACGTTAAGTGTTGAATTGGCGTTTCTAGAGTGGATTCATTTTGATACACCTCGCTCGGTAACGCTCTTGAAATCTTTTTGATAAGTTTTAATATGAAATATTTGTATTTGGCAAAGATTTTCTCGTAAAAATGTTTTTTGAAGATTTTCCTGTACATTCAACATTCAAATGATCCCAAGACATTGAATAACTTCAAATATTAATGTTTGAGGATGAAGCTGAAACGGAAGAAGATATCGATGATGAAGAAGATACGGAGGAAGAATATGATATTGAGGAGCGTGCAGGAGATTCAAAAATTGAACAAGAAGCTACTGTAGATGAGGAGGACTCAGATAATAAGAACGAAGAGAGTTAATTTCTTGGAAAAGGTAAAGGCAAAAGAGATAAAGAAAAGTTCAAGTGGAGAAAATGCTGAAATTTCACAGATTATTGTGCAATATATCAACCAGTATATTGAAAGCAACAAAAAATTCATTGCGAAACAGATGCAGAACCTATTGATATCACCGAATTGAAAGCCTTTATAGGTTTGCTAATTTTGGCTGGTGCTCTCAGAAGCAACAGAAAAAGTCTAGAATATCTTCGGGGATCAGATGGAGAGATATTTTCCGATGTCTGCGATTTGACGCTCAGATGAATCATGATGAAAGAAAATTAACAGACAAACTTGCTCCCATTCGAAATGTCTTTAGTATGTTCGTAAAAAATTGTTGATATCCAAGTCTTATTTATATAATTTGGAGATATACGGTGGATTACAGCTCGAAGGTCCTTACCGATTAAGTAACTTCCCAATGAATTTCGTTTTGCGAGTAAATCTTTATTTTCAAGTTACCTACTCAATCCCGAATTTTTTTCGTAACATCCTGTATAACACTAGAATATAGGCTAAAGAATGAGTTTATAGAAGAAGAAATTGGTTTGAAATAAACAAAATCATCATTAATCTCCAGAAAACGTGAATTGAAATGAAAAAATGATCTGAAATCTCTCATTTCTTCTTATTTTCTCGAGGAAAATGAGCGTCAACAGTTATGCGTGGAAACGGATAAATTTCCACCAATTTTCCATATTTTTAAGTGGAAATTTATGTCTGCTTTGCTCAGATATTGAAGTGACAGTCAGTGGATCGATATATCGTACTAACAATGATAATTTATGAGATGTGAAGCGTGTAAAGTTCCCATTAGCACTCGCCCAAACCTCTAAGCACCTCGTATAAAGGTAAATGGTTAATTGGCAGCATGCGCCTATGTTTGTTTAAGGAAATGTTGGGGTAGTTTCATGTGCATGTCATCATTTAAGTCACACGATTAATTTTTTTTTATCAATCATAACACGTGTTTACTTCAATTTTATATGAAATTTGATTATTGTATTTTTAAATAGTAAACAATTTAACAACAATCATACAATGCTAGTATAAGAAGGCCGATTGGTTAAAGTGTTTGTAGGGAGGCAAACATATTTGTAGGGTTCAAGGGGAAAACGTGGCGCAATAATAAAAAATGAAAATAAAAACCTGAAATTTTGTATTTAATAAGATAGAAATGTGAATTTATTTTTTTTAGTTTTAATGTCTCAAACCTTGTAAGAATAACAGACCATGATGCCAGAAACAAATAGTTTTATTCTCTAAGTGATTTTACAAAAAAGATGGTGAGGCACGTTTGGCCCTACAAAATTTGAACTTATTCGAAGAACTACAAAAAATAAAATGAAACTAAGATTCTAACAATTGAATCAATAATAACAGTCTCAGAGCTGGCTACAAAAAACAGGGTCCATAAGGTGCGCGCAATTTCAGCTTGTAAACTGGTGGCCCCAACTTAGTGCATCACCAAACGCCACTTCTTAAGGTCAGCTCAGGTCGGATATGGAAATGCCAGCCGGTTTTCCTTAACGGAAAAATTGACTAAAGAACCTCATAACGTGCGTGCGTGAAACTTTTTTATTAGGTTTTTGGGGTCTCAACTAAGAACAGTGTGATAGCGAAAGAAGTTTTGAAGGTCGGAAAACCTCCGAAAAAAATTGAAGAAACTCGGCGTATATTTGAAATGGAAATTGTTTGTATTCGGCTAATGGAAAATTATTTTTGATGTCTACATTCAAAATATCTGTTTGAGCTACCCCAAATTAAAAAGAAATCATCAGGATACGATGAAAACTTGTTGAAATATAATCATTTTTCATTGCCCGCGTGACTTTATAGCGCTTACATATTTTCCACCTAATCGAGCCGCCGCCAACAACGCAAAAAACGGGCTTCTATTTTTTTTTTAATTCATTTACTGCACCAATTATCATTTCAAATATACGCCGATTCTCTCTATTTTTTGTCGGAGGTTTTCCAGCTTACAAAACTTCTTGCAGCATTACACCGCTCTTATTTGAGATTTCAGCCCCACGTTATAAAAGGTTTCACGCGCGACCGTTATGAGGTTTTTTAGCCAATTTTTTCGTTCGGGAAAACGCCCACTATACTGCTAGCTCGCGTATTTTAAGTCGACGATTTTCTTCAGCACATCTGGAATCGTCACCTCACTTGGTCTAGTACGCGATGCTGGTCTAAACCCTGACTAGAATCTTGTTCAGCTTTCATATTTGTTGAGCTAATGCCTTTTAAATGAATATAAAGAACTTGACGTCTTCAAACTTGAAACATTTTTTTTCCAAGCAGTTTTCCCCAGCTCTGGATGCGGCCTGGTACTTCTGAAATCATCCTTGCATTTCGATGTCAATGGAATTTAGGACATTGATATATCACTTTAAAATTAAAGCTTTGTGCTAATATTCTATTTTTTTGTGGCTTATTTTCTCAATCCTGTTCTAGTTTCTCATCTTCATGGACTAATGAGTTTACAAAAAAAAATCCTGGATTGAATTTTTTTGTATGGGAAAGTATATGCTAAACTCCATTCGGCTTTTTAGATTATAGTTGATATAGAAGTGAATACTGAGCCATAATAAGTGTACGAAGAAATATTTAAAATACACTGGTGAGCAAAAATTGAAGTCACTTCAGAAATTGCGAATAATTTTAGCGTCAATATTGATAAGGATTAGTAAGCGTTGAAGTAATTTTTTTCCGAGACTTGACAGCTGCCATTCGATGTATTAGAGTACGACTATAATGAAAAATGTGCCTTTGCACTAATTGAACACATTCACATCTCCCTTGCCTATTTTCCAGTTGACTGTTGAATCCTTGTTGAAAACCTAACGAATGCAAAGTGGCCCATAATGCCTTTAGTTTCGATTGTTGTCGCAAGAATTGTTGTGCTGTTACAAGATGGTCGAGGGGAACGTGAAACTGCAAGAATTGTTGGTACTACTCTTTGTGGTGTGCAAAGGGTGTACCAGCGCTTTCTGGAGACTTGCCTAATCACTAGAAGACTAGCTGGAAGAAGTAAGAAATGTCAACGCTAGTGAATGGACCGTTAGAAGAAGGCTTCATGCTGCTGGACTATCATGCAGAAGAATGGCTACAGGTCCTCCGTTGCAACGCTAGCAAAAGACTGCAAGATTGACATTTGCCAGAGATCACGTTCGTTGGAATGATGATGACTGGAGCTGGGTATTATTCTCAGATGACTCTCTGGGTCAGATAGTCGTCGACGAGTGTGAAGAAGACCTGGGGAAAGGTTTGCTGAAGTTTGCATTGACTAGCGTTTTCCATTTTGCGGTGGGTCAGTTATGGTTTGGGCTGGAATCACTGCACAAGCTCGTACAGAGTTGGTATTCATTGAAAATAGCTCCCTAACCTCTCACAGGTACATTACGGAGGTGCTAGAAGACTATGATATGCCTTCCATGGTGACTATGGAGGAACGTGGAATTTTTATGATTATGAGATAATGCGAGACCACATACAGCCAGAATTGTCAATGAGTATCTGGATGAAATAGAAATTTGGCGGTTTTTCTGGCCAGCACGAAGCCCAGGCTTGAATCCCATAGAACATGTCGAGTTGAGACGACTGATCCGCAGACACACGCTAGCACTAAGAACTACCCAGGAGCTGAGAATATTGTTCCATACTCGTTATTAGAGTCATTTTCTTTTCTATTTTGTTCGTTCCATGTCTTCCCTAACAACAAAATGTTGAATTTCGCCCAAAATGTAAATTTGCTTTTTTTCAGATTAAATCCTTGAATCCAAGAAAAAAATGCATTTTTCTTTAGTATCACAATTAGCTTACAAAAGCACATGAAATGATGTAAGTTTGCGAATACTATCTGAAAACGTAAAATTTCAAAGAATATGAAAATTTTAAAGTGACTTCAATTGTTTGCTCGCCGAAGAAAAACATAATAGACCAAATGCTATGCGACATTGTATTTAATTGGTAACTCCATCATAATGTCATACCAGCAACAGTTATTTATTCATAACCTATTTCTAGTAGCATTGGCACAATCATGAACGTTGTTTTTAACTCTAATTTTCTTCAACACCTTTTATTTCAAATATATATGAGATAACGGCAATTTTAAACAATACAAACCGAATATTATTTTTCAGATGTATACGTATCACCTATTTTTTAAACACGCTGAATAAAAGAAACTTATTTTTCATTGACACACGTCGATTTTCAAATGTTCCTGCTTTTACACGAGCCTTATATCTAGTTTGAGGAAACTGAGAGGAAACCTATACCGCGACTTCCGATCTGTCCAATTTCCATTTCAAATGATACCTCCATGCACGAGTTCTACCCAATTGACTGTTCTCCTGGTCGTATAAATGTCGATTAGTTACTGTCTGTCGGGAACAGTGGTCACTAAAGTTGGTGACATACGAGTCCCTTGGTATGAAAATGCTTTGTTAAGTACGGGATACGTATACGAAGCTGGTTAACAGGGAGGAATTTCTAGGAAATATAGAGCTCAAGTTATAAGTTATGTTGTAGAATACTTAAATCTTACAATTTGCAGGAAAAATTTTGTAAAAACTAAAAAACCACAATGAGTAACAAAGCAAACATTGAACCAGTATGCCGCAAGCCCGGAATTAATATTATTAAATATTAGAAGTCGTTTACAGAGTAGATGGAATTTTCCAATGAATATGTCATCAAATTATTGTGAAATGCGGGAAAAAATGATATCAATTTGATTTCAATTGGCAAGTGATTATGCACATTTTTCCATTGTAAAATATTTAGCCAAAACTTTTGAGGAAGCCCCTGCTGTTTAGTCAGAGTAAATATCTAACAACTCTTGATAGTAGTTTGGAGATTCACTCAAATTGAGTCGTACCACATGTACTCCAGAAAGAAAGGGCATATCAGATGTTTTTACTCAGAATTTCCGTTACACTATTAGGTCTTTAGAGTTGGTGAGATGACTGAGTAGACAGAAGTATAAACTAGTAAAGTATCATTACTGAAAAAATCAAAAGGATTCTACTTTAGAACCTATGACACTTTTACCTTTTAATATGACAAAAACCCGAAAAAGTGGTAAAGCGCTACCTTGTTGATGTGCCTCGTTGTTCAAAATTGATAACGCCTTAATTATTTCAGACGAGAAGTTTGAAACATTGTGAAAGTTGTTGAATATCGAAGTTCATTTGGTTGATTTTTCACTTTACAAAAATAATTTATAATTGAGGAAGTTTATAGCAAAGTTAATGGTGTCTCATCAAGAAATCTGTATTCAAATCTCCATTTTTGTAACCAACACTCACTGTCTCAAAATATTCGGTATGAATAACCGATAATACCAAAAATTTAGTAATGAAATTTTGATCTTTCAATTCTATCTAACAATAATATGTTAAAATGATTTGCATGGATCTCCACAAATGTTTGAGTTTTCCATCTAATTTACATCCATCAAATGTTGTCTCATCGTTGGAGATGGTTCGCAGTTGGTTAAAAATTCAGAAAGATTCATGTTAAGTCTTATTCTTGACTTGACTTATTCTTTTACAGTTTTTTATTCAAAGATGTTGGATATTTTGAACTTGAATTTTATCTTCACGATTTTCGCTTGATTGAATTTTATTTATTCTAATTTCCTCTCTAACAAATTTTCTCATCATTTCTTCAAGAATTTTGAGCCCCCCGCTATTATAATTAAATTATCAGTATATGATTTTTTCCACATCTCAATTATACTTTCATAAATACAGAAGTATGGTGTCCGAACTACCTCGCTCAACAAATGGAAAAAAAAATATTTATTTGTCAACGTTACCTCTTTTAAACGTCATACACTTTTCCCAGCGATATTCAATAAGTTCGATACCATTTTTATAATAAGAATTGTCAAGCTCCTCAAAATAGCCATTAACTGCTTCAATGTTGGAAAATCTTTGATCACCAAGCCATTAATTCAGGTTTAAGGAGAGGAAATAATCAGAGAGGGCCAAATCTAGCAAATTGGGTGCATGAGATAGCAGTTCAAATTTTAATTAATCAAGTTTGGCCATTGCAAAAACGGATTTGTCAGCTAGTGCATTGTCTTGATGAAACAACACTTTCTTTTTAACTGAAGCGTCATTTTTTTCTTGATTTTTTCGCTCAAACGTTGCAATAAGTTCCCATAATACTCGCCACAGATAGTTACTCCTTTTTCAAGATAATCAATGGAAATTATCACATGCGCATCTCAAAGAATCGACGCCATGAACATGCTTGTAGATGAAACAGTCTTTGTCTTGTTTGGAGCCGGTTCTCCCCTTTCAGGTTCTCCCCTTTAAGTCCATTGGTTTGATCTCTAAAGTGATGGACACAAGTATCATCCATGAAATTCGACTCTATGTTTATACTCTATGGAAACATCTTCACGACGCTGTTTTTGTTTCATTTTGAGCGAACTCGGCATCCATCTTGCGCATAGCTTTCTCATGTCCAAATTTTAAGTTAATTTACGATGTAAATTTTGAAATTCCTATTATGTCGGTTAGCTACCGCATTTTCAGTCGACTATCATCCAGTATCGATTTGTGGATTTTCTTTTCCGTTTCTGGAATCAAGACCTCATTTGGTCGACCACTGCGGTGCTGGTTTTAACAGAACGCATGGTATCATTTAAACTTTGCCATCGAATCTTTCACTGTTAAAACGAAGGATCAATCTCGCCCAGAGTAGAGTCTAGTTCAGTTTTTGTATTGGCTGGGCTAACGCCTTTCAAATGAAAATATTGTATCAGCTATCGATGACCAGTGTCTTTTATGTATACAAATTTTCTGATTACCAGTGATTTTGGAGAATACGGTCTCATTAGTTTATTTCGAGGAACGAGAGGTCGAAAAGAAAACATCTAAATATCAGTTGAATTCATCTAAAATCATATCATCATCAGTTTGACTCACAGTAAGTCATAATTGAATTTGGAAAATTTTGATAGCTGTATACACTTCGGGAAAATCTAGTTGAAATTCCGTTACATAAATATTACAAATGATGCAAGAATGAAAACTTACCAGTGATGGATGGGAACATGCTTTCCATCTTATCTAAAAGTGTAGAAAATGTAGGATTTTGAAAAAACTCTTCAGGGTAGGTGAATTGTGAGTTATTTTGTAGTTGGCAGTCAACGTGTTAATTGATTTCGAGGAACGTTGAATTTATTTTGAAATCATATAAAATCAGTTTGAATTACAGTTAGTCATAATTGAATCTGGAAAATTTTGATAGCTGTATACCCCTCGGGAAATTCTAGTTGAAATTCAATTACATAAATATATATTAGCGAAGAGTGTTTATCACTAATTAGTACTTTATGACTGAAAAACTTTGTAGCATCCAATAATTATTAAATCATCTAAAGAAAGTGAATTAGTAGGTACAATGGAATGGAATGGTTTTTAATGAAAAAAGAATATACACATCCTCATATAGAATTCCTATTGTCCTGTAGAGTTTCACTAGCAACTGAGAGAATGAAGCCATAAACCATTCTGATTTACTTTGTACCTTTGAATTTATTGCTCGGTCGTTTCCAATAACACGTTCACATTCAATTAATTTTTAGTTGAGGAAGTTTTCTTCTAATCGTGATCAGAAAATAACGACTCCCAACGTGAATATTCCAGTATTTGTAAAATACTTCAAATTAAATCAGAAATTGAAGTTTATGATGAATAAAAATAAGAATTTGAGTGAACGTAAGTTATGATATGAACATCTATTCTTATATAATTGATACTCATGTATTCTACAAAAAATGTACCCTGCAGCCTCGCATCAACCCCAATTTTCTTAATAGCATATGAGATGGAATGACACATAGTTTGATAGGTTAATTATATTGTGAAGTTGTATTTATACTGCTCCTATTCATTGGATGAATCAATAAACACTGTCTCTTATATTTTTAATTTATTTACACACTATACAATACACTTAACTTACAATAATTCACTTATCACTCTCACAGTAATTTATTCAAACTCTTCGAATACTTCGCTAATTCGTTTTATTTCATTAGGAATATTTATTTAAAACTAAAATAACTGCATAACATTATGAGTTTTTGTACCTATCCCCCTATCCCAAGAGAATTATATATATATATATATATATATATATATATATATATTTATAACAAAAAGAAACAAACACATAAATAAATAGACCTTCCTGAAAATTATTCAAAAGAAAACATGTAAATAAACCGCTTGCTATAAAAATTGTTTACACTCAAACATCAGACGAATATTGCTATATGCGCTTTCACCAAATATTAAAATTCCATTCTATCCAGACAGGATCGGCCTATGGACTCCATCCCTTCATTGCTGGAAAATCTTCGACAACCGAGCTGTGTTTTTAAGTTTGGGAACAGGAAATAATACGAGGGTGCTAATTCTGGTGCATGAGGTAGTAATTCAAACTTTAATCCATTAATTTTCAATAACGGATGGAACAACATTTTTGTCTTAACCAAATGCGGCCGTTTTTGCTTGATTTCTTCGCTGAAACGTTGCAATGATCTCGCATAATACTCGCTGTTGATGTTTTTCTTTTTTAAATGGAAATTATCCCAAATAACGCCATGATCTTGCCTGCAGATGGAACGGTCTTTGCCTACTTTGAAGCCACGTTTACAAATTCACTGAAAATGTTTTCTATTTATGGTTGCCAAACAAATAATAAATAACGTGGCGTCTTGAAACTTGAAACATATGTTGTATGGATTGTGGTATTTTTCAAGCAACTATCATCATTCTTATACAACTCACAACCTAAACCTTCAAACAAGCAATAGTTTCTGGATATTTTTTGTTGCCAGCAATTTCTTTTATAGCCAAACAACTCTATAGTGTAGAAGATTTGATATTCTTTGCTTTTATGAAGCAATAAACTAGAAAAATATCATCATTAAGGTATTTAACGTTTTTGGGTTCTCAATATTGAATAAAAAAATTATATTGGTGGTCATATCTCGACCTGGATTTTACTGATAATGAATCAACACTGGCTAGCTCTAATATATTCTCAGGAATATCTGGATTCTCTTCTGAATACAGTTTTTTAAGTAACCATGAATTGAACATACAAAAAATTAAACAATACACGTCCAAAAATGGATTTTTTTAGATTTCTAGTACTATTTTTACATATTTCTTTTTTCATTTAATAGTATACTCAAGACATGTAATGAAAGGTAATTATTCTCGATAATGGAAATGATCACATGTCCAGCAAGGCGCAGATTCCTCTGGATAATTCAAGTAGGAAGGTGTTAGTTGGACTACAAGTCAGTTTCTAGTGGTAAGTATAGGCTAATTTTTCTTGAATATCTTCCAATTTTAAGGAGTATTCTTCTATATTCATATGCTTCTTAACATTGAGAATATCCTCCACAAAAAACGGAGATTTATAGTCTTCGGATAATTCTGTCGAAAAGCAATAGAGAACGTGTTCAATCGGAAGTTGCTTTATCGATATTTCTTCCTTCCAAGAAAGTCGTGATGTTTTATGGTATTTTTTTCTTGATTTTTTTGGTGGTTAAGTTATAAATGTTGCTTTTGCAATTTCAATAATCTCCAACGGCTTAAAATCTTCATCATGATCATCACTTTTACTGCTATCTGTGTGTTATGACAGGTCATCTATGGACTCCGAAGTGGAGCACACAGATTGCGGATTTGATATCAATTTCCAATTCGATATCTGGAAGATATTTTGAAAATTGGAAGAAAATATGGAATCAAATATGATTTAGAATAGGTACTACGAATTAGGCACGTTCTCGATAATATAATTTTTCTATCAATAGTTAAGACTGAATATACAGTGCTTTTCAGATAAAAGTATCCACCTTTAATAACTTTTGTAATACTGGTATTTAGAAAAAATCCAAAAACACGTCAATTTATGTTGGAAGGGGCAAGCATTATGGCTTATTTAAACTTACTGGAAAAGCCACCCCCTCACCCCTAGCAGCATCTCCTTTATTTTTTTAAATTACTTTTCATATTTTTTATGTAAAATTTGGATACTCCTCTTTGAGCTGATTTCAAAAATGTATAATACTTGTGGGTTAAAGTGGTTAGTTTATGAGATAAACAATTTTACTTTTAAGAGCACAAATTTTACTTATTATTTACTTTCACCTTATTTGCCTGTACTAAAATGGGTTGTACAACAGTTTTTCTAAATACCAGTATTCAAAAGTTATTAAAGGTGGATACTTTTATCTGAAAAGCACTGTATATAAAAAAATGCCAGAAAAAGTAAAATCTTCCATCGACTACCTCTAAATAGTATTTTAACCTCACTGAATTAACCGTCGGATCAAAAAATTATATATCTGAGTTACTTTAATGAAATTATTGCGTCAAGTTTTCTTCAAAATGTTTGTTTAGTCTTGTCAGGTGATGACTCGATTCATTCTTACCTGTCAATAAAATTTGATATTTCCAAAGTCTATTTTCAAATTATTACATCTATAAGTGGAATTGATAGTGTAAGATCATTCCTAGTGATATTCTGATACTAGTGATCTGATGTGGCTCACAACTATGAAAATGCACCACCGCCAGTTTCACAGTTTGCGAGTTTCCTTGCGCAACTCCTGCTCATAATTTCGAATTCATCATAGTTTTTGAGCAGTTTATCATCAAGTTTTCTCCTTATTTTAGCATATGCATGGTTATGCAGCTTTCTCTAAAGTTTTTCTCGCCTTTATTCTCTTTTTAACGTATGTTTAAAATATTTTCTCTATATTTTCATGATTTATTTTTGCGTTAAAAATAATTTTCCTTGTCCAGAATCCACTTTTACGAGATGTCAAACACTTTAAACTCTAAGAAGATGTGAAATATTCAAATCTTCCAGCGAGAAAAAGTGAAATATCACGACATTTGTTTGGATGGTGTACTGACATGGAAAAAGTGCTTTCTCAAGAAAAAGAATCACTTCAATTTATTGTTGGACAAACCTTATTGACTAATAGGTCCAAGGAAGAGTAAATAAACATAACAACTAGTGATACGCGAGTTATGTGAAGTTATTTTGCTCACTTTATATAAAAATATCTTTATATATTCATGATCATTCATTTTCATTTTATTCTGTTTGTAACTCTAAAACTGTAAACTTGGATAAAATGAAGTTTATTTTTAAAAAGACATTTTTCATACGAAATATCATAACTGGCACAGTCAGTAGGATATAGTCGTAGTTTTGTGTTTTCGAAAAGGCACGACATCGAGACCGCTTTTGTGAAAAAACGGAACGTGAGTTTCAACTCTTAGACGACAACGATCTACACCAACCAGAGAAAGTAGAATCACGTAGGGAGAACTTCAAGAAGTACCCGTAAGTACCGAGTTTTCCTATTACACTACCCTAATTTTAAGATAGGTAAAATATTTATATATATATATATATATATATATATATATATATATATATATATTACCTCAGGGGGTCGCACTACGAATACGGGCGTGGCAAGCCCGAGGTACTCTAGCTAGGCTCACATCTCACTCTCAAGTTGTGATCCTCCCCGATGCTATTAGGTTTACGAGGGCTAGGGGCTTCCTCTTTCTATCCTTCCCAAAAAAAGAAGAAAGAAGAAAAAGAAAATATGATATATGAGTCAACCCAATGAAACAAAGTTTACGGTGCAAGGGAGGGACACCCTAGTACCGGTCGGTGTAGAGAGTGAGAGAGCGGGCTCTTACCGACCGTCAGCCAACTACCGCTATGCAACCCAAGAGGGCGACCAGGCTGGGCTGCTGGATACTGATACTGGAAGAGCTGAGAAAAACCCATTCGAGAAAAGTTCTATGATCGACAGGACACCCCTATCGAAGGTGAGAACTCTATCCTTACCTGATCTCAGCCCACCGGGATTACTGGGAGACCGATCGCTGATTATAGAACAAAAATATAAGAGGAAAAGGGAAGAGAGCACTCTAAGCCTTTTGTCTAAAACCAAACAAGCAAAGAAAACTACTCAAGACGTCGGAGCACAACAAATATAAGAATAGGTTTTGTAAGCTGCACCGTTAAGCAGAGAGTTAATGTGCTAACATGTTACAAATGCTGGGGTATTGGACACACGACGTGGCAATGTAGCGGACCTGATCGATCCAAATGCTGCAAAAACTGCGGAAAGGAGGGACACCAAAAGAATAAATGCACTGAGAAATCTCACTGTTTAATGTGTAGTGAATCTGGTCACAGACCACACACCATGCGTTGCCCAAGATACCGAAGAGATATCACAAAAGGCGATATAGTGGGAACAGGCTAAGAAATGGCTAAATTTGTACAAATAAATCTAGGTCGCAGGCGACCTTCACACGATCTGCTAAAGCAAACAATAATAGTGAACAATATAGACATTTCAATAGTGAGCGAACCGAATAAAATACTCATAAAAGACTCAAAATGGTACGTTGATGAAAATTTTGATGCAGCTATAGGCATTACCAATAACGATATTCGTGTCCTAAATAGCGGACGAGGCAAGGGCTTCGTGTGGATTGAATACACAGAATTAGTCATTTTTAGTTGTTACATATCACCTAACCTTATATTAGAAGTATTCGGAATAATTCTGAACCAACTCAAAGACGCCATTGGAACGCGCAATAAGAAATGCTTAATAGCTGGAGATTTTAACGCGAAGGCGGCAATATGGGGTCGATTGAAAATGACAAAAGGGGTGATATGTTGTCTGAATGGGCCGCAGGCCTAGATTTGGTTTCACTAAATCATGGAAATACTCCTACTTTTTCCCGAGGAAACAGTTCATCACATATAGATGTCACCTTTGTCTCAAATGATATAAACAAAATGTTTGGGTGTTGGTAAGTACTGGACCAAGAAACATTGTCTGATCACAATTACATCTTCTTTGAGATACCGTCTTTAGAAACACAAAAAATTATTAAAGGATGGAAAATAGAAGAAAAGAAAATCCAATACTTCATATCTGAGATAAAACAAAAAATACGAGAAGAAACAGACACCCTAAACCCTCAAGGTCTCATGGCGGCTATTAAAAAGGCTTGTCAACGCACATTTCAGCCCACATACAACTATAGTGGAAAGAGAAAACCAGTATACTGGTGGTCATCACAGATCAGTGAGGCCAGAAAATAATGCCTTTGTAAAAAGAGATACATGACACGTGCAAACAGAATATCCGGAAGCACAGTCGAAGAAAGAGAGAAAGCAAGAGCCGAATATAAAGAAAAAAGAAATTACTTGAAAAAAATGATAAAAGACGCGAAGGAACACTCCTGGAATAGAGGAAGTTCAAAACGATGTTTGGGGAAAAGGCTACCAAATAGTGGCAAAAAGATTTCTACTAAGACCGAAAACAGAAATCTCACAGGATATCATACTTAAGGAAGCAAGTGGACTATTTCTAAAATATGAAATAACCACCTGGCCACATATTGACATGGTGAGGACGGATATAATACCATGGACACAGGAAGAACTTATAACGGCAGCAAATAAAATAAAACCAAAGAAGGCGGCTGGACCAGATAAGCTATCACCAGAGATAACTAAGTGTGTAGTGAAATACCTGCCAGAAAAGTGCCTCGATGTGATGAACAGACAACTGTATGAGGGGAAATTTCCCAAAATATGGAAAGTGGCGAAACTAGTGCTAATAGAAAAGCCCAAAAAAACGGACGATTTAAAAACGTCATACAGGCCACTATGTCTCCTGGACTGCATGGGAAAAATTCTTGAACACCTCGTCAAAAATAGATTACTTGCAGAAATAGAAGCAAGAGGAGGTTTTAGCAACTCTCAGTTTGGGTTTCAGAAAGGTATTTCCACTGTGGATGCACTAGCTAGAGTTCTAGAAATCGCAAAAGAAGCAAAACATGTGGCATGGGCAAACCGTAAGATATGCTTACTTGTAACGTTAGACGTAAGAAATGCATTCAACTCCGCACCATGGAGAGGAATAGCTGACAGCTTGAAAAAGCGAAAAATATCGCCATACCTAATGCGCATGATCACAAGTTATCTAACGGACCGGACACTACTTGTAGGTAATACCATTATGGAAGTAACCTGCGGTGTTCCACAGGGCTCGGTACTTGGCCCCCTCCTTTGGAACTTATATTATGACGACTTGTTGCAACTGGATATGCCAAGTAGCGTAAAATTGGTGGCCTACGCTGACGATCTTGCAGTAGTAGTAACAGGAAAGATAAAGACACAGGTAGTAGTAGAAGCTAACATCGCTATTCAAAGAATAGCTGAATGGATGCATTTGAAAAAACTTGATCTTGCACCTGAAAAAACAGAGGCGGTACTTTTGGGTGATCGAAAGGAAGCAAGAAGACTCACCATCGAAGTCTTGAATAACGAAATCACTACAAAACCGCAAATTAAATATTTGGGTGTAACCCTAGACACAGGTGCTACAATGAAAAAACATATTGAAATCGTCTGCAAGAAAGCAGAAGCATCTGCTTTGTCTCTAAGTGGAATAATGCCGCAAAAAAATGGGCCTACAGCAAGTAAACGAAAAATATTATGTGCAGTAACTGACTTGATTTTGTTATAAGCGTCTCCCGTATGGTATGAAACGCTGAAATATACCAAATACAGGGACATTTGCCAAAAAGTGCAAAGAAAGTTAGCTTTGAGAGTATGTAGTGCTTTCCGCACAGTCTCCACAAACGCGCTGTTAGTGATTTCAGAAATAATACCTATAGAACTGCAGGCTGAGGAACGATACAAAACAAAAGGCAAACAAAGGAATGAGAAGATAGAGATACGTACTGAAACAATAAATCGGTGGCAGGACAAATGAGAACAAGCAGTAATTGGACAATGGACTAGAAGACTGATTCCAAATACTAGAACGTGGGTAAACAGAAAACATGGAGAGGTGAACTACTATCTTAGTCAAATGTTAACAGGACATGGCTGTTTTGAAGCATACTTCCACAGGTTTAAAATCAGTAATACAACGGAATGCACGTACTGTGGACAAATGGATGACGCGGAACACACATTTTTCGTATGTGCAAAATGGAACCCACAGCGAATTGAAGTTGAACAATGTGTAGGAGAAACACTTACTCCAGATAATATTTTACACCATATGTTACAGGATGAAAAAAAATGGAACATATGATCCAGAAAATAATAGAGACAAAAGAAGAAGATAGAAGTAAGCACAGACTAAAATAAGTGTAAGGCAATGCTCGGAATGCTGAAGTAATACTTAATGGTAGTTCCAGCACTCTTCTCAGTAGGTGAATCCACGTATGAGGGGGAAGGACTAGGTCGGCAGTACAACAGCCAATAGCCAACCCGACACTATCTAGGCACAATATTGATCAGCCTAGATGTCTGAGAGCAGATTCCTAATCCTCCCAAAAAAAAAAAAATATATATATATATATATATATATATCTTGTTTATTAATTAATGAATAATTCTGACATAAATATTGAAGAATTGATTTCAAGTTTCAATAAATCAATAAATTTAGAAGAGATAGTTATAACAATAATATTTCAAACAATATGGCTAACAATAATGAACAGATTAATATCCAAATGTTGAAATTTTCAGTAGACTTAATTGCACCGTACGATGGCAATACATCGACTCTTATACGATTTATAGAGAATTGCCAATTTCTCATTGATACATATAGTAATGTAGGTAATTTAGTGATCAATAATTATATCTTAAGAGCTATCCGTTCCAAATTAATAGGTAGAGCAAATCTTTTAGTTGGATGTAGTTGGATGGAGTTAGATAGTTGGAATTTATTGAAAGATGCTTTAGAACAATGTTTTGGCGATAAGAGATCATTAGAATGTTTAGAACAAGACCTCCTAATGGCACATCCTTTTAAAAATGAAACAACACTAGATTTTGCTAAAAGACTACAAGTGTTAAGAAGTCATCTGGTTCAAAGAATCAATAATTTTTCTTTAGCAGAAATGCCTGCTAATACTAAAGAAATATATCGCAGACAATATGACCAAATGGCTTTAAAAACGCTCATTAGGAATTTAATCGGTTTGCTTCAACATACAATTAGACTCAAGAATCCAGTTTCAATAAAAGCCACTATTACATTAATTATTGAAGAAGAAAATTCCAATTATTCTCAAAATAATTTCAAATTTAAAAGTAATACGAGAACTGTCACAAATTCAGAAAATTATAACAGACCAATATCAAATAGTAATAATCGATATTCAAGTTATAACACATATCAAAATCAGATGTTCAGACAACAAACACCTCAAACTAATTTCACTTACCGAAATCCAAATCCCACACAAAGTCCAAACGATCAAAACCCAACAAACAATTTTCCTAGACAACCAATTCCAGTCCAACCTCGACAAATAACTAGACATTACCCGACCAATAGACAAGTATTTAGGCAACAAAAAAACGTCTCTGCACCTATTGAAAAAACTCCAGAAAACAAACCAGAACCAATGTCAATAAATTCAAGAAACACTTTCAGACCTAACTAACCTAATAATTATTTCAGACCTTCAAATCCGAGAAACTTCATTTCGCAAGAATTACACCAAATTCAATCAGACTTTCATGATTCAAACACCGACTACCCTGATTTTCAGATAAATCACGATTCCGAAAACCCTGCTTATGAAAGTAACCCTGACTACTCAGATTCCGTCACATATAATGCCAATTTTCCAAATGAGAACACAAAAAATTTTCGTATAACGAGCCAGAAAGACAATGCAACATAAATGAAATATTTTCTGATTCTAATAATACTCAATTACCATACATAAAAATCAACAAACCTCCAATAAAACTCCTAGTAGATACTGGCAGTATGCAATCAATTTTAAATCCTTGTATCACAGAAAAATTCTTCCCCAATACTATTTATCATCAACTACAATATCGACAGCAAGTAGGTCATAAAGATGCAAAATTCAAAGCGGATATTCCAGCTTACACCGAATTTAGATCACTATACCATTTATTTTATTTAAATTTCATAACTATTTCGATGGCCTCATCGGTCTGAATGTAATAAAAAAACTTAGATTATGCGTTGATTTTGAGAATAATATACTTAAGAATAATAATATTCAAATTTCGATTTTTTATGATTTTGATAAAGAATATTTTAAAACATGTGTTGACTCCCACGAAATAGCTGCCGTGAAAATTCCAGTCAGTTGTTTCAATGGAGAAGTCATAATACCCAGTAAAAACATAGATAATCTTTATTTCCCAGAAACTATTACATTTGCGAAAAATGGTTTCGCGAAAACTGAAATTATAAACCGCAGCGATAAACGCGTTGAAATTATAATTAAAGACAGACTGAAAGTGATACCTCTTGCTAATACTATAAAACAAAATTATAATTTTTATTATAGCGAGGATATTTTACAAAATAGATATTCGGAAAATTATGAAGAAAATATACAAAACTTCATCAGAACAGAACACCTGAACGAAGAAGAAAAAGAGGCTATTCTTAAATTATGCAACGATTTTAAAGATATATTTCATAAAGATAAGGACAAATTTACTTTTACGAATGAAATAAAACATGAAATTAAAACATTGGATGAAGTACCCGTACACACGAAATCATACCGTTACCCCTATATACATAAGGAAGAGGTTCAAAGACAGATAAAGAAGATGTTAGACGATGGAATAATTAGACCAAGTTCTTCTCTATGGAGCAGCCCCGTATGGATAGTCCTGAAGAAAACCGACGCCAGCAATAAACAAAAATGGAGAATCGTCATAGATTACAGAAAAGTGAACGAGAAATCTTTGGAAGACCGTTACCCTGTACCATGAATAGAAGATGTATTAGACCGGCCAGGCAGATGTCAATATTTCTCAACCATAGACCTGACTTCAGGCTTTCATCAAATCCAGATGCATGAGAATTCCATATCGAAAACAGCATTCAGCGTAGAGAACTGGCATTACGAATATTTACGTATGCCATTTGGACTCCGGAACGCCCCTGCCACTTTTCAGCGTGTCATGGACAACGTCTTGAAAGATCTCCAAGGAAAAATCTGCATGGTTTACATGGACGATATAATTATCTTCAGCTCAAGCCTAGAAGAACATGTAGCTAATCTTAAGCTACTCTTTCGAAGACTCAGAGAAACTAACCTTAAAATTCAACTAGATAAATCAGATTTTGTTAGAAAAGAAGTTGAGTTTCTAGGCCATGTCATCACACCGCAACCCAAAGAAGATAGATGCCATTAAACAATTTCCTTTACCTAAAACGGCTAAAGAAATAAAGTCATTTCTGGGATTACTAGGCTAATATGGAAAATTCATCAAGAATTTCGCGAAAATTACGAAACCTTTTACCAAATGCCTGAAAAAGGGAGAAAAAATTGTTCATTCCCCCGAATTTATCGAAACATTCGCACTTTGTAAAAATTTGTTAAGAAATGACCCTATCCTACAATTTCCTGACTTTGAAAAAGCCTTTAACCTTTACAACCGATGCCTCCAATTTCGCATTAGGTGCCTTGTTAAGCCAACGACCGATTGGTAGCGACTTGACCTACCGATTGCTTACGCGTCACGCTCAATCCCGCCGAAATCAATTATAGTACTATAGAAAAAGAACTTCTAGCAATCACTTGGGCTGTGAAGCATTTCCGACCATACATTTATGGGCGCAAAAAGAACCCAATTCGAAACTAATACGATGGAGACTTCTACTAGAGGAATACGATTTCGAAATACAATATAAGCCCGGTTCGCAAAACTCTAATGTCGATGCCCTGAGCCGAATGGAAATCAACGCAATGGACATTGAGAACGAATCTTTATTAGGAAACCCAGGAGACATAGACGAAATAATAGGAACATATGCGGACGAAAATACCACTAACAATCAAAACCTAACGGAACAAGAAATAAGGGACGAATTGGAAAAACTTTTGAATTCAAACGATAAAACTCCTATCGAAAAAGATGATGACGAAACAGTACACTCAGCACAAGAAAATGCAATACTAGGCATACCGTATAGCGAAAATATAACTAATTCTTACAACAATCAATTAATAATCAAACAAAACGTACATAAAGGTTTCAACATAACTAAGCAAACTCCATTTGACATAAAAACGCGAATTTCAATTAATTTGACTAACGATTTCGAAAAAGAACTCATACGTGTTTTCAAAAACTTTATAGATCCGAAAAAACTATATTGTCTACATATCCCAAATTCCTCAACCGATTTAATCCCAAGATTAATAACTACTCTCCAAAAAACTTTTAAAAGTCACGCATTCAAATTAGTAGTTTCGCGAAAATTTGTCAGAGATGTAGAAATGGCCGATGAACACAAAGAAATTTTACAGTATCATCACGAAACTAAAACATGCCACAGAGGAATAAACGAAACTCTAGAAGCTTTAAAATCAAAATACTATTGGCCCGACATGAAAAAGGACATAACTCAATATATAAATGCATGCGACATTTAAGCGACACCCTCCAGTCATCAAATATTCACTCACGTTTACTCCCACAAAACCATTGAAAATGATTCACATTGCTGTATTTCAGATGATGAAAACAAAGTTCTTAACATTTCTAGATTCATTCTCTAAATATGGCCAAGCTTATCTCTTAGAATCAGTAAACGCAATATCGATAATCGAAGGTCTATCTCTTTTTATATCTCACTTTGGCGTACCATCAGCGATAACTTGTGATAGTGGAACTGAATTCCACTGTCAGCTATCACAAGAGTTTTGTAAGCTACACAAAATCAAACTACATTTTACTACACCCAGAAATTCTAACAGCAACAGTCTCGTTGAAAGGTTTCATTTATCATTATTAGAAAATGTTCGCGTGATTCACTTGCAAAATTCAAACATGTCCCCCAAACAGATCATTCAAAATGCTGTGTTAGGATACAATTCTTCTGTACATTCAGTAACTAAATGCAAACCTTTTGATATAATCCTAGGAGACACTAAGGCACTCGACCCTTTTGACCTCACCAAAGATGACTTTTTAGAGAATAGACGCAAACGACTTAGTAATCTTTATCAATCAATAACAAAACGGTCATTAAACGAAAAGGAAAAAGTAATTTCAAAACGGAATGAGAATCGCGAAGACCCTATAAATTTCGACGACAATCAGACAATATTCATTACAAACTGTGAAGCAAAACGAAATAAAATAAAACCTCGACATGTGAAATCTAAAGTAAAACGTGCTTAGACACAGAAATACTTTTAGAAAAAAATAAAAAGATCCATAAATCTATTGTTAAGAAACCTAGTAATAAGTAAACCCTTTCTTTACAGAATTATGAACAGAACAAAAACAAATTTTATCCTTACCCCATTTCTAATCCTAATTCCCATCTCAATAACTTTCGACATAGAAATTCATGAATTGGACACACACACAATTATGCCACTTGAAGTAGGACCAACTAAAGTAATTGAAACGAAACATACATTCTTACACTATATTCAAACAAATCTACTGACTAATCAACTACAGAATAGAGTACTTTTACGCTAAGATTGACAAACTTTTGAATATTACAAATTTAGGATACTACTTATTGAAAAGAACTACAGAAAAATTGAACAATCTTACTCCTATTAAACGGAAAAAGCGCGGATTAATAAATGGATTAAGAACCGCTAGTAAATGGCTATTTGGTACTCTCGATCACGACGACGAAATATAATTCTCAAATAGAGAAATTGCTAGAAAACCAAGCATCAATTAGAACTTCAGACATCACTAAATTTCAACCTTATCAACCACTATAACAGAACCGTTCGAAGCCTAAACAAATATCAACTCTCAATAAAAGTCAAACTAAAAGAACTCTCTACAGAATTAAGTAATTTTACCGAAGATATATATAACTATGGAAGATTTTTCAACGCTTTAGATCAAATAACATTAAACTGTCAAAATCTTATGAACTTTTTAGACAATTTAGAAAACGCCTTTATGTTTGCTCACTCGGGAGTTCTACATACATCAATAATATCAATTAGCGAACTACTAAAGTTAGTCGATCATTTAAGTAAAATCTACGGAGAAAATAAAATCATTAGATTTAATAATCCATTCTATTATTATGAATTAGCTGGTATACAAACTGTAATCCGAGAAACTAATATAATCTTTGCAATACACTTACCTATTTTAAAAAACGATAATTACCAAACCTTTCATCTTATCAGCCTCCCCTACCATAATTCCATAACTATTCCCGAAAAATCCTTTTTAATACTCGGTACAAGCAGCCACCACTATGAAGACACCCTGTGTCCAAAGCTGAGCAGTCTCTACTTGTGCCAAAATCATGAAGACATCAATGCAGACTCCTGTATTATTCCATTATTAAAAGCCGAAAAACCCACCTGTCAAGCAAGCCCAGCAGTTTTGACCCATCCAGTCATTGAAAGGATTGACGAAAAATTCATACTAGCATTACCGACCCTCGTCCCAGTCAAAATCGAATCAAACTGCGACAAGAGACGCATACTATTGATTAAACAAAATACCTTAATCAAAAATCCTACAGGTTGTCAAATCAATGCGGAAAATTCCACGTTTAGTAATACTCAAGAAATAACCGCTGTAAACCCTCTGAAACTCCCAAAATTCGATTGGGATTTCGCTGGAACAGAAAAGTACGCAAAACAACCCATTAAACTAGAAACAATCGACCTTCAATCAATCAAGGATTTGAAACTCCAAGCTGAATTAACAGAACCAATACAAAATCAAACAGTACACCCTGCAATATGGAATATTCCCGGACTTCTAGCAATCATAATACCAGCCATGATAATCTGGATATTTTGGAGACGTTTCAAACTGAAGAAGATGAAGAAAGCCAGTCAACAACCCCAACAAAACAACCCCTTTGACGGTGCCGTTCTAACTTAAGGAGGTAGGAGTTATGTGAAGTTATTTTGCTCACTTTATATAAAAATATCTGTGTCAGCTTTTAACGATAAAAGAACTTAATTTTTGGAAAGATATTTTTCATACGAAATATCATAACTCGCGCCAATACCATCTTGTTCAAATTCAAAAACCTTGAAATTTAACTTCCAATTCGACCTTAGAAATCCTAGAAAGGTTTCAACCATCGCAAAGATTATACTCTATATTATTACTTATGTAAGTATGAGAATCAAATATTTTTGAAAAAAAAATCATTCATGAAGTTGATTCAAAAACATCTAGTTTGTTATACTAACAATTTAGATAATAACGTGATGTTCAATGTCTTGGTAGTAACCTTCCAAAGTTTCTAACCCCAAACTTTAAATAAATCACCAAAGTATTTATTGGCGTAACCAACTCAATTTGTTAGCTCTTCAGTTAGGGTGGTCCGCAGTTTAATAATTTTCCAGAGTGAGATACGGCCCTTTTTAATGAGATAAGCCTATTGTATGTTTTTAGTTACAGTGCAGGGAGGATTATTTACCCTATTTTATAACGTGAGGTTTTTCATATTAGCCGATTTAATACAGTGTCGGAAGCTTAAGTCCAGAAGGGGTTCTAGAAAGATTTGAATTATTTGATAAGAGAAAAAAATAACTAGAAGGCATAAGGGCGAAAGATATGAAATTAGTAGATTTGATCATACAACGCAAGATAACGTAAAGCACAATGTTTGTGGTTTATTATAATGTATTATATCAGCTTCCTGATTTTATTCTTGAAGCTGTGTGGTTAGAGAAGATATTAGAACATATTACATTCATTATACAGGGTAAGTCATCGAGATTTATAGGGTAAACGGTCATATTTTTCAAAATTTGTTCTTCGTAACTTTTATAACCTGAATACAAGACTTCAGTATTAACTTTTGAAGAAAATGGAAATAAAACGCTCTATATCTCATAATATTTTTTAATTTTACATTGAAAATTATAAGAATTTAGATTAGATTTTATCAATTTTCATACATTTTTCGATGGAATTGGTATTTTAGAAATTTATTCCCTATGAAATGATTCAATCTGGATAAGTGAAGTTCACAGTAGTGATTGAGAATATTCTTCTTTCTATTATCACACAAAACATATTCAGTTTCAGAGAATCTAGGCTCTATTATGTCGTGATTAAGTCTTCTTCAGCGACAAGTCTTCTTTAGCTGTTCTATAGGTCTGCTATCCAATTTCTTTTCAGTCTTCTACCATCTTCTGGTTCTATAAGTAGATGGTAAGCCGGTCGTCGATGATGTTTAGTGCCTAGTTCTTTCAAGACATCTTTGACAAATCTGAAATTCAAGTCCTTATTTAAGGTTAGGTTGAACACGTACCATAATGCATCAGCTATGATGCAAAGTATTTCAAAACGACTTAACATCTTCACAACACCAGAACTTGACACTATACAACCAGAAAGGTTTTATTGTGGTTTTATGAAGTAGGAACTTCCTTTAGACTGTTGATTTGGACTTTCTTCCAATTATCCAGTGAGCCTTGTGAGCATGCCTAAGTATTTGGTGTTAGTAGATATTTGTACATTGTTTATATAAACAGAAGGTTACTGGTCTTTTCTTATAATGAAGGCCACTTGAACGAACTTTATCTCGTTTGGATGTACTTTACAGGTGTTTGCAGAATACTGGAAGCTGCAAGTGCAACCAATATGACTGTATCGTCGGCTAAGGTGCACATAAAGGTTTTACCATTTGCTGATAGATCTGCCGTGTATAATAATGACCCTAAAACGCTTTCCCGTGGTACACTTCCTTCTATTGGATGATTACCGGAAGTGCTTTCATTTATTGTTATTTTCAACTATATAAGGCAAAGATGAGATAATATCAGTTTGGAGCACATGTTTGAAAAACAGTCTCTATATAATAGGCTTGTGTGCTACACCTAAATAACGTCTAAAAGCACCGATGTACAGTATCTTTATCTTCTAGCGCTTCATTTATTGTGTGGTTTATCCTATGGATTTGTTGTATAGTTGAATCTTATATCCTGTATCCAAACTGGTGTATTGGCAGTCGATGTTAAGGTCTGAGTTTTTCCTTCGACGCTTCTAGCGTATTTTAGACTACAAATTAGTTCGTTGTACATGAGTTTTGGGTTCTCTACATCTTTTAATTAACTTTCAAATCGAGTTCTTACGTAGAAGATATTTTGTTGCTTCATTTGTTTTTGTTTTCAAATGCTTGTTACTGACATTTTCCTTCTATCCAATCCACTTCTATAGCTGAGTTTTTTCTCTTTATAGCTAAACTTGTCCCAGATTTGCAAACTTTCTGAGCCAATTCTCGACTCATTGCTTATGAGTCTTTTCTGAACATTCTGGACGATGTGATTATATTTATCAATATATGTTGAGCAGAAATATTCGGGATCACTTGTATTGCAGCAGTTCGCATAATCTCATGACTCTAGTTGTCTATATACAGGTCAATATGCAGCTCAAATAAATTGATTCTTTTGGTATTTAGACCAGTTCTCGTGACCTAGTCTACTTTCCTAAACGTGATGTCTCACGATCTCATTGTCATCAAGATCAGCAGAATCTCTTGATAACAATCTAAATTCTTCTCTGCGTAGAGTCTGCATACTATCAGAGCTCTGTGGCTTTCCTAGTTATACTTTTCAATGGATTTCATGTCCAAATTGATGGGCCTTCAAGCCTGTCTTTAAACGATTATTCGTTAGTCATTTCATTCTTAAGTACAAATTGGAGAAAGGGTCACTTTTCATATGATTATTAATGGAAACATCTGGAGGAAAAAAAGAAATCGAATAGCTTTTGAATCCACATATTCGTTCCACCTTCTTCAAAGCCGTCACTGAGCTTTAAAATATGCATGCTAAATTATGTCTAGATTTAAAGTCGAAATTTAATTTAGTCTAACAGCTTGCTATAGGGAAAATTTACATTAAAGTTTTTGTTTATGTTGGCAGTAAAATCCAGATGAAATTTAATAATCGAAGATTTCCTGACGGCTTATAACTGGGTGTAACAAGCTTTATTCTGTTCAAATAACTTAAAAATATCAATTTCGAAAAAAATTATCAAACATTCTATTCTGTTATAACAAACAAAAAGATGTTATAAGTTATAACGGAAATTAGATCATATTTTGTCGGTACATTTGGATGGAAAGTGTCATTTCAGCTTGAAATGAATAGTGGGATACACAACAGAAAAATCAAAAGCAAAATAAGAGACAAATTACTTGGACAATAGATAAATAGTAAGTCGAAAAATTTTGTTGTGATATTAGGAAAAAGAAAATCCAAGGCAGAAAATTGGTTCGAGTAATCGGAAAAATCATTCTAATACTCCTAGGAATCAGACTCACGTTCTAAGCTTATTGTCAAAACTGAAATTCAAGTCCTTATGTAAGGTTGGGTTAAACACGTACCATAATGCATCGGCTATCATGCAAAGTATTTTGAAAGGACTTCACATCTTCATAACACCAGAATTTGATACTATACAACCAGAAAATTAGTTTGAGTGATGGAAAAAATAATTCTGATACTCCTAGGAATCAGACTCAGGTTCTAAGCTCTACTTTGGCGTGGTAAGGTCTTGTCCAGCGACAAATCTTCTTCACCCGTTTTATAGGTCTGCTAACCAATTTCTTCTCAGTCTTCTACCATCTTTCGGTTCAATAAGTAGATGGTAAGCCAGTCGCCGACGATGTTTAGTGCCTAGTTCTTCCATGACATCTTTGACAAAACTGAAATTTAGGTCTTTATGTAAAGTTATGTTCAACACGTGTACTATGGTGCATCAGCTATCATGCGAAGTATTTTGGAACGACTTCATCTTCACAACACTAGAACTTGACACTATACAACCAGTAAATTAGTTCGAGTAATCGAAAAAAGAATTCAGACCCACATTCTTTGTTTATTGATAATGTCATGAAAAACAAATTTTTAATTTGATTGATTGATATTATTTTATCCATTTTCATGCCAAGAATTATTTTTAGTTAGATTGTTGCTAAAAGCGTTTGTTTAGTTTTTTAAAACAATAATTTATTAACTCCGAATTCGCATTAACTTGTACTTTATCATGCACGGATAGAAATCACTATAACTTTCATGAGCCAGTTAATCATCATCCCGGTAACTTGTAGAAGACTCTTTCAAAGAATTTGTGTAAATATTTCATCCCCGAGGGAACTTGCCGTATTTTCCATCTAGGTTCCTCAACGTAGTTCAAAATAGTTCATTAAAAACTCAAAACTCGTCCGTAATTTGAAACTTTGCTATGTGTAATTAAACGTGTTTCAAGTTTTGGAATCTTGCATTGATTCAAATTAATTTGTCCTAAAATTAACTGGTTTTAGAGGTGATTCTCGAAAGAAATCATTCATTGGGAACTCGAACCCTATTCAGTTCATAATTTTTTTATAATCAAAAGTTGTAGAAATTGATTTAATTGATGTATTCAATCTCAAGTATAGAGACTTTACACGATTTTCGCTTTCACGCCATAGATGAAGCTTCGTTAGGAATTGGTAATTTGAATGCACTAACCACTAACCCTGCAAATGAAAAGAAGTTCTTTACTATTAATGCAGGTTCTGTAGCGAATCTCTCCAGAATAATTTACTCTAAATTAACTTCTTGTTGATTCAACAAAAATTGATCAAAAATATATTGGACAGAAGGGCAATGGATGGAAATATACACAGTAATATAATAATAAAAGAAAAAATGGTTATTTGTACATTTTGAGGTGATAAGATTGACTAATAACAAAATTGTGATTGGTAGTAGTAGACGTATGAATCTTGAAGAAATGCAGTTAATTACTCACTGGAACAACGAATTGACAAGAGCTTGATCAATGATATGTTTTCATGCTCTCTGAAAATGAAGAAATATTATCCCGAGGTTTGCCATTCAAGTTTAGACCTCGCAAGTTATTTTTCATCTGAGGGAAAAAGAACAAATCATTGGGTGCTACAAAGTTACACAATTCAATGTTCTCGAATGTTCGAAAACGTTTTTGTTTGAACTGATATGTCGTAATGGAGAATGATTCATCTTCTGCGATTGCTCTAATGGAACCGTAGCAATTTGTCCAGTTCTTCTTCAACCAACAACTTTTGCTGAATTTGGCTCGTCTTCAAAGTCCCTTATAGTCGATTGTAGTTTAGTTTAATTTTTTCAGTATTTATTTGCACCGATCGACACGAGCAATTTTGATAGATTGTCAAATTATGCGGTATCTAAAGCAAACAAATATATTTGACAGCTAATTATTCATGCATTATAAAATGTATGCGAGAGGAATTCATGCCCACATAAGCTTAATCTCACGGTATATCTGATGATGATCTGCCAATATCAGTTCATGCACCGAATCGATGAATCAGCTAGCAGGGCATGTCTTTATGAAAAACTACAGCCTACAGAAGTTGAAGATCAATATCCAGAAGCATTTTTGCCTGGTAGGTACCACTCGAACTTTGGAGTGTAATCTTCTCAACATAATACGAATCCCTTCAATATTTGAAAATTATTGGTGATAAAGATAGAGCTTATGTAGTAATACCATTCAAGTATGCAATTGTATCTCTCTATGGTGTGGTGTTGGGTTGTTATCTTACCATTTTTTCATATAAACACTTCTAGAATTACCTTGGTTTAAATGCATGAATTGCATTATGAATTGGTTGATCTTCAGCAAATCTGGTCTCCTGAGACTTTTTCCTGTTTCTTAACCTCAAAGTTTCATTTACAGGAAATAAATTATACGGCGTAAAACGTGATTTTGAGTTTCTTTTTCCATTAGATCTTTCTGTCACAGTTTTTTCCATTTTTTTTTCCTTTATGGTAGTTTCATCTTTTTGTTCTCAGTCGCTATGTTGATTTTATACAGTCAGGTCTTGCGTAGTCTTTCTTGGTCCTTCTTTTCTTCTTGGATCTCTCTCATAGATCCATCACTTCACTCCGAAATAAAAATCATCATCTGAGTGAACTGCAGCCGGCGAACCAGGTTCAAAGCGTCCAAAGGCACAACAGTCAGGTGGGGCTTGTGGCTTCCATATTTTGGGATGCGCATGGAAAATTGTCCATCGACTATCTCCAGAAGGAGAAGACAATCATTAACGAATACTACATACAGCTTAGAGAAATTACATTCGAACGAGAAGGATATCGCATACCTTAATGCTTATGTTGATAACCCTTGTATAAAAGTATTGAAACCCATTTTGTTTCTCTATTAAAGACAGTGTGAGAATTTTATCTACTAATTTATGAAAAGCGGTAAGTTCAGTCAAACATTACTGAATATTTTAACAGTATTTAGATGAATAGCCTAGAAAAGAATTTGTCCATATTAGAAGAACTGATAATGTTTCCCAATTCATTATATTTCTTTTGTTTTGATTAGATATGAAATTGTAAGTGAATATACAGGGTTCATAGGAAGTAGAAGAAATCAAATTTTCATCAATTCACACAACTATTTTTGAAATTCAAGTGGAAAAAACTACTAAATAATGTGATGAACGAAAGTTTATAACAATGATTTAGTATTTGAGAAACTGTTATAATTCTTTTATAGGTAGGGTGGACCAGTGAAATAAGCCCCCTCTGGAAATACGCTTCAATTACTATTGAAGCGAAACTAATCATTTACAGTAGACACTACCAACTACTTTTTTGTAGTGACGAATTGGATGTTTCTTTGATTTTTTTATCTAGTACCTATTCAAATTTTTGTGTACTGCTCATGAAATTATTAGACAGAAATGGAAACCACTTTTTCAATTTCATTTTGCAAGGTTTCTGAGATATCTTCAGAGTTACTAAAAATTGAGTTTTATAACCTATGAATTGCTACATATTTTGAAATATTTATTCGGTAGTTAGCTATTTGAACAGTTTGAAACACCCTTCCCACCTCATCATTGTCATAAACCTTTAATGGTGTAATTATTATATTTTATCTTTGTACATAGCAGTAAAGTTGCTTTTGGTTGGGTAAATTCTTGAAAAACAGATATAAATATAGCAATTTGTAGCTCCATATCAAACCTAACGACGTGATACACCCCAAAACTAGGATTCCAATATTATCTTAGATTTAATATGCAAATAAAACCTCCTGGTAAAGTCTGTTATGCGTCAAATTAGAGATAAAAGGTTTTTTTGGCGATACAACAATAATCTTGGTAGCAGGATATACTAAGGACTATCACTTGGTGAAGAAAAGGACATGGACAAAGGTGTTAATCAGTTTCCAACACACTGTTACTTCAAGTCCATACACAAAACAAATTACTTTATGAACTAGTGCAAATTTCCAATGCTAACGAGATCAATCTAAGTAATTTCGAGAAGTAGTTGCAAAATATTTGATTTAATGACAAATATCCATCCCATGGTGTCTTTTTAGAAATACTAGCCAAGTTTCACAGGCCTTTTTCAAGCCACCCAAAAATAGTTTCTTCGAGGAAGCTACACCTTGAATTATAAAAAATCAAAATACCAAACTGCTGGTTTTAAGCCTATGATATTACTCCTCAAAACCTAAACACTCCTATCACGATGCAAGCTTTTTTAGCAAGCAACTCAAATAAATTGGAAAATGTTGAAGTAACCAAGGAAGGGTCTCCTTACTTACTTAATCCATATGTTCATCTAATCACACGAGTGTAAAACTTGACGTTTCCATTAGATCTCTCTGGTACAATTTTTCTCATTTTTTTGTTCCTTTGTGGTAGTTTTTTCTTCCTGTTCTCAGTCGCTATGTTGATCTTATCCATTCAGGTCTTTCTTGGTCTTTCTTGGTCTTTCTTGGTCTTTCTTGGTCTTTCTTGGTCTTTCTTGGTCTTTCTTGGTCTTTCTTGGTCTTTCTTGGTCTTTCTTGGTCTTTCTTGGTCTTTCTTGGTCTTTCTTGGTCTTTCTTGGTCTTTCTTGGTCTTTCTTGGTCTTTCTTGGTCTTTCTTGGTCTTTCTTGGTCTTTCTTGGTCTTTCTTGGTCTTTCTTGGTCTTTCTTGGTCTTTCTTGGTCTTTCTTGGTCTTTCTTGGTCTTTCTTGGTCTTTCTTGGTCTTTCTTGGTCTTTCTTGGTCTTTCTTGCTCTTTCTTGGTCTTTCTTGGTCTTTCTTGGTCTTTCTTGGTCTTTCTTGGTCTTTCTTGGTCTTTCTTGGTCTTTCTTGGTCTTTCTTGGTCTTTCTTGGTCTTTCTTGGTCTTTCTTGGTCTTTCTTGGTCTTTCTTGGTCTTTCTTGGTCTTTCTTGGTCTTTCTTGGTCTTTCTTGGTCTTTCTTGGTCTTTCTTGGTCTTTCTTGGTCTTTCTTGGTCTTTCTTGGTCTTTCCTGGTATTTCTTGGTTTTTCTTGGTCTTTCTTGGTCTTTCTTGGTCTTTCTTGGTCTTTCTTGGTCTTTCTTGGTCTTTCTTGGTCTTTCTTGGTCTTTCTTGGTCTTTCTTGGTCTTTCTTGGTCTTTCTTGGTCTTTCTTGGTCTTTCTTGGTCTTTCTTGGTCTTTCTTGGTCTTTCTTGGTCTTTCTTGGTCTTTCTTGGTCTTTCTTGGCTTTTCTTGGTCTTTCTTGGTCTTTTTTGGTCTTTCTTGGTCTCCACTCCTGAATAAAAATCATAATCTGAGTGAACCAGGTCCCAAGCGTCCAAAGGCACAACAGTCGGCTATGAAGGTTATGGCTTCAGTATTTTGTGATGCGCATGAAAAATTGTCCATCGACTATCTCCAAAAAACCACTGGCTATTCGCTGATTTTAAAAAAATGCTCGCCGATGATAAATTCAGCTCAAATAAAGAAGCAATTACTGAAACTGATGCCTATTTTGAGGGACAATAAAAAGAATCCTTCTATAAAAACGGCATCGAGTAGCATATAAGAGCCCCCAAACTTGAACAACGGGTCAATAACGGCTTCCAAGCTAGGGCCAGAGCTGGACATACTTGACCCAAGTCTGGGTCTGGGTCCTTCGTGAAATCCTATATGAGCTAGAAAAGCGTTGGAATGATTGTATTGCTCTAGAAGGAGATAACATTGATAAATAAACAAAAAAATGTATTTTTCTTAGTTATTATTGAGCGATGTTATACTTCAAAGTGATTTTAAAATGGCTTGATTCTGATTTATTTCAATTAATGTTTGAATGAGAAAACCTGTGGAAAGAAAGTGTTAAAAATGTGATAGAAGAACGTCCCTGTATACAATTTTTACATTCTTCTAGATACGGTGCGTACGCAAATACATCTTCACTTTCAAATCACTATAAATATTCATTACAGATAAGCTTCATAACGGTTTGATAACGGCTCTTAATTAGTCTCTAATGAAATTAATTTAGATTATCGAATCGTATTCAAAAAGGAGCAAGATCGATACAAATTCTACGGCTATCTCCGAACAACGGATTCGTTTTAACGAGCCTTGATTTATTTATCTGAGATGGTTGACTGTTGCCGATACAATGAACCATATAAGTAGCGATCAGAATTTATGATTGTCAGCACGAAGTTAAAACTTTGTTTGCTATAAACGTTCATGAAGTAAAACAGTAACTGAATAAACAATAAAAACCAGAAAAACTTGTCGGTTAGATAAGTAAAAAAGACTCTGACTCGTTTTTTCATCATTTTTTATGCTAGGCGTTAATAAAATAAATATAAACCTTTCAGGAACTGCCAGTATTTGAACTACAGATCAAAAGATTGAACTATACTTTCAAAAATATTTCTAATTATCCTCGGATAAAGGCAGATCGGGGTAGTTTTATAGAAACATTGTTGAAAAATACGAATCTAATGCATAATAATGAAAAATTAAATACTAACTGTCTATACAATCCAATTTAAAGAGGTCAAAGGGAACATCGTCACAGCAGGCACTCACCGTTTACATTCTTTTGCGTAAGAACTATTTCTGTGTAGATAGCAACCATTCTACTTTGTGCAGCATCACCTGGACGATATTATGAAGACTTATGCTGCCGACTGTCCTCTCTACCTCATCTCTTAAACTCCTCCAGTGGTTACACACTAAGAACATGTGTTCCGCATCATCAAGTCGTTTCCAAAAAACGTTAACTCAAGTGTTTAGAATTTCTTCATTTTGTGAAGGTACCGTCGGAAGTAGCCTCGTGAAAAGCTGTAAAATTCCTTTCGGTCCACAGTTAAGATCTTTTATCAATCGTCGCGTCCATTCAGCTGATTTCTCTTCTTGTTGTTACCACGTCCTATCGTTATATCTAAGGTGCTTCTATATATCTTCTGGCGATTCTCAGTACACTTTGTCTTTATACCATCATCAACACTTTGCCGTATTTCTTCATTCTCATAGCGTCTGACCAACCTCTGCCTCATACAGAAAATTTTGTTTGTATCCGTTTCCTTGTGAGAAACATCAGCTCAGTTTTTTCCGTGATCTGTCATCTATCTCCCTACTCGTCTTATTGTCTGGTTCAGTTTGAGCTGCGCTAATTCTGCAGATTATTCGGTGATCACAACTATAACATAATCGGTCTAACGAGAAGCACGACAAGAGCAATTCCAGTCTAATCGGGCTATCATGTAGGCTATTCCATAGATTTGGTCAGTATAGATCCTTGAGGCACCCTTGGTACTGGAGGGGGATAACTTTTTTATACTGTATCAAAGAACATGATAGTTTCATCGAGGAAATTTGAAAATTTAGAGTCAATATCTTCAGAAAATCCTCACCAAATGAGATTTTTTTTGAGATAGTCGCATTAAATCCACGTGCTTATTTAGTTGAAATATCAATCAGAGTTTTTAGAATTGCTTAATCGTTACTATTTCAAATTGAAGAACTGATTTTGAAATTTGGTATATAGGCCTAAATGTTGATTTTAAACAAATAATTTCGAAAAATTTACGAAGCATACGAGAACTTATCATCTCTCATAAAGGTCATCAGAATAATTAAATACTCGTTAAATTCAAACTTTTGATAATTAAGAACTAATTCGATTACTGTCGCTCCAAGAATGGATTTTGTATTGAAAACCGTCGAAAAAAGACATCAATAGTTGAAATTAACAATCGAAAGAGCAATTTATTCCAATTTAAAGATTACGTTATGTCATTTATTTTAATTTTCGATTCCAATCCAGTGACCGTTTTATTTATACAATTTTATTACAACTACCCCCTTAGTTGGCTCATATGAATCAGCAAATTTACTTACTCAATAACGTAAGTTCGACCCCGAGGGGCCTATAATCCCAATCAATTTCTTTTAGACTCACCCCTTGACGTAGATTGGCATTTATTTAGCTGAAGATAGGGTTTTTGTATCTATATAAACGTACAGTGTTGCTCAAAAGAATACGAAAACTTTCAATTATAACATATTTAAAATCATGTGGATAAAAATGAAATTATTCCTTCCGTTATATACATTTTAAGAAGATGTGGTATCACGTATATATAACAGAATATTTGCATTCAGAAAACAACAAAAATGGAAATTCTACATCGAGAAATTACAGATTCAAATTAAGGCTCACAAAATATTTTGTTAATTTCATAATAAACATAATTATTTGAAAATAATCCCATAATAAACAAGATAGTGAAGATACAGTTATATTTTTCATGCTAACATACATTTACAATGGAATTCTGAGACTCAAATATTGGCCAAAATCATATAAAGTTGAACAAATCATATTAACTGGTAAATCAGGCAAATACCCAATCAACGTGTCATCTTATCTCATCAGTTAATGAGGAAAAGTCTAGAAATTTCACTATAGCAGCAGGGGTGCCACAAGGTAGCGTACTAGGCTCGCTATTTTACATACTGTTCACATCAGATAGACCAGAGACACAGTAAATAACAACAGGGACTTTTGCTGGAGACACAGTCATCGTCTCTACTGATTAAAAACCACAAACAGCAGCAAATATGACCACGTTTATCTTGAGCAGTTACAGGAGTGGCTTCAAAAATGGGGGATCAAAGTTAATGAGATAAAATCAATAAATGTAACATGTTCACCGTTACGTTAAACAATACGGAAATACCACAAGCAGATAGTGTCAAATACTTAGGAATACACCTAAACAGAAAAGTTCACTGGAAACAACACTTCACAAAAAAAGAAATTAACTTGATATAAAAGAGAACTACGATGGTTGATAGGGAGAAAATTCAAAGTCTCACTAAAATATTTCGTGAACTAGTAGATGATCCACCGTTCACGTGGACCTGGGAGTGCCCACTGTACAAGAAGTTATCGAAAAGAGGATCATCAACACCACCAAACTATAGCAACCCAACCAAATCCACTACGAGAGGAGTTGTTAACGCCAGGAAACGCGAAAAGGCTGAAAAAAAGTTGACCAACAGACCTAATATGAGGTATAAGAGGTTTCATCACTGGATGTTAGCCTCACCAAGACATTATAGATGTTAGAATATCTTGAAATCGCGAACAAATTAACCCATAAAATATAACAAATATTCTGATTGTCAATAAAAACTTATATATTAAAATATCAATTCCAAGTGACGTTTGATGTATCATTCAAATGATAACTATGACAACTGACAATTGATGGATGTAGTCAGACGTTTTCTAGTTACTTTTTGCGAAAAAAAAAATGGCACTAACTAACGTTAAGTAGTGGGGATTCTTGATAGGCGTGAGGCGCTTTGTTTCATATTTCTCGTACATCGGAAGCCCGACACTTTTGTCATAATAATATTAGTATTTTTTAATTTTTTAGTTTGACGTGCTTCAAAAGCGTGTTTTTTTAGTTTTTTTTTTAAATCATATTTTCTTGTACTTTTTAGTTTCTTAATTGGAACCACCCTCGTATGATGACTTCGCTACTTTTATATCTATATCTCCTCGCAACATGTATCGAGCCATAACGGTGTAGTTGGTATAGTTTTCGAAGTGCTTAATTTCCAATAAGGAACTAGTAGGTTGGAATCCTCAAATTAAATTTTTATTAAAAAAGTCGCTCGCTTTCAGTCAAAAAGACAGTTACAAATAATCAAGAATAATAATTTTTTCATAAATCCCAATTGATCGTCTGTTGAATTTGTAAATTTATTTATCCAAAGAGCTAAAAGTTTTACTGTAAATACCAGTTTTCAATAAACCAGAATATCCTCTATGTATAAATGTATAAAACTACCGTTGTAGTATACCCAAGTTTAGAACTTTCATTGTAATTTTAATAGAAAATGGCCATTTCGGGTGAAAAATGGTGTAGTTTGCGTTGGAATTATGACAACAGGTATTATCTAATGGAGAAAAGTTTCATATACACCATACTTCAAAATATACAATTTATCACAGAATAAATATTAGATGAAGTACAACTCATGCCATTGCTCAATTTATTTATTATTTACCTATGTATCAACATCAATCCAAAGCCAAATAGCTAAATGTGAGAAACATGGATAAAATTTGATGAATCAAATAAGTTCAATACAACGACTAAACAGCAAATATGAAATTAGTACAACACCTATTACAACACGTTGATTTTTTAAAGATAAGAGAAATAACACATATTTGAAGGGCATAAGTGTCGTCAGATTTGAATCAAATATACGAGGATGATCCCAAAACTACCTAGTCTGACCTAGAGATGGTGGTAGTTGCTTGAAAACTACCACCATCTATACAACGTATGTTTCAAGTTTGGAGATGCCACGTTGTTTAGTATTTGTTTGGCAGTCATCTATAGTGAACTACTAAAAATGGAAAAAATTGGTCATCGTTATGAGATACGACTTTTATTTAAAAGCCATTAGCCCAACCAATATTAAAGCTGATAGTTTGTAGTGAATCAGGACCGTCAACTGTCATAATCATCAACTGTCGGTTGTCAAGCGACCGTCCCGGGTCATAATTATTGGCCTCAATAACAATGGCATTCCATACCATAACATAGTTAACAGTTTCTGGAACATTACATTGAGTATATTCCTTTCCAAGACTTCTATATGCTATTTTACTTGTTGTGACTAGTCAGGTCCCCCTTAAATTGGCAACTAGCACTCCAAACAATTGTTAGTTGCTGTATATGCCTGTCCATTCCCGGATTTTTCTCAACCAGAACATTTGTTTTGTTTCTACGCTTCTGAAGCTCTCAATTTAATCCTTCATTATAAGTTATACAACCGGTACCGATTTCCTCTAAGGACAAACCCAGGTATGACAGTTTTCGGTATTTACCTGTTGTGAAAAGTCCACGAACTGCTTTGCACTGGTTTAAACTGCTTCAGCACCATGCATACTGACCAATGGTATCTTCAGCATTCATCTTTTAGACCACATTTCAAATGCTTGTAAAAGTTTGATGATAGCGACCTTCAGTGATCCATCTATTGAAAAGCTACAAGAGCCGATTTAATCTTGAATCTAGTTTCCTTATCTAAATCAAGCTGCTCGATGATGTAGCATCCCAGGTATTCAAAATTGGACACTCTCAAAGTTTTGTTCATTGATGGCTGGCTTCTGAATACCTTAAATTTTTTGTATTTGTATCCAACTGTATTAACAGAGGTTTTGAGGGTTAAACAGTTCTCCATTTATTTTGAACCTAGAATTCTTTTTCATATAAAAACTATCGGAACTAAATAGACAGAATCGATAATCAATCTTGAATATTACTGCAATTACATTACCCCAATTTTGATTATCTTAAGTGTTTTTGATTATTATTTGTGATTATTCGACGTCCTTGATTCAACCTTCTTCATTTCTCATTTCATAGCAATCTCGTGGTATCTTACTAGTTTCTAGCTTTGGTGAGACTGCGACCTGTGAAGACCAGCATCGCAGTAGAGCATCAAATAAGGTGACGACTTCAGAAATGTTAAAGAAAACCAAAAACCGGTACTGGATGAGAATAGAGTGAACGTGCGCGAGACAGCAGATGAAAATTTGGATATGAGAAGCATGGATGAAACGTGGACTGGAAAAGGAGAGCCGGTTCCAAAGAAGACTAGAACTGTTTCATCTGCAGGAAAGGTCATGGCATCGGTTTTTTTGGGGTGCAAGTGGGAAAGTGTTCATTGACTATCAACGGCGAGTAAAAAAGGTGCATTTGGTTAATAAGAAAATGTTGTTTCAAGACAATGCACCAGGTCACACAGCTGTTATTGCAATGGCCAAAATTAATAAATAAAGTTTAGAATTGGTACTCCGTTTTGTTTCAAGTCCAAGACATGGCTTGGGGGTCGAATATTTCCCAACAAAGAAGTGGTGATGTCAACAGTTAATTGCTATTTTGAGGAACTTGACGATACTTATTATAAAAAGGTTATCAAACTTATTAAATTTTTTAAACAAACTGTATGGAGCTGAAAGGAGATTACTTTGAAAATGAAATAACTTTTTTTTCATAATTTTCATGTTTCCTTCGTTAGGCTATGTACCGTCTTCGTATTTAGCATACTTTCTTCGAATATTATTATTGCTGATATGAGTTTGGTAGCTGGAGTCTCGAAATATGAGAGAAACATACTTTGTTTTTCAGGAAACGGATGTTTAAGGATTTTTAAGGCTCCACTAACTATAATATTAGCTGAATCCACGGTTATATGTAAAAATAATAAAACTTTGGATTATATTGTTCAAAGATTCCGGAGAGTTTGAAGATTTTTTATATGGTAAATGGGTGAGATTGTATTATTAGAATTAGTATTGGACGGTGGGACTGGTATGATGTCAAAGTGACGTCATTTGTATTATATAGAATTCGTTTCAAAAACTATGAAGCATATGTAAGTTTCCAAACATTTTGTAGAATATTTTTAGGTTGTTTTCATAACATATTGGGTATTACCTTGGCATTGGAAAGGTCAACTTTAAAATGCCGGCTAGAAAAAAATTAAATTTCTATACTAGTAACAGCTATACACTTCACTAAATTGTTTTTTTTTTCGTGAATTTGGTATTTTTTCTTGTGTATTTAGTAGTCCATAGTCCTCTAGTATTAGGAGCAGCCCTTGGTTTCAATGAAAACCGCAATGATTTGATTAGATGTAAAGTGGTGATGTACGTGAAACTTGATTTTCCATGAGAGCATTTAATGAAAATGCAGTTTTCGATTCAATATGAGGTGGAAGAACCATGATAGCTGCTTCCAAGGCTAATTATCAAAAAGCTGAAGATGTTGATATGTAAAGACATACTACTCACTAGGATCGAACGCGCCACTATTGTAACAGAAAATTGAGTTGATTGCTGAGTGAAATATGCAAAAAACCTAGATACATGGAAACTAATTCAAAATTGACCAAATTTCTATATAGAATGCAGAACTTTTATCAAATAGAGTAAGTTCAATCAAACAAATCGCATGAAAGATTCATATGTCTTTGGGAGGTCTTGTATGGGTGAGAATAAACTTAGATTGTGGCTGAAATTGATTTTCATATAGTTTTGAGAGGATAATTTTGAAAAATATCACTCTGTATGAAACTAATACATGGCCGAACAGTGTTTTTGTTGAAATTGACGTCATATTTTCTAATTAATAAGTATAGTTCATAATATTACCAAAAACTTGTAGATTGGAGAGAATAAATTCCAGCCCAATGAAGTATAATTAGAATTTGCTGCAAGAAAAATTTCCAAAACGTTTGCTCCACAAAACATTTCAATCCTTTTATATACCCTTTCGTTTTCATGTAAATTCGACTACTAATAAACGGAAAGTACGAACGAGTGCGGAAAAATAGGAGAAAAGATGGAAAACCTACCGCCATTACATCATAAATCGACAATTTTCCATTCAATTCGCGTATTTTCGCCCACAAAAGCAATCCTCAAGCATGGAAAACCCGCAATACGGCCAGAATTTATTTTACCTTTGAAAAATGTCCTCTGGAAGTGTTTTTTTATTTATATCATCCTCACACTATCTTTGTAAAAATAATTTTTCTCGTAGATTGATTCTTACATGATTAAATCATCCAGATAAATGAAGATAAAGATAAAGAAGAAAAAACAAACATTGAGACAATATACAAAATCAGAAGAAAATCGACACGGAAGGATTACTATAAAAAAAGTAAGGAGCTGAAAAAAAGCGAAATAGGATAATTCCAAGGAACTAGAAGAAGAATTAAAAAAAGAAAATAATAATTCTGGCATAGAATAAAAGCATTAGAAGGAAATGAAAAAAGAAATGAGAGGAATTGATGAAGAAGAGATTTAACTTGTAGCAAAACATAAAAGAATAATATCAAATACATGGAGCTCCTTTTACTCAAATCAATTCAAGGAAAAAGCAGATTAAACAAACATCAAGGCAGAAGAGGTAGGAAGAGAAAATACAAATATGGAAGAAATCACCTATGAAGAAATCAAAGAGACATGAAAAATTAAAATCAACAAAACGAAGAGTGTAGATAAGATAGATCCAAAAATGGTCAAATATCTGGAAAAAAAAGCCAAAACATAGATATGCGAGATGATGGAGATCACAAACAAGTATGGAAGAAGATTCTGCTAGTTTCAATCCATAAAAAACGACGAAGAACAATAAAAACAGAGAACAGTCGAGAAGAAACTAAAAGAAGAGCAAGTATTATTGGGAAAAGGAAAACAAATAATAGATTTTTATTCTCATACCAAGAAATATAATAGAAAGAAGCTACAAACAAGGAATAAACTATACTAAACGTTTATAAACCTGAGAATAGCATTCGTCTCAACTAGAAATACAGAAATCAAAAATGAATATAACAAGAAACGTATATTGAAGAGTAAAATTGAAAGTACAACTGATTGGACAAAGATCAGAAAGTTGTATGATGAAAAAAAAAGGATAAAAAACAGGATTACGATTTGGGGGAATTGGAGATGAAGAGATTGAACTTTCCTGAAGAACTGACTTGGCATGGCCATCAAGATCAGACGAACAGCCAGCGACAAAACGACGAAGAAAAAATAATTTTTGGAAATGAATAGAGACAAACTTCAATTTTAAACAGTTGCATGCATTTAAGTTAACTTATTTTTTTGTTAATAATAAATTTTAATGAAAAAATCTCACTCCTTTATTTCCAAATTCCAAATTTTAAGGAGCATAATTTTCAACGTTAGATTAAAATTATAAATAATGGAGCTACGAATCTTGAAGTGAGGAATTTTTCACTATAATTTTCTTCTCTTTTAAGCTTTTTTTTTTTAAATTTTAAATTTCATCTATCTTTTATATTTTTGAAAGTATGGCTAAAAAACGCAGACTTGCTTCGTTTTTTGTTTATAACAATTGAAATTTTTAATTCCAGTGGAAAAATTCCATTTTTTCAGAATTAAATTCAGAATCCAATGTACTAATACTATATTTTTAAGAGAGTCGTAACTATTTTTGACAGAACACTTTTTGACTAGACTACAAACAAAAGTAAATGAGAGAACCTTCAACTGGTTTGGACATCTAGGAGGATGAAATAAGATATAATTACTCACCAAATGTGTGAAGCAAGATCTTTATGAAGATTTCTGCCCGGTGCAATGCTAAACATTAGAAATTCAACAATCTATAAACAAAAAAATAATTGAATAAACATTTTCCATTAGATGGAATAATTAATCTTATTCATTCTCCAATTCTCTGGAATAGACTACAAAAATTTCATTTATATCACTTCAGCCATTTAGAAGGAGTTGGGGATCAGTATAATATTTTTTATTAATAAAGACACGAACTGATAATTTAGCGGACAAATTCGATCATAAATTATCTCGTCGATAGAGCGAAAATTGATTTTTTTCGAGAATCAGCCAGATACAAGTTTAATATCAAAACTCCAACGAATTTAAAAACTCAAATGAAATTCGAACTTCAACTAAGTATATTGCACGAATTTGTCCACGTTTATTGCCGAGTTTTAAATCTTGTATGAACCAAAATTCAATTACTGAATAATATTTTTATCCCTATTTTATCCAATATACAGGGCTGTGGATATCGATCGTGTCATAACTTTATAAATGCAGGTTAAGGAAGTGTACAGTTGTTTATATTGTCGTTTAATGAAGCTATTAAGTCTTTATTGCCATTGTTTATAAAATATTAAACTTCCTCGTAATTAATATCCTATATTGATTCATTGCTTTGTTGGAAAAAATATACGTGAATGGGCTGGAAATGAAGTAAACTTTTATTATACGGTACACAATGGTTATAGGATGGAAACATCAAATTTGAGTACTGGGTGGGCGAAAAAAAATCATAATATCCAGTGAAATTATTAGTTTCACAGGAATTAACTTTTTGGACCGCACTAGAGTGATTTGGTTGAGGTTCAATTAACGAAAAAAGATAACAGAGTTAACGAACAATTCAATTAAGATCACTGGATATTCTACTATCCCTTTTGTAAAAAAGATTTCGTTCATTGAGTTAAGTTAAGATCTCACTTGCATATCGAAGTTCTATAAAATTAAATGCGTTCAACTAACTTCTTCATCAAACATTTCCAATGAAATATTCTTTAGGAAACGAACCTCTCCCTTACGATCAGGACTGTTTTTGATCTTACTTCTGCGGTAACCAAAGTCGTTTACTAACCCATAATGTATCGAAATATTTTCCAATGGAAAATTATAATTACATATTGGTGACCAATTTCCCGGAAAAAGTAGCGTCGTATAAGTCAATCTCAGAGTCACTGCTATGTTCATTCTCGTGAATCTCTTGATAATCAAACACATCGTCGTACTCACCTGATAATGCTTCCTCAGGCCATTTTATGCATTTAAAGGGCAATGTTGGTGATCTATAGATGAAAGTTAAGCCTTTCTGATACAAGAAGTAAAACAAAAACAATTTTCAATATTTTATAAGTGAAAATTTGTAATATGTAATGTTGTTGTTTATCTATACTTTTAAATCATTCACTGCTTCTGAAAAATGCAGTGGATCGTCTCTTATCACTTTTTGTGATTAAGTTATGATTGTTGATGTTATAATATTTATTGTTATTTCGAGTAATGTGAAACTTTTGAAATGGAGAGGAATTTATCATTAGTCCATGTTTTTAAATTGATCTTTATATCAGATTACTCACGTCCAGTAAAAAATCTTTCAGCTTTTCTCTTCCATCCATCTTTGGAATATTAAATTCTCATTTATTACAAAAATAAACGAATAATTATTCAGTTGCTCTCACATATTGAAATCAATTTGAATTAGAATGAGGGTGAACAAAACAGGTTTATACTTGAAAAACCCTTATTTCGAATGTATTTTTTCAAAAACCATTTCATTGAGAAATCCATTGATAGTTTTTCCATGAATAACGTAATTTATGACTTGATTCTTTCTATAAGAAGAATGATCCTTGATAAAGATTATACGACTTTTGTATATCACTGATTTTTCTAGACTTATGACTTCATTGATTGCTGGAGACTAAATCTGGAAACTACGGCGGTGATGCAACTATTTCGAAACCTGTCTGAGCTATTACGCCTGTTCCAATGACTTCTTATGACACTTTTGCACAGCTGTCGTCGATATTTCACTTCTATCAAAGTAAATTGGCAAAATGAGCTGTAATTGCTCTTGTTTAGCCGGTTATGTACTAAAATCACCCTTTCTGCATCACATAATTCGATTAATATGAGCTTTCTGGCTGAATTTCACTAATATTTCACTGATTGCAGTTTTTCTTTACATGTTTTCGGTTCTGTTGATGATCCACAGCAACCCCTTTCGTGACCACTCGATAAATTCTTTATTATTAAATTCATACATGTCTTTATTCTCACTACACTGTGAAATTTCATGAATTGAATAAATCTCACCATACGAAGCCACTGGTCGCAGACTATCTGGCAGGAAGATTTCGAAGAAAATGTGTACATACCGCTCCGGCCAATAGAAATGCATTTATGTCTACGATTCTATGTTTTCAATGGTAAACAGTAGAGATGATGAGTCCACGTGGACTGACGGCTTAGTAGATGTTTACCGAATTTAATACGGAAAGTAAATTGCAATTTATATTAGAAGAACTATAACATTCGTGACAACGATCTATAAAAGACTCCTTCAAATATATCTCAAGATTCATACTTCAATTCTTCAATAAAATATGAATGTCATATGAAACTACATATTTCCCAATTAATTCCCAGATTAAGACTTGCCAGTTTGTAGCGTGAGTTCATACGTCATAATGTGTTACAATATAACATGAAGGAAAATGAGTATTTTCATCATTATCTTATCATTTATCTATTTCCTATCTAATTTATTCATAAATTCGGCAAAGAAATTGATTAATCGATTGGTTGTACCTGCTGTGACTTGAAGAATGAATTTATTCGTATTTTTTCACTCTTTTCAGAAGGTTCAAGGGGTGTAATAACTTCCACCTGTTGAAAATCCGCATTTTATATATCATACTGGTGTGATGTTGTGAGGTTACTTTGAGAGAATATGGATAGAGACTCTGTCCTCAGCATAGCAAAATTTGCACGTTTGCCAAGCCTATTGAGATAACAATTTGTGTGACAATTCCTTGTCAACATTACTGCTGATATTTGTGAATTGTTCTTTCTTTAAACATTGACCACATCTCTTTTGGTTATAGATTCCTAGAAGTATCTTTGCCTCTCATAACATCTGTAGATCATTCTTCTAACTGATTCATATCCTATTTATCTTATTTTCTAGTATTTTTTCTATTCTAGTGAATGGAGACTTTTTATTGATACTTCAAAAATAGAGTTGTAAGCTGTTCTATTTCATGATGGTAATAAATACCCATCTGTGCCCGTTCTGCATGCTACGAACATGAAGGAAAACTATGCAAATCTAGAGTTATTACTCGAAAAAATTGAATAGTCTGAATCTAAAAGTCGTCGCTTAACTGGAATTTTCATGCTACATAAGGTTGGAACTCATAAAAAACTTTGTAAAAGCTACAAATACAGGTTCAGGCACAGGTTTTCAATATCTAAAAACAAAATTTCCCAGAGTTACTGACGTGAAATTGAAGGATAGATTTTTTTTAGATACGTGAGCTAATAAATTACGAAGCTTTTGATTCAAAGTTAAGCAAAGCATGAAAAAGAGCTTGAATGACTTGTTTTTTTGTTTGTCATAATATCCTTGAGAATACAAACGCTGAGAACTCATTCGGGAGTTTCTCACTGTTTATAAAGCTTTAGGATACAATATTTCACTCAAGAGTCATTCTTTGGACAAGTATTTAGATTTCTTTCCTAAAAAATCTTGGAGCCGTATCAGATGAATATGGTAAGAGGTTTTATCAGCATATAATGCAGATTGAAAAACGCTACAGTGAGAAATAATTGCTTGCTGATTTTTCTTGGTCAAATCGCCGAAAATCTCCAATAGAAACGATGAAAAGGGGAAAAAACACGAAATAACTCAACATACAGATAACTGACCGATATTTATTTGGTGACTATAATTTAGTACTAGAGAATTCACAATAAAAATGATAAAAATACTTTGAGATTAGGTTTTCATGTGATTGATTGGAATGAGTATCATATTTGTAACGTTAACATATTATACAAAATGTTTTCATTACAGAAACTAAGCAAAATATCCACTTGGATCAGATTTCTGTAGATCCAGATAAAATTTACGATCTGCTTGACGAAGTTGGATCCGATTTTGATGTAGACAGTGATGAGGAGAACGATATTTTTAAACCTCTAACAGTTGTTTCTGAAAACTCGGACGGATAAGGATCTGCAGAAAGTAGCAACAATGAAAAGCAAGGTCCGTCGAATGTCAGTAGAAAAACCTCTTCATCGGATTATAAATGGATTAAAATGCAATTTGAAGGAGAACACCTGCCAAAAAATATCACAAATGACAATGTAGCCGAAGTTTTGAGTCCTTGGGGTTACTCAATTGGTGACTATGATTTAGGATTTTTCACTTTCAAAATATTTATTATTTTGTTATGTTTATCAATACTTCAATAATTTGTTTGTTAATCAAATAAATATTCTATTGGAAATCTATGTGTGGTGTTTAATTATATGTCAAAGTTCGTGTTTAGAGAACGAAATATGATGAATTCTTGCATGAGAACAAGAACGAGGAGAAACAATAGTTACTTAGTTTAATGAATAGTATATTGAGAAAATTCAATGTAAACAGAAGCTGGTTATAGATAAACATAAGTGACTGATACAAATTGTTGTTTGTTGGTATATTAGACTTTATTGGTAATAACAAGCTTATAAAACTGTACGACATTTCGCTTGGAACGATTAAAATGATTGGGCATTCCTGATAAAAACCGCACCGTCTCCACTGTGCACGTTCAAGTAAGTAACTCCATTTTAACGAGCTTCACGGCACACAAAAAGCATATCTACGTTTACCGATAAGTTTTCTCTAATGAAAAACGATTGCAGAAGTTTCGCCTTTTCTTTCCATGGTTATTAACTCGAGAAGTTCGAAAGTTACCAAAGACTCAGATACTTTATCAAAATAATACTTCGTAACTTATTAATTGTCCGTAATTTAGTGTTTTGCAAAACAGATTTTGAGAACTTCGAAACTCCGAAGATTCGTGTTTAATAAGTATTTTCAGTAATTAGTTTGGAAATTGATGATGATTTATGTGTTGCGGTTCTTTGCTATCGGAGAAAATACATTTTGCTTTGATTCCATCAATTACGAATTCAAGTTTTCAATAAGTCTCAACTTCCGATAAATTGCTACTCGCTATTCCTCTTCAAATATTGAACTTAACAAGAAATTAGGGAGAGTAATGAATCATATCATGATTGCTATTCAACAGATTAAATTCAAATGAATGTTTTTGTAATTAGTTTCTATTTAATTCCATCGATTTCTATTAGAAGTTGATCTGGGTTGCTGTGTATGTGAGAAAAGTTAATTTTGATATCCTTGATAGCATTTACTAAAAAATAAAAGTATATAAAAGTTTTGTGAGGTTAAAAGGTAGGGAGTAGTATTATTTTGTTTGTTTTATGAAAGTGATCAGAAGAAAATGTGATTGAGATCAGCTTTGCAAGATCTCCCATGACCAGTTTTCATTTTAACTATACTTGCTAAGTTAAATTTCGAAATAATGTATTCAAAAATATATTTCAGAAGATAAAGGCAATATTCTAATCTCATTTTGCGCTGAGATTAGTTTCCAAAGAACTCAACTTATCCATCTCCTTAACAGTTTATTATGCCCTTATTGAGTCGCATCATAGATATGCTCTTCCCTTTTGGGGTACGTGTAGTGTGAGTCAATTTGAGCGCAGTTAGATATTTACTTCGTTATTCATCTTTGAGTCCGTTTGCCTAATTCGTAAGGACGCTTCTCCAATTTCAGAAAGATCGTTGCACATCTATCTAGTTAGGAAAGCGGAGCCCGACCTTTACCTACCTACTCCGCGTTTAGAATTAGTTGAATAGATTTCATCTTTTCTTGTATTCCAATTATAATATTTATTGCCGTGTGTACTGCATACTGCTTTAATTTTAGTTATGAATTTCTTATATATTTTTACAAGCTTTTGATTACCAATTGTACCAGTTTTTTCACAATACATCTCTTGTAGTACACAGTGCTGATCTAGCATAGAATTAAATCACACCTCAATTTTTTTATTTGACTTCAATCACGAAAGACCCTCTAAGAAGTTAGCACACAACTACGCGGTATACATGATGGATACTTCGCATCGAACTAAGAAAAGTTTCATCAACAATACTTACCAAAAAGAATAATTTGTCTTAAAACTTTTAGAAAATACCTGACATACTTTTGAAAGCCTCTCATCTATTATATGTATACTTTGTTGTAATTTTTAGATTGAAGCTTTAGAGAGTCATTCCTTTTGGCAATAATTTAAATTGAGCTCTTTCAATTGTTTGTGTCCTGAGCTTGAGCAGTTCATCTTGAAGTCAAAGGCCATTTAATTGCCATAAAATTAGTTCTAAAGATAGACTAGTTGTTTTATATATCTAGATTTTTATTGGTTAGGTTGTATCGTTTGGATATTTTTTCTTGTTGAACAAAATCCATTGAGACATTGCGTAATTTTTTTCCCAATTTTGTTTCAGTCACTGAGTGTACTTATAACTTTCTCGACAGCGTGCCACTTTGTTCTGAACTTCAACTTTCGAGAGAGTATATGTATCCTATCTTCTTATATTATCAACTCCGTTGTAACTCTTGGAAAGTTTGTGAGTTTGATTATCTATTCAGTAACATCGGCTTCTTAGATCTACTTCCATTTAACTCGCATAAGCGAAAACACGTTACGTCTTCTCAGACAAATTTGCGATTAAATGAATTCAAGGTTAATACTTTTCCCAAAATTTTGCCAATTATTTCTCATCAATAGTCGTATGAAATTCCAATCCAATGCTGCCAGTGGTTGCCGCAAAATCGTCAAAAATATGTATTTTTTATTATTTTGCTATAATTGGAAATATTCCAAATATACAGTCCACCCAATATATGTACGAGTATTTGGATCAAGATGAAAACAGTAAAATCCTTTGGATGAAAGTACTAGGCAAGAAGATCGAGTTTTCTATGTGCCAGTACATCTTCATCTTCATACATTTTGTCTGGATCTCCCAGGCCATGTAAAGAACCTCATTTACCAAATAAGGTGAATGATCTTGTTAGAGACTTTCAAAATCTGAGGTGCGATTATTTGGATCACGATTAAAACAGTGAAATCCATTGAATAAAAGTACTAGGCAAGAAGATCGAGTTTTCTTTTTGCCAGTACATCTTCATTTCCATACACTTGGTCTGGATAATCCAGTCCATGTAAAGAACCTCATTTACTAAATAAGGTGAATGATCTTGTTAAGGACTTTCAAAATCGAAGACGCAATTATTTGGATCAAGATTAAAACAGTGGAATAGATAAAGTATCCAGATGCTCATTAGAGATAGTGGATGTTTCTTATACTATTTTAATATAATTAATATAATTACGAAACAGATTTCAGCGCCTAGATAACTTTCTATTCTTATATTCCAGTGTCAATTAATATATATATATATATATATATATATATATATATATATATATATATATATATATATATTCTTTCACTTTTCATTTGTCAGCTTTTCCAACTTTCCTGTTGTCTGTAATCAAATCTTGAAAGTCAAATTTGATCTACTTCTAGGTTTCCGAGTGAGCTGTAACTTTGGTTTATTTCATGATAATAACATAGAACTAATCTGATGATAGAGCTGGAAAGTGGCTATAGAACACCGAGTTTGGGCTCATTTGAATCGTCTTGTCGAGTACTCTGTTACTAGATGGTAACAAAGGTCTGATGATGGAACTAGAAGGTGGCGATAGGAACTCTTGTAACCAAACGACGCAACCTCATCGAGTTTGAGCTCGTTTGACACGTCTTGACGAGTATCTTCATTAGCGCGAATATGCAACTCCCACAAATTTGAAAAAAAAAGTTCGTTCCGTTTATTATGGATGTGAATTATGACTGTTTGATTAAATTGATAAACTAATGGGCTGAATGGTATGAGGGTGTATAAACATTTCATTACGTTGCTTCTCAGAGCAAATCCTGTTGCATTGATCCCTTTATAATGGACCTCGAGGGAGATAAACCGTTTTTGTCTTATACTCGTGGAAGCATCATGAATAAAAAAGAAATTACTATAAAAATAACTAACATGAACATTAATTGACCCTACTACGAATGAGGGGCTTAAAGAAAGAGAACCACAATGCACAAAATCTGGAGATTTCACGAAATACAATTAGTTATAGGGGTCACAAGCCTTAGACCTGTTGTCAAGTGAATCCGTCAATATTTGAAAATGCTGCATAAAGGATTCATTCTTGCGTTCAACCATTTGAATGTGTCAAAAAGGAGACAAGCTACATATCGACGAATTGAGCAGAAATAGTTCTATTATCATCTGATTCTTCTTATTTAAAAATAGATTCAGTTCTTTGGATTTTGCTTCTGGTTGTCATAAGTGGAATAGTTTGATGATATTTATTTTTGAAGTTGCTTTTTTTTTTTGGGTTTTCTATATCTGTTATCGTCGAAGATGATGTTTCTGGAAATACGGATGTTTATTCTATGAGTTTTTTATTATCATTGGTTTTATCAGGGTCACTATTTTTGCCTTTACAGCTACGAAATAATAATAATAATATATTCAAGTATATTATCTAAACTATAATTTCGAACATTATGAATTTCTGAATGAATGTTTAAATATGTCTACGAAACGCTGTAATTGTTCAAACTTTCCACTCAACATGGAGATTATACGCTGGATGTTTCATTTCTTAGGCAATTTAGAAATCAACACAAAAAATTTCCAGTATAGATTCTAAAGTAATAAATTGTATGACAGGTTTTGTTGCCGCCAGGTTAAAAGTGAAACAATGGAAATAGAGAGTGGACTTGAAAAACACATATTTCTCCGTTGTTATTCCCATATGGAATGTATGTACATAAGTTGTCGGACACGTAGTGCATCTATGGTATAAAATAAGAGTAAAAACGTGAAAATGCAACTCTGTTTTAAGTTATGTGTCCAGACGTTTGACAGAAATATGTATTCTGGTAGCTTTTGCATACAATAGCCATCGGACGTGATTCTTATCGTATCTCTCGACACTTTTTTTGTTACTTCTAAATCGTGGCGTAAAAATAAAGTGGGTTTATTTATAATTTCAGATATTGTATCAGTTTTCTTGTACGGGGAGGTGAGAATCTCATTTTACAGGAAAAAAATCATAAATAAAAAACTATATATTAGTACAGTTAACAAGTACCAATCGCTAAAAAAGTCCATTCCTCTAATGTACTAGTACTTTATTCGATCCCAAGCCTTTTTTCTAATACAAAGAGTGCATACAGACAATCCAGGAATAGCTCCGGCACTAGGAACATTAACTTAAGAACATTGCTTCACGTTATAATATTTTTTTCAAGAAAAAAGTTTGATAATCTTTTTTTTTCCAGGTAACAAGTTACTTTTCTTTTTCAACCACCATGTTTCTTTAGTATCGTCAAGTTTTCTCCAGATTCAACTAATAGTATAGAAGATAATCTTCGAAATGAATATTCTCTTCATGAGTTAGCATCATCTACAGTATCTACAAATCGCTGCTTACAACTTTCTTTGTTTCCTCGAATACCACGATTCATAACGTTCCTGAATCTTCAATATCATCTCCGCTTTGCTTCGGCTCTTCATAGAAGGAGAGATAGAGGGGGTGATTGAGCAGAAAGACGATCTCTGTGGTCCACAATATCAAACAATGGACAGGAATAAGAACCACAGAAGAATCAACTGATACCACCAGAGACAAGATAAAATGATCGTAAATATCCATTAATGGTTAGCAGAAGGAGTTTCTACATACAATCCACAAAACAGAGAAAGAGTGAGCGTAAGTTTGTTCGTCAGCTTATTGCACAAATATGCAGACGCTGAAAAAGCGTGCTCTGTTTCAATGGAAATCAAAGATATCGTTTTTAGATATGAGTTTACTTCAAATTATAACCTCTTGTGGAAGTTGCTTCAAACTGATCCATTTTCTGTTATTGGACAATTCGTTTTCATTGGATGTTTCTGGTGATAATCTGTTTCATACTTCAAGATGAATTTTTTTCATTTTTTCTTCCCTTTCATTTTTTTCATTCAATTAATCAGGTGTTTTCCATACTTCCAGTTGACGTTTGCTTGGACTTCAAAAAAAATTCTTTGAGGCCGTTATCCTGATTATCAGTCTCAATTCCACCACTTACTTTTTTTTGCTGACTATCTTCAATATGGTCTAACAGAGTTTTTCCAATCTAGAAGCCAAACGTGAGTCATTCTCGATCAATTTTTGAGAAACAAGGTTGAAAAGTATTTCTAGCAGTGTAGAAAATAGAGCGACAAGGCGCTTTTACCGATGATTCAACCAGGTCCAAGACATTAACCAAATCATTTGTTCATCACTACGAATTAGACCGATAATCCAAAAATATCTGTATTGAATTATTACTAAGAGATGTATGCGATTTAAGTTAATAATTATATCCCTCAGGTAAGAGAAAGTTTTTAGGTTCTTGAAGTTTGAGGTTATAGAAACGGTCAATTGCGCCAAAAAATCATCAGAACTGTCATTTTCAATGACATATTTCGCCAGTGATTCTATTTTTCTTTTAAGTTATAGGTCCTTAACACTAACTGTGAATGATGTTGCTTTTTCCAATTTTGAGAAAGATATGTATGGAACCTTTAGGTACAACCTCTCTTGTGGATTGAAAAGTGACTTCATATTGAAGTTGGTACTCCGTATTCAGGTGTAGATTAGCTGACAAACCAAGATGGCTACCTGTCAAATGTGAAAAGGGGATGTGTTTCGTTTCACATAATAGTTTTACACAGATTTTAATTGTATTCTTCCCTAAATCTCGGAATAATTTAATTACAATCTCAAAAAATCTTCGAGATATGTACCATCCAGGATCTAATCCTCTATGTTCGAGGGATATAAGAAAAGTTTTCGACCTACCAAAGAACAAGACATTAAGGAAACGGGAAAACGTCACTGGGGTTCAAATCTGATGGAAACAGTGGGTATCAACTAGTTCGAAGTACAATTCAGGGATTGAAGTCATGAAGATCACCGTAGTGTAAGAAGGTTAGGTTAGGTTAGGTTCTAATGGAAAAAGCTGTCACTTTTCACTTCTATTCCACACTCTTTAAGTTGATAGTTTGCTTTTAACATTTCAAAATGGATATTGTATACACTATGAATTATATTACATTTTACTCACAACACAGAAGGCTCATAATTTTATATATCTGAGCTATACTAGCTTAATATGGAGTTTTTAAACTGGACAGTCGCGTGCAAATGTAGTCATAAAAGATTATTTTTACTAAGAATATACCACTTTCGTGACTGAAAACACACAATGTTGGCAAAATATACTCCAATAACTTGCACCTGATAAGCTATTATATTTTTTACGTTGCAGTATACGAGAAAGCCCTTATCACAATGAAATAATAGTGTGATAATACTATATAGAATGTTCAAGAACGTTTAAAAAGTTTCTTTGTTAAGCAATAGAAATGGAAAAATGGAGGAAATTGCGAAAATATTCAGATTTTTCTTTGTAAAGGAAACGTTTGCAATATAATCAAAGCGCGACTGTATGGAAACTTTAGATGTGTAGAGGTAATATCATGTGGAATTTCTCTTATACTCTCTGTGAAAAAATTTCTAATTCTCTCATTGTCCATTAAAATAATAAACGTAGAGAAACATTTACTATTTCAATCAAATTTAATGAACACATTATTTTGTGAGCATTCCTCTAGGTCTAGAGAAATTGCAAAAGTGAAGTAGTTGAAATGACTGAGTCTCGTTGCAAGCCACGTGTCATGATTTAATTGGCGAAAAACCTTAGAAAATTCTAATCAAATTGCAGTTGGTCTATGAGAATAAGTTAAAGAAAAAATACAGGTGACCTCATGAACGAAGTAGCTGAAATAGGGGATTGAATGAGTCGATTCACGAGATGCCGATACGAGGGTTGCTACTTGAGTTTTGAGAAGACAAAACAAATATTTATAATCGGATTTGGCACCACTGTTTATTAAAAAATTCTTAATTATTAACACTTCTACATGCGTTTGTCAGAATTTTTTTTATTTCGATTGAGATGATTTGATCATATCAACCGCTTTTTCTGGTAACGGAATTTATTTTCTGCTCGAAATAATTGGGTGCCAAAGAAAGACTTAAATTCGATGAATTCGCACGGTGCCTCTCTTATACTTTTCATAAATGGTGGACGCGCCATTGATATTTTCTTTTAGAACTTATAGCAGGCGGTTTATTCATAGTATTTCGTTTAAAGAATCACTAGTCTATTGATTAATTTTTTTCGTTACTTTTTGTTCCAGAACTTTGTAGAATTCTATTTAGGATATATGAGAAGTTGTGCAAAAATTAGTCAACTGATGTTTACGAGTGAAGTTAAAAAAACGAGCGTGTAGAAAACTAATGTGTGAGAGCTCGCATTGTCGTGGTGGTCAATGATTCGTCTTCAGCAATTTGTTTCCCTCATTTTTTGGCTAACAGATGCTGGTCTACCATTTAGAATGGACCGTTCTACTTTGCTCTGATGCAGTCATTCCCAAAGGGGTCCAGGTGGGCCCCAAGTAGTCCACGACGACGAGGGTCTAGGTTGATGTGATAAATATATGGAGGTACACAATTCGTATATGGGGGTCCATGAAAATTGATTCGATTACGATAATGAAGAACTTGACTTCTCTTATCAATTTATGAAAACTTGTTGAGACTTGGCGTCGCCGTCCCGCCGTCCGGTCCGCAGCGCTTGTTTAGACGTGCAAATTACTACTTGTGGGGTATGTACTTGCAATCTTGTTCGATTTTTCATCAATATATATATATATATATATATATATATATACTTATGTAAAGATAAAAGTTACCCATTGATTTCTGGAATGACAAAACAAATACTTAATTGATATTAGTGCTGGTTAGTGACGGAATTTGTTTCGGAAAAGTTTGTAGCTGGAATGGAATGAGCTTAGAAATTTGTTGTGTGATCATCTGCAATGAAGCCTGATTATTTTTACTTGTTATGGGCGAGGAAATTGATGAGGAGCTACTTTTTGAGAAAACTTTGAAGAACGTCTTCAGTGATTTGTTTCAAAGCAAAATCGATCCCATTGACAAATGTGATTTCGGTGGAAACAGTGCTGCCATGGTCGGGTGAATTCTTTAATGCAGCACTGATTTATCTGAAATTTTGACAGATGATCCAAAAAGCGAGATCTACATGGTGCCGAAGTGTGCAATGCACCCTTTTAGAGAGGTGGACAATTTTTCACCCAAAAAAACCCCAGACATCGTAAGAACAGCAAATTTAAAGTGAAAAATGTTATGTAAAGTTTTTTCACCAGATCAATAGTTTTTGAGTTATTCGCAATTGTATCGTACAATTTTTCGTCAAAAAAAAACGCATTTCCAATAGTTTTTCACGTATAATTCTGTAATGATGCATTTTATCGAAAAAACTATAATAAACAAAAATGAAGCTCATAAAAAAAACAAAGAGACTAAGTCATATTTTGAAATCTTAATGTTCTACTTAAAGCAAGTTATAGATACTTGAATAGCTTTTGTTTTACGTAACTGAACATTTAACCTCAAATAACGGGAAAAGGGTACATTTTTCAACAAAAAGTCATCGGATACTTTTTGAAAAGCATAAAAAAACCTTTCAAATGATTATAGTCAAAAGTTGTTTTGACTGAAATTTCATCGAGATGAAATAGTTGAAGCTAAAAAAAATTACACTAAAATTAATGCCATTTCATTGAAAATCAAAATTAAACTTATTCCTTGTACCAAATACTTCATTGGAATGTTATTCACGACATCTGAAAGTTTGGTTTTTGAGAAAAAATGAGCGTTAAATAATATTTTTTTTTCGATTTTTTAAAAAATTTCGTTTGCTTATTTTTTCTCCATAACTATAATTGATACAAAAACAAGTAAACAGTCATCGAAAGGGTCGGTTGGTAGAGACAAGAAACTTACCAAAAAGAATGCAGTCTTAAAAAGTTGGTAGTCATCAAATTTATTTTCATTTCATTCTCTGCAAAGGAGTAGTTCTTAAGGTTTGAATAATAAAAATTAATAACTAATTAAATTTTCTTAAAATTCTATGAATTTTTCACAGTAAAAATAAAATTGCAATGTTTTAAATCGATAAAAGTTTTTTTCCTATACTATCTTCTTCAGAAGGGTAATTTTTAAAGATTTTTAAAGGTTGATAGTTAAAAATATATAAATTTTCCATTATTCAATATGTTAAGATATTCATGCTTCATAAACGAAAAACATTTGAATTGAAAAAAAGTAGGAAAATCTATGATACTGTTATTTTTCGATTAGGGGTAGTTTTTACTCCTTAAAAATAACTTGCACACCTTGCGACCACGTAGATCTTGATATGGAGAATGAGATGAACTGAATTATAAATTTTCAGGAAAATCGGAGCAGCATTAAATAATTCGGAGGTTTGACACCATTTTGAGCTTGAATGCCTGTATTATATAAGCCATCTCAAGAGAATTATAATAGAGGTCACTACAATTCACTGTGTCATCCACCGACAACACCTAATAACGAGAAAAATCAGTAATAGATTGAATCAACCACTTCAATTTATGATTAATGCGGTTAAACAAAATATTAGATATTCCTCAATTTGCTCAATTGTGCAAAGAAGATAATAAAAACTTCCAACAGTTGCTGTTGCATATCGACGTCTACTAGTTATCAAAAAGTGCACGTCACGATCTTATAAACGTTTTTTTTTTCTTCGTACCAATCAATTTTTTCTTAGCGAGTTGAACTAATGCCCAAGTATGCCTCAATCTCGTGGTATGTCACATAATGATCTTGTAATATCAGTTTACGCACTGCATCGATGTTTTCTGGCACAACAATCGATTTTTGACGACCTTTAGGAAATTCAACATGTAGCGAAGTGCGATTGAATTTGGAAAACCGGTGAAACATGGTGCATCGAGATGGTGGCTCATCATCAAAAAGCTTCTCTCAGCTTAGTCCATACTGAAAGTCATAGAAAATCTATTTGATCCCATTTTTTTACTAAAATCAATGTTTCAAGTATCTGTAAACAAATCAAATATTACCCGTATGAGTTACAGAACGTTCACCCATAAAAATTTCAAATTTTATTACTAGATTTGATATATACATATCAGTGTTGCCATATCTCAAAACTTAAGTAGCAACCCTTGTACAAATATCTAATGTATCTGTCAAATTTGACTAAAATTGTACACAACAAACATAGCGGAAGTATTCTCAATCTGTAAAAACTCACTTTAGAAGTTCCTGGAAAATTTCACAGATCACCAACTACGTATAAAACTTTCCTCATTGTTCTGAAGGAAACTTGACAACTGATAGTGTAATCTTGTACTTTGTTATTTGGTTTTGTCAAATCTGGAATATTTTTGAGGAAATCTAATTGATGATCATGGTTAATCTAAATTTTTCTGTCCATACTTTTTTTCAGGTTCAATTTGATTCTTTGTTTTTCTTTGAATTTATTCATCCACATGCAGAACGATTCTATTTAATATCAATTCGGTTGCTTAGCAATGCGAATTATACTTAGATTAGATCCACGTACAATGTGGCACGAATGATCAGATTTTGTAGAACATCAACTCCACACTCCGGTTCTGAATTCCATTTTACAAGCAGCTATGCCAATGCATACGAACTTGGTTTCCAGTGAAAAGAAATTTTAAAGCAGTTCATTGTTCGAGGCAACCTTCCTTTGAAAAGCAAGCTTTTATTGCAAAAATTAGAAAATAAATTTTTAATATTTCACTTTGCACAGCGACGAGAACCCACAAAAGCCGAATTAAAATGAAATTTGTAATGAGTTCGCCACGCCAGCTTCTAAAAAGTGAGACAGACAAAAGAGACATACATATAAAAATAATTTTGTCTCATAATGACACCAGGATAGAAATTTTTTCAAATATTATGACTATTTTAGTTTCTATAATTATAATGTTCGTTGGATTCTGAAAAATTTGAGTATAGTGATTTGTAATATATACTTTCTTTTTAAGCACTCCATGTTCAAAGAACTACCATGAAGGAAATTATTCACCATATACTTTTATAATAAGTGGAAAGTAGAAATGTTCAAAAAGGTTTATCCATGAACTTTCAGTAGTTAATTTGATTATTATTTTTTATATCCCGAAAGTCCTCAGGTTTTGTATCCAACATTAGATTCATCTTTGGAATAGTATCAACAAATGATTCTTGTAGGCATGTACTTCCAGAGGTTACCAGCTTAGTATTCACAAATCAAAATCAGTATCGAAATCAGAAGATGAACTGTCGCCACCAATATTTACAATGAATCAATAATTTCAGCACTACTACTACTACTACTAGTTCAATCTGGTTCTATTCGCAATGATATGATGGGATTCAACGACCATCATTGTTTGATATCCCTTCATATAGAAAACCCAAAGAAATCAATTATTTTCTCATAGAACCATGAAGACATTTGATTCAGTCTATTCCGTGCATATATTTCCAATCATTTAGTTGTGGGTAAGTTTCTAATAATAACTTGGATTATCTATCATCATTATACAAATCTGAGAAAAAAGATTTATCACTTTCTCAGATCATTCTCTAAAGACATCACTATTTACGTCTTTATGGTAATTTCCAGTAGGAGTAGATTCGAAAGTGAATAAACAAAACTGTTTGAACTACCGATTTGTACAAAGGAAAAAAGCGCAGTAGATAAATCATTCAACACAGCCAATTATTTTGTTTCCATCGGTTCCTTATTTCTTTTATATTTGTAAGGTAATTTCCTTATTATCTCAAACATAAATATTTCTCTATACCCCCTGTATCTTTATTAATAACATTCGCCGTCCCTTTGTGGATCACTGTGAAATTTTTGGTGTAACATTCGACTCTCGACTTACTTAGAAACAACGTAACCTAGCAATCAAAGGCCAATGCTATAAATTACTAGACATAATCAAAATTCTCTCGCACAACCACTGAGGAGCTGATCAAATATATATCTCTGCCCCAAATATGATCTAAACGTTTCAAACTAGATGAAGAATATAGTTTAAAAACTTTGTTCAGATACTTTCCGATCTGGTCCCATAGAAAACCTTAACTATGAAGCCAATGAGCCCCCATTTTAGATTAGATGATAGCGACTTCTTTTTTCTCACACTGCCTTTGTATCATTAAACTCCTTCGGCCTTGTCTACTCTCTATTCATAACTACCACTAAAAAAATGTATACCATTGTTCAACCATTCCACTCCACTACTCCACCATGGACTACTGTCCTTTCTGAATCCGATGCATCCCAAACAAGAAATCAAAAATTACACCCTTAACTATTCTACAATGTAGTAAATAATAAAAATAGTCAGGAGAATAATTAAGGTTCCCCACGACCTTAAATAAATCGAAAGCATTTTTTTTCAAATCATATTATCTGATCAATCACTTGATAAATTATAGAGCGATTTTTCATTTTTTATACGTCAAGCATATATTCCAATATAAGTTTCGACGAGAAGTAGGTACATAAGCAGCTAAGCTATTATACGAATAGTTGTCACATTGGATCAGTGGAATTAAAAATAAAGTTTCAACTACTTCGTACCACTTCAAGAGTCCTTTAGAAAGCAATGTTTATACTATATATACTATGAATATTCATTTATCAATAAAATAAAATCTAGTTACGTACGTGCAATAATTAAAAGACCAAATATGCAATTGCACAGACGCACACAAATCCGGGTATTGTGGTGACCTTAATTGTTCGAAAACGAATAGGAAAATTATGATATTAAAGTATAATCTGACACGTGAAACAAATTGCAGTAAAACCAACAATTCGTACTGACCCTGCACGCGTTTGTCGAAAACCGCATCCTATTGTTTATTACTCTAATTCGAGCTCGTGGTGATTTTGTAGAAAATTTCTCTGGATAATAAACTCTATTTTTAGAGGTAAAATTGTTTAGTTCGAAAGTTATTCCATGGAAATTTTGTTTATTGTTCAGTAGTTGTTGCATACAAAGTAATTTTCAACACTGCACCAGAAAGTTGAAGTTAATCCAATAATAAATCAAATTAATTTTGCGAAACCTTCAGAATATAAGGAGAAATTGGGAATATACGGTACAAAAATAGACATAAGTATATAAGAGCTGGTAAAAATTTGAGAAATTTTGAAGAAAGAAGGCTATGAAAAAATATTAAGTACGTTCTGGCCGGCGCCGGGGCCTGATCGATAGATAATTCGTCTTTCATCGTTATAATGATCCCAATCTGTGGAAAAATTGGAGAGGAAGAATGTACTGAAAGTAATGATGGCCGTCACACTCACTTGACTCGACCACCGAAATAATATGATGATTGCTTATCAAATTGTTAAAATAAGGCAACATAAAATTTGACATTTTTAATGGTGAACGTATTCAGGATATTCATTACAAACTTTTATCGATTCATGCTTCAACATTCTGACTAAAAATTCAACTCATACGGTATCTAGAAGCAGTTTAAGCTTGGTGAACGAAGCTCGATCGGCGCTGGTGACGTAAGCACGCGATTGGCGCGTTGCATTAATAAATTAGGACGCAGTGGAGATATTCCACATTTAATTATGTGTGCTAGAGACGTGTTGTGAATTTCAAAATTTTAATTAAGCAATCATTTATGAATATAAACCATAAACATCGTATTCAGTTCCATTATATGGAATACTTGAGTCCACCTCTGGTGATACGCAAGCAATGAAAACTTTCAAGCTAATTCGGTTTTATTTTTGCGTGTTTCATGTCAGAGTTGCGATACGATGGCGATATAACAAAATAATGACTTTATTCGAACCACATCAGTCACTGACATGTCATTCAATGGCACTGTAGATTAGTCGCTCTAAGAATAAAGTTTTATTATTGATAACGACCGTTCGCGTGGAATAAAAAGAAATCTAATCAGCGAAACGAATTAAATAAGAACTGACCCAAGTTATATCAAGTAAGGAAATATCGTATAGGATCCCAATCTAGTATGAACGAGCTTTTTATATTCGGGAATAAACTTCAACAAAGATTTGAGTAATAAGAGCTGATGAAGTTTAACTTCGAATATCAAGAAACGATGTTTTGGTAAATCCAAACACTGCACTGGTATCTTAATTATCTCACTCTATTTCTATATTCTCGATTAACTCATATAATTATTGTAAAATTTTCTTTTTTACCTTCGAGCTAGTACTTTTAGATGGTATGAAGGCAAATGAGAAAAGTTTCGGCTCTAACTATCATCAACTCGACTAATTGAATATCATTTAGAATGAAAATAAGGGTTAACCTCAAATCTTGCAATGAATGATAAAAATTAACTGAAAACTAGTATAGAGATTTTTTGGTATTTTCAAAGTTTTCATAACATTTTCAGTATCTGTTTTTGTATTTTCGAGGCTAAAGAATAATTGGAGCCTAATTTTTCGAAAATCTTTGAGGGGATGTAAAATAGCTCCACGCCACACACTGCTAGGTAAACTATGGCACTGCTTAGTTATTTCTTTCCTAGCAAATTGATAAGCCATTTCCGGTGACATCCCTTGGCCACCGAGGTCTCCGGATCTCACCTCCGTGGACTTTTTTCTGTGGGAGTATCTCAAAAGTAAAGTGTACGAAACAAGCCCGGCGACAATATCTGATCTGAAAGAAAATATAGTCTGTGAAGTCAATGGCATCTCGGCGGCACTTCTCCAGCGAGTGGCAAGTAATAACGAAGCCAAGTTCCAAGAATATGTCCGACGTAATGGCCAACATTTGGACGATTGGATTTTTGAAAAAAAACCTACCTTATATTGATCAAAACTAGAAATGCATATGTTTCAGTTTTTCTGTTATATGGATTTTAAATCCTAATTTTGCCACCAGACACCCTACATATGGTGAAAATTTTCGTTGTAACTTTCGATTCATCGAGTGAAATAAGGGGAACTGGAAAATGAAATGAAAAATGTACTTTCAAAATTTAACAAATTTTTTTTCACGTGTCTTCTGAAGTTCTTAGCTTCTCCACAACTAATTTCAAATCATATTACGAATGCTGTGAACTGCGAACTATAAGTTAGTGCTTTCCACACGATCAGCGTCTTAAAGATTGCTAATTACACAAAAAATAAAAAAAAATAAGTGCGCCGTACACAATTAAGAGAAGAGATGTGAGCTAAAAATCACAAAAATTCACCTTCAAGGACTCCTATTTAGGAGAAATTCTAAAAGTGACGAACAAATTTCTAAATACACCTACAAAAAAAGATTTGATTTATATATTTTCAGCATTTTCAAAATCACGTAATCCACTAAATCTACTTACAAAATATAGTATAGAACAATTTGAAAATTGTTCTGTGCCTTGAACAACTGTGATAGTCGAGTGGTGATACTCGAGGAAAGGCTATACCCATTATTTAATTGCCACGCCTGGTATATATTTAATAATTTGTTCCATATTTCTACTCAGTAGTGAATTATTCAAAAGTTATAAGGAAAAATAGAAATAGGTTATTTTATATTAGATATAATGGTAACCAGAGCCGGGATATACCTGCATGTAACATTGTTTTTCATATGTATCAAAATCCAATCCTACGAGGTCTGGCTCGCCACACACCTTCCATACGTTTTTTTCATTGATCCAAGCAGTGCTAGAAGTTTTTTTGGTGAGAGCCTTCAACAGCTTTGCTTTACCACTTCCAAGTACTCAAATCTTTATCTAGTCTTTCTAACCTTTCAATGAAATCTTAGCAGACCCATTGAAGAATGAGCTTTTGATCAGGAGTCAGATTTTTTGGCACCAACTTCGCACAGACTTTCCTCCTGTAAAATTTTTCTAACTGTTTCTTTATTGGTATTTACAGCCTAGGCAATCATCTGGATGCTCATTCAACGATCTGCACGCACATTTTTGTTGATTTTGGTCACTGTTTCTGAAATTGAAACAGTCACAGGGCGACCTGGGCGCTGGTCATCTTCAGTGCTCTCTCGGATCTCACTAAAGCGCTTAAACCACTCAAAAACACACGCACAAGATAGAAAATTGTCTCCATAGGCCTCTGGTAATAACTTATAGCACGCAGTCGGAGTTTTTTTCAATTCATCGAGAAATAAAAACACGTTCGTTTCAAACCGCTACTGCACAAATACTATGATAGTGACAGAAACGTGTTGTGAGACGTGCATAGAAAAGATGTCCAGATACCCAATGCACTACTCGTTTTTTACCCCACCCGTCTAGGGCGCTCCTTAAGCACGCACTCTCGTTATACAATAACCAGACCTCGTATGTCTTTTCAATGAAGTTTTTCGAGTGTTCCTACTTGAGTTTTGAGATATTGCAACACTGATATGACAATTATAATTTTTTTCTCATTTATTTAAATACTTCACACTACACTAACTTATAATATAATTCACTTACCACTATCACTTAACTTGATTATGTCATTCGAATTCTCCGATTCGTTCCGATAGTTTTACCAATTCAATGATGATCGTAGCTAGAGTCTGTTCGGCTATTTGGGTATTATCCTGGGTTCGAATAGTCTCTCTAATAGTTTAGCTACTATTGGAAGTAAACTGATTGGTCTATAGGAAGTAACTTCTTCAGACTATTTCTCAGGTTTAGATGTGATGATTATTTCAGCTAATTTCCACTTGTTTTTAGGGGACTTTCAGGAGTTTTATGGTGTTATGGTTTTTTTTTGTTGTTATTTTTCCGATAGGAGGTTCTGGTTGGTAAGAACAAGACAAATATCGATTGATATTGATTTCATTATCATCGGTTTCTGTGAAGTTGGGCTGAAAAATATTTTGAAAGGCCAAGGCTACTGCTTTCCTGCTATTGCTTTTTAACCAATGTCCTCCATAGTTGTGGATGGTGTGATGTGAAACTAAAGGACGATCTAATGTTTTGTAGCTCATAAATTTCCTTGGATGAGATTTGAATGGGAGTTGCTATAAAACGTACCAATGTTCTACAATAATTAACGAAATTGGAAAAATATTTGAGGAAGGAAGCGATAAGTGGGTTCATATATTTTCATTGTTGACTTATACTTTCTTTGAATCGAATTTGATTGAAAATGGGGATGTGACATGTGAAAACATCATTTTTATAATAAATGGAATATGAACCCAATTTTAAACTTTCTTCTTTGGTCATATTGGAATTCTTTTCCAAAAGTTTCGTAAATTTGTGTTTACCCCATACTCTCACAAACATCGGACAATCTTTATTGACGGAGTTTTTCGAGAACTTTTTGTAGAATATATAATAAAAGTTTGTAAAGAATTTGCGTATGAAGGAATGAGAATTTCTTTCAGGGACATACCTACATCTGAAGTGAATGCATATTTTTCTCTTACTGAGAAAATGATGGAGCAGTCAATTTTGAATTTATATTGGAGTTGAATACTCGTCTATTACGTATGACGTTTTTCTGTGGTAGGAAATCTGAGAAAAGAAGTTGGAATAAATTTCCCACTAAATAAACTTTCTCAAATATAACGTGAAAGCTAATAAGAGAAAGAAAATATGGTTTTTTTTTGCTAAAAGTCAAATTAGAATTTTCACTCAATATACATTCACTTTATTCTGCACAAATTAATCCTTAAATTGAAGAATTATTTTGAATAACTCTAGTTCAAGTCCTTAAAAAAACAATTATTGTTAGTAACACATCACTCGATTTTCCAAATATCGATTTTATTCATCAATGTTATTTCCTTCAAGAGCAAAAAAATCATTCAAACGCTTCTCTAACTTCTCGATGCCGTGTTTGCAGAAGGACTCGAAATAAACTTCAATTTCAGCAATTCCTCCTCTATTTGAGCTTCATTAATAGCCAATAGTCACTGGATGCCAGATGTGGGTTATACGGTGGATGCGAAAACAATTCTCAGTGTAGTTCATGCAATTTAACCATAGTTGCCATCGACTTATGAATCAGTGCATTGTCTTAGTGAAACAGTGATTTTTTTTTCGATATTTGTGCTTTTTTTCTGATTTTTGCGTTTAAACGATCCAAAAACAAAATATAATATTCGATATTGATTCCTTCCTCTTTTGAAGATAGTCGATGAACAATATTCCATGGACATAACCTTCCCACTACTGTGCCTTTGGACGTGGTTCACCGGCTGCAGTCCACTCAAATGATGAACGTTTTGATTCCGAAGGGAAGTTATGGATCTATGTTTCATCTATTGTCACATATCGACGCAAAAAATCAGTTTCTTAACTTGTAAATATGGCCACACTTCTTTGCTGTTTTCTGGATTAACCACTTCAATTGGACAACTAGAACGTTCACCATTATCGGTGTCTGTACGATCAAGTTTAAAGTCAGCAAACCAATGAACATGGTTCTCTTAGATATAGCAGAGGCCGGATATTACATCATTCCTGAGCTTCTACAATATTTTTTTAAACGAGAAATTGTTTTGAAAATAACAAAAGTAGCTTCACTCAAATGGCTGCTACATCTTTCTGACTTATCGGAATGTTAGAAAATTTCATACATAGTCTTTTGAAACTTGGTACTTCATAAAGGTCACATAGATTTGACAGTGGAAACAACATCTGTGTGTCGGTCACTGAATAACTGGAGGTAAAAAAGTTTTGAGTCCTTTAAGAGAAACAAATATCACCATGATACTATCTTATCTGATATTATCGTCTTCAAAGTAATTTATTTGGAAAGACTGAACTACCAAAAAAATGTGCCTAATGAAGTTTTGAAAAAGTCTTTGTTGTACTGACACCAAGTCTAAAGTAATATGGGGAGATGGTCCCAACAATGGAAAAAGATTTTGAGAAAAAATATATTCATTTTTGAACGTTTTAGTTCTATACACTTTTCGCAGCGATGTTCAATGATTTTCTTCCATTGTGAGCAAATGCAGTCCTGTCTTGCACACAGCTTTCTCATGTCCAAATTTTCTGTTAATATGTCTGCTAGCTCGCGCACTTTCACTCGTAGCTCATCCAGCATCACTTTGTGGAATTTATTCGACATTTCTGTAGTCGTCACCTCATTTGGTCGACCACAGCGATGCTGGTTCTTTACAGGTCTTACGACCTCGTTTAAACTCTGCTACCCAAGCAGTCTTATCTAGAATAGAATTCAGTTCAGCTTTTATATTTATTCACTATTGATGGCTGCCAAACAGATCTTAATAACGTGGCATCTTCAAACTTGAAACATACGCGTTCTTTCTAATATTTTTCAAGCAACTACCGGTTGGTCTAGGTTAAGCCAGGTACTTCACTCGTTTTTATGACACAGTATGAAATATTTCTTTTTGTATAATAGATTCCAGTAACATAGATGAATGGATAACAAGATTGACAAATTAGTTTCAAATAGAGATAAAAATGTTTTCTTGTCAAAAAAATCGTTATAATTTGTAGACAGAAGGTAAAATAATTGAATAAAATAGAATTGGCAAAGTAGACATAGTAGACTTTCCAGTAAATATGCCTTCAAACTATTGTGGAATGCGGGAAAAGATGATATCGATTTGATTTCAGTTGGCAAGTGATTGTGTATTTTGTTGCTTTGTAAAATATTGAGCCCTTAATTATTTCTGAACATGGAGTCCGAGTACATGGTTAACAGCTCTCTTTCGTAGTTAGAAGATTCGCACAACTTGAATCGCACCACACGTACCCTAGAAGGGAAGTGCGTGATTTGATAAAACTTTGTTCCTATACAATATACCAAAACCTTCAAAATCCATTACTAGAGCCCGATTTACAAATATTTCGTTGATAATGTAGGACCTCATCGATGAAATTAATAACCAGGAAACTGATCAAAAGGAAAACGTTTTCAATTTTTGAACGTTTATACCGGCACATAGCTATTAATATGTACACACACCGAGTTTTCAATTAACTCATCGCTTAGTTACGTCTGCCGAATTCATAATTAATTCGCTGGGTTTAGCAAGAAATACCTACATTTCAAATAATTTGAAATTAATTTTGGCGCATGCAGATATACAATGAGATTGCAGTGGAAAATTAATTTTACATAAATATGAATGCAACAGAGAAATAGATAACTTGTATAAGGAGGTTAACTTTTTAATAAAATTATCCTTCAATTCCTTTAACCCTTCAGTGGTGATAGCTACACCTGAATTTTAATTGAGGATGGCTAGCACCTGCTAATTTCGTTTGGAAGTAAGGATGATATTCAGGAACAATTATCCAGTATTTGCAGATACAAGAAGTTAATGATAAGAACATTGTTGTATTTTTATTGTTATTTCTTGTTATTTCTCTTTTCCACGGTTTGAGACTCATCCTTGGGAATGGGTATTCGGCTTTAGTTGAAGTTTATAAATAACTGGTATTCAGATGGGGTGAACAATTAATATTAAATTGGGCACCATCAGCTTTTTAACGAACGACGTTAACAATTAATTAAAAAAGGCGGAAAATTTTGAATTACCGTAGAAGAAGGTAAGTAGAGCTTGAATTCAAATTTTCATGAAGATCGAGATTATAATGAATGTCTTTTAAAAAATTTTCAATATTACTACACTCAGAGGATCAGGTGTTTCGACGAGTGGTAAGTAGGGCTCAAAATCAAATTTTCATAGAAATCGATGTTGATTAACAAAATTCCACAGTTTTTACGTTTCTCACCACTGGTCCCGTGCCTATACAGTGTCCCACGATGAGTTAAAACTATCTGTGCATGGCAAAATACCGAAGTCGGCTGTAACTTTGTTATTGTGAATGGAACATCCTGTATATTAATACATTTTTAAAATATACGTAAAATTTTAGTATACTTTTGTCTGAAAACTTTTTTCGAAAAGTGCATACTTTTTGTGAAAAATTTGATCGTTGCAGACCCTTGTAAATTATTTTTTTACGAGGATACCCTTGAAGATATGAGAATGATTTCTGTCCGCTTGCTCTAAGCAAGATCAGACCTATTTGAATCTATATCTAAAAGTTTCTCATTCCATACAGGGTGTGTATAAAAATTCTTCAAAATTAATAAGTTAATAAATATCAAATTTTTTTATTTTTTACATAGAACCACCCGGTTTTTTCTATATTGATGTATTCAAGGGTGATACATGAGGCAAATTCATGTATTCTTGGCTCGTTCTCAATTCAGTAACGAAAATTATGTGAATAACAGCAAATAATGTATATGTTCTTGTAACAACTTTGTCACATAATAATTTAAAACCTCAAATATCTCGGAAACGACTAAAAGTTGAAATAGGATAAAATTTGATTTGATTTTTTTTACAGACCTTGATAAGATAAAGAAGAATACTTTTTTATTTCTTAGTGCTTGTATCAACGGGTCAAAATAAAATTTAGACCACACCTGCATATCTAAAAATTTACAGAAAACATTTAATATCTGGATAATGGCGAGGTTTAGGTATAGGAAAGTATGCCTGAATTTGCCCTCACAAAAATAAAGAAATTTGATATTTATGAAGTTAAAGTTTAAACACTTTCTATACACACCCTGTATGAAATGTAAAACTTTTCAATATGGATTCAAATAAGTCTGACCTTGCTTAAAGCAACAGAACAGAAATAATTCTCATATCTTCAAGGGTATATATACTGGGTGTTCTATTTAAAATAACAAAGTTACAGAAAATATTTTAATTACAAAGATCGTATCCGAAAACCTACACGTAGAAATTTTCATTATTTTACTATGAGTATTTTGCCATATACAGATAGTGTTAACTCGTCGTGGGATACCCTGTATAGGAAATCAAATTTTTTAGATCTTTCTTACTAAATTGATGTAAAAAAGCCGTTTCCTTGTAATCGTGGCTTGAACATTGATAAATTCTTCCAATTTATCGTTTCGGTTCTGGATTTTTCTAACTACCAAATATTTAACGATTTTAAATAGTAATTTCCAAAGTAAATTCACTCTTTAGAAAGTTATTCGACCTCGAATTTAAATTCAAAAGTAATTTATCGCTTTTCTTGCGTTACACATGATTTTTTCCACTTGCTCAACAAAGTTATAACTCAAATATTATATAGAATAACTTTTGATAAATATTTTTGAAGAATAAATCACCTTCGACACCCAACGAGTATGAGGCATTAATCTCGCAAAAAAATAAATAATAACAAATATTCTTGACAGTCATTTCTTGGAAGAGATTTCTGAAAATCATGATAATTTTCTGTTATTGTGGAACAAGTAGGAAAAATCATTTGTAACGCAAACCAAAATCATAAATTACTTTTGAATTTAGATTCATCGTCGAATAACTTTGAAAGAAGTGGATTAAATCAAAAATGTTGATAAACCTTTTTGTAGAGCATTGAATTTCCTCTGAAATTTAGTATTGAAAACCTTTGAAAAATTGATATTTCTGCTAGTTACAATAATCCAAAATAGAAATTGAAAAAATTAATCAAGGTACGATTACAACGAAACGGTTTGTTTTACATCAATTTACTAACAGAGTTTGTATCTAATAAATTCGATTTCCTATAAGAATAAACATCCCTAAAATTTTTTAGATTGATAATTGACTAGTTTTGAGTAAAAAATAGTATTAAGGACTAAGAGTTTCATGATAATTTTTTTCTTCATCATGATATTTTCACAGTATCGTTGGAAAAATATTCCCAGATGCTGGAGTTGTACTTGTTAGTTTGTGTTGGTGCAATTATTGATTCCCTTGGGTGTAGTTGAAAAAATAAAATAAGGAAGAAAACGAAAACAAAGGAGAGTACTACAAAAAGAAACAAGTAGGTAGAACAGATTTGAATAAAAAAGAGCTTAGGCTTCCACATTATATGAATTTTTGAATAAAATATGTTCTCTACCATGCCATAAACAGAAAATACAAATTTGCATTATTAGGAATTGCTGAAGATAACTGGGAGGACTTAGATATGGAAATCAAAATTAAAAAGATATTTAGAAGCTTACCGGCTAATTAAGATAGAATTTCTGAAACTGTTGCGTTGGTGATTTTTATACTGAATACAATGTTTATACCACCTGTGTAAACAGTGTATTGAGTAGATACAGATAGAGGACGATTTAGAATGGATACCGAGGTTTTATTTCTCGAATGAAGTGCATCGAAATAAAAGTGACTACTGAACCACAATACGTGAACAAAAGAACTTTTTTAAATTAAAAAATTTCATGAATATCGATTGCTAAGAATGTTACTGCCCTGATATCTTTTTTGTAAGTGAATTCGAAACATGTTGCGCATTTGGAGCCAGACATATTTTCTTGTGTTTTTTGAGGAACTCTAGCAAAAGTTCTATAGTATATTTTGCCTTGAAAGCGTTAAATATACAACCTTCCGGCTTCTCACGAGTTATCACAAGACAAATCATACATCAAATGCATGTTTCTGTTCTGATTTCTGTTCTGTTCAGTTCTGATTTCGCAGCTTCAAAGGCCTTAAATATTGTGTTGTCACAGCACAAATTTATTGTATCAAGTCGCGGAATAATCTGTATTGATGAGTGCTGACATCTTCAGTTTGATGTCAGAAACTTTTTAGACATCCGAACTTTCCCGAAGCTTATAGGAATTGAATATATATCATTCAATACCCTATACGCACCACAAATCACCGGTATAATCCATATTTTCAATCTACCTATATGGCAATCTGTTTATCAAACTCCCTAAGTTTTGGACTACAATATATTCAAATAGTTTTCCTATCTAGAAATTAACGAACAGGACTTGCAAATGCAATCTGTTTTCGTACACTCTCTGAACAGTTGCGGAGTTTCCACATAAGTTTCTGAGTAATACATGCAGAAGGGTATGTTCTCTGTGCTGAGAAACGCCACAAACTTAAACCACAAATTTTTAATGGCTAATTTGCATAAAGTTATGGTAATATCAGTTTCTGCCTCGATGATTCTCAGAAATATGTTTCGTTAGTATATAGAAGATATACAAATAAAGGAATATAAAGATCGAGGTTAAGAAAAAATAGTTAATTCATTGGTTTCCATAAATTGTGACCAGGAATACATCTAGAATAATCCATATATATATATATATATATATATATATATATATATACAGTGCTTTTCAGATAAAAGTATCCACCTTTAATAACTTTTGTAATACTGGCATTTAGAAAAAATCCAAAAACACGTCAATTTATGTTGGAAGGGGCAAGCATTATGGCTTATTTAAAATTACTGGAAAAGTCACCCCCTCACCCCTAGCAGCATCCCCTTTATTTTTTTAAATTACTTTCCATATTTTTCATGTAAAATTTGGATACTCCTCTTTGAGCTGATTTCAAAAATGTATAATACTTGTAGGTTAAAGAGGTTAGTTTATGAGATAAACAATTTTTCTTTTAAGAGCACAAATTTTACTTATTATTTACTTTCACCTTATTTGCCTGTACTAAAATGGGTTGTACAACAGTTCAAACTCTTTAATCTTTTTAACTGTGCTATTTATTATGAAGTTACAATAAGTGTTCAAAATGAGTACCATTCACTTCCATACAATGGAATAATCTATTATGAAATGCCTCTCTGACATTGCTTACTACGGCTGGATTTAATTGTCGACATTCATTTTCTATCCTCTCTCGTAAATCATCCAGAGATTCTGGTTGGGTAGCATAAACTTTTGTTTTTAAATACCCCCATAAAAAGAAGTCTAGGGGTGTTAAATCCGGTGACCTAGGTGGCCACTCCATCATCTGCCCCCTTCTACCTATCCAACGAGCGGGGAATGTTTCGTTTAAAAATTGTCGGACAGGCATAGCATAGTGTGGGGGAGCTCCGTCTTGTTGAAATACCAGTAAATCTTCGGAAAGGTTATCATCATTTTCTATTATTGTTGTAATACGTGGGTTAACCCCTTCCCTGAGTAACTCAAGATATGATTCACCATTTAAATTTCCGTTGATGAAGAAAGGTCCGACAATGTGGTCACCTAGGATACCACACCAAACGTTTAACTTTTGGGGATGTTGTGTATGGAATTCACGCATAATATGTGGATCACTTTCAGCCCAATATCTACAATTATGCCTACTTACTAAGCCATTTAATGACCATGAGCATTCATCAGAAAATCAAATATTGTTTAACAATTGTGGATTGTTATTGATAATTTGCGTCATTGATTCGCAAAACTCTAGACGACGATCAAAATCATCTTCATTCAACTCGTGCACCAACTTAACTTTGTATGGGTGGTACTTGAATTTATGTAGAACTCGGAAAACTGTAGAAGATGAAACACCGATCGCTCTACTTATTGTTGACAACGATTGGGGTTGTTGAGCCTCTAAGCTGACTTGCCCTAAAATTGCCACTTGGATTGCTTCGTTATTTACGAGTCCCTCTCGCTTATGCACTTTATTGCAAACAGACCCTGTTGTGGTAAATTTCTCCATCAGTTGAATTACATACTTATGAGTTGCATGTCTTCCGTCATGTAATTCGTTAAATATTCTAGCAGCAGTTCTTGCACAAATATTATTTTGGAAGTATAAACCTACAATTTCAATTCTTTCTTGTAAAGAGTAAACCATTTCAGAGAAACAAAATAAATAATGTATCAAATTACACTATCAATAGTGACTACAAATTCTAGTTGAGAATGTCAAACTTTAATAAAAAGTAGAGTTTTTTGTTGTTTGGATTTTTTAAGTAGAATAAATAGCACAGTTAAAAAGATTAAAGAGTTTGAACTGTTGTACAACCCATTTTAGTACAGGCAAATAAGGTGAAAGTAAATAATAAGTAAAATTTGTGCTCTTAAAAGAAAAATTGTTTATCTCATAAACTAACCACTTTAACCTACAAGTATTATACATTTTTGAAATCAGCTCAAAGAGGAGTATCCAAATTTTACATAAAAAATATGAAAAGTAATTTAAAAAAATAAAGGGGATGCTGCTAGGGGTGAGGGGGTGGCTTTTCCAGTAAGTTTAAATAAGCCATAATGCTTGCCCCTTCCAGCATAAATTGACGTGTATTTGGATTTTTTCTAAATACCAGTATTACAAAAGTTATTAAAGGTGGATACTTTTATCTGAAAAGCACTGTATATATATATATATATATATATATATATATATATATATATATATATATATATATGAATGAATCGCTGTTCATCAGTCTCGCTAAGATTTGATAACGGCTGGCCTGATTTGGCTCATTTTGGTCTTGAATTATTTGTGTTAGTCCAGAGGAGGTTTAAGAGGTTAATAAATATGAAAATGATGTGTCACAATTAAATTCCTGAACGTAAGCATAATATTTGACATTTGACTACCAACTAATATTTCGATCGATCCTTTATGTCGATCGATACCTCAGACAAAGAGTGCATTCATATATCTTTGTGAGTGGCGATTATCACAGACACAAAAAAGGAGCTGATTCAGCGTTTTATCCCAGATATAACGCAAGTTCAAATAACCATAATTAGATGAAGATGTCTGATATTTTAAATCCACTGGAATTAACTGGATCCACAACTCAAAATTTTCAGTTAGAAGTATGATCAGTTGTCATCATTAGAATAGGCTTTGATCTACAATCGTGAGGTAATTCACGATTACGTTGAAAACTTCCAACGAAAAAGGAATTAGACAGAAATTTATTCATGTAACTTTTCGCTGTTCATTTTACCCTCGTGTGTAGACCAATTACTCTAAAAATGTCAAAATTTTGACAACCTCGTAAGCATACAATTAATTTTTGTTTCATATATGAATTTGGAACCATTGTTTGAACCAAACAAAACCCTAGTATACGTTAGATATCAATAACATAGGTTAAAGACAAACATTTTTGAAACCATGATAATAAGATTTGAATGCCAATCGTGAGATAATTCACGATTACCATGAAGATTTCAAACCAAAAAGGAATTTGACAGAAATCTAGTCATTTAATTTGCGGCTGTTTATTTTGCCCTCAAACACAACTTTGTTTCTAATCATTTCATGTAGCTGACCTGACTTCAAATATTAAGTGATAATAAATAAACTTTGGGGAGAAGTCTAAAATCTTTTTTTAGCACCGGTTTTGCGAAATTTACAGTCAAAGCGTTAAATCTGTAATATTAAACTTTCGTCTTTGCGTTAAACTAAAGAGAAAGAATCAAAAAGTGCATATAGATCGTAAAAAATTATAACGTAGTAGTCTCACGAGTGTTTAAAGCTCGTAAATCAAGTCGAAAGTAGAAAATAATGTTCGGACGGCATGCGACTTTAAGTTCGACGTCGACTCGCTTCTTGCATGCGATGGCGGATTCTCAAGAGAAATAAACTCTCATCGACAGTTTATTCTGAAGCCAATACAGCTATGAAATACGATAATCGTGGACAAATTATTCCGTTGCATTGCATGAATTTATTTACCCGAAGTTTTTTTGCAATTTTTATGTTTAACGGCTTATAACACGCAGTACATTATTCAAATAAAACCGTCATACTTGCTTATAACTAAATCATATCATTAAATTGGAATCACCTCTTAATTTCAAGAAATTATGAAATTTTTGCTCTGAACCACAGCTTTGTGAAAGGATTTTATGGTTTTAACTTAAATTAACTTAGATTTTGTTTCCATACATCCATCGAAGTAACTTGAATTTTAATTCCAATCCATTATAATTTTATTGAAATAAGAAATTATTGGTTTTAAGAGCAAGTTTTCTTTCTTCTCCTTCCCAATTTGACACAAATATTTCGCTGGTAAGTGAACATCCTCATCCTCATATCTAATTTCAAAAATGTTGTAAATGATCTACGCCATGTGATTTATATCTTGTCAAATTGTAGGAGCTTTTTATGTTTTCTGTTACCATTGATTCTCCACCAGATATAATCCGGTAGCTTGTGGGTCAGAATCTTCATTTATTGTGATATAATATACCTCTTCTGTCCAGAGTAATTATTTTTGAGCAGTGATGTTCTAATGACTTAAAGATGATAATCTCTCTATATGAAGTCTCTTTCTCATTATACCACTCTCTTAACATGATATTTTGTTCTTCTTGTAGATGATTTCGATTAGAAATTGTCGTGAATGACCGATTGTGCAAATATCTAGAAACGATACAGCGGTCATTTCCAGCTATTCTGATCTTAAACTAGATCTATTCGTAGATTTCTCATAAACTGATACTGCACAATCGGCATGTGACATTCCGTGCGATTTAGGCATACTTTATCATCAGTTTCACTCGCATACGTTCGATCTTGCATGGACATTTTGCGGGCAAGATATTTGTTTGCGTTGGATGCCGCATAATTGGACAATCACCCAAAAAACTTGTGTAGATTGGTGTGAAGAAATGTTGAGAAAATTCAATCACTGCGCTCCAAAAGATATAGATCGTGGACAGCCGACGAATTTAATACTAAAAAACAATCAACTACATGGGTGTTCCAGGACGAGCCAAATCTAGGAAAAGTTGGATGTACCTCCATGCAAATGGTCAAAAAAAAGCTTGTGTCGATTATTGTGAAGAAATGTTGAAAAAAAATTCCATCACTGCACTCCAAAACACGTCTATAAGATCGTAACAGCCGACGAATTTAGCACTAAACAACAATCAACCGAATGGGTGTTTCAAGACGAGCCAAATACAACAAAAATTGAAAGCGCTTTGATGCAAATGGTCAAAAAAATTCAATCACTGCGCTCCAAAAGAAGTCTATAAGATCGTGACAAACAACGAATATAACACTAAACAACAATCAACTGTATGAATGATTCAAGACGAGCAAAATCCAACAAAAGTTGGATGCACTTCGAGCAAATCCATTCCATTAGACCAGCGGTTGAAAACTAATTGATTAATATCAGTCCAGCATAAAGGATTTGAAAACTAGACGGGAAAATGTTATTATTAAGAAACTTCTTTTAAACTCATTCGTTTGAAAGGAAATGAATTTAAGAAAATGACATCACTTACTGGTCGCTCTTTGTAATATATGCAGTTCTTGACGTAAACCACAACGCTGTTATTTTGATACTGATTGATTGTAATTCTAATGAGTGTCGAAACGTTCACTATTACAAACTCTTATTTAGTTTCAACTGTCTCGCTGTGTGCAATCAAATTATTGCATAGATTGGCATAGAAACTCTGTAATTGAAAAACTACGCAATACAATTTGTTTGGACTCATTCGATTTGTCTTAGCGAATGCCTCGTAAATAGATAGTAATCAGGGTCTGGTGATGGGGAAAACAGCAATTGAAACTCCGTAATCGAATGAACGACTTCATCGACAACTTTGTTACTGATAACCAGGGTCTGATGATGAAGCTGGGAGGTGGCCATAGGAAATACGTAATTAAACGATGCAACTCCATCGAATTTGGGCTTGTTTAAATTGTCTTGTCGAGTACTTTGAAACCAGATGGTAACCAGGGTCTTATGATGGAGCTGTAAACTGGCTATAGAAACAAAAAAAGTTGGTTCCGTTTGCTAGGGATGTGAATTGTGTCTGATTGATTAGATGGATGACCCAATGGTATGAAGGTGTGAATCATTTCATATCGCTACACAGGATACTAGGTCGAACCCTGTTGTACTGATCAATTTACAATGTACCTCAGGGGGATGGACCTTGACAACAACATGAACACAAGAGAAATCACTACACAAAGAAAACGAGAAGGAGAAATTGGAACGACAGAAGATGACTAATGAAAGTGATTTCCACAAGCGGGAACCATTGGAAAAAATGCTTAATCTTGAATTAAAAGTTGAAAATGGAATTTTTTCATCCTACTTTCTCTTGTTGTTACACATTTTTATTGACAAAATTGGTTATATTTCTTACTATAAGTAATTTATTCAAAACTTTTTAATCAATTTTATCAACAAATAATAAAACTCTGGGTTTTTTTCTTCAATTTATTTTAAGTTGATGATATGAAGCTTAGTGAAAACAGATTGCGAATTTTCTGAGAGTTTAATGGGAGAATTCTGCTAAAATATAACATTTAAGTAACATTGGTTTCATATTATGATACTTTCACTAAATTTAATACTTCTTCATTACTGTTCCATTAAGAGAAGTTGGTGTGTAATATTAGACGCCGCTAAAATGGATCCTTTCGCGATTTCTCCAGCGATATTTATGAAAACAGTGCTTTTCTCATTCTCATCTTCCAATTACAATGTTTAAAGTACTTACAGACCACTAAACCCGAACAGGAGGAAGCGAGGAAGCAATAAGAGTTAAACATCAACTAAAATCTCTATTTATATTCAGAACCTATAACTTAGCTCTAATAACTGGCGCAATCACGCAGACATATTCATTCTATAAATATCGATATAATGAGATCATTTAATTGGTTTATTTATTGATGATTGATTATTAAAAATCACTCCTCGTACAGAAAATCGTGAAATATATATAAGACGTACATTTAAAAAATGTACCGAAGTTTGAAAAACAATGTTTTTCATTTATGCTTAATTAATATCACTAAATAAGTCGTGTCATTCACTAAGAATGACATATGAGGTCATTCAAATGATCTAACGATAATATTTCAGGCGCATCCCAAAATACTGCAGCCATAACCTTCCTAACTGAACTTTGGTCACATCGGACGTGGTTAACTGCCTGTAGTCCATTCAAATGATGATCGTTTTGATTCCGAAGGGGAGTGATGGATCTATGTTCTATCTATTGCCATATATCGATGCAAAAAATCTGATTTTGCACGTGAAAACATAGCCAAACACTTGAGTCATCAACAATTTGTTGTTTTTAATCGACTGTGATTAATCTATTTTCAACAAAGCTTTGTCATGGTCTGATATATTTATGGTCTCAACTATTTCCGTAATTCCAATTCACGATTAGATATAGCCAATTTGTGGACTTTTTGATGTTTTCTGGTGTCTACCTCATGTGGGCGTTCACCACGACCACTTTCAAAATTGATTCGTTGATTCCAAACAACACTTTTGAAGCCATTGCTGGTATTGTGCAGTACTTTTTTCCATTAAGAAGAAATGATAAATTAACACACGAACTTGTTTTGAATCCATTGTTTAAAAAATATCAAAAGTAGCTTCACTTAAATAGTCGTCACTTTTTTCTGACTGATCGAAATGTCATTTGACACATAGTGTTTTGAAAGTTATTACTACTGTCAAACGTCATATGGATCTGACAATACCAGCGCCATCTTTATGACAGTCGCACGATTTATTAATTGATGTTTTGTCTATTGCTTGTTAGTTACTTTGTGTTTTTATGCGATGGCCAAGTCAATCTATGTTATTAAAACATAAAATATTTTCAATATTGATGTTATTACTATAACATGTTATTAAGTTTGAATCTGCTAGTATTTTTGGACGGATGTCATTATAAGTTAGCCCCTAGTTGACGTCTATTTGGTTAGAATAAATAACCTTGTCGTGATCCATATAAATAAAGATGATCTGATCTTCAGTTTGTTGAAGAAACTACTTCACACAAATTATACTTTGATGTTTTTGATCGAATGTGAGTAAACTTGGCACCCGCTTTAAAAAAAGCTTTTCAAAGATTTCTCTCGCAAATTCAATTTACGATTAGAATTAACCAATTTGTGTACTTTTTCCATTTTTTCTGGTATAACTACTTCAATTGGACAACCAGAACGTTGTTCCTTCGAAATGGATCATCACAACCATATTAAAAAATTATTATACCATCAGATGATATATAGTCTTCAAAACAATATATAGAACTTCAAAAACCTTTACCTTTGGAAAAGACGTATTTTTTTGAAAATTTGGAAAGAAACCATCACCAACAGCTCTAGACTACAATAACGTGACATCTTATTTGTATATAGTAGGAGTAAAAAGCAAAACACTAGGTTTGAACCGGTCAAATACTTAGGGATATTGAGTTTAATTGAAATTTTCTCAAACTTGGTACAAGTTTGGAGTAATCTGATCAAGTCACAATGGGCAAAAAGCTTCAAAACCACCAACCCATTAATCAAAACTACCTCCGAATTATTCGAAGGTACCCGAAGAGGAAGTTCTTGGTTAATGATTCGTAAACTTGATACAATGATAGTTCAAAGCACGCTAAGTGCACTGAATATCATCTGTCTATATTGATAGGAAAAGTCAAGCTAGCATTTCAGCTCTTCACTATCAAAACTAAATAAATTTCATTACGGTTGTGGATCTCTATCGTTTGTGATGCTCAACGTAGACCCCAGTGGACCCATGGTGGTCCACCTTGACCTCTTCAGGAATCAGAGGTCAAGACAAAAATAATCGTACTATTACCGTCGAATTAAAAATACCTCGACGTACCGTGGACTGCAACGTGAAAAAATTTACATCCACCAGGAGCTTTGACGATAGAAAACGTCAAGGAAGGCCTCAAAAACTAAGAATGTTGCATTTAAAAGTATTGTATATACTACTATATATAGTTTCTTCTGTTGCAGGATAGTTAATGAAAATTAGCAGACGCATATCCCAAAAATCCGACGCCAAACCTTGCTTGCAAATGAAACGATCTTTACCCTTTTTGGAGTCCATTATTTTGACTGTCAACCACTGCGATGCTGGTCTCTTATCCAGAGTAAAATATAGTTCAGCTTTTATATTGATTGGATTGAAGCCTTTCAAATTTGTGTGAAAACAAGATAAAAATGAACCATAGAATTGATATCATATGTAACTCTGATGTAGAAAACATTCGCGTTATTAATTTTATCGTGTTTTCAAATGAACTTAAATTAGAGAAAATCTTTTAGTAGTGAAGCAACTGGAACAACGATAAAGCAGTATAAACATTAAATGCTTTCAGTACTGTAGTAATCTCATCAGCAAACATCTTAAATATACCTTAATTCCTTTCCCGTTCTTTGATCATTCTTATCAACGTTTTGCACTGAATTAGGTCACGTTATTTTACCAAAAGGTTAACAAGTCCCACAGGCTTCGAATTTAATCACTTCCATTAACTTTATATCTTATAAAATCAACATGCAACTATCGTATTTTTCAATTTTATTGAAAGCAGTATTTAGGAAACATCTTGAAGTAGTTGTAAAATGTGAACGTGATCACGATTTGAATATAGTTTCTGTTATACGGGGTCATTCTTACGAGAAGAGCTCTATATTTTCTCAAATATAATCTTCTAAAGGTATTATAATCCAATGATATTAGATTATGTTGATAAGCATATAAGTCAACAAGAAATATCTTTAATAATTTATATCCTAACCGAAATCCCTTAACAAAATTTACTGTTAGTGGATTAGTAGAAAAGTTTAACGAAACTGGTTCAGTAAAAGATTAATCCGCAGAAAAACTGAAAACAAATCTTTAAATGTTTGTGTCCTGTTAGAATTTTAACGACTAGAATTGTCTTTTTTGAATGTTTCATGTACTGATGCGATGTTCTAGCTCCCCCAACGGTTTCGCAAATTTACCGCCCTGGATATAGTTACAGTCATATGGTTTGTAAATCTGGATTTTCTAAATTTTCATAAGTTTAACCAAAAAGGTTTTTGTTTACTATGAAACTTCTCGTAAATGTCCTTCCAATCAAAATAAATATCATTATGAATAATTCATTATGACTTCTCTCGCTCAAAAATAATGGAATGAAAACTTATTTCCTAGCAAGTTTCATTCAAATTTGAAGTATTAGAACACCGCTTCGCACAGTCATAAATCAAAAGCAGAGAGAAAATTAAAAACGAAATAAGATAAAGACTGAATTTCACATTTCGCCGTCAGTCACTATGATAGTTGAAAGCAGTTACACTGAGAAAACTATGTTGAGTACTGTAATGGTGACAACTACTAGACACCTAACCTAACCTGATGGGACCACATTATGGAGACTCTTCGAATGATGGGCGTATCAGGATGCATGCAGAGAATGGTAGCTTCCTACCTCATCAACAGTATCTTTATGTACAATACAGAGAGCTGCCTAAATGAATACAAAATCACTTAAGGGGTACCATAAGGTTCAAGTCTGGGGCCATTCTTATTAAGCTATTAAAGCTGATTTAGGCGACGTGAACGAGGTGGCCGTAATAATAGTTACAAAGCACGTTTTACTTTTAATACGATTTGTAGGTGGATTAACTCAGTTGGCCTGATACTAGCATATCACAAAACAGAGGCGATGCTAATTACGAGCAGGAAACCCGTGGAGACAATCGAGCTGCAAATTGGGGAATACGGAATCACATCCCAACACGTTACTTCGAAGTGATGATCGATGCCGAACTGAACTTCGAGCAGCAAGCATAGTTCGTAACCACATTCTCTTGAAGTGTGAAACCATACGGAGCTCCAGAGCACTACAGAGTGTTAGCGGAAGAAATATGATCCCTTTATAGGAAAAGATCAACTACACTGAGCTTAACAGAGTTCAGGTGATATGAGCGAAGAGGTAACATCGTTGACAAATGTTATGGGGCGCCTATACCAAGTCAAGATGGACTCACCAGCTTCACCCGTGGTTGGATATCTGCCTTAACTGAACATGAAGATCCTCCGGTCCAACCAGTGCAGGAGCCAATGAAATTGCCGAGCATGTATACTTCACCTGCCCGCGCTTTAATAAGCTTCGTCGTACCTGGAAAACAGCACTTCTAGGAGGTGTCACGCTTGAAAATATGTTGGAAGCTCTGCTTTCATCAGAAGCTGCATAGACGGCAACAAGCACGTTCGCAGCTGAAGTACTGAAAGAACTACGCGCTGAAGAGACAAAAAGGATGAAGAAATACAATCGGGATAGTAGAAGTAATAGGAAGGTTGTATAGTTGGAGCTCCTGCCGCGAAGTAGTACCTAACGGCGTTTCTGTAGGAAAAGAGGGGACAGATATAGAGGTTATTAGTTGGTATGGGAAAGACTTTAGAGTACAAAATACCAGGCAGAACAGCAATCGAAAGTATTTTCCCCACCTCTTAAAAAAACACACCCGACTATAATTTCAATCGAAAATATTAATTATGTCAAATTCAGTCTCTAGTATCTATTTATTCCTTGTTTACGGTCGGCTACTTCATTAAATATGATTCTTCCAGTCTTCTGCATAACTGTTTAACCGACTTCCTGTGGTAACATCCAGTTGTTTTTCTCTTTCAATATATAATAACTCTAACTACTAGCAGAAAATAATTCCAAAAGCATGGAATAGAACTTTGCAAAAATATATGATTCTATTCCCACGTGGTACTCGCTGTTTTTCCTAGTATATTCCTGATTCACCCACATTTGAAAAAAATCAATTTCCAATTATTTTTGTGAGTGTAATTTTCCCTCTATCGTCCCTAATCTTTCACTTCATAAGGTGCGGAACACACGACTAGAGGGGTGGTAATGACATTATATTTCATAATATTAATTATCCCATAGGGCAGCCGTCAACACCACTTTGATATTTGTTACTATTTACCTTGTGCAGGGTAGATAATGAATGGAAATGGGTTCTGAAATAGAGGGGAATGGCTTGAATGCCAGATTAGTTGACTATCAGGGGTTGGAAGATATGGGGAACATTAAATATCGTTAAGAATGATTACTCAGTTTTTTATCACCACGTGGTATTGGAGAGAAGATTTACATAGAATTTGCAAAAACACAAATAGTAAATCAAAATTTAATGGGTAACATACGAATATATGTCGTCTTCAGTCGTTTTTTTTTAATTTGTTACTTTCTAATAAATCATCTAACAAATTGTTTTTTCTTAATCCAAATATTTCGTTTCTGAGACGAGTAGCTAAAACACGTGCTGACTAATTTTTTTCAATAGGAGACGTCCCAATATAATTGAATTGTCGAGAAAACATACAATGAGACATAATTGTTTTTACAGCTCATGATGATACTTACAAATAAATTAACACGAAACGTGTATCAGTGTTTGGCAATTTTTGTATAGTTTTGTATACAAAAATTTTGTATATTTTTTTTGTCGTATTGATGACCTTTTAATCTATTTTCTAAATATTGAGATGTCTGCCCTATGTAGACAGCATCACAATCGTAGTCATGTTTATAGACGTATATTACAGATATGTACAGGTCCAGGCAAAATGGGCGCAACACCGAATTTGTAGCTCATTTTGACTTTTAGGAAACATTGCCTTAAATTATTTTTTTGTATACTATCGAATGGTTTTTGCTGATTTCTTGAAATATGACGTCTTCGTGTGATATTTTAAATGGATCACCCTGTAAGGGAAAGTAGTTACCTTTCGTGTGTGACAGCACGTGATGTTGGAAGCTAAGTGCTAGGAGTGAAATAAATAATTAGAGGGAGCTAAATTTGGGGAATAGAATGCATGAGGAAGAAATTCAAACTATGCGCTAAAAAAATTTTTGTTTGGACTTTTGTGTGCATTACATTCAACTTACATCAATTAGTGTGCAATTATTATGAATCATCATTTCAACAGAACAAAAATATCTTGAAAAACGATAAGCTTAACTGTGCTATCAAATCTTGCACCTTGCGTGTTTATGTGTTTATTAGGATGTAATCAACATAGGAAAGAACAGGATTTGAATCTATTGAAGCTGTGAAGAAGATTGTATATTTTCTGAGAGATCTAACACTGTTTAAAATAATGTTGAAGGCTCTGAAAAACAATTTTTTTTAGTTCTCCAGGATAAAATCAAAATTGGGAAGAACAGGATTTGATTCCACTGAAGCTGTAAAGAAGAAGACTGTATATTTACTGAGGGATCTAACACTGTTCAAAAAAGTGATAAAGGCTCTATAAAAACAAATTTTCCAATTTCTCATTTCTTCAGGATGAATTTAAGATTGGAAGAAAGGATTTGAATCCATTGAAGCTGTGAAGGACAAGATTGTACGTTTTCTGAGGAATACAATACTATTTCAAATAATGTTAAAGGCTCTGTAAAAACAATTATTTCTTATTTCTCCAAAATAAAATCAACATTAGATAGAACAGGACTGGAATGAATTGAAGCTGCGAAGGAGAAGATTGTATGTTTTCAATACTGTTCAAAATAATGATAGAGGCTCTATAAAAAGAAATCTCTCTTATTTCTGGTCGATAAAATCAACATTGAAAAGATTGTATATTTTCTGAGGGATCCAAGACTGTTCGGAATAATGATTAGGGTTCTAAAAAAACAAATTTCTTCGATTCCTCATTTCTTAGACTCTTTTATATGTTCCTAAATCGACTTGAATCCAGGTTTTAAAAACAAAAAACAAATTTTTTGATAACAGTCTCTTTTCTAAAGAATACCAGCCTCTTAGAATATGGAAAAGTCTCATTATTATAAACCATAAGAATAGAAATACTAATATACTTATAAATATATTATTTCTAATTATTATTGTATTCAATTTGTTACTCAAATGATGTAAAGATCTCTACAAATAAAAAATAAAAATTGTTGAGCCACGCACTTTATTCGTCCGCACCGAGCTTCTTCTACTTGTTGCGAAAGGTAAAATCCACATTGAAAGAAACGTTATTTGAGTCCATTGCAGTTGTGAAAAAAGCAGACAGATTTCCAGCACTGTTGAAAAAAATGGAATACTCGCCAGCGTGATTTTTGTCTATAATCTTTGTTTTATTCAAAATTCCTCTATGAGCATGCGATGTTCCATCATTTGATAGAATGAAGATAAAATTTATGATGTTTTACTACACTTACATATTTTCTTCTTTAAATGAATTATAAAACTCCAGAATGAAAAAGAATCCCCAATAAATGAATATTATTCGTTGGCACGTATATGATATAGGGTGTTAAAGTTAGTTCAAAAAAGGGTTGCGTGACTAAAAGCAGTAACGCTCACGAAAGTTGGTAGATTTATACTCAACTCGTAGCATAACTTTCCTATTATCACTGTCCAAGCGAAATACTACAAAAACCGACCGTAACCAGCATGCATTCATTACTGAAAGTCTCAAGAGACATATTTTCAGGTGACAGTTGTCACCCGATAACTCATTTCTCATAATTTACTTTCTATTTTAAGTTTTTATGCCACTTTTTTATTCGCTAAGTAGCAAATTTGCATACATGCCATTTTAATTTCGAATTAATTAACATAATTGATGACAGGTTGTAGAAGTAGTGACTTTATATCGTGATTAAAATTTTAGATGAAGGTCAAATTTCAAAGTGGCAACTAGAAATCTGTGTGGCAAATTCGAAAAAATAAATTACTTTCAAATCTTTGACACATGAACTGGATGCAAGTCAGTTTCCAATTAATCGTAATTTGTTTTTGAAAAATTATTTCAATTATATTATCTTAAAAATGTTTTTTGAAGCAAAAGAATTTTGTTTACTGCAACTCATATGATAGATTTTATCTAATACATTCTGAAGAAGAAATAGAAATATCGATCTACATGCGAAATTCAAAATCAAATAGCTGAGAATTAAGTTAATTCTGTTATCTTAGGACTTGTTGAAAACAATTCCTTGAAATGGGAACGCTGAGATCAGTTTTCCAAGAAGTGCATTTATCCACCTTATCAACAGTTTATTGTGCCCTTATTGAGTCGCATCTCCGATGCGCACTTCCCTTCTGAGGTACGCGTCGTGCGATTCAATTTAAGCGAACCTTCAAACTTCAAAAGAGAGCTGTTAGATATATAATTTACTCAGACTTAACATCAGGGCTCACTGAAAGATTGATAATTCTGACTCTTTCTTCTTTACTCATCTTTGAATCCGTTTGCCTGACTCGTAAGCACACTTCTCCTATTTCAGAAAGGTCACTGCACACACTATCCACCTAAGAATGTAGAGCACGGCCTTAACTTACCAACTCCACGTTCAGAATTAGTTAGGAGCTCAATACTTTATAATGCAAGAAAATGTACAATCACTTGCTAATTTCCAATCAAATCGATGTCATCTTTGCCTACATTCCGCGATAATTTGAGATCATATTTACTGGAAAGTGCCTTCTACTCTGTAAACGACTTCTATTCTAATAATTTTATTTAACTCTTGATATACTATATACTGGTTTAATTTTTTATGTGTGTTCTTCAGTTTTTAGAAGTTTTTGTCTAGAAATTGTGACAATTTTTTTGACAGAGAAAAAGCATTTCTCCCTCTCTCTATTCATTCTAGCGTACACTACCAGACAAAGTTTTTACCCACGCCATAATAAATTCATTAAATGTCAAAACAATATACTTACCAAGGTTCTCATATTGTCAATAGATGGTGGACTAACAAACCAGAAATATGAGTTTAATAATTACCAGGAGATTTGGCGATAGAAAACATTCAGGGTGGTCACAAAAGACCATAACTGCTGAAGATAAATGTATTGTTTTGGTCTGTAAACGTGATCGACAACACACGGACCCAGAAATAGCCGCACACATCAATGAATCTGAGGATCTGCCTTTGGGTACTTCTATAGAGAAAAGGATATTAAAAAACGCAAATAATAAAAAGGTTTCTAGTCTAAGTCTACCCCTCTAGTATCTCAATGACTCCCCTGGATATCCAGACTTCAAGACCAAATACAACTATTACTCAGAGAACCGGACAAAATTGGAATTAATAACATCAATACAATGAAAAGAGAAGTGATAATGAGTTGTTCTGGAGTCATGATAATAAAGTAAGCATTCTATGAAGTTAAAGGGATTTATGAAGCAGATGGCTTGGAAAAAGGAAGGTGCGGAGATAGGATGACGAAAAAGAAATTCCTACTGTTAGAATTATTGAAATCAGAATCGAACATCGTGATAAAAAATAGTAATTGCAAGATATTCAAAGCGACTTGGTTTTTGATCTTCCACAAAATACTCTGTTCAGAAAACCATTGCAGTAGCCACTGGACATGGCGCAAGATCTCAACGGACAATTATTACAAAGAGTATAGAGAAGAAGCAATTAAGAATCTTATCTGCTAGTACCTGAATTTAACGCAAAAGCGACGTCAAATGCTGAAGAAGACATAGAACATGGTTTGGAAGAAAAAGCAGAATTGGAAATAGCAAAAGTTCAAAGCTCTATTTTTATGTTTAATAATAAGCTATATACTGAAATTAAAAGTCATGATACATTACGACATAACGTTTCGCACACGTTGTATCGATTAAAAGCCAATGGCCGCTCTTCCGGTCAACTGTCATCATAGTGACTAACAGTGTCCGGTCTAGAATCCCCTTGGTGACTAGTGAAACAAGGGTCTTGCTCTGGTTCGCATGTCTTGGATGAGGATAATTGTTTATGAATGTGTTAATGATATTAATATCTCATTTCACAACATGACTAATGGATAAATTATTGGATAATATTCGAGCTATCCATTTCAGATTATGATCGAAAAATAAAGAGTAAACTGCACGCGATAATATTGAAAAATGCGTGTGGAAATCGGTACGTGCATATCTGATGGAAGGATTAATACAAACGGTGAATATATCATTGTTCTAAATAATTTTTAGGCAGGGATTATTGGATATGAATTTGAGACCTACCACACTATTATTCCAGTCTCTATCGAAAATTGTATAGTTAATACGAGGGTGTTTTAAATTTTTGAATAAACGCGCGAAAAATTTAGTTTGGAAGTGGTTGCACTGGATGTTACGGAGTGTGACGAATATTCGGAACCGCGCTATCTTGCGTTTTAGTGTATTAGCTATAAGCCAGAATGATGTATAGCTCTTTCCAACACAGTTTTTGGCGGTCTGCTGCTAGAACTTTCTTTACGAGTTCTACAACCTCTTTACACAGTTCTGGAGACTGATTACATTTCCGATATTGCTGCAAGACAACACCAGATCGCGTACAGTTCAGCATACGATGGAAATGTTGAGTTAGAAAACACTGGAATATCCTTCATGTAGTCCTGATTTGTCTCCGACTACTATTTATTTGGACCATTGGCAGATTGCGAAAGCAATGCGAAAGTAGAATCCTCCGTGGGCTAATGTTTACGTAACATTTTTACGAAAAAAGCATTACACATTGATGTGTAATGACACCTGCGGATGTAGTACCGACGTTTATCAACATCCCCAGATCGACAATGGTTCGTTGCTAACATTCGTTTTTCTTCGTACGTCTAACCAAATTTTTGGATTTGATAGTCGACTCAATCTATTCCTTCTTCATAAAGTAACAACATTAACGGGTGTACAGGGGCTATTTCTAGAGACATCGTGAGTAGCGGACAACTAATCAAAAGTGTTGACAGTTCCTTTGGTCATATTATAAAATGATATGAGTTCTTCAGCTCACCGCTGGAGGAATACATCTCATTATTATGGTATAACGTGCACATTTTCATTTTTTTAGATCTATAAAGGACATTTTAAACATAGATTTAGAGAAGTAATGCTGTCTTGTTTTGACTGCTGAGAGCTTACTAGGTATTTGTCTTTTTCATGATAGCGCCTAGAGATATCAGTCATAGCTCGTGTACCAATTATACAAAGTAATATTTCTGAGTACATACTATGTGCAAAACAACGATATTCAATATCTATTGGTTAATTGCTTATCCTGTAGAATCTATCAGGATTTGAACCAGTTTATGAAATGTTTTGCTATCCACCGAGGCAAATACTTTAGAATAATTTGGTTTATAAAGTATTATATATCTCCCGAATCCATATTTCCTCTGAATACTTCTAATTTATCATCAATATTATAGAAGATAGGCGGAGAAGTAATAAATACAATTCGCTTTGCCGATGATACGGTGTTACTGGCAGAATCAATTGATGGCTTGCAATCCTTGCTTCAATGTGTGAATAGGGAGAGTGAAAAAATGGGACTCTTAATGAATACAAACAAGACAAAGTTCATGGTTTTATCTAAAAACACAATCAACAATTACCAACTACATCTTGATAGAAGACCAATTGAGACTCAAATATGGACGGAGAAATCAAAAGTAAAATTGAAATGGCAAGAAAGACATTTACCATGTATAAAGCTCTGCTATGCAATAGAAATCTATCTCTAAGCCAAAGATTAAGATTTGTACACTGCTACGTATGGTTCGTATTATTATATAGAGTTGAAACTTGGACACTGAAAGCTCAGATAACAAAAAAACTTGAAGCATTTGAATTCTGGCTCTATCGTAAAATTCTAAAGATCTCATGGACTGCAAGAACAACAAATGCAGAAGTGCTAACCAGAATAGGCAGAGAGCTATCACTGATGAGGACCATAAAACAAAGGAAAACAGAGTACTTAGGTCACATACTGAGAGAAGACAAGTATACTCTTCTGCAAACAATTATGCAAGGCAGAGTAGATGGTAGACGGGGTGTCGGGAGAAAGAAGAAGTCGTAGCTAAGGAATGTAAGAGACTGGACGAATATGATTGTGCCAGAATTGTTTCGCATAGCAAAAGATAGAGAAGCATTTAAAGTAGTTGTCGCCAACATCCGTTAGGAGAAGGCATGGAAAGAAGAAGAACATTATAGTATTTGGATAGCTTATAGTACAGCTGATAGTTTTGAACTAACCTATCGAATTCGGAATTTATTGGTGCCAATTCAACAACTCATCTCATTGCGATTTTGTTTTTTATCAAACTTCAAGCAGCGTAATAAGAAATGAAACCACTTCGTTAGCACTATAGCCCTGAAAACGTTCATCGTCTATCCACAGGTCTTAACCTTACCTAACCTATCCAAAGTTTTTAGTTCTGATGAACTTATAGACCCAACTTGGGACTTGTTTCTATATTCTGTGTACTTTATCAACCGATTAGTCCATTCCACTAGCATTCATCATTATGCTGTTCAATCTCTTGGAAAATTGCTCCATCTCCATCCCCATCTATTTCAGTTTCCGCATTTTCCTTTTGAATCTACAATTTCTAGGATTCTAGTATCTACTTCAAATTATTTTTCCAGGTATTTCTTGGTTTGCCTCTTGATCATAGAAGTATCCATTGTGTTATCTTCCTCACCATTCCTGTTAGTTTCTTTCGCACGATCAACCCTGTCCAACTAAACCTTTATGCGTGTCGTCATTTGACAAATCTTGAACTAACGACTTTATATTAATGGAATTTATCATTTTCATTAAGGATGTTTGCAAAATATCAAGTTTCCTGTATATTTGTCTAATACTCAAGTGTATATCGTCAGGACACAAATATCTGAAGATTTGTTTTTAGTTGATGCAGTTTTTTGCGTCCGGATTTGGATGAATCTTTCCCCGAATAAGTTTCGTTAATGTTTTAGTAATTTACTGATAGTAGATCTTGTTATGGGTTTTCGGTTAGGATATAAATTATTAAATATACTACACTTTCTTGTTGTCTACAGCTATCACCATATCCTTATATCATTTGAATTGGTCTATTTGGAATGAAAAAGTCCATTATTTATCTGGAAATAGGAAAGATCTGACAACAATGTAATACCCCCAGAATACCGGCCGTATTACAAGATCCTTGTACATAAAAATCGTTTCTGAGATTATTTAGGCGTTCCATACTTGAAACTCGCTCTGTATGTAAGTTATAAAACATTAATTAGTTGAAATAATCAACGTTGTTTTATTCGAAACTAAGTTACAAACTGAACTTATAGTATCCGTTGGCAATAGATCTAAAATTTGAGTCCATTAGAGAACCCAGTCATTTGTAACTTACCCTAAGTCTACCGAGATATTATTAACACAAGTTCAAAACATACATTAATCTCGGTTTATTCTATAAATGCCTTCAATTTCACCCATTAATCGGAAAATTAAGCTTCAGCTCAAGTTCTCTCCTCTCCAGAACGTAGCGCCGAGTTCATGTAGAATGTTGCTTTTAGCAAAGGTAAATTACAACCGGCCTGTTGGTGATTAGTATGGAGGCGGCAATTCGTCGAGTGACTGTTACCAATACATTTCAATTATCAACTTAAGAACTCTAGTTAACGATCTATAGTGTGGGTGGCGCTGCAAGTAAGATAAAAATACGCTACATATTCTTATATTTGGCAGTAAGGGTTGATATTATTATGTTTGTTGAGCAATAGGAACAATTTTATCAAAATTATATAATTTCTATGCCTTTTTTTATTTGTTCACCTTCTAGATATAAATTCGTGCTTGTGTAACAGCGCGAGCTCAGTTTATAATTCCAAATCATAGTGAACGAAACGAAATATTAGAAAATAGTGAATATTTAATCATATAATTAGTGGTACGTTGATTATTATAGTGTATTTTGCACTCACAGTTATATTTCGTTAATTTTCAGTTGACACGTTTTGTCCAATGTTTTTGTCACCATCAGCTTCAATTGTGAAGGATGATGATTTGTTTGTATTCATGTATTCATGAAGGAAATAATGTTTGACATCTTTCTAAAGAAATCATTTGAGCTACGCCCATTTTTTTCTTGATAGAAATATCAATATAGTCATCCACAGCAGATGAGAATCTCCAATCTTCATGCCGTTTCATTATAACCAAATAATCACCTACTTTTGCTAAATAAGTGACATTGGAAAACAGTAAAAAGTTTTGACCAAGATTTCATAGACAGTACTACGTATTATTTGAGATTGATTCTTAATAGTTGATTGATCATAGTCATATATATTTCTACTACAATCAGTCAATTTATTGCATCTGAGATTACATAGACCTGTACAAAATTTGTAATGAGGTGATTTTAGTTTGTTGATCTCAGTTTCATATGGAAATAACTAGTTAAAAACCATTTGCCTCTCTATGCCATCTTCACATCAATTTACTTGATGTCGTTTTCAATTGAAAACTGGGACGACAACACAGCGAAAGTAACTTATATTCTGTGAAGCATACAAAACAATGTGAGGTTGAATGAAGAGGCTTCGACATGACGTGTTTGTTGACATATTTTAGAAACTTGTGAATGCAAATAATGAACCAGTTACTATAAGGCTGGAAATATTGCGCATGCGTTGAAAGGATTCCAATCATTTAAAATGCTTTCTATTTGAAAAGGTTATAAATAATTAGTGTAGATTTTTCTAGAAATGGAAATAATTGAGCATAGAGATGTTTCTTCCTAAAAAGCAGCAACCTAACACAAATTATAAAGCCACGTGGCACTGTATACGGAGTTACTTTTAAACTCGAAATTTTTGGCAGATGGTTGTGACGTTTGTTGAACCAGAATGTCGTTAAAAAATGGTGAGATTAATTGTAGGTCACGATCAATAAAAAACGTGTTATTCAAGTTAATTAACAGACACATATCGCTAGAAACGAGACGCTATATAACAAACCCTGTAACTATAACATTCGATTAAGTAATGTCGATACTTCACATTTTGTATGAATATTTTGTTCAATAAAATGAAAGAAAGTTGTAATAGTTATTTAAGGATCCATATACTCATGTTCACCAAGAGTATGTGAGAGAGTCGTATGCTCAGCAACGACATTCAAAATGATTGATTTTTTATGAGGTATAGGGAAAAACTGAAGAAAAGCGAACGCATTAAAAAAAGTTTCTTCTTAGGACAAGACATATTCTGATATTTCCTTGATCGCTATGACTGAAATTCATCGATAGCATTCACTAGGACTGTTACCTAACCTCAAAATTTGACTTGGAGTAAGGAAATTTTCGTCAGGAGAGGACAAAATCGTATAGGTGAAGGAAAGTTTAAGAAAATTAGAGCATTACTGTACTAAATATATCTGGACTTAGAAAGAAATTATGGAAATGTCTTCATAGGTCGGAAACTTTTCAGACGTTCCACGTTGTAGCTTAAAGAAAAAAATTTTATATAGTGTATGTTACCAGAGACTAGCGTAAATTGAAACGATTTTTTGTTTCGAATCATAAGAAACGAAATATCAAAATTCCGCACAATCAGCGTGAAAAGTTGATTAATACTATGGCCGTTAATACACTTTACACGGTTAAAAATAAAAAGAATGCTTCGCTTCAGAGTTTTATAATAGTGCTGCTTCTTTAATATCCATAAATTGTAATAAAATCTAATGGAGTGTGAGACAATTCGCCCAGGAAGCGTTTTAATTTATACGAGAAATTAGAAAAATCCAATACCAAAGTAACTTCTCATTTAAGAGAAATGCGAAAGTTTGCAATTTCGGTTTATCTAATAGACAGAGCTGTAGTAGTCGCAAATATATTTATAGAGCGCGAATTGTGTAATTATTTGTAATCAAGCAACTAATCAAAAATAATTTGAGATTTGTTGAACATTCACAATTGGGTTTTAGGTTTACGATGGTACAGGTCAAATGACATTGAAATTTCATCCTCAAACTAATTTGGTTACGTTTTAACAGCTAACATCAACTCTTTTCATCACTATTGGATTAAAAGGGGTTGAGGTGCATTACTTTTTGGTCTGGTCTTAGATGTGACTGGTCTAAAAACGATTCGACAATTGGGGCACTATTTAGGCAAAGTACATGTACAACAAAAGGTTACCAGTGTTTTTTCAATGATATCCGACCAAACATCACGATCATTGCTTCTAGTCTGTTGTATGTAGCATCCAGCCTACTAGCACTAACATTGAGGATGAGATAGAGTGAATCCCATACATTTAAAAGTAATATTAGATGAGCTATCGATTGAGGTGAAGAGACCTTATGTGCTGGACCATCAGTTGATATTTTGGGCTCAAGATACTCGATAAGTGACAACAGACAAAGAAGAGTCTGCTTTTTGAAAAAAATGTAGTTTTGCAATGCTTCTTCGGAAATACCAGTATATTAAATGAAACAATATTTATTTGGCTTAAGATAATTATTATTTCGTGAGATCAGATATTCGCTCCAATTCAACCAACCGGCAGAATTAATTGGACCAAGCGTTTCATAATTTGGAAAACTTATCTATAAACTAAACAAAACAATTCTAAGAAAACCATCTCTCGTACTACAAACAACAACGATAGAAAAATTAACTTTGTCTAAAAAGACAGTCAAAATTCTAAATAAGTTTGAGAATGGATAATTCAAACAATCATCATTAACATCGTGATAAGTTTTGTTTATTCCAGTTATGGCAATACGCACATTGTCAAAGACTTCTTCTTCTTCAGTTGACTCTTCACTGTCTTCATATTTTCCTTATTGCGTGCTTCTTTATCATCAAATTTCTTACTTTAACCTGAGTTGTATTTATTTGTTCCATCGTCTTCTTGATCGGTTTGCTTGATTGGATAGAGTAGAAAGTTTTAGAGAATCATATTTCATGTCCAATTTTTTTTATGTCATCTCGTATTTTATTGAACCATGAAACTCTTCAAATAAGTTCCGGAGATGTTTCATTTTTGTTATTTATCACTTTCGAAATCAAAATTTATTGGCAAGATTCCAGAGATGATGCATTTTCTTCTCAAAAAGATACGATTCCTTGAAGAAAATTGCAGTTATGTTTTTTCTTGACAGAAGCGAAATAACTTTAAAATTACATTCAAACAAGATAAAAAAGTGATTAGTATAAATTGAACAAATAAGACTTGAATTGAACTAAAAATTAAACACTACGAACTAATGTTAGCAGAACTTGTTTGAGGTTCCCTTGGAAATCAACTTAATTCTAATATCTTGAGGTTCTAAAAACTTCAAATCTTGATTTTGTGCTTTAACCACCAAACTGCATTTCAGTCAGGACTTAAACCGTACACCGTATTCATCAGATCTATGGGCTAATATTATTTGTAATATTCAAATTGCTCAGAACATCTCTAGAATAAGTGAACATATATTAGGTCAGACAATCCTCTTTATAATTCAACTGAAACCGAGATCCTTCTGTGAATCTATTCAATAGCCACCAAGATCTTCAGATTCCTAAGACCAAAGAATTGATTGTCAACTGTGATGACATTAATAAGTATCCGCGTCAATGAAATGATGGTAAAAATTTATTTAATCATTCCATCAGTTTTAACATTGTTACTTTTAAGACTTTTACACGAGTTACAACTGATAGTTTTTTTATTGAGTTGGGTCACAAGTTTGAATTAACGAGAAATAAAACAATTGGTATACGAGCTTCATGTCGTGATCCAAAAAGTATATATCGCAACACGTCCTGGTGGCACACAGGGCTAACTAGGACTAAACTGCAATCATAAATACAAAAGAAATACTTCACAGCTGCAAAATAATAAACAAATAAGCCGGTATTTTTAAGTTTTAACTTGTCGCCCTCGTATAATATGAACAACGGATACAAATACGTCTCTTAAAATGTATTTTTCGAAAGTTTTTAGATAAGTCCAATGAATAATTTCCAGGAAACTCTCCTTGTGTTCATTTGAATCCCCAATTCGACCCAATTATCTATTTAACCAGTTATACGAATGTAACTGAATCATTGTTATCTCTGGAACGAGTACTTCCACTAATTTCGCATTCATAATACGTTGCCACCGATTTCTCACTATATCCAACACGAAAATAAGACAGAGATAGGGAAACTTATTGATTCAAATAATCCGCCTACGGTTGGTGTGATGCCCTTCGGTTAGAACAGATATCCACAAACGTGACTTTCCAGTGAGATTAGCGCACGGCCGAAGAGCGGGTGCATGTCTGCCGGCTGACCCTTTAAATTGATGGTTCAGTCCTACAAGAAGTCAGCAATATGGACAATAAATTTCATCGATTAAGAGAAATATGGTAGCTGGGTTGTATGCGAGGAAGATTTCTCGCGATTTTTGGTTTATATTGCTATTGCTTATAATATTTATCCCATTTGGATCGCGTTATAGTCCACAAGCGGAGTAATGTCTTGTGGAAAGCGAAGATTGAGGTAGAATACAAATAAATATAAACGATACACCTTTGCAGACATTTTATTACTTTTTGTATAGATGCTATCAATAACCGCTGTTAATTTAGGTTTCTATGTACATGATTATATTCCATTTTTATGTAAGAGAGGGTGAAAAAACCTTATTTCCAATACTAAGTAATGTAATAATCTGAAATTTCTCATGTTTATAAATAAACCAGAGCTTAAATAAGTCTCTGATTTGTTATAACAAGTTAAGACGAGTTAAATCTATCAGTATATGGTGAAATCATGAAAACTTCTACGTTTGGGTTTTTGGGTACGATATTTTTAACTAAAATATTATCAAGGATGGTTCTACAGGAAATCGAATGTAACTTTGTTATTTTCAATAGAACACCCTATATATTAATACATTTTCGAAATGTACGTGAAATTTTGGTATACTTTTGTCGGGAAACTTTTTTCGAAAAATATATACTTTTTGAAGTATTGATATTTTTGCAGACCCTTATTATTTTTTTTACGAGGATACCTTTAAGGATATGGAAATAGTTTCTATTCGGTATCTTTTAAGAAGGTTGAATCTATGTAGAAAAATTTTTCATTTTATACAGAGTGTGTATAAAAAGTGTTAAAAGTTTAACTTCATAAATATCAAATTTCTTGATTTTTTAAAATAGACCCACCCAATTTTTTCTATTTTAATGCACTCAGCGGTGTCAAATAAGGCAAATTCATGCATACGTTTTTATACCTTAATCTTACCGTTATCCAGATATTAAATGTTTTTTGTAAATTTTTAGAGATGCAGATGCAAATTTACACAACAAAATTTGATATCTGGATAACAAAAGGTTAAGGTAAAGAAAAGTATATGAATTAGCCTCATTCTTCACTCCTGAATGCATCAAAATGGAAAAAACTGGGTGGTTCTATTTAAAAAAATGAGGAAATTTGATATTTATGGAGTTATACTTTGAACACTTTTTATACACACCCTGTATAAAATGAAAGATTTTTCTACATAGATTCCAATCCGTCCAACCTTCCCAAAAGCAACCGAATAGAAACTATTTCCAAATCCTTAAAGGTATCCTCTTAAAATAATAATTTAGAAGGGTCTGCAACGGTCAAATTTTTTACAAAAAAAAATAATTCAAAAAGTATGCATTTATCCAAAAAAATCTTAAGACAAAAGTTTATTTAAAAATTTTACGTAAAATTCAATTAATGTATTAATATACAGAGTGCTCTATTCAAGATATAAAAGTTACAGTTGACTTCCGGTAGAACCGGAGGTCGGTCATCTAAAAACTCCAAAGTAGAAATTCTCATGATTCTTGTATAAGTATTTTTCCATACACACTCTTCGTAGCACAACCTGTATTATAAGCTGAATAAAACAATATGAAAAGGTTTGGACAGGACAAAAGCCCTATCTATCGAAGTTATAAGACATTGTATACGATTCTTTTGAGAATAAATAATATACAGGGCGTTGCATTCAAAATTGAAATAAAAAAGTTGGTAATGGCTACTGTCACATGAAAAAGCTTGCTCAACTTCTTGAAAAAAGTGCATTTAAAATTAAAATTTGACGGCTGGAAGCTCTCAATTTATTATTAACACATTTATTTAGTTTCGCTGTTCCACACGGTATATTCACAACTACTAAGATAACAAGATATGATTGCTGTGGAAACCATAATCTAATAAATCATGTGATACTGAGACAGAAGTACAGCAAATGTTAACAAAATTCATTCTGATTTCAATGAATTTTTCGTGGATTTTTTCATGACTTCCAGGAGATTAGTTCTTGATTCCGGGCAACGGATTTCTTAGCGGTTTAACCTTTATTCATCTCAAACTAAAAGAAATGGTTTATGTGAATACCAAATATTCATGATTCTAGTATTCCAGGAAAGATAAAGTTTCCGTTTCGAATTAACTTGATCCTTTCAAATCATAATAAAAGTTGAGATTCGGGAATTGGGGTAATTACTCCAGAGATTATCCCTTCATATTTCAAGGCGTAATTAAAAAAGGTACAAAAAACCCTAAGTCATTACTTAAACATCCTTTTAACACATTATCATTTTGATACATTGTTGTAATAAATAAAACGCACGATACTTAATGAAATTAAAATACAATTGTATTAAACAAACAACCTCACAATGTGAATGGAAAAAACAGTTTTTTGATGTTATCACGAAATTTATCTTCATAAAACTAGAAACAATGTCGCATGTTGGAACGGAATAATTATGAGTTTTGATAGAAGAAACTACAAAACTTCCATAAAGTTGTTATTTCGTAGTTCCTGTAATATGTTATGTGCAAAAAGGGTGTACAGAAAAAAGTTTGAGTTTGTAGTAGCGTGACAACTAGCTAATATTTCCAGTTCTACTTTCATTTGAACAATTAAGACAATGGATAATTAAGTAGCAAACTTAGAGATACGAGGATGGTTCCAGAAGAACATGGCCTGACATAGTTGCTTGAAAAATACAACTACGCTAGAAAGTACACAATCTATACAAGTTTGAAGACTCCACGTTGTTTAGTACTTATTTGGCAGCCATCCAGTGAATTTGGAAAAAATTGGTCATCGTTACGTGAATCGATGAGTAAAATATTGGGTAGCAGAATTTAAGCGAGGCCCTACCACCATCGCAATGGTCGACTAAAAGAGGTGACTACACCAGAAATGTTGAAGAAGATCCACATCGTATATCAACTGGAAATTTGGACACGAGAAAGCTGTGCGCAAAATGGGTGCCATGTTTGCTCACAATGGAACACATACAACATCGTGGAGATGTTTCCATCGAGATAAAAAGTGAGTCTATCACTTCACACACAAAACAAAAGAACAATCAAAATAATGGTCTAAAAAGGGAAAACCGGCTCGAAAGAGAATAGAGACCGTTCCATCTGCAGGTCAGGTTATGGTGTCGATTTTGACAAATTATCTTGAAAAACGATGTTATGCGAACGTAGTGCAACGTTGGAGCGAAGAAATCAAACAATAAACGTTGCATTTGGCTAAGAAAATATTGTTTCATCAAGACAATACGCCGGTTCAAACACCCGTTATTGCAATGGCCAAAATTAGAGAATCGCAGTTTGAATTGCAACCTCATACACCCGACTCGCTAGACTTAGGCTCTGAGGGGCCTGTTTCCAGTCTTTAAAAAATGACTTAATGGTGTATGATTCTCCATCTATAAGGAGAAGATGTCGGCAGTTAATGTATCTTGACGATTCTTATTATAAAAGGGTTATCGAACTTATTGAAGAGATTACGTTGAACATTAAATAAGTTTTTAATCTATTTTCGTTGCCAGATACTTCTGGGACCATCCTGGTATTAAATTAGAGAAGAATTTCTAAGGAATTAACAGTAGTGTCAATTTACTGTTAACCTGGCCAAAAATTATAAAAGGGTTTGTAATTGTACAATGAAATGTACCTAAAACGTCTGCATTTCATAATTTTGATCTCATAAATTTAAGCAACAGTACGTTTGTTTCTGCATACTGAATAAACTGTTTCCACCAACTCTTACAACTACACTGTCTGACGCACGTTTCGATAACCAAATTATCGTCTTCAGAGACTGAGGATGAGCTAAAAAGAATGGTATATATTAAATCAGCTGTGGTGATTGTGACGGAAAGTATATTGGGCAGACTAAAAGATCTGTTATTTTCCGGTTTAAAGAGCATATAGCCTTCAAATCCGCCGCTCCAAGCTACAATCACCACTTTGACAAATATTAACTAAATAAAAGCAAATCGTTGTTGATGATATTTATTTATAACTGTCCTGGAAATCACGATTTCACGCAATATAATATCAATGACACATATCATTTCAAAGGTTAAGTACCTATAAATTATTTAAATAATTGGGTTATTATCCAAATAAACAATGTAATGATATTGTTTTATTAGTAATATAATTTACTTATTTCGGGTTATAATTCAATAGCTTCAAATAAATAAATCTACTAAGCGGATGAAAGCTGGAAAATATTAGCACGGAATTGGTGCGTGCTGGGAAACCATTTATGAAAATTGTGAAATAGATTTTAATTTCAGGAAACAAAAGTAAAAATCATGCCAAATGAAGGTTGTTTGGCATGATATTGTCTTGGCTGCTTTGAAATAATGATTAAAATATCCAGTGCATTTAACCAGAAATTTTAAAACTCATCCATTTCAGAATAGGAATGAATGAATTATCCTATCCAATTGTATACCGTTCTTTTACTTGTATGATTTGAGAAAAAAATAGTTTTGGATAGTTTGTATACAACTTTCATTATATATTTTTTTTTATTCAATACGATCAATATTTATAGAGGAGAAAATTATAAAAAATTGAAAAATTTTGTAGGTAGTTTAAACATTTCAGTGAAGCCGCCATAGTGCGTGACGTCATAGATATAAAATGAATACTGAACATTTGATAAAACCTGAAAACGATAGTCATTCTCTCGGTTATTTTAAAATAAGCCTTATTTTTATATAAATTTAAATTAATCTGATAAATGGTGTATTAATCGTGTTTTGTGGATGTAAAATACCACGACTAAAACACCTGATAATGCAAGGAAATTCGAGTATTTTACAACAAAAATGGTTTAAAAGTGCTGGTGGTTTGGAAGATTCAGCGAAATCTAATTATTTTTGTTGACAGGATCATTTCAATGTAAATAAGATTCAAATTTAACTTATTTGAATTTTTTTTTCAACTTCAGTTGTAATTACAATCTAACCAAAGTAGAATATTGAGTAATTTGATTGATTTTTATAGACATGCAGGGTTATCTTCTAGTTAAGATACATCAGAAATAAAAATTAACAACACTATACATTTTGATAAACTTCATGTAAATCTGTCTACCAAATATTCTTCTTCTTCATCGTATGCTAGACTTGTGTTTGCATCAATGGTGGTCTAGATGCAGCTTTGATGATGAAGACCAGCTTTCGTATCATCCAGTAGGTGGTAATTCTGGTGGGCGGGATGAATTCGGTTTTTCTTCCTTTCCAATCTTTACCAACCTGTCATCTCAGATTCTGTCCACGTGGTCTCTCCATTCCCTTCGCCGATTTCTCGCCAATCTCACTACATACTGGATCCTCGTTCATAATCTTATACATTATGATGCTGAATAAGATCGGGCTGAGGCTGTTTCCTTGTCTGATACCGCGTGTCTCAGGTATTCTACTACTCAGTATATTCTCCTTACTGAAGTATGTGTGATTATCGGTGTTCAGGACTTCGATCACTTTTATTATCTTGGGGTGAATCTTCCTTCTCTTCAGTAGGTAGAGTTGTTACATCCCTCAAACATACCATGAAGCATTTACTGTAGCTAGTAACACTCTATTTTGAAACCACTGCAGTATTTCTAAATTGGAATTGCTTGCAGTCCCCCACAGCTGGTTGGCGCGGGTGCAAAGTGTCGCAAGTATAGTTTTGTTAAACAGTAGTTTTTCCAAAGTTAGTTCAGTCTCCATAGATTCGCCTGTTTGGTATGCAGATTGACACGGATAAAGAGATTTCCACTATAGAATCCACTATAGATCTTCTTCCATGCTTTTAAAAAGAAGCTAGGAAAGATTGATCGATCTGAAAGATATCCTCCTTCCATGCTTCTGGTATGAAGGTTACTCCGCCCTTTCTACAGGCTCTTGTATGTACCCTAGCTCTAAACTGCTTCTGAGTTAGATCAAGTGTGGCAGGATATCTTTGAAGAAGAGCCATGAAGATTCCGTCATCTCCTGGTGACTTGAACGGTTTAAATGTGTTTAAAGCAGATTTTATTTGTTCACTTTTGCATACTTGGTTTGCTATCACTACAGTTTTTCTTGTAGTTTTGTCATTTTGTTTTCTGAGGCTAAAATGCTACTTCCATCAATAATGAATAAATACATCGCTCCAGTCGTTCTCCTTGGTCATTAGCGCCTATAATCTGACTAGAGACATAGTTTCACGTAGATCGTGTTCCATTTTTGTGAATACTTTTTCTTGTTATCAAAGTATCAAAAAGTTACTGTAGTCAGTAGCTTTTTCTCGAATACACAATCGGCGCTGATGACGTATTATTCCTTTGAAACAGCTCATGGGCGGTAGACTTATAATCTTTGTAAGTTTGTTGAAGCTAATCCTATCCATTTAAAATAAACATCATTTCATTTCTAATAAGTTGTATTAATTTTTTTTTTTGAGACAAAACAATTTTTTTTTCAATTTTTCATGCTTATCGTTCCTCGTAGCCACAACTGAGAAACGAGCTTCTCAATTGATTACGATAATTATTGAAGGTACTTGAAACAAAAATACTATATTTAGTTAAATTAAATATTTATATATATATATATATATATATATATATATATATATATATATATATATATATGGAATTTTGAATCATTCTTTGTTATTGATTTGAAATACCACACTGCAGATGTTATTTTTTTCTATTATGTGGTTTTTTTCGGTCGGAATTCGTGGCTTGGCCAGCCGTCGAACCGATACCATCAGAGGTAAGTGAAAAATTAATTTAATTGTTTGTAATAAACTTTTTTGTTTTGTTTTGGCGTTGGTTGGTGATGCGTGTTTCTCGATAGCGAGATATGCTGTAGTAACTCACTGTGTGACAAGCAGTGCCGCCCTTTCACCGACAAGAGCTTTTTTAATTTAGTGCCGAAGATTCGTTCTAAAATAAATGAAATAATTGATTCAGTCTATGTCATTGAACTTCAACGTTCAACTTTTACAATTCAATTGAAATTTGACTTTTCAGTTTTCTTATTTGAACGATTTTTATCGTTATTTCTTCTTCACTATACCTCTTTTCACTCTTCCGATCGTCATAGTATTAAGATTTCAGTTTTTATTCACCTTTTATCAACTTTTTCAACTCTTATCGCTCCATATTATTTTTCATTGTCTACTCCTGCTTGTGCTACTATGTCGTCTTTTCTTGTCTTATATTCTTTCGCTTTTTCCACTTGTCTTACCAAGCTTTTTGTTTTTCTCTTCATCTGTCCGTAGTGTAAACATCTAACTATTTTTTTTTCTTATTGTTTCTGCAAAACTACTTTAAATCTTGATAAATAATAGAATACACTTAACTAATTTACTTATGAATATTAGTTAAATAATTTCTGTATTAAGTAGATTTTATTGCCGGATTCCCTTATTAACTTGTTAATTTTTTTACTACTGAAGACTTCTAATTTCGTTGCTTTATATTCAACATTCAACGTTCTACTTTTTGTGCCAAATAAGTCAAGGCTACGTCCTCCATAATATTCCTCATTTCTTCAGATCCATACATTTTGTGAATGAACTGTAAGCACTTTGGTACCTCTACTTTGATTTTTCGAGTACTACTTGCGTTATAACACCAACTGCAGCACTAATAATTTCGTTAGGTACATTTTCAATCTAGTTGTAACTACTGCTTTTCATTATTTATTAGAATAAGCGCAAACAAAAACCATTTGAACTTTGAGAACAAAGATCTCAATTAACATGATGTCGAATTGATTGATATAAAAAATTCGGGACTGAGTAGATGACATAAAACAAATTTCCTCATTCGACCCCTCGTTTTTGACCCGGAACACCCTGTGTATTCGTTATATGTTATTGATAATTCACTTATCAGTGACTTCAACTGCACGTATTTTCATTTAGTGTTGAGTATCTTTCAAAATATTCAGTCGTGTGTTCACTTTTTAACATTCCTTTCCCGTTTCACGATCCAATTTTACGAATTATGTCTGGATATGATAGAACGTTCCATTTAATGTCCTACATACAACAATTGTTAATCTCCCAGCTTTTATGTATCATGCGTGGTATGTTTGAAACATTTTCATTAAATAGAACGTACACAAATTCGATGCTGAAACCCGGCAATGTACTGCGATCACAACAAATCCGTTAAACTATCTCTTGCAACATTAATTTGCTGCTTTGATGGATCCAAATTTCACCGTCAATCTTTGTCTATCAAACAGACATGACGGCAGCCAGCAGCGCCGCTATTATAGCTGATTCTCGCCTAACGAACTAAAACCGTTAATAACGGCTCTGTTAAATTTTGACACAACACTTTCATTTCTATCGATTCCGCTTTTAGTGCGATTGCCATTCCACAAATTTTAATCATCCGTTAAATATTCAAATCGGCTCACTTCGCATTAAATGTAAATCCTAGTTTGGATACACATATAGAATTCGTAGAGGACGAAATTATCCATGATTCGTTATCGATAGTTAGCAAAGTCTTGACGTATTTATATAGAATTCATTTTGATATTGAATCTCTTTATTCGTGTCTTTCACGTTCTTAATTTATTTCACACTATAAAATACACTTCACCAATTTACTTATGAATAACAGTTAAATGATTTCTGCGATCACTTCTACCATTTCATTGTTTTCACTACGACTATTCATTTAAAAATAACTAACTGGAATTACACAAATTATTTATATACCTTAATATGATTCTATAAAGTTCTAGAACACAAAGGAACAGAAAAAATAAATAAATAAATTTTAGAAATTATTAGGAAGAAATATTGTAAATAAACCTCCTGCCACTCGAAAATTATTTGTAAAACATATGAAATGCGCCAAGAGGAGTGGTCGAATTTTAAAAATTCCATAGTAGCTGTACAGGGCCGGCCTAAGGAATCATTTTCCGAACTTTTTCGTAACAATATAATGAAAAATTTCATCAATAGCTTGTAGACGATATTTGAGAAATTATTACAAGTTTCGTTAATAATTGCGGAGTGAATCTGTTAATAGATTAAATAAATTTACAGCGAGATTTCAAGAAAAAATTAGGATAGTATTGGATAGATGGCAGCATATATATCTACTTGGTTGTTTTGAATGTCTTCTCTATTCATGGCAAGTTTGCTGATAGTGGTCGAAAAGCTGTTTATCAGCAGGTTTACGGAACTCCTCGTGGCTGTGTAAATGCAAATTTTCTTCTCACCAGAAACAAATATTCATATTTCTCAGATGTGTAGCCATACGGCAAATCTGGGCACGCGAAGTGTCGATGCGAAATAATAAGTTTTTCACGTTTTTTCAGACGCGGCCTTTCTTTAGAGAAAACTCTTCAAATTGCATCTTCTGATGAACTACTAGTTGACTTAATGTGCAGATGGTTCTCCCTTCTCAATTCATTCTTTGATTATTCTTTTGCTTCGAGCGTGAAGTGATGTATAAAATTTTTTTATATTTCTGTGAAGCATTGCCAAACACTCAACAAAAACATCTTAACAACGCTGTTTTTGTTCCATTATGAGCAAACGAGGCACCCATGGTGCGCACAGCTTTGTCGTGTCCAAATTTTCAGTTAAAATGCTATGAACTGCAATTTTTCAAATGCCTACCTACTAGTACCGCTTTGTGGATTTTATTCAACATTTCTGGAGTCATCATCTCATTTCGTCGACCATTGCGCCGCTGGTCCTCGCAGGTCGTACGGCCTCGTTTAAGCTGTGCTACCCAATATTTTACTGTTGATTACGAAGGAGCAATCTCAGAGTAGAATCTAGTTCAGCTTTCACATTGTATGTGCTAAGGACTCAAATAAAAATAAGATATAACTATTTTTTATAATGTTTACAATACTGATTGCTGTCAAATAAAACTAAACAACGTGGTGTATTCAAACTTGAAGCATATGATGAATAAATCGCGTACTTTCTAATACAGTGGTATTTTTCAAGTAACTACCGCCATCTCTAGGGTGGACCAGGGACCTTCCTCGTACAGAACACTGTTTAGAAACGCATTTTTAATTGACGCAATTTCGTACCTATTTCAAGATATTTTCTTACTTTTTGAGACAATTTAAAAGTTGTTTATCATGGCATATTTCTGGATCCACCAAACAACAGAAAGTGAGTTAATGACGTTGTTAAGTTTATAACCGCTTATTTATCCGTCGTAACTATGATCAATTAATGATTTCAATTGTCTATTCAAATAATCAGAGTTTTTTTATACTGAAAATGTAGGGTTGTATGGGACACCTGTTACAATTGAAATTCGATAGTTTTGTATACGGTTATAATATATCAAACTACCGGTTGCGGGTACTCGAGATTTTATATGAAATTCCCACGATCAATTAGGTACTTTCCATTTGTGGGTTGAGGGTTTAACGTATAAGTGCTACTATAGCACCCTATAGGGTTTCATATTACAGTTCAATTCACATTTCCCTCAACTTACTATATAGTTGAATCCTTCGAAATATTTGTTTTTCTGGATATCTCACAAATATTTTTTCAACCAAGAAAACGACCATAGCTGTAGATCTTCAAATATAGTTGGACCAAACTGAGAAATGTTCTCAATATAGAAATAAAATAACTAAAAACTTAATGTAAATGATCTAAAACCGTGAAATGTTTTAAGGAGAAACTTCAAAAAATTTAAAATTAGTTCTGGTATGAAGATTTCTGTGCACTCTTCAGAGAATATAATGGGAAAAAAGATGAAATTGATCTTCTTAATTGCAGTCAAATCGATAATGTCATATCACTATTGATAATTTGGTGCTTCTGTTGATGCCAATCTCTAGGAATCACTGACTTTGAGGCAAAGTTCTTCCAATTAAATCTCCAGATTATTATTATTGTTAATAAGAATTCTAGCAATGCTTCTCCATTTTTCCTCTATCCCACAGCTCAATATGCTTCTCAATTCACGTGGGTTTTCCTACTGTAAACTCGGGTCATTGCCCCTGAGTTTCCTATGTATTCACTATTCTGTCAACTTGTTCATTGAGTACCTTGTAGCATTCCAAAATCAGCTGTAAAACGTTGGCGATGCTTTACAGCGCTATATATTACTGCCACTTTAGTGACTGTACAGATGTACAAATTTGACAGAATTAATGTCAGATTTGATGTCAAGATTGATATCGAATTTGATGGAATGGATTTGAAGTACTGAGGGATTTGTTTATTCAACAAAAATATAACAATAAAACGTGGAGAAACTAAAATTTGTTAATGATTAATTGAAAAACTAGTTTCATACTTTTATGCAATGAATATCAATTTAAAATGAATATTACTTCACCGATATCAATGTGAAAGTAATTTAAAACGAGATCTATGGCTTCAAATACTTCAGGAGAACCAGAAAACTGTTCAGCGGAGAGTAGTGGATAGTGGATAGGAAAAAAGAAAAAGAAACGGTTCACCTGGACTCATGATCGCAACTCCAAAAATGGTATCTTCATACGAAGAGAATTATATTTATAGAAGAAACCGCACCACGCCTCAAAGCGTGGTGCGGTTTCAAGAGTATGAAGAAGTTCAAGCAGATCATAGCATTTTTATTTTTTACATTGTCCTCGTGGCTTCCAACATATGAACACCTTTGAACATTTACGATTATTACCAAAGAGGTGATTGCAAAACAAATCATAACAACTGACATAACATTATTTGGAGATATTGTTAATATATGACAATAATTTCTTGAAACCATATTGAAATTGGATTCTGTTCAAGCTGGACGGTCTGAAATTCAACCATTCTACGTGGGTTCTAGGAAGGAAAATTTATGGGATAGATATAATTTTCTACTTGGTTTCTACCATCTTTTCGAAGATAGCCTTTTAAATACCCAGGAAAAGAGATGTTAACTGTTTCTTTCCATGCTATAGATGGCGAGGATCCACAACAAACAAAACGAATACGATCGATTATGATGTAACCCTTATTTGCTTTCAGTATTCCTGTACACAATTTTGGTAATCTCTTAAACGTCTATTGAATTCATTCAAATACTTTTTGCACAGCGTAGAAAAATGCTTAACATCGACGTCAAGCTGAAAAATAAATTTTCTACCGATGAGGCGCTAGCCAGACCGTACTACATTCTCCTTCAAAACTTTTTCCTTCAAAACTCCTCCTATTTTCACCATGTCTCCACTCTTCTCTTAGACTCAAAAACCTTAAAATTTGACCAAGCACTCTCTCCCACTCTTCATAAACTCAATTTTTATGTTCCTCATTCAACTACAGTCTCTTAATTTTATTTTGACGAGATTTCTTCAACGGAACCAGCTTCTCTCAATCTCCTTTTCATTGTAGAAGTACTTGAACTCTGATCAATAGATTAATTTATAAAGCATATAAAGTGTATATCCACTATAATTGACTTATTTATCATATAATTATAACAAAAACCGTAACAAATGAGAATGTTTTGGAATTAAATGTCTATTCGTGAAGGCATGTTTGAGATAAATGATGTCAAATAGTGATGTTCTCTCGTATTCATCCGATCCGTCACGAACTATTGAAATTTCCAACAATACAAACTAATATCCAAACCTGTATCCACATAGAGTTCAAAAGCGTGGAATAGTTATTGTCTATTCGCAATCAGCCGAAACTGATTAAGATGCTCATGAGGATACAAAGCCGAGAATAACCCTTGTTCTAATTCTCTATTCTGTTAGGGATCAAACATTCAGAGAAACTAGTCACATATGTCGTTAACTATTCATACATAATTTGCCTGGAGACTTACAACAACAACCTAACCTTATTTAGGTACATAGTTATTATTGAATTGGTTACGTAAATGATAGACGCTTTGAAGGATAACCAAATGAACGGACCAATTCGTAAGGAAAAGTAAATGAATCAAATAATGTTGATTACATCGATGTTTGAGCACTTAATGTAAAGAATATCCATAATTTTTGTCGAATTTTGCCCAAAATGGATTTATGATAATAATATACAGGATGTGTCGTGGAAAGTTTTGATTGAAAGTTATGAAGTTACTCAAACAATTGGACGCAAAAAAATCAGCTGGGTCAAAGTTGAAGCTTCCTTTTACAGAATGAGAATGATGTCGAATCGATAAGCTATTTTTACAAGTCCATTTTTACTAATTTTTGTCTTAAATTGATAAAACTGATGTCACGGAAATTTATGATAATGAAGAAATAAGACGCTGAAATAAGGAAACGACGAGTGAAAAATCAAATGAACTTCTTGTGATTCTACAAACCGAGTTACACTAGGTGTTCCACGACGAGTTAAAACTATCTTTATATGACAAAATACTCATGGTAAAATCATAAAAATATTTTCGAAGATGGTGAAGATTGTAAAAAATGTAACCGTTTCAGACACTTACAAATTACTTTTTTACGAGGATACCCTTAAAGATATGGAAATGTTCTGTTCTTTTGCTTTTAGCAAGGTCTGAAGTATTTCAATCTATGATAAAAAAAATGTTTCATTTTTACAGGATGTGTATAAAAGGTGTTCAAAATTTAACTTCATAAATATAAAATTTCCCAATTTTTTTTAATAGAATCACCCGGTTTTTTCTATTTCGATGCATTCAGGGGTAAAAAATAAGGCAAATTCATGTCCATTTTTCTATACCTAAACTACACCGTTATCGAGATACTGAGTGTTTTCTGTAAATTTCTAGAGATACCGATGCAAATTTACAGAAACTCTTCAATATCTGGATAACGGAAGGTTTAGGTATAGGAAAGTATACATGAATTCGCCTCATTTCTTATCATGCATTAAAATTAAAAAACCGGGTTGTTCAATTAAAAAAAAAAACAAAGAAATTTGATACTTATGGAGTTAAACATTGAACACTTTTTATACACACCCTGTATAAAATGAAATAGTTTTTAACATAGATTCAATAACGACTGACATTGCGTAAAACAACCAAATAGAAACCATTTTCATATCTTCAAGGGTATCCTCGTAAAAAATAATTTATAAGGTTATGCAGCGTTCACATTTTTTACAAAAAATTAATAATTCAAAAAGTATGCGTTTTTCGTAAAAAGTTTTCAGACAAAAGTATAATAAAATTCTACGTAGTTTTCAAAAATGTATTGATGTACAGGGTGTTCAATTTAAAATAACAAAGTTACAGTCGGCTTTGAAAATATTTTAGTTCATCAATCTTTCCACTACTATTATGACTTTATCAAACATTTCTAAAATCCATTAGAATCGTTTTACGGGACTATTTTAATCAGTTGTAGCAGTCAGATGTTGGAAATCTCGTGCTCGACTTTAGTGACAGTCTGCAAGCGCTGATCATTCGTCTGGACCTACTACAATGAGGCAAAGCAGGGAGAGCTTCACTGGCCCGACTATAGAAGGACGTCGGAGTGAAAAGGTTAAATGTGCCAAAGTAGAAAAATAATAAATGACATCAGCGAGATTTGAACCTGGGACCTTCCGCATGTGAGCCTCATACTCTAGCCACTACACTACGAAGACCTTAATAATATGTTCTTTACGCACCATTGCTCAAAGAATGTTTCTTCACGCATTAATGCTTAAAGTAGAAATTCACGTAATCGAAAATGTGTCTAAAGTCCATATTTTTGTACTGCGCGGTAGGAGAAAAAAATTATTATAAGAGAATTCAATATTCCATGGTTTCACGCATACTTCAGCTATGAAGTTTGATTTTCAGTTATTATCTAAAAATATTCAGAAATTTTTTGTTTGATATTTATTTGACCGTTATGATTTCTGAACTCATTTTTCTCTCATAGGAATTTTTGTATTCACTTTTTTTTCTGAAATCCTTCAGTGATCATACAGACATTTTATCAATATTTGATCATGTTATCTATCTAAAATGGTATAGAATATCTACTTCTACGAAGTTAGATCGATATACCGGTTTCGAGGGTTATATCCTTCATTCCTACTTCCATGATCGCTATTTTTTTGGTGAACAAACATCAATTAGCAGAAGGAACGCCGGAAATTCTCAAGGAAGTGTCCTATGATCTCATCTACACGACAGATCCACCAGCTAACAATGATGTATTAGCAGCTAAATATACAGATGACATCGCCAAACGCGCTTTGAAGCAAACGAAATGGAATCAGTCCAGGTCACCTTCACCAACAACAAGAAGCAAATGCCTAATAGTTACTCTAAACAATCAATCCTTACCACCACGTGATGATCCAAAAAAATCTTAGCATGGACCTGGTGAGGTGATTAACCTAGAGGAATCGCAAACTATTGGATTCGAAACTGAGGGATACTGATCTACAAAGCAATTTTCAAGCTCATATGGACCTTTAGAGTCCCATTATAGGAATCAGCATTCGAGTCCAATATTGAAATTCTGGAGCGATTCCAATCGAAGGTCCTACGGAGTCCCATTATGGTGATCAGCAGCCGACTTCCATATTGAAATACTGGAGCGATTCCAAGCGAAGGTCCTACAGAGTCCTATTATGGGGATCAGTAGCCAACTTCAATATTGATATTCTGGAGCGATTCCAAACGAAGGTCCTACGAATTATCGTAGATGCTTCGTGGTTTGTGCCAAACTTTGTCATAAGTCATGACCTCCATGTACCAACTGTTGAAGCGGAAATAAAAAACTTATCCATAAGTTATAAGAATAAGTTAAGCCTCCACTGAAATAGCCTGATTGTGCAACCAATAAATCAGTGAAAAACATATTCCATATGACCTAATTGGTAGGGTTGAAGGTTGGTGGATTCCCAATAACAAAATCAATGTATTTCTTTCGAGTATGTCAATTTTATGCTTATTGTAATAATTGTAATGTATTGCAAATGAAGCGAGTAGTAGAAAAAAATGAACTGATTCGAGGGTGAATTCGAATATCAATTGAAAGCTGGCAAAACTTTTATTACATTTCTCAGTGCAAAAATTACCGCTTTACCAAATTCAAACAAAACTTCATGAGTGGCCTTTTCATAAGAACTACTTTTCATTTACGATCATTATTTGTTCAACATCAGCAGAACGAACAGTTTTCTAAACAGAACACGAAAATCTCGTATTCACTTCATTAAATCTGGAAAAATATTTCGAATGAGTTGCTTAGCTAATAAAGTTATTTGCAAATGATAAACGCGCCTTCGCATATTTCAAACAGTTTGTTTGTTTAAATGAAAAGAGAGGAATGTTTGTTTACTGGATTTATATACACATTTTGAGGGTAAATTTGAAATCGGTTGGATGGTGATTTGATTATATGGATACTAGTTAATCCGGCAGTAGCACCAGAATAAAGATAAACAAAATGTTTTTCATTGTTTCGAAGTAAAAACGTAACTGAAAAAAATAATTTTCAATACCTTTTTATAGCTATTTGAGTTGATTTTGAATACAATAAACAGTGTGTAACCTCCTTATATATTTTAAATCTTGGTAAAAGCGTTTTCCTGGTTCATCACTCATACATGAGTTTTCAAGGAAAAAACTCGGAGGTGTTTGCAGAAAATGAATTTTCATTGACATGTTTTCAATAAATTGTTATTAATTTCTTTGTAATTACCACTGTTTTTATTTTCCAAAAAATTTTCAACAACCATTTTCAATGACTTCCAAGCAGATTTCTCTTCAACAGATACTTTTAAATTGAGAAACTTTCATAATTTCATAGTTTTTGTGGGCAAACAAATTTATCCTCTATCAGTTTTCCTACTGTGATTTCTGTAAATACCGGAAAGCATAAATATTTTTGTCCTGCGCCTTTACAATATTCTTCATGAGACTTGATCTCTTTTATACTTTATTAAATTAATTAATAAACGATTTCTATTCATGGGGTTAATCAATAAACACTGTCTTTCACGTTCTCGATTTATCAAAATAGTATAAAATATACTTAAATATTTTATATAATTCACTATCAGTACAGCTTATTTAAATTCTTAGATCACTTTCTATTTCGGTCTGTTCACTATGATTATTAAATATATACTAACTAAACTGCGGAACACAATATATATCGTGAAAGAATTCCCAAAACATGAAGAAACAAAACAAATAAATAGACTTTCCAAGAAATTCAATCCAAACAAAAAATGTGAATAGATCACCTGCTATAATAAAAAATTATTTTAAGCAAACATCGAATGAATTCCGAGTATTTCCCTTTCACCAATTTCTAAATTTTCACTACAATAAGACAGGACCGGCTCTAGGATCTATGTAGCAGTTTCATAGCTCTTTTCACAATTTACTGCTTATCTCAATGGTATGGTCAGTAAAACAGTTATTGGACTATATTTCGAAGAGTATACGAATGAACCCCACTCTATTTTATCGTAGTTTTGAATCATCACCCTAAAAATCCCTGCTTTAGATCTTGATAATTGTGAATTTCTCACAAGATTCGTTAATTGAATGTAGAGTATTTTCTTCAAGTAAGAACCTGTCAGAATTACTAGAAATCGATTTGAATTCAATATCATTTTCATTGTAATTTAGTATATTTGCAGACGGATTACATGTACTGAACACACTGTTTATACTACTACTACACCGTCACTCACAATTATACTGTACTGACGCGTGTTTCGATAACCAAGTTATCGTCTTCAGAGACTGCAGTTTACCTTCAGTCTCTGAAGACGATCACTTGGTAGTGTGAACACTTTGTTCAGTATGAATATCACCAACCAGCACTGTGGTGGATCTTTGCGCTTAATAACAGACGGAACTTCGAAAGAAAAAGTAACAATCATTTCCTTGATTACTAGGATCATGGTGAACCAAATGAGAGGTGAATGTTTTTTCTATTTATTACTGTCTAGTAGATAAGTTTGATACCAAAGTTGATTTAATCAGAAATTCAATCAATTTTAAAAGTTTCTCATAATTTTTCTTCGATCTCAAATCAATGGAAAATATTTTTATTTCCAGTACACTTTCCATTTAAACTTTTCTCATGAAGTTCATTGTATTATCTCCCGTATATAGTAACTGAATTGAATGAATATAATTATAGGGACTTGTATTTATGAAAATTATATTCAAAAAATTATTTCGATATAAAGATAATAACAAATTATTACGAATTCCTTCGAAAAAAAATTACATAATACAGGTGCCCAAGTAACAAAAGCTTATATTTCGACGTTGTACCTAACTTCCATGGAGAAATAAAAAATAGGTTTAAGATTCTTGTGTGGTCCCTTTTATTCATCTTCATATTTTCTTGTATATAGCGTGCGTGTGGGTTTGATAATCTCATTTTTAAGTAGCTACTCGACAAGGAAGTCAAGGGGCATTAGCATTTGCTTAGATATCTTATGAGGAAGCTTGTGTATTATCTTTGAGGTTAATTTATAATAAAAGCCGCTCTCGGAGGGTTTTAAAGTGATACTAGTATGAATGTTATGTATGATACGTTCGAAATGCAACAATGAATGTTTTGCTGAACCTTAATATGGAAACATAAAAAAACGGATCATTCGCAACAAACAATGGCATTGTTTTATACACATTGTTTCCAATTTAAAAGTGTTCACCTCCATTTATTTATTTTTGTTTTTCTTTCTTTGTTCGCGTCTCATTGAAGACGAAAATTATTTCGCATTGGGGTTGAATTTATGAATATTCAATATGTCTAATATATACATAAACGGGTGACTTCACATTTTTATAATATCAAGAAAAATTTGAAGTAACGACATCCTTCTAGTCTAAAAGATATACTGATAATTACAGGGTGGCTCATAGCTGGGTAACTTTTTTTGATATGCAACTCTTTTCATAACATGCAGATGCAGTTTCACTGAACTATTTGAATAAATGAACACTGTCATATCGAATTTATCATGAAATTAACAGTTTATATGAATAGATGATTATTTATTTTTCTTAGTGAGTTGAAAAGCTTTGTCTTATATTCACTCTTAGACCTGTTTCTAGCAACAGACCCTGATCTGTATAAAGTCACCGTACATGCACCTCTCGAAACATCAAACCACAAACTAATGAAACAAAAAATTGAAATCCAAATTTGGGATCTATCTAGTCCACGTAGACTTCGGAAGCATCTTCGCATATTCTTCGCGGCTCGTTTCCCGAAACTTGTCGTTTTTTGACCCACATGCGCGAACCCGACAAGACTCTGCTCCATTCGCCGGCTGCTCACTCGCTCGGTAGCAATTGCCACGGACTATAAATTTCCAAAGGTCAAAGTAGTGAAGCAACTGCTTTAGTAGTGTTTTCACTGTCGATTCCTATCGAAAATTAAATTTTATTGCGAAAACTATAAGACGTGTAAACGCTTCAAGAGCGCGAACCGTACTGTGAGCTCGGCGCGAACTGTACTGTGAGCTCGGCGCGAATCTGTGAGTGTGGACTGTTAGAAATCTTCGCGATTCACTATAAAGTATTTTCTTCTCTTATTTCTTTGCCTACCTTCAGATTTAAGTATGTAAGAAGCAGAATAGAACAGCTGATCGAAGAAAGAGAAATTATCCCTTATTACCAATTTATATTTAGAAATTAGCACTCGATGATCAGCCAAGTCCATAGAATAACCAATATCATAGAGAAATCATAAACTCAAGCTTTTGCTTTCAAAACAAAATACAGATATTCTCCAATCATACAAATCGGAAAGACATTTAAGAATCAAGCAAATAGTGTTCTAAGACAACAAAATAGGAAAAAGCAGCGAAGAAGCAACCAACAAGATACAAAAAGCAGTCCAGCTCATCTATGACTGAACTAGGAGATGAGAATTTCAACTTAATGGAATTAAATCAGTTCATATCAACGACACAAACAAAAGGATAGATCATATTTCAGTAAGAATAAATATTAATCTGACTACACACTTAAACTCAAAGAAAAAAGAACTTACAGACTTATGTTATCCATCTATAGGGATGCACCAAACCAAGCAACTTAGCAATAATCCAAAGGTTAAAGAACAAAGCACCAAAAAACATAATAGACGCCCCATGGTACATTCTTAATATTGACCCCAATAGGGGCCTTGAAATGGACCATAAAGAAATTAGCTAAGAGTCATGAAGAAAAACTATATCATCATGTCAATATCGAGGTTATCCAGCTACTTGATAATAATAGGGTTAGAAAGAAGATTTAAGAGGATCAATACTTGAGACAATTTAGTGTCTTAATGCAAAAGTGGAGCTTGGGTGTGTAAGTTGAAATTTAGTGTAATACAAAAAATGTTTACTTGGAATTATGTTTGCTTCAATTCCAATGAACTTTTGGTGTAGCCAAACGAAATGTCGGAAGTAATCTTGGCAGATATGGAAGCCGATATTCATTACTCTATCCATGGTATCCGTGTAAGCATTTTTGTTTAGAGGAAAAGCAGCAAGCAAATCATGGATGTAAGGTCATTGAATGAGTTTTTTGAGAGGCAGATAGATTAATTTTCATTCACTTTGTCATAAAAGAAGAAACTATCAACGACGAATATTATTCAAACTTATTGCAACATTTGACAACAAGAAAGTGTTGTTTCATACATCCGTCATGCAATGGCCAAAATTAATGAATTTTGACTTGAATCACTACCTCATGCACACTATTCACCAGATTTAGCCCCTTCGGATTATTTTCTGTTGCTAGACTTAAAAAAAACGGCTCAGTGGTCAAAGGGTATCAAACTTAATGAACATGTGAAAAATGTATTGATCTAAATGGAGAGCAGCCTCGTAATTTTTCATATGTAAAAACTTTCACCAAATAGGAATTTTCCGCAATTTTCGGCACAATTTAACAGCGGTTTTCTCCAGAATGAATGTGAAAAATGAATTTCGATTCCATCATTATTATTCAGCTTTCCAATTAGAGCTATTTGATTTAAAATAATCGTTAGAGAATAAAGGATCCACGAACCGCTCTACAAAAAGGATTTTATCAATTATTTCAAACAATTTGAATGCTTATCAAAAACAAAATTATTTTTAGTGATTTAATACTGATATAAAATTGTATACTATTATTAAAACTAGTTCTGAATAAATTTATGACGGGTACCTAAATGTATACCTGTTTCATTTTTTGTATACTGACTGTTTGACGGATGGACTTTGATACAAATATAATTCACAGTGGCGTAGCAAGATGTTTAAAACTTGGTTCATGTATAATTAATATCGATTTTGTAGAATTTGAACTGTATACAGATGAAAATGTGTCATCGTAGGATTATGATGTTTTCTATTGACTGAATTGTGTAGCTACAGCCTGTAAAAGTATGTATCCATCTCTTTTTCAAATCAGGATTCCCACCAAAATTCAGAAAATATTGCAACTCCATCCCTCGGAATTATAAGCACCCCCTCGAAAATTTTGAATGAAAAAAGCACCTCATTGGAAAGGGATTTTCGTCCTTTATTTAGCAATATAAAGTTTTCCAAATTTGGTGAAATTTTAACTGAGAAAATTAATAAATACCCTGATCAAAACATTTTGCAGTCTACAGTTAGTAAAATTAAAAAAAAGTTTTGTGAAACAGAGCATGTGAAAAATATTCAAAAACCAGGTAGAAATGCTTAATTTTCTGATGAAAAAAAGTACGATGTACTTCTAGAGATTGAGGAAAATCTGCTTAAGACAACTCGAGAACTTTCCGCCGTCTATGATGTCAGTAAATCATTTATTTTGAGAATTTTGCATGAAAAAAATAGCACCCTTAAAAAGTTCCGTAGGTTCAGGAGTTAAATGAAGATAATCCTCATAGAAACCAAGAATTCCATGCATTGATGATTAACGCAGATTCGCAGGTCATAAACTGAATAGTTTAACAAACAGAACTGTATATATTGGATCAGAGAAAATCTTTACTTGATAAGTGAGGCTCACACTCAATATCCTAAAAAAGTAAACGTTTAGTTTGGTTTAGTATCATTAACAATAAAATTATTAATTAATGGTGAGGTTTATCTAGACAAAGATGTTAATCATCCAAATGAGATCGATCTATTTACTAGCAGCAAAACATAGCTCCACCGGATTTTGTACGTACAGTTAGAAATTATTCAATTGAGGTCTCTTAAGAGCTAATTATTTTCCGTTATTCATTCATATTTAAGTACGAAGCATGAAAATATATTCTTAGATCATATATTGAGTTATTAATATATCTTTATAACCCAATTCTATTTTCATGTGAACATATACATGTATTTATTTTCGTTTTCCATTAATAAATTTTCTGATTTACGTGAATCGCATCTCAGTTTTAATTTTTTTAGATACTCCTCAAACCATTAACGTCTAAATCTTTCATATTACTGACAAGCCTGTCAAGTACGAGCTATTCAGCATTATCTAAAGATACTCTTGAAAATCGAATGAATTTCTTGAAACTTGCCATAAATACAACCTTCTGTATCTAACCACTTCCAAAACACATGACCCAAGAAACGAATATTGGTGGATGTGAGATCCATCAGCTTCCATGCAAAATACGACTGTTACCAATCGACCGCGACCCGTAGATGTCAACAAACTCACTTGTCTTTTACCTTTGGTAGGAACTATCCGAAGTGAACATTCAAGATTTTTTCTTGTGTCAATATTATAATCAAATCAGTGAACAAGTTAAAAAATTATTGACTGCCATTGCAATAAACCTTGATGCTGGTTTGCGGAAACTCAAATCCGGATTTTGCTTTAAAAAATTTTCAACCCTAACCTAACCTAACCAACCAATATCTAACAGCAATATTTGTATTATGATCGAAATGTGAGGTGAATTATTTTTTCGACTAGATTATAGACAAGATTTTTCGAAGCTAGGTCATAGAAATCCCTCTCCATGTCATGTCTTTAAGATGTAAACCCAGTTTTTTTCTTGTTTCTTGCTAAATATCTATTCAACAACGACCTAGTTCTTCCACAGTTGCTTTTTCTTGATCATTTGTCTCCTTATATAAGTCTAACCGTTGTTTTAGTGTAGTCTTTGGTAAGTTATATATTTTTTTATTTTTCACATTTTTGATAGCTTCTCTTATATTCTCCCAGTCCCATGTCTGTCTATCAGTTTTTCTTATATATTAAAACAATTAATAGAACAAAATTTCCATTTAACGATCCAGTTTTGTTAAGGCACTGGTTCATTATGCCTTTTAGGCGCTTTTGACTCAATTTCAAGGTTATGTATTCAACTTCCATTCTTTATATACCAAAATTAAGAAAAAATGATTGTGTCATATACAAGATGATAAAAAAATACGAAAAGAAACACAAGTCGCGGTAAAATTCTATTTTCACACGTGGCACGTTCACAGACACTGACCGGGGAGTGAAAGTATGATTAAGTAGATTACTCAAAAAATAGATGGCGCGCATGCTGCGTTATGATTCTTTTAAATGAAATCCGTAAGCTAAAAGTAGTGATGTAAAATGTATTCCAGTTATGTAGCAGTACAGCCTCTTAGAGTTGACTTTAAGGAGTCAATGAAAAGTCTTCTTTCTTCTGACCTATTTTCAGTATAATAAATCGTTCTCTATACAAAACAAATCAAAATATTATGAACTATGAAATTCACGATACGCAGTAACTCCAATTTTAACCGTTTCAAGCAGATTCTAATATTTCATCCTCTAGTCTTTACAATTTAACCAAATATCTTACGAAATCATTAAGCCCCAATTAATTAATCAAATGCGGTGTTTGTGGACTGACAGGGAGTATTTCTTCGTTCTCAAAACTGTTTGAACGCTTCAGCACCATGAACTGAAGAAGGCATAGGACATTCTTTGATATTTGTCAAACCAAAAGGCATTGCTGAATATTGCCTATATCCAGGTTAAATATGAACTATAGAATTCCTCAATTAAAGGTTAAATATCCTGTTTTTGCTTCTAGGTGTATATAAACCAAAAATATAACCAAATAAGTCTGAACAATTGACAAATTTGCGTGACATTTGACATGATTTAGCTGTCAACTAACTTCCAAAGGTGACACATTTGCGTGACATTTGACACGATTTAACTGTCAACTAACTTCCAAAGGTGACTCCGCGCAAATAATTGATGATATCTCTGAGCTACTCGTAGAATTTAACGGAAATGACGAAAACTGATATATCTCTGTTAACTTTTAATGTGTTGTTTATTATCATCATGGGGTTTTCAACAGAAATTTCGTCATGCTTTCGAATGTGAAAGCGTATATGGGGAACTGAGCAGATGCAATTTGCGTGAAAAGAAAACTGTATTCTCTATATAACTGAGTGAAAAAATAAAAAAAAAATAATTGGAATTAATATCCTGTATCCATTCATCATTAAAAACAATGCTCATCGACACTATCCGCGGATGTATGAAACGTTTTAATAGGAAAAATAGATTTTGTTTATGGATACAAAATAATTGGATATAATGGAATGTTTTCGATACGGATTATTCAACAGTTGAAGCTAATTTTCCAGAAATTGCTCTGTGTATAAATTTGATTGAAATTGTATAACAGAATCAAATAACCAATTTAAATTTATCGGTGAAGATTTATTTGTAATTGTTCACAGAAATTAAAACTGAAAAATATTTATCACGAAATTGAATGTTTTATCAAAGAGAATCGAATTGTTTGCATCCATTTCCAGTTTCCTTGAAATATTATTTTACGCATAGTAAAAAATACAAAGATGTAACTGATGCGACAGAAATCTGAAATCTTAGAAATGTTGAACTTCGAAAGAAATAATAAATAATATGATGTTTTAACTTCGAAGTATGAACCCTATTTGGTCAGTATTTCAACTAAAAACTATCGTTGACGTCAACAAAGAGAAAATGATGAACTATTTAACTCTTGTTAATACTCCAAAGCAGAAAGTTTGACTTAAATGAGACGATACGTGCAGTTATAGGATAACTAAAATACACGTGACTGTAAAAATACTCACTTCCATCAGGAAATCTACAGCTTTCGTCTGTATCCACGTTCCAACCATATCCAAAAGCTTTCCATTTGAGTGCAAACATTTCAAATGTAATGGTAGAAATTACCAACTTTAATAACAAATTGATAAGTGATTAAAAGTTGGTAATTTCAGATTATTTTCTGTTCCCAGACTTGAATAAATGTCTCAGTGGTCAAATGGATGTCGATGGACTGTAATAACAAATTGATAAGTGATTAACAGTCCATCGACATCCATTTGACCACTGAGACATTTATTCAAGTCTGGGAACAGAAAATAATCTGAGGAGCCTAAATCTGGCAAATATTAGTAGTATTAGATAGCAACTCAAACTTTAATTAGTTAATTTTGGCAATGGAATAATGGATGTGTAAGCATTGTCTTGATGAAAAAAAAATACTGTAAAAGCTCTGCAGTGGCTTTGAAAGTGTTATCTAAACTCTGCTCCATCGGAAATAAGCATTTACTTTTGGTTTGCTGTATTTAAACGTGGTCGTACAGACACTGATTATAGTGAACTTTCCGCACGTCCAATTGAGGTGGTTACTCCAGAAAACATCAGAAAAGTTCACAAATTGTTCATATTTAATCGTAAATTTGAACTGCTAAGGCCGTGAATATATCAGAAGTACAATTATGCGTGGAAATTTGACCATGAGACTGCTATTTTCAAAGTGGTTGCGTCCAGTCGATAAAAAACACCGTGTTGATGATTCAGAGCTGTTTTTGGTTATGTTTAAACAATTTTTTTGAAGAAATTCTGCTCTTGTCGATTGTTGCCAGCTTTTTTTGAATTGATTTTTAATTCGTATACGGGGGTAATCAAAATTCAATAAAAAGAAGTGGAAGTTTGATAAAAAATTGCTTTTTACTTTCTTTTTTCAATTTCTATTCTATTCTATTATTCCTTCAATTCTAATATTCAATAATTCAAGAAAGAAAGAAAAAAGAAATTTTTCATCAAAATTACACTCCCTTATATTGAATTCTGATTACCCCCCGTATACGAGTGAAAAATCAATTCTAAAAATGTTGGCAACAAATCAACAGGAGCTACTAGTAGGATCAGTTCTCATGAAATTCCTCGAAAGGAGAAAAATTTTCATTCCAAATTTCAGATAATAAAAAATTGTTTTTTGCATGACAGAAAAATGTTTTTCGTGATTTTGTTCTATATATAGTTTTTCACTGAAATATTTTATTTCTGTACTCATTTTGTACAGAAATCATTTTTTTCTACGGCTCTGTATACCTAAAGTTGACGTTCGGAGAATGAATCCTAATCAAAATTTATGAATAAGACGAGAAAAAAAAATTCATGATCCGACACATCAAGAGGTAGATATGAGATTTTTAAGAGGTTTAGTTGAGTGACAGAACCGAATTGAGAATAGGCAAGCATTCCTATGAAACGTCAGGTTTTAACTCCTTTTCGCTGATAAAAATCAGAATAAGGTATTTTTTCTTTCGGACGTGATACACTCAAATTCATAACATTCATTTTGACTTGGAAGATGATCGAATATAACGCTTCTCTATGAGTGAGGTTATCATGAAAACATTGAAAACAAAGAATAAATTGGATCGGGGTAGAAATTTGTTCTTCATATTGGAAAAGAACAATGAACGATATTGATTATTCCTAAGTTAAGGTCAACAAATATTGAAGTTAAAAAAATACTTTGCGATCAAAAAAAAAATAAAAATAAATTCCCATTTCAAAATAATAGCCAAAATATTTTAGCACTTTTCAACAACAAAAAGTTATATAATCTTCCTTGGAGTATTGCTCGCAGATTTCAGCTCAGCTCAGCTTCAAAATATACTCTGAGAATACTCGACTTAAGAAAGAAGAGAGCAATTTAACTTATAAGCGATCCAGACTAAAAAATCAAGAAAAACTGAAACTGCAAACAACAAACTTCATTCTATCAGCTATATTTGGATATCAAACCCACTGCGATATAATTAAAATTACAAAAGCCACAAGTTATTGAGATGTAGTTAATGACAATGTTTTCTTATATTCATCGATTTTTTAATATCTCTGTAATTTTAATCTCACGAGATTCGGAAACTCAGTTAAGAAACATTAAAGATGAATCAAGTAACCTTGCCGCTTGGAATACTTTATTCTCAGATTTTGGAAAAGTTTCTCGGAATAGAATTTAATCATCTCAACTTTTCTCGTTTTATTCCACAAACTGATGTTTCATCTAAGTTACAGAAAGTTGCAAAAGCAGTTGGATAAATATCAAATAGTTTTTTTTTTCATTTGGAAGTCGACAATAATTTCAATTTAAGTTTATAAAGTCATAAAAAGGAAATTATGAGGCTATTCAATTATTTTTCAAGCGAATAGAATATTCATGTGATACAAGTGAATTTTGAACATCGAATCTAATCACACAGCTTCATGAAAACATAATTATATTCTGTTGACTTGAATTTCAACCCTTCTGGACAATCTAGAATGATGCAGGTTCCTTTGAAACTCAAGAATAATATACAATTTCGTTTCATCACCTATTGCATTGGCAGCTACTTTTTTTATCTATTTCACACGACCAAGCTCTTAAATTTGATCTATTCCACAGTACAAATTGTAATTGCAAAATCGAGGGTACGATCTAGAATTCAGCCCAAGATGTTTGATATGCAAAAGTTAGTGAAATTACGTTCATCACTAAAACCTTATCTTCAAATCACTGGTATATTTTCAGCTTATACTATATTATGTTTACTGACCTCTAACACCACGTTGGTTAGTGAGTATTATTATATTGTTATGTTGTTATATTCTAATGGTAGTGTGTTGTGATTGAGTCGAAATGCACTTCCATTGATTTATTGTGTCCTACAGCTTACGATAACTGATTTTAATGACTTCGTTTATCAATTATCACAAGACAACAAAATGATAAGATTGTGAGTTTTGAACAGAATTTCTTTTGATGTCTTTCAAACTCATTTCAGTAAAAATTGGAGCTGAAATGCAAATACTGCAATACCTAGGTCAGACCAAGTACTTCTGGAACCATCGTCGTGTATAGAAGGATTATTATATTATTATGTTGTTATATTCTAATGGTACGTATGATGTGTTTGAGTCGAAATGCACTTCCTTTGATTTATTGTGTCCTACAGCTAACATCACTGATTTCAATGATTTCGTTTATCAATTATCACAAGACAACAAAATGATAAAGACTATAAGTTGTAAACAAAGCTTCTTTTGTATGCCTTTCGAACTCATATCAGTGAAAATTGAACCTGAAATGCAAATACCGCCAAAAAAGGAAGATTATATTATTATGTTGCTATATTCTAATTATACGTGTGCTGTGATTGAGTCTAAATGCACATTTATTGATTTAACCACAACTGAAATGATTTTTTTTTGTATAGAATCTGGAAAAAAACAGTTAGCTGCATTCAAAATAAGAAAGCTTTTATTGCTCACTGTCACATCATATATGTTTATTTTGCTACAGGCCTGCAAGGCTCATGACTTATTTTTCTTTTCTCATCAGTCTTCAACTGGTGGTTGTGCCACTCTTCTGTACGGGCTATAATTTTGTACTTTTGTAATTCGGATCTACCACTCTAATATCCTTCTATACTTCAGCCAACAAGTTTTTCTTTAGTCCCATCTTTTTTTTGCACTTTTTAATATGCCTTCGAACTTTTATGTATATTCATATTAATGGTTATTCATACAAATGCTCCATCTCTTTGTCAATTTTTCTTCTTTAAAATCTTTCATTTATTTTTATTCCTCTAAAAATTCTCTTTAATACCTTAACTTAACATGTGGTGTTGCCAAAAATCTTAAGTCGAAGAGACTGGAAAGACAGATCCACCAGACAGGAAACTTCCAAACACTATCGAACCATCGTCCAAAAATATCTATCCAAAACGTTTTTCCTACTGGATATTTTTTTTAAACTTACCTGCTTATTAACATCAAATCCTAGATTCATTTGAATGAATGGTTGAAACTATTGATTAGTAAGTATACTCCAAATGAATTCAATTCCTTGGCAATTAACAATTTGCCGGAGATGTCTATGATTAGTAATTTATATACATATAATTTCCAGATAATTTCTAGAAATTCATTTTCTTATAATCCTTAAAGTTCACAAAGTATTCACTCAATCATTCGTGTAATCCCATCATTTTCTCATTTCCAATGAATCATAGACCAATGCTAACAGAATCTTCTAATTTCACATGGCGGAATTCGAACCGGATCACCCTTTGATGTTGGCTTTGGATAAACAAATGAAATTATGACGAAACCAGCATATTTTCCAGTGTACCTTTGAACTTATCCAATCAGTGCGATTCTACGGTCATATTGGATTAACTTCATTATTTATGATTAAACTGAAAGAATTAGGAACTCGTTGTAAAATACCATTGAGGCATTGAAATACGTACTATATTTCATAGTACGGGGAACCCTAAACAACGTTTTCCCGTAGGGAATCTTATGTTTTCAATCGCTAAGAATATATGAAAATATTTTGAAAACGCAGTCAGAAGCTGTAGAAAATGATGTGAATCATCATCACTCCTGATGGGATCCATTAGGATCTACTTTATATATTTTATTCAAAGTGTCCTTTATTCTCGACTAGACACTTGAACTTCCATTTCAGATTACTTCATTTTTGTTTTATATTAATGTGGCCGTGAACAATCATAAATGTCCCTTGTCTACTGGTTAATCATAGTTTTTATTATATATAATAAGATTTAGTATTTAAGACAGTGATTATCGTCTCAAATTACTTATTTCTACCTTATATTGATGTGACTCTAAATATCCTTATCTAACGATGTTTAAATTATTCACTGTTATTATTGTATACAATAAGATTTGGTGTTTAAGGCAGCTTGTACACGTATAGTGGGTTATTAATAGTTTGACTTTTGTTGAGTACGATGGTAGTTTAATAATTTTTTTGTTTAATTGATGGTTTTTTTGATGTATTGAATTAAGTTATTGAACTTGTGAGTCAAAGAAAATTGTAAATAAAAATATAACAGTAACACGTTGTGCAGAAAAAATAAAAAAGGCAATATGGAACAAACAACAGTTAGATGATCATATATTGCGGTTCGGATACTCAAACATTTGAATTTTTAGGGAATAGCATTTTCTCTGAGTTTTCCATGGAAAACTGTCATTCATTGATAGTTGAGTGAATGATATCTATATTTTGGAGGCCTTTTTAAGTTTCCTCGAAGAAACTTACCGAGTAAAAACACATTTAGAGCCATTGAATGGCGTTGTCGAGAAATTGGAAATGTGAGACCCAAAAAAATGTATTCTGGTAGGCCAAGAACAACAAGAACCATCAGAAAATATTAGCGCAAGGAATGTGGCAAGACAAACAAATACGTGTCTTCTTCAAGTACTTGGAGGATACTTACAAATCAACAGCTACATCCTTCTCATTACAAACTAGTCCTGCCGGACGATCTATCGAATAGAGTGGATTTCTGTCAAACATTACGAGAAAAGTCAGCCCCAAATCAGAACTTTTTAGATTGTATTCTTTTCAAGGTCGATTCCACTTTCACGTGACAAAATTTGAGTGGTGATATGTACCTGGATTTTTTAAGCAATCACTTATTCGAGATACTAGAAGATTTAACGCAAAACGTGCGAAGATTTTTTATGGATTGGTAGAGATGTAGAATGGAAAAACATAATTCAACGTCAATTAAATGACCCCGTAACTAACTGCCAACCGTTTAGAAGAATAACGAATTCTGAAGACCTGCTCTAATTGAGTTCTATTTTATGTTATCAAGCTTTTTTCGAATTTTCATCTTGTGACTAGGTTTTTTCAAATTATGTTTGAGTTAACTCAAAATTTTCCTCAAGAAATCTAATATTGAAGACGCTTTGTTCGGTACTACTCGGTACGAACCGCGTAACTAACGCCCTCTATTACAGTCGGACGTAAAAACGAATTCATTTCATATATCAGTTTACCACATGTTGCTTGTAGTAAAAAAATATTCTCTATTTTTTTAAACACCCTGAATATACATAATCAGTGAATTGTTTTGAAGTTACACTGTATATTTATATAGTTCATCTCATCTATTTAGAGAAAAATCAACATGTTTTCTAATATACAAGATAGAAATCAGAATTTGAGAAAGTTACGTTAGTTAACGCACCCACTGTATGCTATATTTCAATGTTGTTTCGTCGAATAGAATCGTTCATCAAAAAAATTCATCCATTGAAACATATAAGTACTTTTTATTATAGTAACAAGTTCATTTTGTTGAAATGCTTGTTCTTGGAAATAAAACAATTTTTTATTTTCTTACAGTCTCTAAGGATAGTAAATAGCTGAGAACTTTCAAGTACCAGTCTTTTATTTTCCGTAAGGACATTATTTCTACTCGACAAAAACTGTCTCAAAGACCTTTAAGTACTCAGTGGTTCCCATCTCGGGACAGATGTGGCCACTTACGTGGTCTTCGAGATGCGTTATCAACTGTCTGAAGATTGTAGATAAAGAATCAGCTGGTTGATGTATATGCGCTTGCGCGATTCGATTCGAAGATTAGATAGAAAAAAGTGAGTTTTATACCGTCACTAGGTACGAGCTTTTGTATTTGATTATTTAAATGGAAATCACGTGGGTATATGGTACAGAAAATTGCACACTATATTTTATAGGGTGATCCTCATTGTGTACTGTAAATTAAATTATACTTAATAAATCGAAACTGGAGTTTTTAGATGTAATGAATCCCTCAAAATAAAAGGAATAACATCCCAATTAACCCTCAATTGACCTGTGTCCCGTCCATTTTTAGTCTTATGTATTTAAATGATTCCAGCCTCAGCTCATAGCATTATCTAATTTGAGGTTAGGCGATGAGGAGATTAAAAAAATATTTTGTAGTAATAAATTGCATTTTTCGGAAATTTTGAACTTACGTAGATGTTCATACTATGTTAGTTTTTCTGTAAGTTAATTGTTGACGGTGATAATGTTGTTAAGCGTCTTCCGAAGAAGAAGATCATGACTATCATCCTCCGGAAGACGACAGCTCGAGCGAAATTGCCATGGAACAAGAGGAAGATGAATTATGAATTGTCTCGACACAATTTTTAACAATTGAATTTGAAATTTGAATGAAACATTCAGATTATCCATTTGAATCAATATCTTCGAATCCACTAGACGAAAATGTTATCATTAGAGTGAAAGCGTATCGAAGTGTTGATACGATTGAGATATAGGGGTAGAATATGAAAGTATTGTGAGTTTCTTTTATATTTCTATTCGCTGCACTTTGCAGTTCCGAGAAAACTGTTAGTCTGGGTCAAGCGGAAGAAAGGTAGGCCTTATTAGATCGCTGCAGCCGACGTGTTGTTCATAGTGCTAGTTAATGATGTCATTCAACTCTGAGAGAGACTCCTACTTCATTATCAACAGTAAAATATTGAGTGACAGAGTTCAAATAAAACTGTACGATCTGCGAATACCAAAACCGTGGTGGTCGACCAAATGAGGTAGAGACTCCAGATATGTTGAAGAAAATCTACGATTGCTAACTATGAAACAAAAACAGTGTGTTGAAGATGTTTAAATCGAGTGGCAACGTTTTTCAGAAATAAAGCAAAATTTTTGCACCTTTCGTGGGTTCATTACTTCAAACCCGAACTAAAAGAACAATCAGAACAATGGACTAAGAAGGAACCAGCTCCAGAGAAGACAAAGAGTGTAGGCGTCGGCTTTTAGGGTTGATTTTCATTGAATTTCTTGAAAAATGAGAAACTTTCCCGCCGAATTTGGTTAAGAAGAAAGTGTTATTTGGCCAAAATTGATTATTTGAAGTTTGAATTGTTACTTCATGTACCCCATTCGCAAAATTAAGCCTCTTCGAATTATTTTCTGTTCCCACACTTGTAAAAAGGGCTCGATGGTCAATTATTTTTCAACAAGGAAGAGTTGATGTCTGCAGTTAATGACTGTTAGGACCTCCTCGTATTCAATTCAATGATGAGAAGATGGCTTAGACAATTCAATAGAGGACAAGATCAGATGTGGATGTTCGTCTTTAAATACTTATCAATTAGTTCACGCAATTAAAAGGAAACCGTAAGTTTGCAATCAGTGCTCTTGCTGTGGAATTTCCGCGAATCTCATCATTTATTCTTGAAATCTTCACTGAAAAACTGAGAATTTTCCAACTCTCTTGACGTTCGGTACCTGAAACTTTCATTTAACAACACCAGAAACAACGAAGGGGCAGTTCACTTCAGTTTTTGACATGCTGCAATGAGAAAGATTTTTTTCTCCTAAGCTTTGGAAAATGAAACTTTTGTATCTCAAAACACCCCAGAAACTTAACAGCAAATAATGGAATAAAACCACAATCAGTCCCTAACGAAAGGCATTTTGGATAACTTCCAGAGAGTGTCGTTTTTTCTCTCGTGGCTATTTTCATCTCTTCTTAGACTTAGAATGTTTCTTTGATAATCAACATTCCATCTATCTTGACCAGCTGAAAAAACTTACCACATGATTGAAAATATAGGCGACAACCTTCTATGAAGAAGGTTCACAAAAAACTTGTGATATACTATGAAAAGTACCTATAAAATTAATTTAATACTTGCAGATTTTGTGCAGTAAATATTTTTCTCTTCATGTAAACGTTTTTTTAATTGATAATATTTTTAATCTAACCCAACGGAACTCACTTTGCGGATATACCTCGTATATTCGAATATCACAAGAAATTTTAGACATAATTTCAGTACAATATCTAATACTAAAAATTGAGTATTTTCTAGATATTGTCTAGATTGTCAAAAATTTTGAAAAAACTCGAATTTGCATTTAACTAGCGTTCTCCATTAATACTGCATACGACGACTCGAAATGGATACTAATATGCAACTAGCTCTCGTGTGCTCACTCTGTATATCTAATTTATCAATATTTCATACAGAGCATTTGAAGCTCAGCTGACAACAAGCACAATTCAATCCATATCTAAGCTGCTTACTTTGAATTGAGCAACAAAAGTTATAAAAAGCTGAACTAAATAATTGAGATTAATTGAATAAAGCTTCAGAAATTCAAATTCAATTCAATTAGTATTCAAGATGAAATACTAAGAAATCAAACTAGAAGTCAAAATCTATGTTAAATTAGAGGAAAAAATATTTTATATAACAGTTCGATTTTTATAATAAGAATCGTCAGGCTATTCAAGATAACATCACCTCTTCTTTGACCACCGAGCAATATTTTCAAGCCTGGGAACAGGAAATAGTTCGAGGGGAATAAATCTGGTGAATAGGATGCATGAGAGAGCAAATCAAACTTTAATTTACTAATTTTTGCCATTGCAACAACGGATGTGCAACCTAGTGCATTGTCTTGATAAAACAACACTTTTTTCTTAGCCAAATACAGCCGTTTTTGATTGATTTCTTCACTCAAACGTTGCCGATGATAGTTTTTTCTTTTAGATAGTCAATCCCAAAAAACCAACGCCATGACTCTGCATGGCAAACACTTTGCATGCTCAACGATCATCTAGTACTGCTTTGTGGATTTTCTTCTTCCAAGTTGGTTGACCATTGCAAGGCTGGTATTCGTAGGTCGTACGGATAACGAAGAATCAGCCATATGGGTTCGACTAATGCCTTTTAAATAACGATGACAAATTTTTTCGTTCTCTATTTATGGCTATCCAGTATTTTTTAAGCATGTACTGCAATTTCTAGGTACCAGACCAGATAGGAAACATCTTCTTATTGGCAATGGTGGCAATCTATGATAGCGATATTTTTTAAAAAAGGTGTAAAAAGCTGTCGCATCTTGGAGTCGAACCTAGCTCATGATGTGACTATCGTAGTGCTAGCTACCGCGGAGCTAATGGATTTGATCTAATCAATATTCGGAAATTTGTGATCGAAATGATAAGAGCTCACCTTATCAATGTAGGAATCGAAATCAGTTAGAAGAGTTAGTAGCTCAATTATAATGTGCAAGTGGCAATTTCTACTGGTTTTTTAGGGCTTCGAGTTATAAAAAAGGCTCCTAGTTGTGAACAAGGCTGTGCAGAAGACAATCTTGGTGAAAATATGAAGTGAGTAAGCTCCTCTTATTTGGCAGAGATCAGTTTCCAAAGAACTGAACTTATCCAACTCCTTAACATTTTATTATGCCCTTATTGAGTCGCATCTCCGATGTGCCCTTCCTTTCTGGGGTACGTGTGGTCCGACTCAAATCTTCAAACTACAAAATTGAGCTGTTAGATATTTACTTGGACTAAACAGCAAGAGCAAAGACTCTTCCTTTCTCAATCATCTATGAATCCGTTTGCCTTAATCGTAAGCACCCTTCTCCGATTCTTCACGATCTTTACTGCATGTTCATAGTTAGTCGAGGGCTCGATATTTTACAATGGAAAAAATGTACAATCACTTGCTAATTGAAATGGAATCGACATCATCTTTTACCGCATTTCGCAAAAATTTGAGGGCATATTTATTGGAAAGCCTTCTACTTTGTGAAGCTCAATTCTAATTATAATATTTAATTCTGGGCATGCTGCATACTGGTTTAATTTTTGCTATGGACCTTTAACTTTGTTTCAAAAGCTTTTGTCTACAAATTTCAACAATCTCTCTAGTATTCATCGGATCCTACATTCCATATTAATTTTGTATTAAAATGTCTTCTAACATTAGTCAACATCTTACGTGCTTCTCATAACACGCCCTTATTTATTTATTAACGAATTTATTCCATTTGGATATTCCACACTCTATGAACAAAATTTTCACATATATATTTTTTGTTATGATATAAATGGAGACGGTGTTCATGCACAATTTCCAACTTTATAAATAAATTGATGGCTTTCTACCTTCTGAGAGCACATTTCCTGCATAATGATGTGCTTTCAGTGTTACATGGAATTTCATATTTCTTAGAACCACTTACTTTATAGAACTGATAGAGGAGTATCATTGTCATGGAAATAGTTGAGAAAATATATGAAGTTTTGTTGGATAACTTTCATTTCCACTTCACAATTTGTATTCGTCCATTTTATTGTGAGTGTTGAGGTGAGATGGATAATTTCCAATTTCTAAATAAAGTAATTTCGTACTTTCACATTGCAGATACATAATTGACTCTTTCTGTATAAAATTTCTGTTTAAAATTAATTCATTGCCACAGAATAATGTACGTCTGTTGTGAATTATCCTATGGGATTTTTGGGATTTGCTATAGAAGCAAATACACCATGATACTTAATCCATTACAACTAGAGATTATATTATTTTTTTTTTATTTTCCTTGTAGATTTAATTTGCAATTAAAAATCTTTTTAGATTTGATTGTAGATTGATAAATTAATTATTCATTTTATCTTTGACATGTTTGTTATATTAAACTTCTTTTTTAATATTATATTGACGTGCATACTCAAATAAAAACAAATAGTTATGAATGAATATATATTCGATGTCTTTCAAAATGTTTTCCATTATCAATACACTTTTGTGCATGCATTTAAACTAATTTTCGTACCATTTTTTCCATTCCGATTCACTAACACATCAACCGCTTCAGCAGTTGACCTTGAAATTTATTTTTAAGCTGCGGAAATAAGAAGAAACCATTGGGTGCCAAACAAGGCGAATGATCCATCTATTCGATGTTTTGACTAATCTAAAATTTTTTTTTTAATCTCATGTCTGGAAGCTCGCGATTGGTTTCACTGATTTTTTCCAACATTTCTGGTTAACAAACGCTGATGTACATGTTCAGTTATTGCGAAAGAACAGCTTCGACTGGATTTGGTTCATCTTGAAAGAGCCATACAGTCGATTGTTGTTTACTACGGGTTCATATGCACTCGATTTCATGAAAGTCTCTTGAATCTCTGCGATTGATTTCTCAGCATATTTTTGCACCAACTGACACGAAATTTTTGAATAAATAATGCTCAAATAAGCCTCAATTTCACGCTATTTCAATTTCTGGCTTTATCAGTTTATGATGTTTCATGCCACAGCACGAGCTTCACGAAAATCAAAAAGCAGCGAAGTGCAACCGCGGTTGAATTTAGAAAACCAGCGAAAGAAAGTGTTGTTGGCTGTATCCACGAAAGCCATATCTCAAAAATCATGAAGCAGTCTTCGTATATTGTATCCAGACTATGTTTAGAAATATCCAATCGAGGTTTATCCTGATAAAACTATGAACGAATGGTAGATATGATGGATACTGATAATTTCTAATATTTAATTGGTACAAAATTAGTATGGTAAGATCTCCTCATAGCCAAAAGTCCATACAATATTCGACCATATTATGTCGACGATCTCGTTGTTAATAACAAAAAATGTTGTGGAACTGAGATATATATTTAGATTACGAGGGTGGTTCAAATATAAATCGGAATTTTCTAATAAATGCGCGTCGTCCCTACACTGTTAGACTGGTCTGTTACCAAGCGTAGAAAACAGACAGGATCAGGTCAACTCGCTTTTTACAGTAGTTTTAGCCATAAGCGAGAAAGATGTATCAGTGTCTGTTATGCAACCCATCATTATTGTTTTTTTTGCTCAAAGTTTTTGCATATTGAGTGCTTTTCTAAAACTCCAAGACGATTGGTGTATGGTTTTCCAAGAAGGCCGAGAAGTGTTAGTAAACTTGCCATATGATTGTTGTTCTAGAATAAGCCTTACCGATATGAAAAAACTCATTTTAGAAAACCGTCAATCAGTACTGTACGCAAAATGGTTGATGATTTGGACATCACCGTAATAATAGTTCATGAACGGCTCGGTGATAGCAGAATTTCAGCCAGATAGTCGCCAACACTCCTGAATTTTAAACAGAAATTGATTCGCTGTGAAATTTGGTCTGTCATATATTTCAGCTACGTAACTTATATGTGAGTTTTTTGATAACAAAATTCCCGTTTATATTTGAATCACCCTCGTTTATTAGTTTATGGTTCAAGCTGGATAGATTGTAAATGTGCAGTTAGGCAAAAATTATTCATAATTGTATGGCAAAAAATGTTCTTCTCTTGGGCTGTAATAATATTTTAGCTCACATTCCAAATCATCTAGAGACAACAAAGAGTGGATGGTTCCAGAAGTACCTAGCATGACTTAAAGATGAAGGTAGTTGCTTGGAAAATACAACAGCGTATGTTTCAAGTTTGGAGATGCCACGTTGCTTAGTATTTACTTGGCAGCCTTCAATTGTGTTATATGACACAATCTTTTCACTTAAAAGGCATAAGCTCAACCAATATAAAAGCTATCAACAGTGCAATATTCGGTAGTAGAGTTCAAATAAGGCTGTACGACCTGCGAAGACCAGCATCCCAGTGGTCGACCAAATGAGGTGAAGACTCCAGAAATGTTGAAGAAGATCCACAAAGAGGTACTGGATGATCGTCGACTGGAAGTACGCGAGCTAGCAGACGTAATAGACATTTCAAAAAGTGTGGTACATCGCATATCAACTGAAAATTTGGACACGATAAAACTGTGCGCAAAATGGGAGCCGCGTTTGTTTACAATGGAATAAAAACAAAATCGTGAAGATGTTTCCATCGAGTTTCGCGACGTTTCATAACCATGGATGGAACCTGAGTCCATCTCTCCAGACCTAAAACAAAAGAAAAATCAAAAGAATGGACTGGAAATGAAGAACCAGCTTCAAACAAGGCAAAAGCCCTTCCAGGTCACGGCGTCGGTTGCCTCTCTTGACTTGACTATCTAACTTGACTTAACAAGGAGAACCTATTAACGACAATTATTATAATTATTTTACGAACTTGCTGCAACGTTTGAGCAAAGATATCAAGCAAAAACGGTTATATTTGGCTAAGAAGAATGTGTTATTGACCAAAATCAATGAATTCAAGTTTGAATTGGTACCTAATGTATTTTATTCACCAGATTAAGCCCTCTGGGATTATTTCCTGTTTCCAGTACTGAAAAATTGGCACAGTTGTCAAAGATTTTCATCATGATCATCAATTATAAAACTTATTGAACATCCCTGGTGAAAGTATTTGGTGCTAAAAGAAAAAATAAACATATTTTCTGTCCAAAATAATTGTGTTCACTATGTTGGGCCACATACTTCTGGGATCATCCTCATATAAGAATCCTTTTTTTCTTTCCAGTTACTACAAAAATTTTTAGGAAAAACTGAACGCTATATCAAGAATATCTTGGATCTGATATCGGATGTGCAACACTTTCCAATTTCACAAATTCACATATAATATAATGGAATTTAATTATTATATATGGCAATAACGGTTACAAATATATGTCAGCGCCACATCTAAATGCAGATATGATCGAATTCATGTCCATTAGAAACCAATTTGAAACTCTAATTTTATGTATTGAATTTAACAGAAATAGTAATTTTCGCTTCAAATATCGACAATCGAAACTATTGTGTATGTTTATAATTACGTACAGATATTTTATGACGTGATATGATTTTGTTAATCTAATTTGGCAATACAAATTTATATCAGTTTATATAGAACCATTGTATTACCATCTATATATATATATATATATATATATATATATATATATATATATATATATATATATATATATATTGTAATTATTTATTTCTACCTCTATTATTGTTTTTATTATTGTTTTTATTTTTCTATTGTTGTCGCTAGCACGTTATTTGCCGGGCATGAAACTCATTCTCTCTTTGAGTTCTGGCATAAATAAATAACTTATGGATGTTTTTCCTTTTAACAAAACAATAAAAGTTTTATGTTAAAAGTTAATTGTATTATTTTTAATTCAAATAAAGTTTAATAAAATGTAGTTGAGTACGCCTATGAGTCTAACCTGAAGTAAGCCGTTCCTCTAATTTGATAATTCTACACAGTTCTCTCTTATAAATTGACTCAGATGAATATTCTATTATTTAGATGTACAATATAAGGAAAATACTAAAAAATTATGTCAATTTTATATGATATAATCAAGAAGTTCTATTTCTGTGGAAGGATTACATATGATACATTGAACAAAATTTAATTATACTACACAATTCATATTATTTCTACGGAAAAGGAATCTTAACCTCACAAATAAGGAATTTTATCCATTGTCAACGTAAGTATAGGTAATATTCCTTTTTTTTATATAAATTATTTTATATTGGTACTATTATTATTATTGGCCAATAATTCGTGAAGGAACTGACCTGAGATGATAATATCTTGCAATATCAGATCTAAAACTTGCATTTACTTCTGTGAATTGTCAGTAACAAATCTTCAACTCATTGGATTAGTAACAAATCTTCAACTCATTGGATTTTCTTCAGTCCAGATATTTATGTTCCATTCATCTTTAATAATTCGCAATTATTTTGTATTTTGATTCAAATTTAACTTCTATTTCTTCTAACTTTGCACTCCCCATTCTCTTTTCTGCTGATACTCTTCTTCCAATAAATAATAATCCCCTTCTGTTTTTTTGTTTTTTTCCTTAGCAACCATATAATATGACTGACTAGACTTTTGCTGCTCTTGTCTCATCACAATGTCCTTCACTTTTCAAACACTTGTCAGTTCTTATATTTATGTTTTTAAATAAACTTTTATTTCATTAATAGTTTATGAATTTTCACTATTATGGGTCATTTTGGCAACAGTTTCATATATTTTTTAAAAAAAAAATCAATCTTCCACTAAGTTTTATATTAATTTATAATTAATAACATTATTCTATGATACAAATTATGATTTGTACATATGCAATCCTTTTAGGATATATCATTTTTAATAAATAATTCCTTATATATGAAATAACTATAATTAATTAACTTACAAATATCAATTCAATTTCTTCTATTTTTTTATCGATTTTCTGCCTTTAGTTTAATTATTATCTTTAGTAAAACTAATCTCAATAAATTATAAATTTTCATTATGTACCTACTTGCTTTTAGACTTCTAATCATTTCAATATATATATATATATATATATATATATATATATATATATATATATATATATATCTCCATCCATATATACCATCAGAATTTTACGACTCTCCCAAATAAAGATAAATGTGAAATTCTGAAAAGGATTATTTCAGTTTCTAATACAGAATATTTGGAACTCTTTATTCGAGGTTCATTTTTGACTCTTTACACAAGTATCTGAATGCCGGGGGCGGCTCTTGCCCAGTGGTTAACAATCCGTAACTTTAACTGGGACAATTTGAAGATAGCAAAAATTGATTTTTCAATCGATTTCTTAACAAAAATTTACTCTCTGTTCAGCTCTGTTCTTTCATATATTTGATAATAACTCAAAATAATATACTTCTATGAAAATCAAATTCAGCATACGTATATGGAAAGATTGTTATGACTTCCCGATGTAGTATTTTATGTTTGATACACTATATATAATGTAATAAAAAATACATAAATCAGAAGTGGAAATTTCTTATTCTGGAGATGATTGGAATATGGACCAAAATATTTTCTAACAGTAGTCAAATGCCAATTAACACCTTTATTTTGGAAACTAGGAATATTTTAAAAAAAGTTGAGCATGAAACTCAAACTAATATTTTTCAGCTCCAGCACATTGTTCATGTTCTTCTTCTTTAGGCGCCCTCTTCGAACGAAAGATCCAAATTCCGATTTTAAGGTCGAGGACTGGGGATGTAAGCAATTATCTCATTTTTAGACAAGACATTCCTTACTTGCTCGATGCGTGATCTTATTTCTATATTTGGGTCTATATCTTTTGCTATCCAAGATATTTAAATGTCTCAACATTTTCGATGATGCCACCATTTACGTTGATAGACATGGAAGGATGGTTGGATATTTTGGAGATAATCATGGTTTTGGTCTTTTTGAAGTTGATGTTAAGGCCATGATCTTCTTTTAAAATTTTCGTGTGATCTAAGAGTGCTTGGTTGTTTCCAGATCCATTTTGTTAGGAGATGAGGTAATAATTGATTTTGAACATTTTCTTCATAGATTCGTAGTTGCTTTTTCAATTTTTCAAGGTCTCTGCTTCATTCTTAGAAATACACTCAGCTGCACCAGCTTCCTTTGATCTTCCTGCCATTTTTACTGCACATTGAGGTCCAGTGTAGTCTCCTGGTCGAGGCACTAGGTCTTTCAAGAAGCCTGATTACGGCTCTTTGTCATTCGAGTTAAGGCTCGATATTCTAAGAGCAGCCTGGTTGAGGCTCATTGTCCAGGTCTTCCTTCAGTGATTCATTCAAACCGACAGAGACTATATGTAAGTGTTGAGTTTCATGAAGAATTACAGGATTTTTCTGCTTCAATTTTCTCACCAATCAAATCAGGTTCAGAAAAAATATTACGATTAAATGAAAACTCCGTGTTACTTTGGATACTAGATCGGCAGTTTGGGATTTCATAAAACACTTTCCCCTCTAGTTCTGCTAAATCAAAATGGGAAATGGCCCTTTTAATTTTCACGTATCCAGCACCTGATCTTTTCGCTATAATAATCCTTGAAACTACCAATAAATGTTTTCTCTAAAAGCTGTAATTTGTGGATAGCATTTGCTGGGAAAGAAATGATGGAGATGTGATTATCTCTGGCTAGCCTTATCACATCTTTGTTCGCTTGGGTAAACTGCTTATACAGTTCCAGGTGGCGCACCTCTCAGAAGCTGGTAATTTCTTTTTTTTCTAGGAAAAATTATCATTGGTGGGACATATTATCCTCCTGAGCTCATGGCTAGAATATTTGTCTTTTTCCTTTTCTGCCAATAACTTCCACAACTTTGCTTTGAAAAATGTGAAGACCGGTTCCAAGGTTTGCACCCTAACTCTGATTTTGAAGACAAAATGTCTATAAAACAAATTAGACACAATGAGAGAAATTTGAGGTATATTCGGAGGATGAGGCTCTCAGTGTTCCATGTTAGAAGCAGGGCCCATATTAGGACCTTCTCCTCTATATGGCTAAGAAACCGTTCACCATAAAGAGACATTCTGAAGAAAATTGTCATAAACCGTAATAACTCATTGAAAATACATACTGTAGGTATTAAAACCCAATCAAATATTCCTAATTAAACTGTAAACTGTAGAATATCGTGGTACAAGACATTTCACTAGATCGTAAATAGGCATGTCTGATATCTATGTAATCATAGAAATTGTCCATAAAAAATTATCGGTGTAATTACTAAAACAGGGGCAGCTAACTGATCGGTCATCATGCTCAGAGCTAAAACAACGCATTTCAGTGACTTACGTTGTTCTAGAAGTCAAATTTGCGACATACGTTTTATTGAGACTCAAATCTACAATAACCGTTTAAAATTAAGTTTTTTTGTTACTTACTATATATTTGAAATGAGCGATTCAAAACTTACACCGTTGGACAGAATGAGTTCCTTCAGAGTGTCACAATTGTCAAACACAGAAAATATTATGCAGGCTCATCAGCAGCTCATAACTCTTAACAGCAGTCGATAAAGGCAGTTGGTGCACAACTCTTGACACTTTAGGTACAATCAGCAATATGACGAATCATTCTATCTGATATAGTATGGTGATTGAGGAATTCTCAACTGGAAACAAGAATTTATGAACAGATATCGGTGGCTGAAGAACCTCAAGGTAGTCTTCACTCACTATAGATTTATGATGAACAAAATAATTGGTAGTTCCATGAATTTCTGAGCTCAAACCATAGATATAATTATGAAATTAGTTCCATGGTTTGGATTGATTAGATGAGATTTGTTTTGACGTATTCAGTTGTTCAAACGACAGAACATCCACACGGTTTTCAATTTTTAAATTGTATATTGAAATATTTTCCTCCTATTTATCTTATATCAAATAATTCTGATTCAATCCTAATTTTTTTCTCAAAATTATTTATCTTAATTATCATGTGACCATGATAGTTAATAATACGTTCATTCTAACAGTAATTTTCTCAAAACCAACAGAAGATTGATGACTTACTCTTCTGCTCTGCAGCAATTAAAATAATATTAAAAGCAAAACCAATAAAAACCTTCTTCAGCATACATTTGCCTCAAGGGGGTCTTGCGAACATGATTTTAGAATATTTCGAACGACGTTATTTAAAGTAATATTATTGTAATTGGTTTTTACTACATACAAATCGTGATCGAAATAAAATAATTTCTTAGTTTAACGACCCTTTAAACGTTTAGTATCTTCAACGTCAATGTTAAAATGATAATCTTGACCTTAATATTTTTAGGAGCTGCTGTTAAACCAATATCCGGGTAAATAAGATCTTGTATCGGATAAATGATTGATACGAGATTAAAAATATGTCCACCTCTCGAAAATTTCGATGATAAGGTATATTTCAAAAGTTTTCATATACTAAGAGTTGTAGTGCTTTTTTTTGGAAAATATACCAACAAGCTTCAAAATAATCAATCTTATTCTGCACTACATTCCATTTCTTGTTTTATCTTAACGATGGATAATATTTGTGATAGTTTAGTTTTACTTTTAAAACTGGTTTTTTCTGAATTCTTGATTAAAAATAACCTGTAGTCCCTCAATGATTGACAATACCCGAACTTGCATTTGGAATCTCTAAATTTTATTAATATTCAACTACATTTCAACAATATTTGATTTTACGATTAATAAAGTTTCATAAGTCTGATTATTGTTGACTTATCGTTATAACTATCAACAAATAGTCACATTAAAGGAATCGTGCAGCGAAGCCCTTCACGGGAGGTCATTCAAGCTCGGAAAAATCCATTTCTGGATGATACTTTTTTAAATATTTCTCTAATTCAATGCGAAAAAGGATTATAAATGGATTAAGAACATTTCAATTCCAAAGTAATGATAATACGATGGTCTCAGTACCTAACCTAACTAAGAGAAGGCGGTAGGTGCTTGAAGACACAATCTATACAGCTTTAATTTCAAGTATTTGTTTGGTAGCCATCAACTGTGTGAAAGCTGTGCACAATATGGTTGCTACGTTTGCTCACAATGAAATAAAAACTCCGTCGTAAAGTTTATTTCACCGAGCGTTTGACAATGCTTCACAGAAGTGAGGCAAATTTTAACGACGTTTAATTACCATAGATGAAACGTAGGATTATGATTTCACACCCGAAACATAAGAACAATGGACTGAAAAGAAAGAATCGGCCTAAAAAACCATTCTATCTGCAGGCAAGATCATGACGTCGTTTTTTTGGGATGCGCATGAGATAATTTCCATTGACTCTTAAGCTTAGGAAGCGAAGAAATCAAGCAAAAATGGCATTTGACTGAGAAGAAAGTAATTTTTCATCAAGATAAGGCACTAGCTCATACATCCGTTATTGTTATGGCTAATATTAATAAGTTTATGTTTGAATTGCTACCTCATATAATGTTTTCGCCGATTTAGTCCCGTCAGGTATTTCCTTGAAGTTTGGGAAGTATGCTGCAGCCACCATTTTGATGCAGTGGTTCAAATGTTCATCAGTCAGTCTGTTTTAATATTTGTTTTTTATGAATTTCATATTTGAAAACGACAATTCATACAAGTGTGTAGAGCTGAACATACCTTTCAATCTCAACGCATCTTGAACCACAATTGGATACTTTTCGTTAAGGACTAGAGACCAGACATTTTTAGTGGTAGAGAGGGGTTTTAGATACAGGTAATTCAGGAAATCAACAACTTCTATTTCAACGGTAGCCTGATTTCCACCAAAATGTTTTACAACACAAGCTGAAAAATCTTCTACATCGATCTTTACAAAGGGAAAGTTGACAAACTTTTCTCCATGCTTTCAAAATCTTTGATTCGTTGATCAAATTATTGACTGTGGAGGATTTTGTTTGTCAACGATCTCCTTTAGACTAGGAAAGTGCTTGAATTCAAGCCGGGTTATATTCTTTTTCCACAGCTCAAACCTTTTTGAAAATGATGTTATGTCTGAAATCATTCCATCGATGTTCTTATCTTTGCCGCGAACTTTTCAGTTATATCAGTAAGAAAGGAAAAATCTTGTAGCCATGTGGGAAATTCCAGTTCGGTAAGATGCTCATTCCGATCTTTAAAGAATTTTATCAGTACAGGTAGCAACTCTTCGAAACGTTGCGTAACTCTGCCTCTAATAAGCCAATAAACTTCTGTATAAAGCAACAGATCACCATCCATGGCATCCCAACACTTCAATTAGTTCTATAAACAGTCGTCTTTGAAGTACATGTGCTCTTATTTCATTTACTATTTTGTCAACTGTTTTCATGACACTGTTCATACTTAAGAACTTTCCACACAGTTACTGCTGGTGCATGGTGCAATGGTAAGACAAAAATTTTAGTATGTCATTGTCTTTACGACACAAAGGAATAAATCCTTTCTCCATGCCTACCATTGCAGAATCTCCATCCGTAGCTACGGCCACCATATTCTTCACAGGAATGTTTTCAGATTCAATTCTTCTTCTTCCAGTGCCTGCTTCATTCTAATGAAGGTTGGCAATCATCCTTTGGAATTCCTCACGATCTTCAGTCATGCGTATTGAATTTACGGCATCACGTACATGGAACCAATCTCGAAGGTTTTTCAACCATGAAAATCTGTTTCTACCCAGGCCGCGCCTGCCTTGTATCTTCCCTTCCATGATCAGCTGTAACAGGGTATATTTTTGATTTCTAAGCATGTGACCAAAGTAGGAAGCTTTTCTTCTCTTTACAATGGTTAATAGTTCTCGTTCTCTGTTCATTCGTCTTAGCACCTCGATCCGTCTTTGCTATTTTAAGGATTCGTCTAAAGAGCCAAATTTCCAGTTGTATGCCCAATAAGCGGCACAACCAGCTCTTTTTTTGTTTCAAAATCTTCAAATACCATTCTCACAAAAATAGCCAACTGGGCTGTATAACTATATATCAGTTGATTTGTCAAGTGGTAAAAATAACTAAAATGATCAAAATCAGTTTTAAGCTGTGAAACTAAGTCAGAACTCATTGCTTCAACTCTTCGCATCACTGTATTAACAGAAAGCTGAACAGATTTAATAGTAGACATGATCCTAGCTTTGTTTTTGAAGCTCAAAAACTTATTATTAATTATTATTAAATTATTAAATTATTTCTTCTAAAAATGGAGTTTTAATCAACTCACCATCTTCGTACGGTTTTCTATGCTGAGCCATGACCTTGGAAACCGGGAATGACGCCTCGGTAGCTGCCTTGTTTCTGTCTAGTGTTTTAAAAAAACTTGACTCTTGTACATTAAGATGATATTTTACTGCATTACTTTCTCCTTTCTTAAAGCTGAATTCAGCGGATAATCTTTTTGAATTCCACTGCGAACTGTCTTGAAACGAAGCTCAACATTTGTGTACATGTGAATTAAACACATACGGCACAGACATAACCTCACTTTGGCTACCCGTGTGACAATAACTGTCTGCGAAGCAAAAACATGATGACTAATTGGCTGCAGCGCTCAGTGTTGCCAACCCGCTGAGCATCACCGCGAGCTACCCAAAATTACACCGCGAGCAACCGTTAACTCGCGATCGACTTTTTGGCGACCACTGTTCTAGTTTATATTGTCGAAGAAGCCATGAATATGAAATCTTGCACGTTATGGAGTCGGTTCTCGATCTTAAAGAATTCAACTATGAAGAAAATTTCTTGCAGCACATAATTTCCATAAGCTATTACTTTTCTGAAGCGTCAGGCTGTGGACGCTATTCATATAAAAAAGTACAGTTCAAAATATGAACAGCAGATTATTTGTTGCATATCGAAATCGTAGGTGGTGGATACCATACCATCAGCGCTGTCCCAAAACTTGTTGTAAAATGCCAGAATCTGGAAAATTATAGAGAAAATATCTAATATGGGTTTAAGGCGTTCTCCAGCAACTATGTTAGTAAAAAGCAGCGATGATTTGATTACTCTGAAAAGACACGGAGAAAGGCGTTCTTTCAACGTAGCAGAATGATACATGTAAATATCCATACAAATGAAAAAAGAAATATAACAAATATTATTCAACCCTTCTTACTTGTAAAAAACAAACTCTGCGAACAGTCTACCTCAACTTCTCCAGTTCCAAAGAATGATCTACCAAAGGGACTAAACTTCTGTAATAATACAAATTTAATTATCAATACCAACGACTTCTAAATATACTAATTATGTTGTTGCTTTTAGAAAAGTGTTATAAATAAATAGTTTTCTCAAAAATCAAAGTCAAAATCCTTTGCTTTCCCGTCTATTGCATCTATTAACACTGCTGAACGGTTTGTCATTCTAGAAACACTTGAGGAATTTGCAGAAACAATAAGATAAATGCATACAACAGCATGCAATCAGAAAATGGGAAGAAATAGCAATTTATCACCATTAAATCTCCAATAACATAAGTTTATATGAACAAATGATCCATTTTGGTCTAAGAATCATACCACACCAACGGAGAAATCACAAACCAATGTGCGGAATGTGCAAAGTGAGTTAACTGTGAAACAACTTTTAATTGACTGTTTAAAATATGTAATTACCACAGTTACTGCGTGGTTGATGCGATGTATCTTACTAAATTTGTACATAGAAGACCAAAACTAAATCGAGTCATACAACTTGCTATTTCAAAAATTATAAAAATCGATTGCTTGATTGATTACTGATGATGATTTTCCAGGAAAAACTTCAGCGCATTCCACCAATTTAACAATAATAGAAATACGTTTTGTTAAATCAACATCCTTTTATGCTAAATGAGTACCAACATTTGGAAGTCAACCCGTATGTTCGATTATCCTTGATCGTAGTACTTGATTTGTTATCTCATATTTTGATTATCGGTCTAGTAGACACCGTCGTTGACTTCATCTTCTTTTTCGAATGATTAATGATATACATATATCTTTTCGAAATAATCATGTAGTCATTAAGATGGATGATATTCCATTGTTATTATTTGGATGCGCGCTTAATGGAGAATAGGAGTAACATGTTTTGCAAATATGATCAGTGTACCTTGTAAAGTACGTATGGTTTGTAACTATTTACAATAGTTGATTAGTTCCTACTGAGAAAGTTATTAATGATGATTTGAGTTCAATCTTATGTCAATTCTCGAATCAAAAAAGACACGATTTCATCGTTTTATATATATATATATGTATATATATATATATATATATATATATATATATATATATATATATATATATATATATATATAACGGTATGGAATTCTTCAACATTAAATATAATAAAACAAGATCTTCAAATATACAGGGTGATTGATTATTGTGATAAAGTGCCTTCTTTGTCTCCATTACAATAATATACGGTTGTGATTCTAAGGAGTATATACAAAATTTTAACTATGTACATATATCTAATTATTTAACAATTAATTGTGGTTGGCTAGGATCTATTTGTCAAAATCTGATATTTTATAGAAATATAGAAAATACTCGATAGCAAAAAAAGTATTTCGGTAATACTTTTCGATATTTATATGAAATACAGGGTGATTCATTTGAAAACTTCGTGGTAATATTTTATTAGTATTTTGATTCACCCTGTATCAGAATCAATGCATAATAACAAAATGAATAATTTTCCAGAATTTTTACAACTACTCGAATGCAACTGATCCCCATTAATGAATTTTTCTCACATTGCACAGGGTATTGAACTTTTTACGATTTTTAAAGAAAATCGGTTATAACTTTCTTGAAGCCTTGCAGAAAACTTAACAATTCTTTATTATTTTGATATTAAAGTCAAGTTTATTACAAAAATTAACCAAAATATGGGGTGTTTCACTCTATACCAAAATATATATTTTCAAATAATGTTTTATTGCTATTTATTCTTTGTTTTTAGGATGGTCTGACTCTTGAAGAATCTCGCCATGTCCTAGAAGGGAATGAAGATGCTGCACAACCTGATGGCAGTGGTGTCTAAGAAAAAGTAGCTGGCATTTATATTGCTCGACCTAAACCAAATATTCTGATGAAGACGAAGGAGGACTCATAGACAACCTAACTTCTAGGCAGTTAATTCGTGATGCAGAAATTGTTCTTAGGAATTATAACCGCCTTGGGGAGAAATTCGAAGTGTCTGAATATGCGAAGAAGAGAAAAAGGACAAGGATTGATGGTGATTCACCAAATATACAATATGATAAATTTACCACAGGGTCTTACAAACTTTACAAAGATATTACCAGACAGGAGGTTTTATTGGAAAATGAAGTTGGATGTTTATAATGTCTTGGTTTCGAATTGCTTAAGAAGAGATAGGATCTTGCAAATTATGATGTATTTATTTGAAAGACAAAATCAATAAGTTGCGCCCACTCATGGATATGTTGAAAATAAATTTTTCTAAATATTTCGTCTCATGCGAATCGATGGTATAATATGGATCTAAGCAAAAGACAATCCGTTTTGGCTTTAAAGTAAGGTGTATCAAAAGCTAGATACTTGATTGACTTCGAAATATACCAAAGGAAGATCCAGGCATCAATTAAAACATATAATGGGATATTTGGAAAAGCTGCAGTCCTCATCTTCTACTTTTGTTCAATTTGCTAGAAGAGAAAAAATTGGTTTGAATATTTTAGTGCCTCCATGGAACAGGCACGATTCGAGAGAACCAGACTCAAAAAGATTGCCCGCTGCCGAATAAAGTGACCATGAGCGAAATGGACAGGAGGACATCGACAGCTGTTATGGAAAAAGAAAATGAGATTCTCATTTGCAAATGGGTGGACTATAATGTAGTTGTGGCGATGATGAAAAGATTTTGCCAGAAAAAGAAGAAAAACTTTAACCTGATAAACCAGTACAACAAAAACATGAGAGAAACTGATCGTATAGATGAGCACATTGGTTATAAGAGAATGAGTTTTCTTGTGAAAAAATGGTGATGGCCGTTATTTATGTGGCTGATTGATGGTACCATGAATAACTCATGTCCAATGTATAGGCAAGCTAGAAATACAAGCTACAAAAGCTGTAGTTTTGTGCTATTTGGAGAGGTATAAAACATCAAATCACGAGGGCTTTCTACGTCTTCAAGTCCCATATCATTGAGAGCTCCGATCGATATTCGATATGATCGGATAGACCAATTTATTGAAGCTATACCCAAGCGCAAGGGGTGTGTGTGCAAGTACGAGTACCGTAAACACTATTAGGGTAAAGTGTAAGGTGGATTTGTGCATAAAATGTTTTCATCCATACTACAAAAAGTAAGGTGAACCAGGTAAACAGTTTTATTTGTCAAATTTTTTCTAATCTGTTCAATAAATTAATATCAAAAATTATTCAGTCGTTTATTATTTCTACCCCAATAAAATTCTATCTTCTTAATTAATTTTTTCTCATATTTGCTGGGATATTAAGAATTATTTCCAGTTTACCGTTTTTTTTTCAAGTATCTTTCTAATTTTCTGAATATAATATTCAATCCATTTCATATTTTGTTTTAGTCAGAAATGAATGAATTTCGAGGGTTTCAGATATCCATAACATTCTTAAAAGCAAATAATTAAAACCATTCGCATGAGGTTTAAACTGTCAGTCTTTTCCTCCATAATACACAATACAAAGTATATAATGTAGTAAAAATCTAATGTGGCGGTGTCTTTGTCCTTATATATGCTTGGTTTGCCGAGGCGAAACGTGATTCTATAGCCTATTAGGAAGCTTAAACTCACTAAACTCAATATCTTTCGAGGAAACTACGTTTTTGAGTATTAAAAGTCAACTTCATGCTGCATAATTGCTCCATATTGTAACTTTATAAAACATTTATTTCAGTTTATAACATCTGATATGAATCATAGTGTAGTTTGGACTATTATTGATGAATGTATCCTTTGCCTTAATATAAGTTGTCTCTGAACTATAAACGTGAGCAAAAAATCAGCTCAAGTAGCTAGTGGTAGAAAGTATCTGTAGCTTTCTTTTCTTTGATTTTAGCATCCCATTGAGAGGCGTTTTGAGGTTCGATGTTGTGGCTGGTACAAGATTTCTGACCCGACCTGACTGCATTAGAATGAAGTTTTTGTCGATTGAACGACGTGATTCACCAAAATTTCTTCTGCTGCCAGTTTCAATAAAAACCAACTCGGTTTTTGCTTCCATTCAAATGCTCACCCAAACCATCCAGAAACCTCCTCCAAAAGCTATATTTTCTCCTATACAACACTGCGCAATCATCCTCCAGGTCTTCTGTAAACTCGTTTTCTTTTATAACTACCATACGGACACACTCTGCTTTTTTCTGAGTAGAAAACGGCTCGAAGTTAGTTACCCAATGTTTTCTTCTGATTGTTCAGCAACTCAAACCAAATCCTCGCATTTTTCTTAGCCAGTGATTTGCCACTACAGGCTTGTCGCCTATGTCGATTTTTTGGCTTACGAGTGTATTTATCTCCAATTTGTACAAAGAAAATTATTTTCTTTTATATTGAAGGAACTCAGCTCTACTTATTTTGGTCGTAATTTTCTCAAACTATTTAAATGTAGTGGATTGAAAGTTCATACAGAAAAAATAGTTCAAAATGTGCACCTCCAGCCAAAATGCAGGAAGCCGCTCGACGTCTAATGGTTTGCCAAATACGTTCGAAGGTACCAGGACCTGGTCACAATCCTCTGGATTGATCTTGAGGTGACCTAGGGACCCATGGATGTGGAGATTCTCGTAAGGTTATGGTCTGGAAAAACGTTATTTAAAAACTCTATACAATATGTAGAGGAGCACCATCATACATGCACTTCCTGATAATAAGAGATACATCTTCCAAATGAACTGAACGTTTCTTGTTAGTCAAAAAATGGTCCTTTCAAATGATGACAAGCCAAACAGAAAAGTGGTGTGGAACCTCTTGGCATTTAAGTCTGGTAGAAATAGTCAAGTCACAAATTTCCAACGTTTTCAGAAGTGAAGAATAGAGGTGTCCGATATTTCCTTGGACCTTGATTAGAAGGAACGGATCTTCCTATCATAACTCCAGAATTGCGATGTACGGAACCTTTTCCAAAAAGGTTTTGACCTCAACCTTAAAAGAAGTTAATACTGGTTATAAATACTGCAATAGATCAAGAATGGATATGTTTTCAAACAAACATAACATTTTAAACATAATTTATCAATACGTTGAGATATTTTTACTAAAATTTCGACCATTTTGGTTCCTGTTTGACAATTGCGAAGTTTTTCTGCAAATTAACAAAATTGAGTATCCAGCTGTCATAAAATATCTGTTTTTAAAAGACAATACGCAAATTAAAGGTAAGTTAGTAAGTTTCTGTATTATACCAAATGAAAGCGTTTTACAAACATTTTTTTTGTAATATAATCAGACTTTGAATATTCATGTTTCATTTACATCTTTTATCATGCTCAAAATTTAATATTGAAACGAAAATTTGGTATATTTAATTGAATGCATAAGCAGAAGAGAATCATTCAATTAATTACATTCACTTGATTACCAATTCATACAATTTCTAATCAGAACATTCTAGGAATTCATTTTAATCTCAACCCACGTAACTGACTTCAGTAATAGCTAAATTTTTAATCTCCTGACAATAGAAAATACCCTAATCACGTCTTGATACGGGATGAAGCTACCTGTTGGAAAGAAATGTAGAAAATAAATATTTCAATATTACCTGGATTAGTTTTGCAAGGATCATGAATGACCTGCTGAATGCTAGGCATTCAGCAAATGTTAGTACACTCTCACTTATAGAATCCTCACAGTTTACACTCGGTTAAGAATACGGATATGAGACAAAGAAGCTTGAAACTGACATCATGAATAAAATAAAAGAGTTGGGGATGGAGAATCCTTAAGATCCTGTGAACTGCACTAACCAGTAATGAAGAGGTGCTTCAAACATCATACAAACAAGAAATGTCAGTTATTTAGGGTACATATTTCGGAATACCAAACATCAAATCCCTCGCTTAATCATTCAGATAAAGGCTTAAGACAAAAAATGGATAGGTTGCTGTCATGACTGAGGAAATTTAGAAGATAGAACGAATTGGAAATAGAACAGCTTTTCCAAGTAGGGACAGATAGAGACCAAATCAACGAATTTCCATGAAGGTAGCACACGATTGATGACAGGCACGGCATCGAAAGAAGTAGATCTTTTCCGGATGAGGTATATTTCAGCAAAATGAAAAAATTTGCAGAATCTCCTTAGTTCATTGGAAAGGTATGCGAAAAAATTCCACCATTCCACTTGAACTCAATGTAAATAACATTTTACTAGAATACTAACAAATAAAAACCTTATGTAAATATATCTAGCAATCATTAACTAACTGTTAGCAGCAGGTAGAGCTGGAATAAGAGACTACGGGCCCGGAACCAAATACTTTACAAACCATGGCAACACACCAAACATTTTTCAAGCCGAAATTTATACAATTGATAACAGTCTCCTCGTTTGGAATTGTCCAGAAAAGCCCTACATGGGACCTGAACCTTTCTTTGGTATCAGCAGGTCTGGTCGAAGTTTTAGTAGAAATCTCTCAACGCATTGATGAATCATGTTTAAAATGTTATGTTTGTCTGAAAACATATCCATTCTTGATATATTGCAGTATTTATAACTTGATCAGTATCAACTTCTTAATGTTGAGCTTAAAATATTTTTAGAAAAGGTATCATACAACGCACTTCTGAAGTTATGGTACAAAGATCCGTTCGTTCTAATCAAGGTCCAAGGAAATATCGGTCACTTGGATTCGTCACTTACGAAAACGTGGGAATTTTAAGACTTTTGACTACTTCCACCAGATTCAAATGCCAAGAGGTTCCATACTATGTTTTCTGTCAATGTTTGGCTTGCCATCATTTGGACGGACAGTTTTTTGATCAATTAAACATAGTAAATGAACGTTCAGTTCATTTGGAACGTGTACCTCTTATTATTATGTGGTTCATACATGACGCGGCTCCTCCTTGTAGTGATTTTATAGAAGTTTTTCAATAACGTTTTTCAAGACCATTAGATCTTACGAGGATCTCCACACCCGTGAGTCCCTAGGTCACCTCAAGATCAATCCTGGTACATTCATTATCATAAACAGTGAATTCATCTCCAGTTGAAAGTCCTGGAAACGGACAGGAAATACAGTTGCCGAAAAGAAGGTATGAAATGCTCAAAAATGATTATAAAGAAACAGCAACGAATAGTTTTGGAAGCTGTACAACATCTTAGTCGTTCCTTATGTCAATATCTTGGAATCCCATCTAATCAAAACCACCTGAACAATAAATACGAACTGATACAGATTATGAACTTTCTCAAGTAGGCCACCCAAATTATAAAGAAAGACAGATGTGACCTCCTTGGACCAAAACCAGCGAAATTCATTATTAAGGTCATGAAACCTGGAAAAGGAACCTCTTAAAACATCTTCTAGTCTCCCATGTACCTCACCATCTCGTTCTGTTTCTTCATACAATGAGCCGATGTGATACAACTTCTGCATTCTATAAACCAAGGAAAGTTGAAGTTTGTCAAGTTTCTTGGAACAAAGACGATAATACAAATGAATATCATGGGTTTCCATCATGAAGATGGAGATCGTGAGGTTTTAATTCCATCAAGTCAATGGATCTTGGTAGCCTTCTATCAATCTAAGGCAGATGAGACTTCATTAGACCAAATCCGCTATAAGACATTTTCAAGATCTCTAACAAAGCCAACTTTCGACCTACTATCTGTACCTCCAATAACTGCAGCCGCTGTCCAACATATTTTGCGACTATACCTTCACATCCAGGGCTAGTATGATAGACCAAATGGTAAATTGAGCTGGGGATAGAGGAGGACGAATCTTGGCTTTCTCATTATCATAAACAGTGAATTCATATCCAGTGGAAAGTCCTTTTCGGTCAATGTTTGGCTTGTCATCATTGTCATCATTTGAAAGGACCAGTTCATTTGGAAGGAGTACCTCTTATTATTAGGAGTTGCATGTGGTTTTTGCATGACGGGGCTCCTCTACATATTGTAGTGATTTTATACAAGTTTTCAAATAACCTTTTTCCAGACCATTCGATCTTACGAGGATCTCCACACCAGATCACCTAAAGATCAATCCAGAGGATTGTGACCGGCTCTGGATCTTCAAAATCGTATCACGCAAGGCTGAAATGTAGCAATTCTGGTACCTTCATTATCATAAACCGTCAATTCATCTCCAATTGAAAGTTCTGTAAACGTAAAGAGAAGTGCAAGGAAACAACCACAAATAGTTTTGGATGTTGTACAACATCTTAGTCGTTCCTAGTGTCAATATCTTGTGATTCCCACCAAACAAAACCACCTGAGCAATATAGACGAACTTGTACAGATTATGAACTTTCTCAAGTAGGCCACCCAAGTTATAAAGAACTTTGTGTCTTAATGGTTAAATAGGTGTAAGGGCTCAAACTCTTTCCAAACAAAGTCCATAAAGAAAATTTTAATATAAAAACTCATCAGTATGAGTAGGGCTAATCCAAATAAATCCAAATCAGATCCAGAATCACAAGATGAACTATTGAAACTAATTCTCTAGATCATTTCATGAGTAATATTTTCTATTTTCCATATTTTCCCTTTATCTTAAAACTTTAACTGCCTTTTCGTAGTTTTTAGATTGCACTTCCTTTTTTCTGGAATACTCTCCATTTATCTGTGCCCATACCACTTGAGTTTGATTTAGTACGAAGTGGTATCATGGAGATCTATCCACCGTCGTTCCACGAATGTCTGAAATATCATCAATTTCTTCATAAAGAGAACATAAAGAAGACAGTCCTTTTCTCACAGAACCGGGATGGAATTCTTAGTAATCTTCCAATTTAACCAATCCTGTAAATCTTTTTCGAATCACTTTTATTGGCAAGATCTGAATTTGCGGCTTTGTCAGTCAGTCAGTCAACAGAACGATACAAAAAGCATTGGAAAAGAAAGGAAGATTGAAGTGAAATCAATTATTATGACAACCTACAGGGACCAGCAAAGATTCTCCCGGGAATCAATAATCAGAGAAGTGTTCTATCCGAAAACACTGGGAGTAGCACAAAATTCAGCACGCAGATTCTGTTGGACTGAGAACCAAACGTCTATCCACATTTTCTCGATGAAACCACAACACCAGGGAGCGTATAGAATAGAAGATGAAGATCTTTTTGACAACTACAGACATCCCACATTATAAACTTCTTGAAAGGAGTGGGATTAACAGTTGTGAATACTCAAATCCATACTCTACGTTAGTTACAGTCAAAACTCACTATATCTATCTGGTGGGAATAAAAAATGCAGTGACGTCATCTCCATATTAATGACTAAATTATTATTAAAATACTTCTTATATATGATATGCCTGTCACTATTTGAAGAGGATATTCTTACGATGTTAATTTCAGTAACCGACAATTAGATTTAGACAACCCACTTGATTTAATCTCTTTTGTTGTCACTTGGTATTTCAATTATGGAATTTACGAGATCCAAGTATATGATTTCAGAGAATCACCCACCGAATTTCAACTTACCTAGCGTTTTTATGATGGGAAGGTCAGCATAAGAGGAAACCCCATAATTACTAAGCTTTTAAGCGGCAACCTTTGTTATAAGTAAAAGTGCGTCATTCAGACGTGCAATAATATATTTATAATGGGAAACGGGCAATTTCAATAAGATTATTTCAAATTGAGATTTTATATACAAAACTTTTATAAATTCACCTGAGTTGATACAAGTTCTTGTGCTTTTATTGGTCTTTTATAACCATAAGATGTACAAAATATCACAGAAAGGTTTGGAGTGATCAGTGCAGCCTGAAAACTGCGGAAAACGGTTGACGTTTGAAGAAAGAGGGAATATATGCAAAATAGAAAATATCACTCATGAAATGATCGAGAGTATCAGTTCATCTTGTGATTCTGGATCTGATTTGGATATATTATAGACGTTGTTTGGAACCATTATTGTTCAGGTGATTTTGTTTAGTTGGGATTCCAAGATATTGACATAAGGAACGACTAAGATGTTGTACAGCTTCCAAAACTATTCGTGATTTTATCTTTATAATCAATTTTTGAGCAATTCATACCTTCTTTTCAGCAGCTGAACTTCCTGTACGTTTCTAGGACTTTCAGCTGGAGATGAATTCAATGTTTATGATAATGAAGGTACCAGGATCCCTACATTACAGCCTTGTGTGATACGATTTTGTAGATCCAGACCCGGTCACAAGCCTCTAGATTGATCTGGAGATGACCTAGGGACCTACAGGTGTCGAGATCCTCGTAAGATCCATTTGTCTGGAAAAACGTTGTTGAAATACTCGTATAAAATCTATTAATAGTAAGAGGTACGCGTTCCAAATTAACTGAACGCTCATTTTCTATGTTTGATTGGTCAAAAAATGGTCCTTTCAAATGATGACAAGCCAAACATTGACACAAAAGGACTTTCAACTGGAGATCAATTCAATGTTAATGATAATGAGAAAGCCATCCCCAGCTCAAAGTACCATTTCGTCTATCATACTAGCCCTGGATGTGAAGGTATACTTGAAAAATATGTAGGGCAGCGGTTGCAGTTATTGGAGGTACAGAAACCAGCTCGAAAGATGGTTTTGTTAGATATAGAATAAAAGGATGCCAGGAACCATTGACCTGATGGAATTAAAACCTCACGATCTCCATCTTCATAATGAAAACCCATGACAGTCTGTCTGTTTAACCTCGGACGAGATGTTGAGGTACATGGGAAAGTAGAAGGTGTTTTAATAGGTTCCTTTCTCAGTATTCATGTCTTCAGTAGTGAATTTCGCGTGTTTTGGTCCAAGGAGGTCTCATCTGCAAAGAACCATTAACTTGATGAAATTAAAACCTAACGATCTCCATATTCATGCTGAAAACCCATGACAGTCTTTTGTATTATCTTGTTCGTTCCAACAAGCTTGACAAACTTCATTTTTCCTTGGTTTATAGAATACAGAAGTTCCATCACATCCACTCATTGTATGAAGAAACGGAATATTCCGTTTAACAACCGACAAGATATTGAGGTATATGGGAAAGTAGAAGGTGCTTTAAGAGGTTTCTTTTCCAGGTTTTTTAACCTTAATAGTGAATTTCGCGAGTTTTTTCAATAGGAGTATCTGTTTTCAAGAGATGTAGTCTTGGAATGTGAATTGACACAAAAATACTACCACTGAAACATTTCCGGAGTTTTACATGTCAATCGACGAAGAATTTAATCCTTTGTACTTTTGAATAGGATGACATTTCGCGCACGAATGTTTTCCAGCAATTTGGCTACCAAAAATTAAGTGCACCATCTGCTTATAAATTAATTTGATAAACCTGATATAGCACTCGAAAACAAAGACTTATACACGCCACTGATATTATGTAGATAAGATGAGAATTGATTATACTTTGTTCGGAAGAATTTTAATCCGATTTGTTGCAGTAAAACAGTTGAAGGCGGCATTACATGCTTTGATAACAATAAAATCACGATTTGTATATGGTACACAAAAAATTTGATGACAATTTCCTATGTTATATAGTTTCTCGTCAAATACTTTTTTATGAAGATTTTGCTTGAGAAAATAATATTTTTGTGTCTATTCCGTCTTTTCATTATTTCAACATGTACAAAGACTGTTTAATAACGAAAAAATAACATTTAACCATATAACATGTGTAATGTTTCTAAAACGATTTTAAGTTTTTTTCTGATATAATTTGACCTTTTGGACCTATTTAGGTCTTTATCAAAATATCTTGTGACTGGTATCACTTGCAGTTCTCTATTATAGTTCTTCCAATATCAATTGCAGAACACAGTTATGCGAGGAATAATCAATATTTCATAAATACGCACGGTACTCACACTTAATTAAGATTGAAAAATAATGTTCAATCCCCCTATAAACATCTAACAAACCGTTAGTCCACGAGGACTCTTAAATCGAATCGTGAACATGAATGAATTTCTATTGGCCGAAGCTGTCGGAAGACGTATGTACACAATTTCTTCGGAATATTTCTAACAGACAACCTGCGATATACAGTCGCGTCGCTTGGTAAGATTAACATTTATCGAGTAGTCACAAAAGGGGTTGCTGGGGATCATTCACAGAACCAAAAAATGTATAAAAAAAAAGCTAAAATTAGTTGAGAAAGCTACTCAATATTTCATATGTAGAACAATACATAGTTTATATAAGAAGAACAGGTCTGCAACATTAGACGTAACACAGCAAAAGCTAGCAGATTATCCAAAATACAATCTTATCAATTCGGAAACATTGCGTCAAGTTTTGTCAGTGAAAAACTGAATAAACGGATGGCATTAACCAAATTGTCAAGGAGAGTTTGATGGCAACAAGATTATTTGCGTCACTTAAGCAGAGCATACACGGTCAATAAAACTGACAGTAGGTATTGATAAAAGTACTGAAGGTGCCCTTCTTCAGTATTTTCTGTGATTACACGATCATTATTACTGAAAGTATTACTGATGTTCGTTTAATTCACACGGTCATTATTACTGTCAATATTATTCGTCAGTTCCCGCTTTCCATCCTTTAGTAGATAACTTAACATGGATAGAGCCTGTTTGGCAATAGTTATAGCTTCTGCTGTTGTAAAAAAAAGAAAAAAAAGAAGAATATGGGTTAAGGATTGGCTGTTGGAAAGAGACAGGTACACCCATTTAAACCTATTGAATGAAATAGTAGTTAAAAATCCTGCAGATTTCAAAAATTATTTTCGAATGAGTGAAACAACGTTTTTAACTTTATTGGACATGGTTTCACCTCATATTAAAAAGCAAGACACTAATATGAGACAAAGTATCAGTCCAAAAGAGCGACTCGCTGTTACTTTGCGATACCTGGCGACAGGAAGAAATTTTGCTGACCTCAAGTTCTCAGCATTGATTTCCCCAGCAGCAATTAGTTCAATGATAATTGAAACATGTGAAACTCTCATCTATGTGCTTCGAGATTATATCAAGGTAAGTTGAACAAAAAAATTCAATTAGTAAAATATTTTATTAGTATGTATAGGCATTTATACACTTTACAAAATTTTATTTTATTCAGAAAATGTATGATAGTAGTCCTTCAAGTTATTTTTTGATGAAATGCCGTTATCATCGATTGGATCATAATTGTTATTATTGTTTAAAATCATAATTTTTTGGGGGGAAGTGGTGGTGGTAGAAGGGACATGGACTGGACTAGGAAGGGTTCCGTTCAGTATTTGGGAAGGATTTGATGAATGGAGGCAGGAAGATTGCGGCTCGTTGATTTTAACGGAGTTGTGATGCAGATTCCCCATTGTAGCCTCAAATAAAATGTCGTTTATGGCCTTTTCGGCAAGTATTTTTTGGGACGCATCCAAATTTTGCAATTTTGTAGCCCAAACTTTCGCTAAGTTAAGATTGTAATCTCCTTCTTTTTCCTTGGTCAGGTACTCACACGCTAAATTCAGCAAATCTGATTGTTTATTACATTTTTTTTGTTTTTTGGATTTTCTGTTGTAATTTATTGAAGTCGAAGGCTGAGTGATAACATCGTCCTCTGGAATTATGTTTGTAGTTTCTTGAGCCTAAAAAATAAAACAAGAGTTAAAAAATTCCTCGATGTTCATATTTCATGCTTTAAAAATGATTGACATTCTTTGTAACTAATTACAGCAAATTTTTATTACTACTAATAATAACAATCTTATTATTATTTAAAAAATATTTTTTTTTTTACAGCTTCCCTTAACAGAAGAGGAATGGTTATTAACTGCAGCAGAATTCAGCAAGAACTGCCACTTTCCTACTTACTAAGAAAATCAAAATGTTGGTATATATTCTCACCTTTTCGAAGATTCAATTTTCTTAAGTTCTTTTCGAAAATTTGATCTTAATGTATTTATTTTTTTCCTGACATCGGAAATTTCCGCGTTAGGTTTTATTTTTTTGTACAAAGGCAATAATTTATTTAAGGCTTCCATCCTTTTATTTTTTTTCATGTAATTTGGATCTGTGGAGCTCCACAATTCGGGCATGGATTCAAAAGTATGAATAAATAATTTAAGATCTTCGTCCATATTATCCTCCATCTGCAAATTATTTAACAAAATGTAAATGAAGTTATGATTAATATTTTCGTTATTAACCCTCCGAGTACCATGGGGTCCTTTTGGGACCCAACACTTTTACGAGAATTTAACTTTCTCTGCTGTATGACCTTTGTAAACTCCGTTTTAAAATATTGTTTCTTCAGAAAATACAAGAAAAAACAAGTTGCACCTTTTATTTATTTTTGGGCATAAGTTAAAAGATGAGTAAACTTGAAGGTAAAATTCATTATTAGCATTCAAAAACATGTGAAAGTACCAAGTTTCAACTTCCTATTCAATAACCCAAGATTTAAAATGGAAAAAAGTATTTGGGGTCCAAAAAGGACCCCTGTGGTACTTGACTTTCATGAGGACCGTGGTACCCAGAGGGTTAAATTCACAGTATTTTAAAAATAATCTTGTACTTACTTTGGATGCACGAGTTTTTGCACAATTTAATAACTGAGGAAGATAAATTTATCGTAATTAAACTTAATTTAACTTAATTTAAATAACGTAATTTAACTTAAATTCGTAAGAAAATAAGCAGGCTTCACGTTTTCAGAGAAAATAAACGGCAACTCTACAAAAAGCAAACCAACGTCGAACTCCAAGATTTCATCAATTAGATGGCACGTGTTTTCACAACCTAAACCCGCCTCATTACTGAAGAATGAAGCAAACCCGGCCACACGGTCATTATTACTGTCAGTATCCCCACTACTCGGCGACCAGAACTGAGGAATGAATGGATTGAAGCATCAATCTTCAGTACCCTCTTCAGTACTTCAATACCTCGGATTACACGATCAGTATTACTGACAATATTTTTCGATACTGTCAGTATTATTGACCGTGTATGCTCTGCTTTAGACTACCGAAGTTGTAATAGACGAATGGAGTTCAAAAACTCTCCCACAGGTAGGTACATTTTACTCGTCTATTCACGTTTTATAATTTAATATTCAGTTGTAGCAAGTTAACTAAGTATAATAATGATTTTTTTATAATACTAAAATACTTTGGAATAGAAAAATTTTATTTGCAAAAAATTCATTTTCCTTCATAGTTTCTGCTTTGAAATATTGTTTTCCAGAAAAAAAAACGAATCGGGTACAAAAAGGGCTCAGTTTACGTTTGGTACGTTGTTTAAACCAAACTCCCTCACGGACAAGTACATTTTACTCGTCTATTTCTAATTCTATCCTTTCAAGGCCGTCCTTTCACCCTTGTCAAATATTTTATCTCTGTAGCTTATATTTTAGTTCTTGTTGCTGATTTAGCACCCATAATTTGCAGCCATATATTAGTATGGGGTTAAATATGGTTCAAAATAAGTCCATTTTGGTAAGGTTAGGTTAGGCTTCTTGACACTTTCTCATTCATTAACCAATTTTCAATTCTGTTATTTATTCCCATCAACTAATAGTTCAACTACCAGATATTGCACTAAATTTTCTTGTTGTATTTCTTCGCTTTTCATATGTTTGCATTTTGTATCCTTCCTTATTTATTGTTATCAACGTTTTCTTTCTGTTTATTTTCATTCCATTTTCTTCTAGTACATCTTTCCATTTAATTGATTCAGAAATGGGCTTAATCCTCCTCCTTGTTTTAATCCTTCCTTTGTTGTAAATGTGTCTGACCTATTTATGCTTATAAAACAATTAAGATTGATTTAATTTATCTTCTCTGTTATTCTTATTAGTTTGCAATTCACATTTTTCCACCAACTTCACCATATGGTATGTCGGGGAAAGGAGTATTTTAGGTAGGCTAGATTTCAGTTCAGTTTCAGGTCAGCCAGAACAAATAATTGTATTATAAGTGTCAGTTTCTTCGATCTTAACTTCTGTATGTGAATTTTGAGATCTTTCGTCCATCTTTTGTGTATATGGGCATTATTAGTCCCATTCCCGAATGGTTTGGTCCCAAGTTTTATTAAATATTTGCAATAACACCCTAACCTTTTGTTCACCCATCGTTTTCAACATTTCACATGTTATTTCACCTTCATTGGGGGCTTTTCCGTTCTTCAAAAAATAAATTGCTTCTACCTTTTTTTGTTGCTTCATTATTTTCGTCGTGGTCGTTTTTGTAGTAAATTCTCTTAAGTTTCTTCCAAGTTTCTATATCATCAAATAAATTTTATAGCAACGTATGAAATATATTTTGGTTTCGTTTACTACACAATTTCAATCTCTCTCTAAATTGTCTTCATATCTTTTGTTTTTATACTTTCCTCCTATATTCTTTGTAGTTTCCACAGTTTTCCAGCGTTCTCTTTCCTAGGTAAGGGTGTCATTTTTCTATTTTAATTTTCAATTGCTTTTTCATCTCATCTTTCCACAATGAAGTTTGTTTTTTATTCTCATTAACTTTGTATTGAGCGCACGTTCTTTTTCTGCTGTTAGAATTGTGTTTCTGAAGGTGTTTCTGTTTTTTCAACTACACATTATTACAACTCAACTCTACATTTAACAAAAATAATTGGAACTGAAAGTGTCAAATATATATGGATTATGTTTACTATAAATACTATTTCTTTTGCCAAAAGTTAATAAAAATATTAGAATTGGCTCATTCGATTCGAAATCACCTCTAGAAATATGTTTCCTAAGTACTAAGCTTACTGTTCACACCAACACTCACAATTACATCGTCTGACGCGCGTTTCTATAACCAAGTTATCGTTTTCAGAGATTGGAGTTATTTGTAGAATCGTCTCACCTTCAGTCTCTATGGAATACTCAGTTCAATCTGGAATGTTTGATTGTGTTTCAATAAATTATGATAATTTTCTTCACAATGTTTCTTTATGGCGAACGATTTCGTTGGAATGAACAACGATATAAAGCTTAACCTATCTCCTAAACCACGAATTTCATCGAGTTAAACTAAGAGTACTAAGTATTCAAAATGTTCTATCTTCAAGTTAAAGTCGAAAATAAGAATCTGTGTAAACATACAAAAAATAAACGTTGTAATATATGACAAATAATTCTTATCAATTTGTAGTATATCCTCTTATATCCTACAACTAATTTCTTACTTTTCCTCAACGCAACATCTGATGGACGGTGTATTAAGTTGATGGACTTAATCAAAGTGAAGAATTGAAATAAAAATTACGTCCGTTAACTTCTTCAACTGTTTTATTAACGTGACTATAAAATTTATGTTCTCAAATTATCCTTTTGTCGGATTCTAAAAAGATTATAAACTTATTTTTAGAAACAAACTTTTACTTCACAGTACCTATCATACTCAATAATATTAAAACATTCCATGCCATACTTTCAAAGTTTCTCCAAATATTAAAGAGAATATTTCCACAAGAATTATACCCATGTCTTCTTCGAAAACTTTTGCACTGAAAAGCATTTTCCTCTAACTGTTGCGCGGCATTCAAACTTTGATTTTACTTCACCGGATAAAAGTATTAAAACTCTGGGGGTTTCAATCGTTTAATGCTTTTTACCCTAATCTTGTTACGACTTTCTTTTGTACGTAATGGAAAATAGGTTTGATCTTGTTAAGGATTGCATCCGAGAGTTTATTGCAAGTAGTGCTATAAGTGCAATTTGAATTCAGATTTTCGATTTTTTTTGTTTCCTTCATTTATATATAATCTTTTCCCATTTCACTTTACAGACTGTTGTCTCCTTTTTATTTATTCTTCTATTGGTTCAACTTCTAAATATTCTCATAGATGTAAGTTTCTGAGACTATTCTTCGAGTATTTCAAGGTATATATACGAACTTACCTTTCTGTCTCTGTCAATGGCCTTCATTAACAGCCGTATGTGAGAATTAACTGTTAAATTGGTTTTTGGTCTTCTCTATTCAATTGTTAAGTTCTAAATCTTGTGTTGCTGCTTTTTCCATCATTATTTGCAAGCTACTTATTTGTTGTGAAAGTCTCTCTTCAATTCTGATTTCAAATTAATGCTGAATCATTTTTAACGTGAAAGTACTATTAACATGATTGTGATGAAGAAGTAAACAATGTATAACTTCTCATCAAATTTCAGAATATACAACTGTTTCGTAAAACAATTCAGATTTACCAATTTGAGTTTTAGTGTTTAGTTTATTTACCAATTATATACTCTAGTGACATGCTATATTCCATTATAATTCAGAAAAATCCTTTATAGACACCAATGGAGCTTATCCTCATAGTATTGTATCCTCAGATGAATAGACAAGCCTTGAGTCAACCTCACAAATAGGGCGAAACAAGGAATTATTTTCCAGTGAATCAAAATCAAGTAGCAGCCAGAAGTTGCCCATTGGCTGAAAACCTAGATTCCCAAAGTTGAAGAAATTCAGGCACCAAAGGAAAAAAACACTCGAGAAAAAACGAAGCTGAAAAACTCTGTTTATATCTTTGTATTTTCATTATGTATGTTGCTGAAAAAGAACTTATTTTCCACTTTTCTTTGTAATTCTCAAAAAAATAATATTATACTTAGTATTTCAACCCATGTGGATCAGTAAACTTTTCCTGTGTTCAAAAATAGCTATTTGTATGTTTGATCTCACTCAGAACTAGCATTTTGTAATGAAAAATGCTGAAATACTCAATTACAAATCACAGAGACATTCGTTGAAGTTGGGATATGGACATTTTTTATGGTTTCATCGGAATTGACCCTGATATAGGAACTGCTCCTCTGCAGGGCTGAGGTTCTGGTTATTCGTTCCTGATTGCACTGCTTCTGAAAAAGAGCTGGCAAAAGGTAAAACGAATGGCCAAACATAAATTGAAGAAAAAAGAAAAACATATAAATCTCCAGCCTAAGAAAATTATTCTTTCCAGGTTTGGGGATGTATTATGTGATTTTTTTCTTCTTTTTTTTGTTTGTTTTTTTGTTGTTTTCATGGGTGTCTTTCTTTCAATTTTCTTTTTTTTTTTGGTTAAATATTCGATAGGAAGCGGATAAATTCAGCTGCGATTAAATTATTTCTTATCGTTGGTCATTTGGCTGGGAAAATGATTACCGAAACTATAGAAAAACCGCAGAAAATCTGCAATATCGATGATCCAGAACACAAATCGATGTTATCCCTTTAAAACCACCAAAATAAATGAGAGCCACAAAAATTGATTTAAAATCCATGCTTAACAGAACTCAGTCTTAAGGTTTTAGAATGACTTATTTTGCAATTAAGACTTCAAATAACCATATATTCACTCAGAAACCTATGACTATCTACTTCAGGATAAGTTTCTTGAGAACTGCAATGAAAATAATTGCCTCAGAACCATAGAATTGCTTTTTTCTTGAAGCGTTTATCAAAATTTTCTCAACTATTTACAAAGGATACAAAATATAGTGAAACCTATTTTAAAGTATGGATATGAGTGCTGGTAACTAATAGATAGTCAGGAGGAAACTATGGAGGCTGTGAAATGATCGTGCAGGATATCCAGAACAAAGAATATATGACAAGGAACAGATTGAGTATACACGACTTCAGAAAGAATACAGACTAAGCAACTGTTCTGGTACGGACATATGATGAAGATGGAGCAGAGAGCGTTGATTTATTAACCGCAGAATAGAACTACGCGAAGAAGAATCCCAAGGGCCTGGAAGGAAGGAATTTACAAAATAGGAAAGATACAGCTATCCAGGAAAACGAGTGGTTAGTAGTAATTGATGTTTTCTGAAAATATGTGCATCATTTAATGATTAAATCAACTGTAAAACCCCTTAACTCCTCAATGTTTTGCCATGACTTACTTCATTAAGAAAACACCTTGGAATTCATCCTCAAATTGAACGTCTACTTCAATATTATACATTCAACACACATTTTATATACGTGGTTTGGATTCACTCATATTGTAGTTTCCCTGATGATGGAAAGACTTTCCGAAATCTTGGATTTTTAGTTTAATGAAAAAAATCACAATTTCCAAGATTTGCTGCAAGCTCCAGTTTATTATTTTTGTTTTAACTAGTCAGCAAAGCAAACATGCATGCAAAATAAGTGCATAATTGCATAATTTGATTTCTTCTGTAATAATATTAGTTATTAAACATACGAATTAGTGAAAATGTGTTCATTTCAATTAGATTTAAGAGATCTAAATTAATTTCTGACCATTCTCTGTACATGCTGTTATTTAACAAAATTATTTGATGTATTCGACACAAAAAATATCAGTAGAAATACTTCTTAGAGCGATAATTATATTAAAAAGTATTTTACGAGATCATCAAGTCATGTAATATCACTACGATGAGATATTCGATACTAAGGATGTCTGTGAACCGCCCCTGTTATCTTAATCTTGAAACGTAACAACAAAAAAATCCAATTCGCCAACCAAAACTCGCAGAATCCTTTATCCAGTCTTTTGAAAAAATATTTGTACAACATCGTTGTAATTCTCGTTGAAAGGGGTTTTTGAAAATACAGCTGGCCTGAGGGATGTTTGAAACGATGCGACAATGCTTTAGAAAAACCGATCTAGTACGAATGTTTTGGTTTTCGTAGGCTTCTATGAGACATTTTGATAGTAACTGTGATTAAACATCTGAAATAACAATTCGGAGCTGAGTTGTTTCATTGGATTTTATCATTGTCGAGAGAATAATTTGAAGTTGTATGTTTTTTCTACGTATTACTTTTATGAAACGACGAAACAAATATTTTCTTTGTTATTTCTGGTTAAAACGGATTGAAATGAAAAAATATTTTGCCAACAATTTTTGTTTTTTTCAATGGTATTCAAAATGGCATCCACCGGAAACTACTGAATTTATTTCACAATTTATATAGGTGGTTTAACAAACACGTGACTTATCAGCTCTTTAGTTTAGGTGATTTTATTGAAAATATTTTTCATGTAAGGAAAACTGTTTTATTTATGAGTAATGAAGCGTAATACAATACATCGTTTCCACCTAATGTTACACAACTTTCCCTATTCAATTCCGACTATCACCTCCTCTATATCGCATCCTGGTAACTTCAGGAAGTCTGTGAAAGATCGTAGTAACCAATCCCGGTGGAAATAAGAGTATGCTATATTGAGGTCTCGAATATCAGAACAGATCTACAGGAAACAGTTCAAACTACAAGATACGGATTTCCATTTAGGTTTTTGGAATGTTGAAACTATAAAATCAGATCTCAAAGAAATCCAACGCTTACAGCTCTTTAACAAATCAGATGGATTACACAAAAGAATGGAGACATATTTTATGACCGCATATAACAAGTATGAGATAGTTGTGTTTTGGATGCTGCTTTTTCTTTTCTTTATTCCCTTTAGAAAGTTGGATTTCTATCAATGGAGTTCTATCAATTTTTTCAAATATATTTTTTTCTCATTCATATTGTTTTCTTTTGTTTTGCCCTTTCCTGTATTACTTGTTTTTCTTGATCTTCCATACATTTTGTTTTCACATCTTTCTTGCTCTTGTTAAATTTTTTCCAGCACCAGACATTCCAGTCGAGATTTATAATATATAAGATATAATAATTTGTTATTTATTCTAAGTTTTCTGTTTTATTCAGCATAATCTTCTCAGTCTATAAAAATTTCTGGCAATTACATAGTTCTGACAAACTTGAAGAAACAAAATAGAGGAGGATTATGTCCTCAAGCACTCAATATAGAAAACTGGAGAGCAAAATGCCGGAACCGAACAGAATGGAAAATAATAACAAAAGCAACCAAAACAAACGACAAACTATAATGAAAATAAAAACTAGAAAACGAGGATTAATCCACCCCAAAAAAGGATTTAAAGCGCCAAAAGTGATAGTTATAATCCACAGGATTGAAAGGCTTGATGATAATGATGATGATAACATAGTTGGGAAGAAATTCGTTTCCAGTTAATTTTGAAAATTTGTTATGTAATTCAACTTTATAATGAATGTTGCTACAGATATTTTAAGAAATTTCGGTGGCAAGTTTACCAATAATAACAGACGCAATTTGTATCACTGAAAGTCTTTCATCACTTTCTTCTGTAGCTCAAGATTTACTCTAAACATTCTAAACATGTTAAATGATGTACTAGTCGTTGAATTTTGTTAATGCCACTCTTTATTTTGATTAAGCACCCTTTACAAATAACTTGATGAAAGTAAAAGTAATTTATCACTTGCTTTATGTTCAAATAATTACCAAGCTTAGAGTCAGGTTTGACTTTCAAAGAAGATTGAGGACGAAAGATAAAAAAGTGTCTACGGAACCTTATTTCCAATTCACAAATTAACAAACAGATTTTATTAAAAATGCAAGTTTTGATAGGAGATTCAATTGGGGTTTTCTTCAACTGAATCTGTTTCATATTCGAATTAATTTATTTTCAAATAAAAATATGCGAATTAAAAAAATTAGTTTATGCAATATTTCGTCATAATACTGACCATTGGATTCTTAGTCTCTCCCAAAAAATAATTAATTAACTTCGAGAATTCTGCTGAAAAGGAATTTGATTAGAAGATTCTGAAATTTGATTATATAGGATAAAATAGAGCAGAGGAGGGAATCAGTAAAAGATGAAAGTGAAAAATTTCGGATTTAATTGGATGGATCGAATGATGAAATAAAATGTAAAGAATCGAAAAACTTTCATTATATGTTAGACCCAGCTTTTCAAACTCAATTCATTTATTTGTAAACTGATAAGCAAAAAATTTTTGAATCAATTAAATTGATGTTCAATATTCAAGATTGTTATTTACGGGGGCTAATCACAAAGAAAAAAATTGAGAATTACGTTTTCGTATACCTATGGATAAGTTTTTCAATTCCTTCGTTATGTTATTCTACCGCTAGTTTTTCTATCTTAATTGCGATGTCAGTGCGAGAAATTTAGAGCATTATTATAAGCGAGGGATTCAGAGCATGTGTTAATTGCAACACTTCAATGGTGACAACCAAAAATCATGGTTCGGAGCAACTTCACACACGTCCAATAGATCCCTGACAAGAATTTTTCCTCGCAAATTGATCTCCAGGCGACATAAATTGGATTCCACACGGCTAAGATTCAACACCTATGGATTTTTCCTGTGGAGTTGTGCCGAATCTAAAGTTTGAGCTCTAAACCGACTTTCCTGGTATGATCAAAAGAAAATATCCGTCACGAAATGGCATATACTTATATTTCGATTGAATGAAATACTCTGAGTGCATTCTAATGAAATGATTTTCCGAGCGATGTATTCCAATATGTAATCTTGATGAAATCATGAACTCCTCATTTTTTTTTTAATTGTTTGTTGAAACACTTGAAACATGTCGATGAAAGAGCGCACGTTGGTGTGTGAATAATTTTTCAAAAAATACATATTTTTGAGTCCTAATATTTAACTTTTCATTGTAGAAAATAGATATATCGTATATTTGAGATCAATTATTTTTTCTCTAGTAGATTCAATTAGACGTTTGTATAACTAACATTAAAGGTAGTGATTTATTAAGGACATACCAGTTAAATGATATGGCAAGCATCAGTAACAGAGCAGACTGATAACACTAAAAAATATTCCTGAATGTACAATAAATAGCTACGATTTTCGCGAATGCTTAGCTTCTGGTGATTTTCTATTAAGGAAAAAAGAATCATCATAAAGTGCCTAACACTGTAATTATTATACGGTGTGAAACAGCGGAATGGAATCAATTCGTTAATAAATAAATGGGAGCGTATTAGAAAAAACGCTCGGATACGACGATTTCCATTTGTAAATGCGTATTTTTGGGCTATTAAAATGTGTCTTCACTACAAATTCGAGCTGGATTCTTAAACTGTTCTGTGGGAAATTGTAGCTAACCTGATCTTCACTGACAATAACTGATAATCACTATACATACAAGATGATTGGGTACGAGAAAGAAATAACTCAGCTTTGCAAATCAAGTCAATTATCAGAAGACATATGGATCGCTTACCTAACAGAGCTACTTAAAGGAGAAAATGATACTAAGAAAACTGCACATAGAGATAAACGTTGAAGTTACCAGTCAAGAAGTTGAACAAATCCTGAAAACCTTGAAAAAGGACTACTTAAGAAAGGTGGTTACCATATCATATAAGCTCCAACACTATTATACTCATGGAGATAAACAAAATTCAGCAAACTAAAAGGAGGTAAATTTGTTAGAAACTTGTTATAAAGATTATCATCAACGAAATTAACTCGATCACAACACTAAAAGATAAGTAACAAGGACTCAGATCCTGCCTAGATACCAGTATTGGAATTCATACAACCAGTTATGGAGTTAGAGTGAGAGGACAAGTAGTTATAGCAAATAATGTCGAGGGATGTCTTCCGTCTTCATTATATGTCATTCATTTGAAGCGTTAACAACAATAATTTTTTTTTACTCAAATATGTCGAAGTTTATTCCTAAAAAAGTGTTTTTGCGGGAAGTTCTTCTTCATTACTTCAATATGAACAAAAATTCTGACAAAAGTCATCGTATTTTGTTGAATGTTTAAGGTGAACAAGCTATAGCTGAGCGAACGTGCCAAAAGTGGTTTGCATGATTTAAAAGTAGTGATTTTGGCTTGGAAGACAATGAACGTCCTGGGCAGCCAAAAACGTTTGAAGATGAAGAACTGGAAGCATACCTTGATGAAGATTGTTGCCAAACACAAGAACAGTTCGCAGAATCTTCGAGTGTCACTCAAGGACCCATTTCAAAATGTTTAAAAGCAGCTGGGTATATTCAAAAGCAAGGAAATTGGGTTCCACAAGCCATGAGACGTCGAAAAGAGGTTCTGCATGTCCAAAATGATGCTGGAACGCTACAGAAAGAAGTCATTTTTTCATCGGATTGTTACAGGTGATGAAAAATGGATCCATTACGACAACTCCAAGCGCAAAAAATCATATGTGAAATGCGGCCAACCAGCCAATTCAACGGCAAAGCCGAATATCCATGACGTGAAGGTAATGCTCTCTATTTGGTGGGATCACAAGAGTGTGCTGTATTATGAGCTGATAAATCCGGGTGAAACCATCAATGGAGAAAGCTACCGAACACAATTAATCCGTATGCGTCTAAAAATGATAATCACTGTCATTCATGGTAGTTTAGACGCACTTTTGGCAGTCGCTTATAGAAAATTTATGGTTACTGGATAATTTCTATAAGATTTTAGTTCAATACCTAAAAAAACAGTGTCACAGAATGCACCTTACAACTTATCTTATAGTTCAGTCCACGTTGTAAAGAAGAATATCGAAAAAACGTACAACTTGGGATTATTTCAGCGGACATAACTGACTAGCATCTAACGTACTGAAACTACATTTCACCTCAGTTTCCAATTTTTAGTCATGAATATGATATAAATAGGGTTTTAATGAAAATTTCACCTCTTTAAGTTCAATATAACGTTTCATTAGGCTTTGTATTGCAGAATGTGTCCATCAATCGTCTCCGGCTTTTCTTGTGGAAAATCTAAGATTAAGTTTCGTCTGAAACTTGTAGCATAATTTCGATTACTGACACAGAAATTATCCACTGTATTTATCCATCCCTATTATTGATCTAAGGTGTACTATGATATGAATGGAATCGTTGAAGCTATCTAGAGAAAGTTATTCACATGAGGACAGTTAATATTTCTCTTTAAAAACATGGAAACTGGAAAGAACCTTCATCATATAGTTGATATTGATAATTGTTCAATTCATTGAATCCTGAAAGGATATTGGGACACATCAAACGTGTCACGAACTGTGTTCAATGGAGGTTTATATTTTGTAATGGTTACATTCAAAGGTAAAGGGTTTAGATCTGTTTACAAAAGATGTGTTCGCTTGTTTTCGTTATAAATAGATTATAAAATGATTACTGACCCGTTTATTGTCAAACCCATGTTTAAAAATCAAAATCGAGGTATATTTAGTAGAATATTCTTTATATTGACAAAGTTGAGTCAGTGGCAGCTCGTTGTAAAAATTTATGAATGCCCGGTTCCCATTTTTTTCTAACATCCCAGTTTATTTAGCTAATAATTTTGTCTTATCTACAGTTTTACATAAATTTTTGAGTATTGGGGAATATTATAAGCTAGAATTTCGATGTTGCATTTGGATGTTGCACCCCAGAGCTCTATATCATATCTCCATAGTGATTTCAGAATCGCTACGTAGACCTAGAAGAAAAAATTCTTCGAATTAGAATAAAGGAAACTTTTATTAGCAACAAGGTACTAATAAATCCCATGACACGGATATATAATCTTTAATATGCCGAGCTTTTAACTACCCCACATTATTTTCACTAGAAAATATCATGTTCACTAAGAAACAACCCCATGAATATTGTGGGACTATATTTCAGTTAAAGTACTAACAAATAAGTATCTTGGAATAAATCTTGTGGGACTTTATTCTAGTTATAGCACTAGCAAGTAAATATCTAGGACTAAATCTGGAGAATAAAGGTATACATATAGAATGGATGGAAAATCTATCGGTAAAGAATCATCTAACCGCCTGATAAATCCCCAAATTCAATAAGGTTCAAAAAAATTCGAAACTCTGTAGTACCGAGGCATTATCCACAACGCTGTTCAATTATTTGTGAGTGATCCTTCATCCCACACCTTTAGATATCTACAAAGGCTTATAAACCGTTAGCTTATCAAGGGAGAGTGTCCGAAAACATAAGAGAGAGCGAGGCTCAAACTATTAAAGAAGCTTCAATATCAGTTACCAACAAAACATCCCACAGACCTCTGTGTTTGCTTGAATGTATGAAAAATCTTCTCGACGCTGTGAACCTGGTTACAGGTAAGACCAAGATTGATAAAGATCTGCATATGACAGCTCTATGGATGAAGATTATAGAAGTGTTTCAAGATAAGAGCATATGTTTAAATTGGAGAGGTTAGGTTAGGTTAGGGTGGGTACATCATATTCAAATCATATAGTATGTATCAAAAGAATCCAATTCTGCAGAAGCAGTATATGAAAGAAATGAATATAGAACTCGTGGAGGAAACCACTGAGGCTGTAGTCATGGTCGATCGTGAAGCAGTTAGGCAGATAACTATAGAAGTGAAGTAAAGACGTACCAGGTACCTTGGAATCTGCATAGACCAGGAAACTTCTATGAGAAGACGTATTTTGAACACCTGCAAATAAGTTGAGGCGTCTGTAATAATCTTAAACCGCTTAATGGATGTCAAAATTCTTCTTACTTCTGTGATGCGACAACTGGTCTGGAGCAATATACTTGAGAAAACTCGAAGAAAACTAACCATTAGAATCTGCAGATTGTAGACTTCATACCTATAGACTTACTGGTAGGGAAAAGCAGCTTGATTTTTGGTGAGGATAATGCAACTAATGTAATGGGTAGAGAAGTATCCGTGGACACATAACAAAGCACGATAAGATTGTATCACAGCGAAGAACAGCTAGACAAAAAGCTTGTTTCCTAATATCAAAATTTGACTCAATATAAATTACAAACTCACCAATTTGTCTTTACTGTTCTAAAGTGCAGAATATACCATTTTGCATATTAAAATCCTTATTGATATGATAACAAAGATAATAAATCCTAAAAAGAAAGATTTAGTAGATAGACCAAGATAATTCCAAGCAGTATGATGAAATAATGCCATCTGGTGGTTCCTTTATACAATTTGTGGGGGAGTGGGGGTTTTGGAAGGAAGAAATCTCACATATCCCTGCAAATCCAGTAGCCGGGATTTTTCCTTCCACAAGAAACAATAATTAGATAAAATCATAGCAGATATACGGAAGCTAGGATGTGGATTAATTCGATCTTGGTTATACATGTATGGAAGTTCGAAAACTACATAATGTTTCCATTCCATAGCAACAAGTCTGGGCATATAAAGCATTCCGTGAGGTCATGGTTTGTCTATATACCCCGCAAAAGCTTTTAATCTTCTAGAACGCCCAGATTCATTCATATTTAGACTATTGGTTGCACTCGACTCAATGAAGAATAGAGCAATTCGGTTTATAAGTGATCCAGAGTTGACCAGAAACTTGAGCAGCCTAGAGCACATACCACTTTCAAGTTGAACTCTTTATGTGAAATAGACTGCTGGATACAATTCTCGCCTTTCTGACAATAGAAAGTTTCATTATCCACTTATAAAATTACAATATGACTCGTCGTCGATAATTATTTCCACAACCATAAGCGGGCGGAAACTCGTCATTTGTTGCTTCTTGGAATATTTGGGTACCAATTTTTTCTATTCTACAACCAATTATCAACTTTTTGTTCTTTTTGAGCTGCTTTAATCGGAGCTTATCTCTTTTTTGATATTTTTTTCGATTTTCTGCTTGATTCTGACTCTCTTTCAATCGAAATACATACGCCGACAAATATTTTCCAATCTGTATCTTGATATTCCTATTCTTACAAAGAAAAATGCGGAAAATATGATATAGATTTCAATTGGCAAATGATTGTGCATTTATTGCACTGTAAAAAATTGAGCCCTTATCTAATTCTGAACGTGAAGTGAGTAGATCAGAAGATTAGAATCGCATCATGATTTAATGGTGATTAAGTCACTAGAGATGAGATCAGGGTTGCTCCAATAGAGCCTAGTACTGACCCGTGAGGCACCCCACATCCTATTAGCTTGCAAGAAGACATCGTTGTATCAATCCTTACAAGCTAACTTCTGTTGGTGAGGTATGAGTTGAACCATGCGAGAGGTGTTCCCGTGAAACAGTAGTACTGCAGTTTATTAATTAAAATATTATTAACACAATCAAAAGCCTTAGAAAAATCACAAAAAGTTGTTGTAGTGGAGTGATGGCTGTTTCAGAAGAGTATTTTTGATATCTTAAATAAGATACTTTTTAAGTTAGCATTAGCATCAAGGACATCGGATCAAGAAGAAGTTAGAGAATTTGATAAATTTTTGGCTACATTCACAAAGTAATTACTAAGGTTATCAGGTGAAGTAGAAAATATTCTCGATCGAACTAAATTTCTATCAGAAACGTTTATACCAGCTTCTAAATTACGAAAAACAATTTATTTGCTCAGATGTTCGAGAAATTTTTGTTCACAGACCCTTATCTAAGTTGATACAACATTTTGGTTAATTCAAAGAAGAGGACGCACCAATTCGATAGAAATACTTTAGTATTAAAATGGACCTGTCTTACCCTAAGTTTAGGGGATGCTAGCGCGTGCTACCCACTCATCGTTTTCAATATTTGGTGAGAAAATTTGCATATGTAAAATAAATTGATAAAGTAAATTTATCGAGTGGTTTTGATTACCACAAATAAAACAACTGTGCTAAAAATAGGTGAAACAATTGGATGTACTTTTAACCTTGGATATAACTTTTGGTTTCGAAGAATGGCAGTATAAAAACTTATTAAAAACCCGAATGAATATTTTTCTCTGTGATACATTCATTCTCACATCTATCCTCTGTCAAAATTAAAAGCAGTCCGTCCAGTATAATTCAATTACAATGTTGATACAAACAGCCGTTGTTCCTAGACATTTGTGAACATGAAGACTTGACGTAAACGTCAAAAGTAATTAAAACGATCGTGCCGCTTTTAATCAAAAACAGAAATTAAACGCAGCGAAGGCATATTCTAGATCCCTATCGTATCGTTTTCGGTCATATGATATCGTCCATTTGATGCAGATGCACAGGACCGTTTTTATTTAGAAAACTTTTCAGCGATATTATATTACAATATTCTTTAAGGGTGAATATATTTGCATTCAAGTGCTTTTGAAGTCATTGTATCAAAACAAATAATAATATGGAAGTGACTTTGTAATATTAAACCAAACTGTACGCCCTTAGGAAAAGGGCGTATCGAATACGACACCTATACACAGATAAGGGGTGAAATGGAAGGAAATCTGATATTTTGATGTAAAGTGCATCGAGTAATAAATGCAAATGAATTGATATCAAGTCCTGAAATGTGTATTATTGCGAGAAAGTGTAGTATCTAGGGAATTGAATAAAAAACATCTTGACTATCATTGTTAACCACCAAGGAAATATTTCAAGTTAAACAAAAGATGAAATTCGATAGGAACAAGATCAGTGCTGTACGGAGGATGATCAAACATACCAGCCATATTCTCTAATATCACGCAGTAGACATGAGCATTAATTGTTTAGCCTTGTAATGAGAAATCAATCAGAGAAATACCTTCTCTATCCTGGAAAACGATGCATGTGAGTTTTCCTGGTGTCAATGTTTGCTTTGGCTCAAATTTTACGAGAAACATTAATTTCTATAATCTCCGTAGCGTGTCAAAAGCTGCACTGCAGTATTCATCCTTTTGGAATCTAACTGGAAATAATTTTAGAGTTTTTTACTAAATATTTCATCAATTAATCATCGGCATATACGCGTAAATTCGATAGCAAGAACACTAAGTAGAAACTCACGGTTTTATTCTAATTTTTTCTTCAATTAAATGAACCAGTTCCCCAATAATCATCACGGCCATATTCTTCTTCATGGTACGCTCAATCACGTCCTCCCATTTAGAAAACGAAACGCATTTTTGATAGAGAAAGACATCATGAAGAAGTACTACAAAGAACACATCAGCAGCATCTAAAGATATTCACTACATGATATACCTCGTAATATCAACTACTAGTGTATTGATAATCTTGGGTAGGTGAGAGAAAGTAAGTATTTGACGCGGTTTATTGTATGAAAGAACGACAATGTAGTGATTTCACTTCTTATTTTGTTACAACATATTTTCATTTACATTCCCAAGATAAGTGGATCGAAAAAAATTGCACAACACTTCAGCACGCTCGTTAACCAGATATAACCCCATCGAATTAATTTTTTATTTTCCACATATTTGGAAAGTATTCGATAAGAATATACAAGAAACTAACATGGAAGATTCAAAAATGGTATTGATAAAGGTGGACACCACTTTGAACAACAACTTCAGTAAAATTGGTTAAAATTTGTTTCTCGATTATAAGTATACAAGATACATCTTTCCAGCAGACTAAAAAGTGACGTTTTAGGGGATGTCTCATTAATTTTTCTAAAAATAATACTTCATGGATCTAAGTTAGCTCTAAAAATGTAGAATCTCAGTTTTCGAGTTTCATTTATTGACCAAAACCAAAAGGACACTGAGTATTCTGCGACTTAAATGCTTTTCTATGCTTTTCAATTCCTACTGTACACACCAAGTGCTTTTGGGCTATAATGTCTCTCCTTTTTCGTTAATCAATTGGAAAATTCAAACTGAAAGTGCCTGAAAAGAACAAACCTGAAAATAATTACAATAAACGAATTGAGATTCCGATTGAACGTAGTCAAAGAGATCAACAAGAATACGAATTTTGAACTACTCTATCGTCCTAGTGAACTACGGTGCACTAAGACTAACAATTATACAGTCTATCGCACTTTTCGTTAACCAAGTTATCGTCTTTAGATCCTGAAAGTGGATTATCCTCTTATTTCATATTGTTTTGAAACATGTATCCTTTAAATCAAAAATAGAACCAGAAACATCAACAACATTGACAGAGTAAGTCGAACTCAAATATATATAAAGATGAATTTTTGGTTCAACTGAATCACATAAATCTACTTGACCTTTCGTTAGAATGTGAAGTGACAAAACCCTCATCTGTTTTGTTGCAAGACTTGTAACAAAAACAGTTGACGATCATCCAGTATCGCTTTGTGGATTTTCTTTAACATTCGTCACATCATTTGGTCGACCAGAACGATGCTAGTACACGTCTAAATTTTACTACTGTTAATAACGAAGAAACAGTTTCGTCCAGAGTAGAATCCAGTTCAGCTTTTATATTGTTTGTGTTAATGCCTTTCAAATAAAATAATTGTATTGCTGGCTGCCAAACAAATACCAAGCAACGTGAGGTCTTCAAACTTGAAACATATTCTGTACAGATTGTGTACTTCAAGCAACTACCGTTATCTCTAGGTCATACCAGGTACTTCTGGAACTAACCTCCTACTGTAGACTATGTCGCATCATCGTATGATTCAGCATCCATCGACTGTACTGTCTAAATCAGGACTCTCCGATCATGAAGCAGTATTAACAAAATTTTCGGTAAAAACCAATATTGAAGATGGTTTTCTCAAATTATGCCGTATTATTTCGAAACAAATATTTCAAAAATTCAATCATTGATGTCTAACAACTGACAGGGATATTCTTTCAGGTAATGTCGATTTCAAATATACTAGATTCATGAAAAATTAAAAATAAGCAAAGTAAAAGCTGGTCTACGTATATCTGCAAACAAAATCTCATCTAAGAAATTCTCGGACAGTGTCTTTTTCCAAAACTTCACAGAAAAACTTAACATGAAACAATGAAAGCAGCCAAGGATATTGCGAAAGACATACCAATATAGACATTGATTTAACCATGATGAGAGACTGAAGATAAAGCAGTTTAAGAAATGTTTCAGGAAACAATTGACAAAGAAATAAGAATAATATAAAGATCGCTTATAAATGAAGTAGAAACTAAAAATGTTGTACAAAACTTATAGGAAATAAAGCTGTATCGAGGTTTAACATCGAATTTATTTGTTGAATGAGAAATAAATTTTTGTTTTATGAGTATAAATATTGAAACAATCGAAACACGAATTACAGTTTTTGCGCTAATTGGTATTCTTTTGGTTGTTATTGGAAAGTCAATTCGCTACATCAATTAATAATTCCTCTGCATGCACAGAACCGTTCGTAGATAATTAATGGAAAACATACAATTTCATTTAGAACGGGTGATTATCAAACATAAAAAATTTAATACTTTATAGGACAATTTTGAATGTTGAATTTGTGTTTTTGTTTTCGTGATATTTAAAACCATGAATCAACTTGGCTTATACTAGACCAAATGCTTGCTACAAGTGCGCAATATTAAACAACGAAACCCCACGTGGTACATTGATACTTCCAGAATGAGCAGCTTGGGTTTTGCGGAGGCCGTTCCAAACGATGCGAATTTTTCTCACTTTGCAAACACGCTCGAATCTTCCAAACGAAAATATCTACTAAGATGAAATATTTGCTTAGAGGTAAGAACCTTAACTTTTGAATTGATGCAATCCAGGCTCGCACTGAAGTATAAATTGGGCCTAGTTCATCTCTATCTAGTCGCCAAGGCAAAAAGGAAGAACAAAGCTTATTGGCTCATCAAATTGGATTTCGCAAAATCACCAATAGATACAAAACCCATTCTGATGTAGCTATCGGTAAGTATCACTTCTCTTGGTCTTTCACAAAGATAGATAGAAATGGTATGAGTCAAACTGAGGTATATACTGATAGTAATGTCTTATCAACGAGCTTTTCAGCCTAAACAGGGACGGAATACGATTTATTTCAAAAGGATACGGTCATATAAGACAAATTTTTTATTCTGTATTTACCACTATCCGTTCAGAGTACTCCTGTATAGAGTGGAGAGATACTGCAAACTACGTTATTGATAGGTGCCCAGCAGTCACAAGTGCGAGGTTTGAACTTCGTTTGCTCAGTTACGATAAAATATTTGAGTCAAGGTACCTGAACACCTTTCTATTGTACATAGGTTTTTGGTACTTCAAGTGGAATATGACGGGACTATTATAAGGTCTATGTACACTAAGAGAACACCCACTGTCTTATCTATGAACTATAAGGGCTGGAATATCGAATATTTCTCACTTCATTGCCCATTCTTCCTAGGAAGAGAAAGGGACGAAGTTATTTTAAATCACGAATACCAAGTGGCCATCAATTAGTAAATAAGGTTAAGGTAATCATGAACTATGAGGGCTACTTAATGAGGTTAACTCCAAGGTCTTCTTTGGATGTATGAGAATGTATCTATGAGGTATTTCTCATTTAAAAAAACAGTAGCTCAAAACAAGACAAAAAAAGTATCCTGAAGTGACACTAAATCAGGAGTACTGAGTGGCTCCCAATAAGTAAATGATGTTTAGGCTAATAACGATGACCAATGACATCTGCTTGTATACTTTCCAATACAGTGGTATTTCTCAAGCAACCATCGCAATCTCTAGATCAGTCCAGGTACTTCTGGAACCTTCTTCGTATACCTGAACTGTAATGTAAAGAAAGAACTGAACTTTCTCATACAGAGGTATTTTTTAAGCAGCTATTGCCATCTATAGGTCACGCCAGCTACTTTTGGAACCATCCTTCTATTCTATTGGTATTTTCATACATTTATGGTACATTTTTATCTTACACTATGTTTTGATGTAGTATTATATGTAATATTATTCTTCTTCCTCATTTCTTTTTTTTTTTTTTCGTTGTTGACGGAAGTGTCTTTCAATTTTTCACCGGGCACAGACAGCCGTCATTAAAAATGGGAATTTACGGCTGCCTATTTGTGTTGAAGTTATTCTACCTGTTATTCATCTCCTACAACAAAAAGATCAAAGTAAATCTCAGTAGTTCAATGAGAAAGTGAACAATTAACATTGCATTCCGTAGTACATCTAGCGCTAAACGGTATTTTTTCAAAAATCTGGCTCAAGATTTGATGAAAGAACATTTGTATTCACGTCAGACATAAAAAACTTTCCCATTGATGTGAGAGAAATTATAAATTGTCGATATCAAAATAGAGCTGTTGAAGACGTTGAAAAACTGCAAATCTGTGCGCAATAAAAAGCAGATAAGAGGTTCATTTAAGTAGTGCAAATCGAGAAAATCAAATGATTTGAAAGTGCTTAGCGTTTGTGTTTGAAAAACAAACCAAATACTATGCGAAAATTCTTGGAATTCGATGGAAGGTGTTAGCGAAGACAGTTCTTAATACATTTCAGTTATAAATGAAGAATTGAGACTCCATATAGAATAAAAGTTGCACGTCCAGAATACGGCTAGCACCTGGTGGTGTTGCACAAGTCTAAGCGCCTGTCGGAAGGTTGAAGTATCTGGTTTCTCCTCAGATAAATTGCAATTCTAATCTCTTGTAAATAGTATCTATGTTTAAAAAATTTCGTGAACAAAATATGCTGTCGTTGTTTTGCAATATTTGGAAAATCACTCGTACTATTATGTGTGATCGTTCATCGTCATAGTCAATCATCGATTTCATAATGTATGAACATCCCTTCCCATAATGGAATAGGAAAAAAACGGACGCGAAACTAAAATGGTCGTGCTAAACTGCTGTTCAATAATTTATTCACTAAAAGCGTAGGTGATTTGAGTGCTTTGTTCCGAATAAAAATATATTAAATCAGTTTTTCAACGTTATTTGAACTAAAGATTATTTGGTCATATATCAGTACGAGGGTTTTTCAATAAAATTAATTTCCCAAGGATCTGCAGACGCTAGTGAAGCTGAAAGGCGTTTAGCTTTCCTCCTTTTTCAACAGTTTCCGATTCGGCTAGCTGTCTACGACGTTCATTTTTGTTTTAGTAGCTCTGAAAGATTCTCACGCTAGGTAATTCGTTTTTGGTATGTGAACATTCAACATATTCGTGAAAGGTGCAGAGAGTTCAAAGTAGAGATTTGGATGGAGTACTACCTCACGCCTCCCCTCACACACAAGACATAGCCCCCAGTGATTACCATCTCTTTCATATATTGAAGAAATATTCTCTAATAATGGAGAGGTGATGTCGGTTAAAAAAGTGTATTGAGCTCAAAGGAGATTACGTTGAAAAATAAATATGTTTTTCTCCAAAATTTTTGTTTTTATTATAGAGCCAATTACACTTATAATTCACGAAATATTTTTCAACATTTCTAATGAAATTCCTATCAAAGCAGGACATGAATACTTCGAATTCAATGGTAGTGAAATAATATTCAGTTCAATCTTAAGAAGCGTAGAAACTTTCGTTGATTTCAATTAAGTTTTGCTGAATTGTAGTTACTCAATTTTTCATCCCATGAAGAAGAAAAAAAATATATTTTGTGCGGAATTTGACCTAACCAATTACGACATACTGTGAATGTAATTGATAGAGAAAACATCACAATATGTTTTTTACTCTAAAATATTGACAAGAACTTAGTTTCCTCCAACTTCTCTCGTATGTATGTTTGTATGTAGAGTACCATAGCTTTTATCCTCAACAAATGTTCATTTTGTATTGTCGTTTCCCTGAAATTTTCACTATAGAATAGGCTGTTTATTATATATATATATATATATATATATATATATATATATATATATATATATATATATATAAATCAGCTCATATTTCCAAATATCAAAATTTTTCTGAACGCAAATGTTTTCATTTCCAAATGACCAATTTTCACTGAAGAAAAGTACGTATCGGGGAAATAATTCAACACAAATAGCCTTACATTCGAAATTTAAAACGAGCAATCTGGTCCTAACAACCGCTCAGGCATCCCGCAAGCTGTAACTTAACATTAACAAAAGCAATTTTGATCGAAGATAAAATTTTAATAGCACTTAAGAATGCAGTGGCAGTCAGATACTTTTGCTAAATTGCGAGTGACATGACATTTCTAATCTCCAGGTGAACATGTAAAAGCCATCGATTTAGGATAACGTCAGCTTACTATAAGATAATATTTTTGAATAGTTTAGAACAGGTTAAAAACAAAGTTAATTTTTATTATATCAATATTCTTCTTGGACTATTTTTTCATGCTCTGACCATATCAAACTATCTCATTTAAACATAAAAGATCTTCAATAATAATTAGGTCACTGTAAGATGTTGTTAGATCAGCTAATTATGTGATAACTTAAGGCAGAAGGTCCTTTAAGTAGAGACTTGGTATTACAAGGATCAGACAACATTTTACTGTAAAAGTGAGTTATGAGACTTGGTTTTCTTGAACAAGTTTTGTTTTTGATATGATCTCATTCCTTTCCATAAGGTAGTACTGCTCTTTTTCTTTTCCGGTACTAGCTTTTGAACTCCAGCTGCAGTTTTCTCAAAGCCCAATCCTCGAATGTAAATGCTTCTTAGTCTATTGAATTTCCAAAGATCCGGATGTAGAACCGATATCCATCAAAATATTATTGAGACTTTTCCTAACTATATCTATATTTTCCAGATCAGTGTTCACTTTAAGCACTATACCGATAGAATCATTAACATTTAATCATTTATTTTATTTTTTTAATATGTGACTACAAAGTTATTTACGCATATTCCAAATTTGAAGCTTCTATGTCTACTAGAAGTCCCTTAGGTCTTGATAACCGGTCAGTCAGTCAGTGACAAAATTAAAAACTTCGACTAGTTATAATTCTTAATCTATCAGGTCGATGAAATGAATGAAATTTAAAATATATCATGTTTATACAATTCTAGCTTGATTACAAAAACAGGCTTCTAATTTAGTCCAGAACGAGGTTATAGGAAGTAGAAAATGGCCTGAACAGCTTCGAGAAAAGGACGGTACGGCCGTGTCCATTTTTTTGTTCCTCCGAACACTCAGATAGTTGATTGGTAAGATAAATAGGAAGTCATTTCCCTAAGGACTGTTTTGCGAGCAGGCCACTTAAAGATTTGATTGACTGGTGATTTTACGATCCTAGTTTGAGGAACGAATCAGCTTCGTGGTTTCCCTTGATGTTCGAATGACCAATGACCACTCAATAGAATTTTCTACACAGTCACAGCACTCGAGTGTGCTAATTCTTGCAGTCTGCAATTGTTAATCCTTATATCGCAAGATTTGATATGATTTTAAAGATGGTTAGTGCCGTACACGATGGCTGGAGAAGTTTAATCATCGAAGTTGTATCCATTAAATGCTATTTGGCGAAAGTCTCCATGAATACCGAAAAACACTTGTTCTGACTATCATGAATTAAATATGATGAGTCCACGTGGACTTCCGGTTTGTTGGATGTTGGTTCATTATTCTGTTTTCTAATGAAATTCAATGACCATATCGTATACTATTTATTTGCGTCCACATAGCTCTTTATATACATTTCTTCTTGGAGTTTCAGCTTTCTCCCATCTTAATATTATAGTTACGGTATAAGGAAATATACAATAATTATATGCTCTAAAATAACTGACATTAAAAAAATAAAAACTATATGTATATCTATACCATCCTATCGATAGTTTTGATTCTAATTTTCTGTATGCATATGTACATTTGAATGTACATTTGCCTAATTACTCTGTAATTTGAACAACTTCTATCAGGCTGTAATGCGGGTAATAACATGTTCAGCTACTGTTTAATTCATTGTAAAATTGGTGGTTAGATTGTTGATTATTAGAAGTAAGTACAGGAGTTCTTTTAATTAACTTTGATTATGCCGCATTCCGATCCTACTGACACATACAAACAAACACATTAAAATAACTTGAAAAAAGTGAGTACAAAAAAAATTGAGGTGTGGTGAGAAGTGAATATGTAGAGCGAATTGAAATGGTGGAAATGTTTTTGTTATTAATTATATTTTATTATTAAGAAAGATCGAAAATATACTAATTGTGGAAATTAAAGAAAATGATACAACTAGATTGGCTCGATAATGTTCCTTTTAGAATCATTCAATGGGTATATTATTTAATAGACTGGGGTATAAACCCTTCTACATCTAGAACTTTTGTGGATGATATACCTGAAAATTTAAGTGGGAAACTCAAGATTTTGGTTTTTCATTTTGTTTCCACGGAATTATTTGAAAACTCACCTTTTCATGCCCAATATGCACTTAAGATTATTTAGTAGCAAATATTTATTTTTTCACGTTTTTTATAATATCGAAAAAGCATCATAATTCTCAATCGGGAATTCTCCCATCAAAATATCAGCTTTTTTAAAATAGTCATCATAACTTTTGTTCGTAAAAAACTTCCTGATGGTTTGAAAAAAGTTACTATGGCCATAGTAAACTCAGAAAATGTAAGAAAAACGGAAAAAAATTCATGTACAAGAAATTTATTTTATATATACATACATATATATATATATATATATATATATATATATATATATATATATATATATATATATATTGATATATTGATATTACATAATAACTTATTATTCCTCAGAAGCGTCGCTGATTATGCAGAATATATGAATTTTTTTTATATAATTATATATATAGAATATAGACTATAATTTGATGTACACACATTTTATATATAAAATATTCGCGATGCAGATTACGAAGACAAGTTTATGTTAAAAATATGCCTCTTTGAATCAACGAATCGTCTTAAGGAAAGGCATGAATAAGTAGAAGACGATTCATGTCGGCGATTCCCAAAATTTTACAGATGAACCCCCAAGGATCCAGGCTATGTAATAAATTTCCATCTTTAGATGTCATCTTCATTTTTTTTACTAGTTTCGTAAATTTTTGTGAAAGTATCAACTAAAAGTAGTAAAAGGTATTTTGAAATTTGTTTACAAGAAAAACAAATTTGGGAACTTGATCCATGTGAAGAAGGTATTACTGATACCGATGATAATGACATAATGATGATGACAAATGTAGGTACCCTTCACATTATCTTACAAACCAAAAATTCTAGTGTTCAATATATATATATATATATATATATATATATATATATATATATATATATATATATATATATATATATATATATTCGGTAAGTGCGACCGAAATCAAAACTTGCAAGTGCCCGCTGATTTGTTCGTTATACTCCAACTGTGAATTATCTATTCTGTGTTTATAATTGTAGTTCAGTCCCTGTTAACCTTGTGAGACTTTCTAGACCAGAACATTGTGAAGTTCGTGTACAAATTGTTTTCGTTATCGCAAAATTCAGACTCTTAGGTTTTGAAATAAGTGAAACCAAAACTATCGAATGAAACTCCTCACCAAATAAACAAAAATAATCGTTGAATTTGAAATACCTCGACATAACGTGGACTACAACGTCAAAGAATGATTTAAATAGAAATAAAACTGATTTTGAAACCATCTCATTCAATAATTTTTTAATGTAATTTGCAAAATATATCACGTCACCCTAGGAAAGGGGGGAGTCTCACAAATGTGAAAAAATCGCCCCTAACTTTATAAACTGTTCTGTTTACACCAGAAAATATTTTTTTGTTTGTTAATCATATCTTGTTTTTATCTACTTTTGAATAATTTAAATACAAATCGATATAATTTACCAAAAGTGTGTTAAGACGTTTGAAAAAGGTTATAACTAGAGGGAGAGTATGAAAAAATTTCACCCAGGTGATAGATATTTTTCTTCTACGATTAAACCTTTTCCTATCAACATTTTGGAAAAATTATGAAAGCTGGCATCTCTTGAAACTTTCAGAATTAGCGCGGTATGCAATGGTTGCAATGAAACATCTTTATTACATCCTAATTCAACTCAACATATCAGAAATTATTATAAAAGATATTATAAAAAGATATTATAAAAGAAAGTATTATAAAAGTATATTATAAAAGTATATACAAATTTGTGCTCTGTTCACAATTATCATTTTTTTGAATGTTATTATGTATTTTAGATAAATTAATCCGACTACCCAAGTCAAAGAATTACCCTTAAAACGTGAGAACCATCGCACACATTCACCATAACTGAAGTATCATGAAAAAACACACGAAGAAAAAAAATCCAGTGGTCTAAAGTACATCTTGTGCAAAAAAAAAATCCCATTCAGAATATTTCAACAAACCTGATCTGTTTGAGTATTTCAAAATAAGACCCGATATTGATATGCAATGGGAACATCCAAGTTTTGATAGTTTAGTAGAATTTGAAACTTGAAAAACGGTAGAGAAAAATAAAAAAAACTATTTCTAAATGCGTACGGAACAGAAAAAACTGTAAAATTCAGTCGTACTAAGTATAAGTGCCATCGATCCGATACAGTTATAATTATGAAGGAAATAATTTGAGACATCTAAAAACCTAGGACTCAAAGAAAATTGATGAGTTATGCCCTGATGAATTTTCACTTGAAGAAATTTGATTTTTTTATGTACCTACTTCAAGTGCCTTTCCAAATTGGTTTGGTTTGGGTTAGTTAGTATTATGAATCAACGTTAGACTTTGATTTATAACGAAATCAATGACTTTATTTTATATTAACTAACATTTTTTCAAGTGGATAAGCTCAATTTAACAGTTAACGAAAACGGTTATACCCAGAAAGAAATGAAATATAAATGAAAATCTCGATGGTAATAATAATTTTGAGGATACCTTAAACACCCTTGAGTGTTATGAAGAGCTGTAGATCGCTAAGAGTGTCTTAGATGCTCTCTTTAGCAGCATTTGGGGCCTAAAAAATTACATATATTACATACAATAAGAAGATTTCCCAACAACGATGTCTCTTTAAGACAAAAAAAATCATCAAAGATGGGAGATAACTGATATATTACATCCAATACATTCCATACCTCTGAAATAGTTCAAAATATTTTTAACTGTACGTAGAGTACTCACTCTTCCTATGAAAACTGAAGTTTCATCGTTTTAAATTCTCGTGCGAAATGTTAAGGCATGCGCACAATGTGGAAACCAAAGTGAATTCCTCGGTGCTAGCCGTTAGAGTTCCTGGCTGCTTTCTGCGCTTTCACATCAATTTTTTCGTGCTTTTATTCAAAAATTCCGTTTTTATTTCAACTACCCTCGTACAATGTACAGTTTACAATTAACGACTCTTCTGGTTTGTGTCGACGGAAGTTCCTGTTTATAAATTGTAAAGTATAAAGTAACAACGTTTTTCCGTTTTTCTCCTTTCATTAAAATAACAATTACTATGCAAATGCCGATTCAAACACATGGAACCAAATTCATTAATTAACTCGAAAAGTTCTCAGTCAAATCTCATATTTTCACAGATATATTAAAAAAAATGATTTTTTTGAATGAGGAAATTATCATCTAATAATCAAATACATTTCTTCTGTTCACTTGAGATTTGTTGAAATCAAATCTTATATTTCGTCAGTACGAGTTCGTTTTGTTTGTAACTTTCCTTTAGATTGAGAGCTAGTGGCGTATTACTGTTAGTATATCCCACCACTTCAATTACATTCGATAGCCGAGCGGGGCTAAGGCGTCAACCTCCGGATTTATCGGTAGTGGGTTCAAATCCCGTTCACACGGTTTGAAAAATTTGTATTTTCGGCATTTTTTTTTAGACATTATTTCCGAAAATTTTCTCTTCACACCGAAATAAATTTAACAACTATCTGAACTCTGTTGGAGATTTACAATACTACCTGCATCAGGATTACTTTAGAATTCAATACCTCAAATTTACATCGAGCGCCCGACGCGTTTTTCACAATTTTTAGTTTGTTGAGCTTTATGAGCATGTTTTTTAGTTTTTTTTAACTAAATCTATGATGTATGGGGAGCTTTTGCTGTCAATATTTCTTGCACGTGCTTCCTTTAAGTTTTTGTAGGTTTTTCGTAACAAACCTTACAACACAAAAAATGCTGATTGTGCGGTTGTATTAAACTTTGTGAATATCAAAATAAGGTATTTTATTTTTTGTTATTGACATATTCTCAATTATAACTCCATGTTTCGATAACAACAGATGGTTTTGACTCTCATTTCTTTTTTAACTATCCACTTTCCAACTAGCACACCTAGGATTACCTGATTGCCAAACCGAATAGCCGCTTGGCCGCAGATTTTGGTAAAAAGGCCAGGCATCCCAAATTATTGAGGATTATGTCTTCCAGTATTGATAAATAGAGAAGCAGAATGATTATATGTTGAATTATTACCATAAATATAGTTAAATTCCAATGAAATTTGAATAAAATCAAATGCGAAATAAGTCTTATTAATCCGTCATCAGTCAATTTTAAATAAACATTCTTGAAAAACAATCTGAATAAAATAATGTCTTCTTCAGAAATTACGTGAAACTATGAAGAAAAATTTATCATAAGACAATAAAAGCTGCCAAGGATATTTATCATAATAGGAGACTCGTCTTTCTATTTTACGCTGAGATCAGGTTCCAAAGAACTGAACTTATCCACCTCCTTAACAGTTTATTATGCCCTTATTGGTTGGAATATCTCCGATTTGCCAATCCCTTCGAATATTCAAGCTACAAAAGAGAGCTGCTAGACATTTACTCGCACTAAATTGCATGTCTGAATGCAATGACTATCCACTTAAGAACGCGGAGCACGACCTTCACCCACCTTTTCCACTTTCAGAATCTGTTAAGGGCTCAAAACTGTACAACGCTAGAAAATGCACAATCACTTGCCAATTGATATCAAATAGATATCATATTTTCACATATTCTGTAATAACTTGAAAGTGCCTTCTATTCTAATAATAATATTTAATTCCGGGCATGCTGCATACAGGTTTAATTTTTGCTATGTTGTGGTCTTTTTCTGTATATTGAAATTTTATTGTATTTGTATGTTTATTTGATTATTTTTATGTTTTTTCTGTAGTTTTTGCAAGCTTTTTTCTACAAATGGTGAAAATTTTCTGATAATAAAGTATTTTTCTTATTCTTTCTTCAATTGGGCTCAAAAATTTCCCTGTGAATGATTTCTTAGCTCTGAGTAAATTTCATCTGAAATTTCCATGCTATTTTAAGTTACAAATGAAACTTTAAAGTAACAAATTTATCTTGTTATTTAATTTTACTGAAATTTTCTTCGTTTGTCGTAGTGACTACAATTCTGTACAAGTAAATTTTCACTATTCGATGACCGGCATTATAATTAGTAATCACTACCAATTCACAATTTTTTTGTAACTTCAAACCTTATGATAATTCTCATTTCTGTCTACTAATTAAGAGTCGATTATAGATTTATCATTAATCTAAAACTTAATTTTGAATTGATTACACAATATTGTGGTTTGTCATTAATTGATGTTTACTTAAAAACGACGTGATTCATTCCGTTCAGTTTCTATCTTTCTTGATTTCACGTAGGAAGATGAAAAAACCTCAAGGTAAAATCTAATACTCTCTCCCATTGTTTAATGGTTAACTATTTATCATAAAATAATCGTTTATTAAGATGTTTCGGCAGAAAGGATCCCTCACTTGAAACGCCTATGTCCGGTAATGAATCAAAACACCGTAACCAAACATATCGTATAACGTTTATATCAGCCATAACGAAATTGACACAACGTGTTGTTGAAAAATGTTATCATTGGTCGACGGTTCGAGTGAAATCATCTTCTACCAATGGGTGAATGATGAAGTGGTTTAGAAGTGGTACTTCCTTTTGTATATAATTAGTAACACTACAACGATGTATTTAATGAGTTGTAATGGCCATACATTGGTAAATAATTTAGTAGCCCGAAGGTTCACCTGGTATTTTAAATACATCAACAGAAGAATACAAAATTAATATTGGGAATGTCTATTTAAAAAAAAATGTATCAGCTATTTATTTAAAAAAAAATAAGCTCAGCGTTCAAGACTTTTTGAATTGAACTCAGATTATTAGATTGGATATAATTCGATTTTTTTTCTTCTACTCGTTTTTCTTTTTGTTGTCTTTAGTACGACAGAAATTATTTATTACTTAACCAATTCTATCTATATTTTCCTATCCTGTACTAGTATTATCATTAAATTTATTATCTGTTGTCTTTTTTATTGGAGGATATGAGTATTGGACCGAGTAATAACCCATCTTCTTCATAGCATAGAATGGTATTTTGTATATATTCCATCAATTTGAAACAACTCCATTCCATATTTTAATGTGTTTTTTTCAATATCATTTGCAGAAGACAGTTATCAATATTTCATAAAAACGCATGGCGCTCATACCAAATTAAGAAATAAAAAAAAATGTTTACTGCCCGTATAAAATTCGGTGAGCATCTAACAAACCGTCAGTCCACGTGGACTCATCATATCCACTGTTTACCAAGGAAAACATCGAATCATAAACATAAATGCGTTTCTATTGGCCGAAACTGTCGGAAGACGTATGGACACAATTTCTTCGGAATATTCTAGAACTACGATTCGAGAATATAAGGTCGAGCACCTTTATAAATTTGGCTATGTAAGTGCTAGATATAGCATGATTCAAAGTTTATCATAATTTCAATTATGGGACTTTTTTTAATCTTTGTTATTGGTAACTTGAAACAAAAAATCGGGTTAAATTATAATTTCATAATCTGGTTTTAGATAGATTCGATTATTTAACTATCTCATTCTAGTAATCAAAATAATTGTTTATTATGTATTTGATAGTAAATCAATTGAAAGCATAACCATTTCTAGTTATAGGAATTTATGATTGAATTATCTTGGTTATTGTTGTTTCTATGTACAGCTCATGGTTTTCATCATATTTTCTTCTTCAGATTTCGATATTAGTTTAGTGGCTTCCGAACAGCATTTTTTCTTTCGTTTCTCTTGAAGTTTGCTTTGATTTTAAAACTTTCTACATTCCTCCAGCGAATCTACTACCTTTTGTCAGCTTTAAATCTATCTTCATCATCATCAAATTTGTCATTCACTTAGACTCCTAGCTACATAGAAAAAATCATTGTTATTTCAAAATTTATTTCTCTATCTTCCTTTTTATATGTACTGATTCGGATTCTCATCAGGGAAGCCACAGTCACTGAAGGAGGTGATGATACCTGCTTTTTGCAGTGTGTCTAGTTCCACTTCGACTCAATGTCTCGAACCAAAAGGTACGTCGAGCTCCTTGACTGAATTTGGACAAGCTTCCTTCCAAAGAACCAGTCGAATTTCGATTCAAGGCATACAACCTATTTTTTACACACTTAGAAATTCCGCAGCTATGTCATAGATTTCAGAGAATTTTCCATTTGACTTCATACCATGGTATACTGAAACATCTCGTTTGTTATCAGCATCAACTTGTTCTAACTCAATATTGAGCTTAGGTATCCAGTCGCGTTCTAAAAGTTAGTCGTAGATGTCCACCTGGATAGTTTGGCCTTTATATGTCACAGATACCAATACTTCACCCTTACAAGGCACTAAGTCATTTGAAAATGTACGTGAGATGATATCGGGAGGTTTTAATTCAATATCCAAATGAAGCTTCTTGCACCAGAGTCAACCTCCATAGCATTTTGTTTTCCATTGATGCCTATGGTTAGGCGTTACACTTTTTTGGGCATGGTATTAATTCAAATGAGTTGATAATATCAATTGCTTTGCAGCTAGAAGAAATACCAGAGCTGAAATATTTATATCTCGATCTACATGGCAATCATTCGATCGATGGGAAGACAAGACACAGTTAGAACAGAGCGATAATCGACTTTCGGCTGATGACTCTGAGGTTGCAGATTAAGTGACTTTTTCGGAGGAAAAATGGTAGTTATGGTCAAGGTCAAAGTCACAACTGTGGCGGCTACGTGAGACCTTGTTAACGTAAGAATCGAGGTTTTTCCCATGAGTACCAAGCTCTTTTCTGTGGATTCCTCAAGTACAACAGAAGTTGCTCGAATCCTTTAGTTAGCAAAAGTTAACACAAAGTTATGTTGTGCGACCACAATATTCGGCTTTGGCAACATTTCTCTGTAATTATCATTTGTATACGTCTAATCATTAATTGGTCTCTAAAAATTCCGAAAGATTATTGAAATTGATCGATCCTACTGAGACATTAAGTAGCTGGGCTTATTTTGTTGGACCAGTGATATTTTCAACTACTAGATAGTTCTCAAAACGCTGATTACTGTTTCTTGGATGTATTTAAGTTTTGAATCTTGGGTTTGTATCATCCATAATACCATTGAGAGACTTCAAGAACTCGTAAGCTCAATTGGAAACAGGAGTACCACACTAACTGCAGATACAACAAATTCCTTTACACTTTTCAAGCAACAAAGCAACTCCTTCCCCAAATAGAAAGTGTTTGGATGGTGGTTTTCTATATTCTGTTCTCCAGTTTTCCAAGGAAAAATGATTCAGGACTTAGTTCACAAATAGAAGACAGCTCTGAAAGACTACGTATTTCTGAATCATCAGGATACGTTTTTTACAAAAAAACTAGGTTTTTTCGTTAGAACTGATTGTGACAACTCAAACTTTGTGAAAAATATTTACCTATGAAAGCTATGAAAAATTCTAGGAGAGATCTATATAAACCAGCAACGGTTATCAAATCTCATCAATACTCATCTTCCCTTCGTGAATAATCATTTTTAGAGCATTTTTTACAAAAAAAAGCGTTTTGTCCATCTTTCTGTCTGTCTGTCTGTAGCAGTGATATCTCCTCACAGGAAGCATTTAGCGAGCGGTTTTTTGCATTTAATTCCTGTATAGATGTAGGTGTGCCAAGGAGAAATAAATGTTTGTCATTATTAAGAAAAAATCAATCAAATTAACCACAAAATATGATTTTACACATACAAAATTTCGCTTAAACTTGCTACAGATCAACCCAAAAATTTGTTAAATTAATATAATATCAAGCTTTTTGGAAATTTTGATCGACATCTCTCAGCAACTACAAACTTTTTTACTTGTTTCAAATTTTGTAAATCAAATTCAAAAATGTCTTAACAAAATTACTCAGATCACTGGTTAATCCACCACTGAGACAAATAAATAATTTACCTTATACAACGCTCATAAATACTAGAAGTATCAGAAAATTTTCCGATCTAATAAAGAAACAAGCAGAATTTATTAATGGATTTTTATTAACTCAATTCGATACTCTACATTTCAATTTATGGACAAGTTTGACCGGTTTCTATAGCATAGAAGTATTTTATCTATAATTTCAAGCCAAATATCTATTTTCAATCGAGACAAACTGAAAATATTGTTATGTACAACAACCCAGAAATTTTCAAAAAATTTCGTCTGCTATTATGCTTGAGTCTATAAGTCCTTTTTTATTACTTAATTGAAAACTAACTCTGAGTTATAAGGAAGTAGGATTTAAAATCTTTATTTGAAACAACAATTGAAACCATAATTAATCACATCATTCTCAGTCATAAATATTCAAATAAGAATAGTTTGTTCGTCGCCACTAATATTTAACATCTGAAAATAACCTTCAACAATTTCCAAGCCCTTCAACTCGCGTGCCTACCAATTTCTTATAATTATTACTCGTCGAAACTACCAAATTTATTTTTCCTTTTCAGCTGTTCCAAACGGAGATGTTATCAATAATGCTGAAATGTTCGGTCTCCGTATTTAAATCTTTCATAATAGCAGTCCAAGATATTTCATGAAAATATGTTAAAACGTAACGGTAAAAAACATTTTGCATCACAAATTTTCGACCAGTGAGCCAATCAATGAAAGACACAAATTGTATATGTACAGAGAGTTTTCTAGCTATCGGTTTTTTTTGAGAACTTCACAAAATTTTTTATAGTAGATAAGAACCAGTTTGATAAATAAACGTAAGCAAATATTAATTGTAGTGGATTACCAATTAAGAAATGAAATTAATTCTTTAAGTCGTCAAAACAAAATGTTTAAAAATAATTAATAGATTTGTGAAATAGCTGGTAAAGGAGATAGATATTAACAACTTCTGGGTTGCACCACGTTGAGATTTTTGGGACTCTGTGGTCTCGATATGCCAAATATTCATCACTTTTCAGTTGATTCCATGTCCTTAATCTGCACTTAATGTCATTTAGTGCATCCAATACTCTGGAGAACCGAATCTATAGAATTCCTTGATGATTTGTGTTTTTTTCGCGTTAGACCAATGAAATTTTTCAAATCTTTCTCTTAGAAAGCAATAAGTGCGAACAACGTCTTTCCATTATCCTCCAAAGGATGTAGTGACACCATGTATTTGATTCAGCAGTTTTCCATGCTTGCCTATCCTGTGTAATATTTTTGGCATGATGCAGTCTAACTCCTGCGACTGTTCTGAAAGTCCTCGAGTAAATCCCGTCGCTTCTGACTTTCACTTTGTTTTTCAGCTAGAGCACTAGTTGTATCAGGTGTTTTGGCGTTCCCATTAACTCTATTATGGTCCAAAGATAGCTCTAGTTAACTTCATCAAACGCTTTTTGATAACGTACGGTTAATCTCGAACAACTTTATTGATAATTGAAAAGATTTGTTTCGAAGCTGTTGATCTAATTGCAATTGCCCAGGTTGAAATTTCCACACATAAAATACAATTTTAAATATCGCACCGAATTTTTGCTTTCCGCGAACTTTTCAGAAAAACTAGACATCATCTGATAGGCCCATCACCTTTTAAAGATATGTTCCGTATATAGATTTACAAACAGCAGTTCATTGCTACAACATTCATTAATTTAAGTGAAAAAACTCTGTATAAAATGATAAGTGTCAAGGAAACTGATCATTCGCTACTTAAATAGTACAACGGTATAATAAGTTTATTGACTTCACTCTAATAATAACTTTAGCAATCTAATAAGTCATTGAATGACCTTCATAGAAAACGTGTGCAGCCAACGAACATTAATATATGATATATATGATTTGCTGTCACTCTTCTGAGAGGTTATAAGACTGGATACTGGCCTCTTAGATGGACCAATGTAGTTTTAATCACAATTTAAATATGGAATTTCATAAACTGTGTTCTATCTTTGATTATAGTGGATACGCTATGAAGTATTGAATTTTGTGAGTGAGCTATTCCTGAATCAATATAGAAGCATTTTCAGACGCTAAAATCTCAACTCCTGTCCTGTACGATTCAAATAAAACAAATGAGGAAATATTCAAAAGGCATTGTCAATTTGGAAAATAATTTAGATTATGATTCATTCGAAACGATGGCGGATCTGATGAAATTTAAAACGTTATTTTCCACGATGTCGCTGGAATTCTTTTCATATGATAATTTGGTCTGTTCATATAGACCGTCATGTCAATGAAATATGTATTTGATGAGTTGCAATATGTAGACCTCCTCGTTTTGATTTACAGGATGTTTGATAAGATGCAGCGAATGTATTATGTATGAATATAAAGCAGATGTCTGAAGATTTGCAATTGTTATTTGATTGGACGGTGAGATACCAACTATGTAGATGGAAAGGATAATAATTTTGGTGTGTATACCAGCAATGTAATTCGATGAATAGGCTCGTTTCAAATATTCGCGTGATACAGAGCTCTTTTGTTTATTGTCTATTGTCAACAGCTTTCTTTTGCGACCAATGCGTCTCAGTACTTCGTCGTGGATGATTCTGTCAGTCCAAGCTATCTTCAGGATCAAACATAACCTCTTAATCATTTAAAATCACGTATGCCGGTCACTGTCGATCAGTTCTTCCTTGTTCATCGGCCAAAGTACAACCTGGGTGTTATATAGAGAGAAAAAACTAATTTAATAATGAAGGTTCATATGATGGAAATTTATATGGAAATTGTATCATTTTAATCCGGCTACCAACATTTTGTACTAAACCCCCAGGCTATAGTCAGTTTTCTTATACGTGCTTTTATCAAAAGTTTATACATTAATTTTTATGAACCATATTTAATGCTTAATTGCATACCATCCATTTTCTTCAAATCATCTCTATTAAATGGTTCATATAGGCAAAAGTTCATCGCACTATATAATTTAATCGAGCAGAAACTGATAGACACTCCTGCTTTTATTCAATTTTATTCATTTAACTATTCAATTATCATTTTTTTTTTTCGAATATGAATCAATATAATGATTCGTGTCATGATTTAGAAAGATATAAACTGCTTTTTATAATTCTGTACTCACTAGCAGAAAAAATATTTTTTTCTACAATTATAAAAATAAACCCGGAAAAGGAAATATTACATCACTCAATAATACGTGAGACTGACACACAGATGACGCTGCCAATGTCAAATCCGTATGATGTTTAAGAAGTACCATCTTTCAAAAGACATTTCGATTAGTCAGAAAAAGTGACAGCCATTTAAGTGAAGCTACTTCTGTTATTTTCAAAACAATGGCTTCAAAATAATTTCGTGTGTTAATTTATCAATATTTTTAATGGAAAGAATACAGTAAAAGCTTAGTAATGGTTTCAAAAAGACTGTTTCAACGTTTGCTGAATTTGAATGTGGTCGTACAGACATCGATGATGGTGAACGTTCTGGTCGTCTAATTGAGGTGGTTACAACAGAAAACATCGAAAAAGTCCACAAGTTGGTTATATATAATCGTATTGATGATTCAGAGCAGCGTTTAGTCCTGTTTACATATAATTAATCTGATTTTTTGCATTGATATGTGACAATAGATGAAATATGGATCCATCACTCCACTCTGGAATCAAACCCATCGTCATCTGAGAGGATTGTAGCCGGTGAACCACGTCTGAAGGTACAACAGTCAGCTGTGAAGGTTATGGCTTCAGTATCTCGGAAATATTGACTATCTCCTAAAGGGAGAGACAATCGATAGGGAATACTACATATTGGATCGTTGAATGTAGAAATCATTGAAAAACGTCCTCATTTGCTGAAGAAAAAACCACTATTTCACAAGACAATACACTGATTCACTAGTTGTAGCAACGATGGTCAAATTGAACGATTAACATCTCGAATTGCCTCCTCATCTACGGTATGTCTAAATCTGGTCTCCAATGAGTACTGATTCCAAAAAAAGCTCGCCGGTGAGAAATTCAGCTCAAATTAAGAAGCAATTGTTGAATCTGAAGCCTATTTTGAAGCAAAAGAAATATCCATCTACAGGCACGGCTTTGAGAAGTTAGAGAAACGTTGAAATGATTGAAGAAGTGATTACCATATGGGATAACTCTTTTCGAGGAAATCAGAAAACAGAAATTTTCACATGAGACGTTAAGATATTCCGGTTGAGAACCGACAACAATGATCGGGAAAGGAATGAGTAGACAAATGAAGAAATTAAAACGAAAAATGTAAAAAATTTTGGAAAAAATAGATATTCATTCATATTTTTTCTGTTAATTTGCTTATAAAAACCATTAACAGAGAAAATATGAATACAAAAGGACCGGAATATCATCGATTCCTCACAAAATTGGTATATATGGTATGGTAGATGAGTTTTATCTTTATCTGTTTTGCGTGGTGGTGATGATCAATACTTTTTGTTGAGAGCATGAATCACTATAAACTTTTTGTTCCATTGAATCTCTCATTAAATATATCATCTGTGCAATACCAATTAATTTTGGGATGAATATTGGGGCATGAATTGAGGCAGTTTCTTTTGACGCTCAGTTTCTGTTTGATGATTAAAATAGGAAAAATTGAGTGTCCAGCCGTGATTAAATATTTGCTTTTTGAAGGCAAGAAGCAAAAGCAAACGAAAGACCAAATAGACTGTATTATCATTCACGCACGGAAAATTTTGAAAGCCTTATTTAAACATGGTTGTATGAGTTGATCAAATTCTACTAAATAACCGTCGGATTGAGGCTAGAAATATATAACAGCCTGTGAATTATATTTGAAAGAAAATAAGTCCTTTTCCATCAGGACAAACATCTTTTCACACATCGAATTCGCTAAAATTTTCTTACTGATAATTGTACATTCCCCGCTCTAAGTCTTATGACTATAAAAACTTTTAAGTTCTTCGCCATTTCGTGATTACTGATTGAAAGGCATACGATATAGAACAGCCAATAGCATCACCTCCAAACTGTGTGTCGGTTAATTTTGGAATTACTCACATTAACATTTGGTATTACAGTTCGGTGTGAGCCTTGGCCTCCTCGTCAATTGGCCTTTAAACTGGTCCTCCTTGTCCTTTCACTTTGATTGTTTTTAAATCTTCTTGATCAGTCCATCTGATTAAGAAAATCTGTCTCTTTTTCTTCTTCTTAATTTTTCTTTTACTATTTGTATCATCACCAAACATTCACTGTCAAAAATTACGTTTGGTCTTATCAGTACAAATATTTGAATTAATTGACAACTTTTGGCAATTTCTTGATCAAATACTCTCATTAATTTCCCACATCATCATTCTATACATCATGTAATATATCACTTCGCAGACCTCCAGATTCTATTCTTTGATTATTTCCAACATTGTATCTCTTCCAAAACAGTAGAAAAGGCATTAATATTGACTAACTAATCTATCAATGATGCAATGTCGTCGAAAATATGTACTATTATATTAAGAATAGAATGACTTGGTCATCGTAATTGCCTGGGTAGTTTTTCGCATTTCGTTCACTCAACTCACCTCAAGAAAAGTAAAAAAAATTGGGGATCCTTTAGACGTGGTTTTAAAGCCATATTCCTGTACTAGGTTCAATCATAGGACAATCCTTACAGAGTATACAGAATCAGGAATCCGTATCAGCGGTATTTCTACCCAAAAACAGTAACAAGCCTTAACATCTAGCAATTTACTTATAGAAGCCCCAACGGAGCTTTCAACTGCATTCTAAGATTTCATTGGTACAAAGAAAATTAGTAGTTTTGACAGACAAAAATCGAATTTTTTCACTGTAGCTGGAACTAATAAGAACAATTTAACACCTAGGGAAATGGTGATGTGTCAAGTTAATTGGAATAAAACAGCTAAAATATCAAAATTGAAGAACTGTGTGAAGAATATCACGAATCAGATGAGGACATTGAAGATTTATGAAATTGGAACATTTGTGGAAGTTTAAATGATGTTACGAAAGAATTTATTAGTTCATACTTCTCCAAAACGATGGACTATATAAGATTGCTCTTTCTATGTACAAAACAAGTCTCTACAACCTTTTATTTCAATTGTGATAAATTGATATAAGTGCTGTAATATTTTATGTATCTTTGGTATAAATATTGTTTATTTTTCACATATATTAGTGGGCAGATCGACTCAAACAGCAAATTGAAATGAACCGCTACTATAGAATAGTTCCGTACCATAGGAGGCACAGGCATCAAAAACGGGCATGTTATTTCCACTGAAGAACAACTTAGTTTGCATTTCTTCTAAGGGGATGTTCTAAGGTAAAAGCTACAAGGATTTGTCGTACATGTACTTATTCTCTCAGGCTTATCTATTGCAGAACTGAATTGAGATAAATTCCATCGTAGCCTGTTGTCTAGAATAAATTTTTTTCTTAGTAGATTATTTATGAATGAGCAACACATTATACGGATATCTTCTTTAGTTAATCCGGTCAATTTAGACATTTGAAGTTACATAAATTCCCATCAAGCTTTCCAGCTTTGATTGATCGGTAAAATTGTTTAAAATACAATTGAACATGGAATTTGAATGTTCTCCATCGTTTCCGCGTAAGGAAAAAATTTTAATCAAGGCCAAAGGTTAAAAAAATGAGATTTCCGCAATTTTCAGCACAACGGTGAGTTTTATTATGAAAATACCTTGAAAAAAATTTTGGATCATGAAATTATCGACAAAGAACGTATCAGTCCTTTTTTTCTTACAGGGCACTGTTTTTGAGAATGATTCAAAAAGTTTTAAAAGTTGTCATATTAATTAGTTTCACCAATATATTTTCAGCAGTAAACTTTTCTTACAACATTGAAATTAACCGAGATTTGTTGAGCGTATTTGTAAGAAATTTCTGTTGACTGGTGGGAACTGTCATAACTTCATCAAATAAAATATCAATTGAGGAAGAGGAAGATTAATAAATGAAGGTGAACACAGGTATAAGAAAAGGAGACAGCTTAAGTCCATTTCTATTCAACCTGATTATGGACAAAATGATGGAAAAAGTGAAAGAACTACCAGGATACAAAATAGGAAACAGAAACATCACGATTCTATGCTACGCGGATGATGCGGTACTGATATCTAATAGCCAAGACAACCTACAAATAATGTTACACTTATTTAATAAAACCGCAAAAGAATACAATATGGTAATATCAACAGAGAAAACTGAATGTCTAACAGTATCTAAGGAACAATCATAAAGCAAGATACTTAGGAGTAGATGTAACAAGCCAACGCGATATTTACCAAGAGATGATATACCAAGTAAGAAAAGCAGCAGCCACAACAGGTGCGTTAAGGGACATAGTGTGGAGAAACAAACATATAGGAACAGAAACAAAAACAAGAATCTACAAAACATGTTTAAGACCAATACTGACGTATGCCATAGAAACCAGAGCCGATACAAAAAAAAAACAAACACTAAGAACAACTGAGATGAAAATATTAAGATGCATAATAGGAAAGACTAGACGAGACCATGTAAGAAACGAAGATATCCGGCAACAATGTAATATTCAGGATATAGTAAGATGGGGACGAGAGAGAAGAAGAAATTGGAGTCAACACGTAACGAGAATGGAGGAGCACAGATTAGCAAAGATCATAAGAGATGGAAAATCCGAAGGGAAAAGATCAAGAGGAAGTCCACAAAAAAGTTGGCAAGATAGCTGGTCATAAGAATCACAAATAAGATGAAACATCACCCAGTAAACACAAGTCATTGGACTTAACGCAGGAATAAGAAGTAGAAGAAGAAAATATCAATTGACGAAGATGCAAACATTATAGCCATTAAATACGACAGTAAATCTGGAACATTATGATTTTTACAACTTTTTTGAATCGTTATATCTCAGAAACGGTGGCTCGTAGGGAAAAAAATATCGATATGTTTTTTGTTGATAATTTTATGATCTACAATTTTTGTCCTAGTATTTTTATGAGAAAACTTACCGTTTTGCTGATATTCGCGTAAACTCATTTTTTTTACTTTTGACCTTAAATAAAACTTTCAGTCTAATAAAATTTACGTGGAAATGTTTAAATAAAACAACCGTAATCATATTACATACTCAACTAGTTTTGGTAGTGGCAAATTAAGAAAACAGATAACTTTACTTACGTTTTGTTGTTTTCAAAATTATGGTTGGTTTTGGATTATTCCATTCAAATATATTTGCAGAAAGTTTCCACTCATATGTCTGTGGAAATGTAGATAAAAAAGTTTACATTATGATTGTTATATATACATAAAAGTCTAAAATATTTTCACGATTATATTTAAAATGAGACTGTTTGTACAACAAATATTGTTCACATTTTTGATTATAATAAGATAAATAAATAATGAAAAATACAAGTTTACGTATGTTATTTTTACAGTAGACTTTTGCTTATGAATTCGAAGTGATAGTAAACGGTCTCTCGGATTGGAATGAAAGAAGGTACAAATGATCCACTTAAACTATTTCGAAATCATAATATTTATTCGATTTATAATATAATATACTTGGTGTTTTAACGAAAACGTGACCCACAAAATATCTCTGGGAAATGTCGAATCCCATACAAATTTCAAATCAAAATATGTAGCTTCCGCATCAACCCCTAAATTTTTGTTAGTGTTATCAAATGTTTTTTTGGAATGTTCTAGTTTTCCACAAGGTGTGCTAAAACTAGAAAAAGTAATCTGGATAAAACTAAAATTTGTATTGTCAGTTTATCGTGAGATTAGGTGCATTATACCTCTTATCAAAAACGAAAAAAAAATTATTTCAATGAGGTTTACCTCGCAATACTATGGCGGTGAACTAACTTTCTTCATGATTTTCCGCAATATCATCAATTGTACCATCTATTATATGAAGATATAACCATTCATGTCCTCAAAGTAGTCACTGGAATAAGTAGATTCAAAAATCAATAAACCAGCTTCTTAACAAAATCATTTGACCTGCCAATATGTACTATCAGCAATCCATGTCTTTTTCCTGATAGTAGATTTGAAAGAGTGCATATATGTAATAATTTCCAGTGAGTACTTGAGCTCCGGGTAATCCTTATCGTCTCGAACAGTGATAAAAACTGTTCAAAAAGTCTTTGTTAAGAATTATTTTCTATTTGAAATAATAGTTTTACCACAGCTGTACGTGCTGTTTTAAACTCGCTACTGTCATAAACAAGTCCACAAGGTTCAGTTCAGTTCACTACAACACTATCAAGCTACAATTATTAACATTCATTACACTAATAACTAATAATAACTCGTCTAATCGCTAAGAATATGGAAATGGTAAATTGTTGAAAATTCGTTAGCTAGTGATGTGATTATGAAATTATTATTTTGTTGTAGACATGCGGTGTGCAATGGTGAACACAATTTTCAAGAACTGTCGTTTTAGATTAACAATCGAAATTCCTTTACTACTAATTTATTTCACGTTCATGCTTAATGGTGAGTATTATTTAGCATTGTATAATCACGAAAAACGGAACATAATAGACGCTAGGAAACAAACGGTAAGATAAACATGGATAACAAGGCATGATTGAATATGCAAACAAACAGAAAATTTAAAGGAGTTGAGAATGTATAAAAAAATAGTTTTCGGGACTACCGACCACACTTTTACCTCGCCGGGTTATATACGAAAATCACCGAGGAATGCTTTTGACTTAGTTGAAGAGACGGTCAGGATGATATCATGCAAAAAAATCGGAGATTTTCTCGAAGGAGCCTGTAGAAAAATCTATAAAAGTGGATGAAGACCGAATGTTCCTATTTTCCAAAGTATGACTCAATTTACGTTAATTATTATTGAATAAATCTGCAATGATAATATGGATTGCGCAAACCTACATAAAGTTCCTGCGAGAAGAAGATGAAGGTATATTTCTCAAAATTACAAGTTCAGGAAGCAAAATATACGTTATTCGCGAATTTGTGGTATTAAACTTGTTGATCTCCTCAAAAAGTGAAGAAATATTATACCTACTGCTACTATTATAGCTACTGCTACAGATTTTTTTGTACTATATTATAATAGAAAATTTAGCATAAAACATTCTGAGAATAAAATGGAAGATGGAAATCCAACAGTGTTGAAAGTTCATTAGAAAATAAAAGAAGAATTCCAGAAAACATTCTGGGCTTAAGCCCCTGCAATACATGTAGATATAACAGCTTCAAATGAAATTAACAATAGACAAGAAGATCAAGAGAATATTCATCCAGAAAATAGACTACTTCAAATAACTGTATCAGATTGAATAAGGAAGTAATTGCCAGCTTTAACATTATTTTTTTATACTAAAATAGTTACGTGAAGTTTTTACATAACTACTTTCCATAACTGATCAAAGTGTCACAATTTTGTGCATATTTTGACTAAACGAATTGCATATTTATGTCCATATTTTTTGTTCTCAATTTGCATATTTGGGTATTCTTAATTATGAATTTTTTTCATTTTAAGTGGTACTTATGGACAGAATGAATGCTTAGGACTTGGTATTTACTACACTTTGTATGATAATCTGAAAAAACCTTAGGCATGTACTGTAGACCATAACAAATGATATATTCCATGAATATTCAGAGTTTCTAATTTTCAGTTTCTGTTTTTGTAAATCTAACAATGTATAAAACGTGTTATACTTTAATGGGATATCCAGAAGTAAATTGCTCAAGACTAGGTAGATATACAGATAAAGAAACGGAGAAACTGGAAGGAATAGTACAACCTTTGGCTTCATATGTGACAACAATTACAGAAATGGTTCCAAATTCAGTTCCATTCATACTTTCATTAATAATTGGTTCCTGGTCTGATAAGTACGGAAGAAAACCAGCTATGATGTTCGTATTCTTCTGTGAGTACCATTGAAATATAGTGAATTATAACGCAAATTGATAATTCAATAACAAAATTATTTAACAATAAAATTTTTCATCACAAATTATCTACGATTTACTGAAAGAATATTAACAAATAATGACAGTTTTTTCTTCTGCGAGTTTAGATAATTCGATATAATAAATACGTTCTGTGCTAATAATCAAGTCTGTAAGTATCCACAAGTATGATACGGGGTGAATTAACCCCGTGCAGTAACTATCCAAAAAGCGTCGCGGGACCCCCATTTCCTTTGCTCAATTTAAATGCTCACAGCTTGCTGAAAATTGATTAATTTTGGTAAAATCAATTGTTTTCCCATTGCATAGGCAATATACCACAGCAGATGGTCATCAATTGATTCATTAAAAAGTTCATTAACCTCATGGAAATTCTATTCTTCATTTTAATATTTCTTTCAATATAATTCATCATCTGAGAAAAACGAAAAAACAAAAATCGAATACAAATGAACAAATACAATAATTGGAATAGTTAAATAATATAAACAATTATGAGTAATAACTAGGGCATTGATGCGTGTCTATCATTGAAGCACGAAAGACAAAGAGCTGCCTTCGTAGAGCCCTCCTCATAATATGAGCAAATTTTTTTCATTTTGCTGTCAGTTTCTTTCAAGATCATGATTTTTATATAGTGAAAGCATCGGAAAATTAATAGAAAACAGTATTATTACGATAAAAAGGGTCTTCAGATCATGGTCTTTCCAGATCAAGTACCGGATGAATTCCAAACCACAATATAGCAGAGAAAAATTTATTTTAATTTCATCAGCTGTAACTATCTTAGTATCTGTAGTAGCTGTAGTATCCATTTGTGTTGATTACTATTATATCTTTAATTTCATCATCTACGACCAGCTTGAAAAGTTCAAGAGGGTTCCTCACATTATCAGGAATACCGTAAGTTCATTACAAAGCAAAGGAAAAAATTTAGGATTGATATTTACCTCAATCCATTTATTACTAGAAGTTGTATCATTGGAATCGTCACTATTTATTTGACTATCATCAATGTTGCCAGTTTTGTCGTTTGAAGAATGGATGCGAATCTTCTGATAAACATAAACTGGAATTCAAATTCATATCCAGTACAGTTATCAGGGCTTGATTCACTTTCACTGGAGGATGGATTTTTCTGCGATAAAGCCAAATCAGCCAACTTCCGAACATATAAGAACATTGCGAAATATGCGCCAAGGGGTCATTTAACCCCGTTCTATTTCCTAATGACTTGTACACACCACCACTACACCAACACTCACGATTACACTGTCTGACGCGCGTTTCGATAACCAAGTTATCGTCTTCAGAGACTGGATGGTAAACTGTAGTATCTAAAGACGATAACTTAGGTGCCTAATGAATGTCTTTTTAATGAAGATCGTGATTTGTAATTTCAGGTATCTCATTATATTACGGAATCACTGCGATTATAATACTATTCGATGAAATTACTCCTTATATGATGATGCTTGCCACCATCCCGACCATAGCTTGCGGTAGTAGCTTAACGATCGTGTCCCTAATTCTAGCTTATCTTAATGATATCGCTACCCCAGAAACAAGAGGAATGAGGTAAATTTAAAATTAATAACGAATATTGATTGTTATAAAACTAATACCTGAGTTTCAAAACATATTATGACAAAAGGATTAACTGACTTTCAATTGGATGGAATCTGTTATAAAAAACTTCCAAAGTAAGAGCTATTTGGATCTATGATATACTGTTTTTGATGATTTCGCCAATTTTCTTTTTAATAATGATTGTTACTTGAATGTTCTTATCAAAGTTTGATCTTTCTAAATCGCAGTGAGTCTCACCATATCTAATTGCATTCTTGTAATTTAGTTCTCGTCCAATAACAAAGTGTGTTCATACAGTAACGTGATGAGGTTAACCAGATCCCTCCATGAAAGAAATGAAGATTTATTTTCTTAGGAAAACAAAAATATCTATTTTTATAATTTTCTTTACATCTATGAATATTCCCAGCAAAGAAACTAGTCTCTAATCTTCATAAAAACTCAAACGCCACTATAACGAAATTTTTATAACTAGGACAGAACTTAATATTTCTTAGTTCACTTAGAGAAATTTTTTTCAAAATGTAACCAATCTGGACAAAAAACTCAATTTTATCATTTTTGGCAAGACTTGACGCAACATAGATGAAGCTAACTGTGCACAACCTCATTTTTTTTGTTCACCTACATCACAAAGTTTGCAGCGTTTGTTAGGTCTATAGTGAATTAATTCTACGACGATTTTTCCAGCTTCTTGGGTCTTATAATCACAATGCTTGGAATCGCTCTACTGTTCTCGTTTATTTATTTTTGTTCATGGCTGCTTCATGCCAGTTGTCTGTTTCTATTATCTCTATTATCCATTCTTCTCCACTTGATAAGGATCGTTTCTCCCAACTATCTTCGTCCATTTTGTCTATATGTCCCATCTATCGGAGTCTTCTTGCTCTAACCATATATCTCATCTCAGCTTGACCATACAGTGCTTTGATCTTTGCGTTCGTTGTTCTTCTCCACTCGTTCTTCTCCTACACTTTTCTTGACATCCTTTTAAGTACCTTTCTTCCTGATATGTTTATTTTGTTCCCTTCATTTTGGTTAATGGTCCAACACTCGCCGCCATACTGCATCGTTGGTTGTATAAATGTCTTGTAAATCTCAAAAACTTCTTATGGCTCCTGACTTTTTGCTCCCTGTCGCTAGTCTTTTATCGATTTCCCTGGTTTTATTTCGTTAGTATATGAGTTGTGTTTTTCTTTTTTCCCTTATGAGTAAATTGTCCTTGTCTTTATAATAAAGATTTATTGCTATTGCTTTGCTATTGATGGCCTTTCTTCTATTTCTTCTCTTCACTTGCTTCTTATAAGGCGTTTAGGAATCTATCTATAAAACTTCTTTACTTTTTCTTTACTACTTTCTTCATATGATATTTCATTCTAATCTTGTTGTTATCTGAAATCCTCCTTGTTGAACTTCAACTTCTTCCCGAATTATAGGTTTCCGTTATCTTGGTCTGCTAGTGTTAAAGTTATACTTTTTTTAAAACCTTGATGATAGTTCTTTTGTTCAGATGATCCTGAAGGTCATGGTTGTGATGAAATATCTTTAGAATTATCAATTAGTCTTCTACCATCAATTTCTAAGGACCCTGTTCATTCTAAACTGTAATTTTTGCTGAAATACTTGAATCAGAATAGCAGAAAACTTTCTTGGGTATTATGACCATTTATTGAAAGCCATGCTTCCTTTTTAAGTCATGAGGTTGAACGTTTCCGGTGGTAGGCCACTCTGGCTTCAGAATTTGCATTTTGAATAAAATTGCTGGGAGAATTCTAGACCATTAGCGTTGTCATAGAAAATCACTGTTACATTTTCTTCGTGCTCTGAAGCTGTTTGATGCACTCGCACGTTGATTGTTCAATGTTAAGGTACATTCCTTATCATATAAGTTGTTTATCCGTTCTAGTTTATACATTAAATCAAGCTCCATTCCTAAGTTTGTGGAAATTAAGTTTTTGGAAATTATGTTTCTATCTTTTGACGACAATTTTAGAACGCCAAGAATATTTATTCAGCTAAACTTTCAGAACATTTTTATCTTCCAGGAGGCTGTTTTTCCTTTAAGTTCTTTCTGAGACGGATTTTTTTACTCTCATTTCTGGATAACCAATGAAGCTTGTTGAATATTGTTTCTAGTCCACTATGATCGCAAATCCTTGTTGTTATAAGGCGACAACTTCAGAAAATATTAATTTAAAAATGTTCAGATGAAGCATTGAATAGTCATGGGCATATTAACAACCATAGAGTTTGATAATATCTCCACTAATTTTGTAAATTATTTTTGAGTGATAATATGAAAAAATACACTGAAATTATCACAAAGACACACACTTCAGGTAGCTGTAGCTGTCTCGAAAATAGTTCACTACAAAATATGGTGTCATGTGAAAAGTTAGCTTTTTTGATAATACAAACATAGGAAATGAGCTTAAATCATCTCCAGCGACTCCCAGTCTCAAATTAAATTCGGAACAAGGTACAATCTGTAGGGCAAACAAGTAGAAATTACGTTGTGTGGGCATATAACCATCATAAACTTATTCCTGTTAACAAGTTTATAAAAACAATCTGACGTTGATTTTTTTTCTAAATATTTCATGCCATTCAAGTCGATTAAAACTTTGGCCACCAAGGGTTCTTCCCGTTTCCTAACCTTAAATTTTCACTTGCAGTTAAGAGATTGTTATCAGGCTAGAAAGTTATTGCATACATGAACGCCTATCTCGAGTAAAAAGACTATTAATTAGAAGAAATAAAAAGGCTATAACACTACTGGAAAACGGTAAAAGAAATCTTTGTGTAAGAATAAAAATTCGTTCGGAAAACTTTAAGACAACTCTCGTAGAAACGCAAAAAATTTGTAATACGATGGGTTACTTTATGAACAAACTGTATAATAGAAATATATTTGATCAATATTACTAGATTCATGAGTTTTTGCCAATTGATATCAAATCATAAGATATTGTAACACGATCCAAAAGGATTTCAAACTGTGACGAAAAATATCATTCTCAGAACGTTCCACGTGAATCAGTTTATAATATTTTTTTCAGAAACGCAGCGTATGAAGTGATAACAGTATTTTGCATCTGTTGCGCAAACCTGTTGAGCCCACCTCTATTGTATGCCACCAACTACTCCGTTATTTATGGTCTTTCGGCTGTTATGGTACTCTTAGCCATTGCTTACACCCATCAATTCCTACCAGAATCGGTAGATATAAAATGCGAAGAGAAATCTAGTCTATCAAAAATTTTCACCTGTCAACATTTATCGAATATGTTTCTAGTGATAGGTAAAAAGAGATGCAGCAATCAAAGAGCAATCATTGTGATACTATTGATTGTAATGCTCGTTGATAATTTAGTGAAAGTTGCAGATTCTAATATAAAAACTTTATATCTGAGAAAGGAGTTGATATGGACTTTGACTGATCGAAATTCCTTTACTAGTTGGTCTAGCGTCGTTGGTATTATATGTACACCCAGTATCACTTTTCTATTACAGAACCAGCTGAAAATCAAAGAAATATATCTTATCCTAGTTGGTATTATTTCTAGCATCGGAGTAGATATTCTGTACGCGACAGTCCAAAATAATTGGTTCATTTATGGTTGTAAGTATTTTTTTAAAATAATTTACTCGTATTTCAGTCTATTTCATACTGCTGATCGAAAATACCTCACTATATTATATCGTGTCTGTTTAAAATTATTTTCATAGAATCAACAACAAAGTGTACTAACTCTAACATATTTCCGAGCTCTTGAATACCTATGTATTCGTCTGGGAATTAATTTACTGAGATTTGAGATTCTATTGTTTCTTTTAAGTGACATTGAATTCATCTACATCATAAATCGATATTCAAAATGACGCTCAACACTAATATGAAGGTTGGTGAATGAGATTTCAAATTAATTTTCAAACGAGAATCAGTAAGTATTCTAAAGCTTGGAAATAGTATACTTTGGTGTTTAACTTTGTCACAATCGTACTACGAAAACTTTCATCCTTATCACATAAATTAATGTTTCTGAATCTTCTTGATTTTAGGTCCCTTCTGTAATTTTTGAAAGATAAGAACTTCAATTTTTCAGCTTTAAATACTTTTACAATATATTGTGGAGTCCCTTTTTATAAAAAATAATGGAAACTAGTTAACTCAATTTATGTAGACAAACAAAGGTGCGATCAACCGTAACAAAAGATACGGTTATAATTCTGTCCGGAAAGTGTTCAGTATTCAAACTTCTGGCTTCTGACTAGTTACCAGAAGCCAAACCATACATCAAATGCATATCGGCATATTCAGTAAAAGTAAATTCTACCACATTCAAACTTTCAATACGATTTCGTAATTATTAATGATAGATTTTGGAAAGATTGACAGCAAACTGAGAATACCAAATTAAATCGATTGCAATTTTCAATTGTATATCACGTAGTAGCTTATTTGAAGCCTAGAAAATAAAAAATAATTATTAATCTCTTCCAAGTTTTTCAGCACATAAGTTCATTTATTCATTTAACATATCTTCAAGGAATGTTTGATTGTGTTTTAATACCTGTATTTTGAATAAATAATTACAATTTATGATAATTTTCATCAGAATGTCTCTTTATAGCGTACGGTATAAAAATCAATATATCTCTTGAACTATAAATTCTATTGTCTTTAACCTTTTCGTAAAGAAATTTATTGAAAAATTGATTTTTATTTTTTTTTATTGTACAGGTTGTCGCTGTAAAAATTTCGGATTGCTGCCCCTGGCCTTCAGATTGTAATCATCTATTTCGTCAAACATATTTCGTCAAAATATATTTCATCATCCTTCAAATATTCATGATGATAGAATGTATAATTTAGAAAACATACTCAATTATAAATTCTGAATGAAATGATTTGGAGGCCTATAACTCAGAAACGAATGGTCGTACGAGAATTTTTTCATGTCACAGCACAGAATCCCGAATTTTTCGCATCGGGTACTGGAATACTCTATATATGAGCTTTTTCGTAGTGGGATGGTGGCAAAATTAACAACCAAAAAGTGCGCACTAATATATTTTCGAGCTCTCGAATACTTCCTTATGAATTGAAATTTGGTTCCTTGTAAATTATCAAAAACAGAACAACCATAATTAGGTAGGTGGAAGTAAAATGCAGAAAAATAATACAGACAAAACTGACCATTTAGATCGAGTCTAAATGCAAAGTAACATATTTGGAAGTGACCTTATACATGGAGAAGTCTGTTTGGCCCCACATATGGAAGACAGCTGAAAAGGCGTCAGAGAGGAAGAAAAATCTTTGAGCCCCCTAATGACAAATATTAAGAAACCACGGTCAGAGACACGAAGGCTGCTGATGGCGACGACTCTCTCAATTCTTTTGTATGTGGTGGCGGTCTGGTCAAACGCCCTGAGAATGAAGAAATACTGCAAAGCAATGACAATGGTACAGACACAAGGTGCACCTTAAATCGCCATCTCCTACAGAGCTGTCTCTGCATAGGTTGTCCTAGTGGTGGCATGTATAATCTTCTTAGACCTCCTTGCTTTCGAAGTTAAGAGGATATACAGAGAAAAATCAGGTTACTTGACGCGATGACTAATAAAAGACCTTATACTATGGACTGAAAGGAATTTGTCAATTTTAGATTGTCCAGTTTCTGGAGGGAAACGGCTACTTCTGCGGTATCTCCATAAAATGAGGAAAGTGCACGTATTTTAAACCCTATTCAGATGATCCCAAACACACTTTTTTCGCTTGTAACCACTGGAGGAGCTTGAGAGATGGAGTAGAGAAGACTGTCAGCAGTATAAACGATGATAATATCTACCAGGTAATGCTGCAATTCTTGGGCGAAATAATATAGATGGCTGACTGGAGGCGATATCATAGAAACTTAACGAATGGAACATCATACACGGATGGATTCAACAACCAGAAGTGATATCACAATAGTTTCTGGTTGGACGGTGATGACAGAAGATGGCGGTTTGGTGGGTAGGTTACTACATATTTATCAGCTCTACTGGTGGATGGTGGAATTCGTTACTTGGATTCTGCATCTTACTAAACAAAACATGCAGAAAAAACTTTTCCGAAACAACAATATGTAAAAAAAGTACAGATTATTCACTTTGACCATTGGGTCACGGTGATAGTTCATAATCCTTTAATTTTACTCTTTGCTGCAAGTTTGAATATGCTTCAGTTCAAATCTTCTCTTTTCAAATTATATGCAATATCTGCATACTTATTTCTTCTGTTTTGGTTGTTCTTTCCTTTTTATTGATATGAAAAAAATTTAGATGGATTTCCAATATGCATATTTGATTATTTACATCTTTATCATAGAATATTGGTTGATGTTGATTTTATATTATATATTCTTCCAGCTGTACCTGTTGGTATCTTTGGAGGTCTGGTTAACCCAATGCTCAGAACAAAACTAGTACACATTATAGGACCTGGTGAAATGGGGAAAATATTTTCATTATATTATGTAATCTTCAATATCCTTTCTCTGGCATTCAGTATGTTTTATAGTTTTGTGTACAACCAAACAATAGATACAAACCCCGGAATATTCAATTGGATTTCGATAGGTATTCGTCTAATTTGCGGAATGATGTTAATGTAAGTATACAGAGTATCAAAGAAGTACAATTTTATAATTTTTATCATATTTGCAAAAAGTGAGGAAAACCGATTTAGAAATTTGAAACTTCTTCATGCTTCGATTCCAACTTGAAGTTATTATAAAGAGAGGGTGTGAGGAGACATGATGTGGCTGTTGATTCATCACTTTCCAGACATCAATCTGCCTACACTATAGTTCACCTGTATTCCTCATAACTCTGATAACGATGAACAGAATCTACCAAAGGCTTCAATTCTGCTGTTATCTTCGAAGTTGGAAAGATCAAGTCTCAAATCCCTCCAAACCAAACTGAAATTATCAGAAAATCTGTTGTTGAATGTCCTCCAGGCATCAAAGTTTTCTACTTTGGAATATCCCAATAGAATGATAAGTCACATCAATTACCAAATCCAACTAGTATGAACTTCCCGTCGAATTTGAAGCTAAGATGATGTCACAATGAAAATCTTGAATTTTTTCATCTTATACTATGATCCAGTATCAATGTGCTAGCCAACTAAACCCTCGTCAAACACCTCAATCAAATGAGACAATTTTCAGCTCCAGTCTTAGAACTTGTTATCCAGTAATATCCATATTGATCCAAGTTTGTCTCTTCTAGATTCTAGAAACAATATTGCCTCATATTGATTTTCTTCAATTCAACACTGCTTTTCCAATATCTTCTCTACATTTCAGGATAGGTGCTTTGTCAACTGAAAGGTTTCAACTGAAAAGTTTCCACCATATTACTATTACTACACTTTACTCTAACCAAGCTGTTGGTTGCGAAATGTTCATAGCAATTTCATGTTCAAATTTCTTAAGATAAGAAAGAAAGAAAGAAAGACCCACAACTCCAACGCCGCCATTTTGGTCGATTCGGGTAGTCAATTAAGAATATCGCATGAGTTTAATAGAAAATAATTACAGATTCTTAGAGTTTTATAGTATTCATACAATCCTCAAATTCCATCAGAATCTTTCCAAACTGTCAAGGATACAAAGAACATATATAAAAACTCTTGCTTGTATTGCCATCGTTTCTACACCATATCTTCGTTAGGGAATCATCTAGAAATTTCTATGTCTTCTAATATTAACTTTGCATCAATTTCAAAAATCAAAATTCGCTTCTTCAAATTATTCGACAGTCCAAATACAAGCAAGAAATTACCGGAGTCGAAATCAATAATAATTAATTCCTCATTAAAACTCCTGAACAAATCATTTTCCATAATTGCCACCGATTCCTCTACGTTCGTAAAAGAAATAGAATATTGTCCTTCTTCATATACACGGTCCAAACATTGATAGTTTAAGAGCCAGTGGGCCGCAGACCAAACGAATATCGTATCTACTACACCCAGGGTAAACTCTTGATGGAAAAAGATTTGACTGTCTGCCAGGTCGTAGGAACTGACTGCCTTTAGAAATATAAACTTCTGATACTTCAAAGAATGATATATATATATATATATATATATATATATATATATATATATATATATATATATATATATATAATGGCTGCCGCTTCCATTTAAGATAGCTATAGCTATGGAAGTAAATTTTAACATATCCAAACAGTAGCTTCCATAAAATATGTTCATAAAATTTTCACACCTGTCGTACCTGAGTGTAGCTGAAGCCACAGCGACCGCGCCTAGCTAGGTATAACAGACCCCCCCAGGAAATTTTAGGCTTTCCAGAAATATGTTTGGTCTTCCTCCCACTGACTCTTCGTCTATCAGCATATCAGTTCTTTGGCTTATCTAGTGAAAGTGTTGATGCCCATAGTCGTTTCAAAAAAAAGTCTCATTAGATATTGATTTCTGAGACGATTACAGAGAATAAACCATGAAGCGACTTTCCAGAATGATGACAATTTCTAAAGTTGATGTTTCTTTCAATATTTCAGAGTAGTTATGGTTTTTGATTGGAATCAACCGCTTGAAACTAAGCAACCTGATGCTACGACTGTGAAGGTTGGTTCAGATCAAAGTGAAGCTTATAAACTATATTAACACACGTTATTTATTATGAATAAACATGTATATAAATTTGATTATTTATTAAAAATAGTGATTTCAATTCTCACCTCATTAACAGACAAGGGAGAATAATCTTTGGCATTATCAGAAAGCTGAAAAACAATAAGTACCCATGGTATTTGATATTCCTGCCGAGCCCTTCAAATATGGCGGTTAGGATGTATGGAACGCCCTCTATAAAGTAATCATCTCAACTTGAAACACTGAAGATATTCCACATGAGTGGCAGGAATCTGCCCTATCTACAAGAAAGGCGATAAGATTGTCTGTTCAAATTACAAGGGCATCGCTTTGCTCTGTACAGCATATAAAATAGTTACCTGCTGGTTAAATCAAAAGCTGGTAGAGTACATGGAGAAAGAAGTAGATCTTCATCATCACTTCTTTAAATTTCGCCATGCATACGACAGTATCCTAAGAGATCTGCTGAGGTTTGGGGTCCCAAGGAAACTGGTGCATATGGTTAGAACGATAAAGAAGAATACTTCTGGCAGAGTGAAGGTATCGAGGACTCTAGGCACAGTTTTTACTATGAACACAGTCTTACGTCAGGGAGACCCATCAGCTACGATACTGTTCGATTTATCACTGGAAGGTGCCACAAGGAGTATCCAAATGAATACCGAAGGAACTATTTGCTGCTGGAGCAAGAGGACTCAAAATCAATGAACCATCTAAATGAGAAACTCGAAGAGAACCCCGACCTCCCAAACCACGTTCCAAGTCAGAGAACATCGCATTCTTCATCAATTAATGTCTAGATATCAGAAGATAATAACATTATGAGAGACATGGACTATGACGATGAACTTTAAGCAGATTCTGAACGTAAAATTTCAGTCCTGTTTTCGAGAACGGGGCGTGAAGCGTCCGTAGGAATGCAGAGCTGAGACATATGTATGACGAACCAGATTTAGTGGAAGATGGCGACTGAGAGGAAGATCGCACCTTCACTGGTTGGAGGACGTTTAATTGGACTTAATCCAGTTGGGGGTTCGACGCTGTAGACACCATGCTCAGTACAGAAAGGGTTGATAGTCGATTGTTTCTGGTTCTTAAAGGAATGTAGCGTCGGTTAAATGAAAAAGAAATAGAAAGTGATTTCAATTTTGACCTCATTAACTACAGGATGAAACAATTCTGATTGTAGATATGCATGAATGAATATTTATTTACATATGTTTCTACTGTGGTATCTAGAAACTGATTGCTTATAAGAATTGGTGAGTGTCGTTTTTTTTACCTCGATGCCCGTTCTGTCTGTAAACTCCTTTGAAAACTAAATAACGATTCTTTCATAACAGTTATATTCTTTTATAAGTTACATTTACTAAAAAAACATGTTTCAACTTAATCTTAAGTCTACCGTTTCAATCACATATGGAACATAAACTTGTCAAACATATCAGTGTTTTCCATAATTATCTTCATGGTCTTCAAAGACATAAAATATGCAAAATAAGATTACGACAATTATCAGAACTCCTAAAACAATGAGGAACACTAACTTAAACAACTTGTTGGTACTATAGAGTGGCATTTTACTCAATTTAACTCTATATAACTTTAAAAAACTGCTCTTATAGAAAAAGAATTTGTCTTTGGCACATTTTCTGTGACATTACTGCTTGACAGTAATTACACTTATGTCAAGTACTGAGAGCAAGTTATCAAAATGTTCTGAAAGCAAAGAAACGATCGAAATATACATGATGTCTCTAAATTATAAAAATAATTCTATCTGGCCACTCATTTTTTCGACTGCAAGGTTTTTATCACTAGATTTGTCATTAAGCATTCAAAGTCACTCAACTAAAGCTCTCTTTATGTGGTGGACAGAATGAACGCGAACATGACGCGCTCTAGACGTTGATAAATATCAAACTTAGTTCACCTTGTTGAGAACCCGTGATAATGCAGACAATGACAACGCTGATGACGTTGGAATCACCCAACTCTCTTCTTCCATTACAGTCACAGATTGTCAAAAACATAACCTTACTTTTCTAGTGTAGTTTGTAGTTGCACGTGGTAATTTTATAATTATAAATTATATCACTTCTCTGAGTAAAAGGCTGATATAATTTCTTAGTGTCAATGAGTTTTTATAAAATAAATAGTCGGCTTGATACAAGAAAGTTATAAAGAAGACGAAATCTGGAACCTTTTGCTCGAACCAACGACATTTTTGCTTCAAAGACAAAATGGTGTTTACGACAAAGCTAAAGCTAATCGATACTTGAAATTACAGGTTTTCTTATTTCTTCAAAAAGCTCAAAAACTACTCATATAGCTCCAATTCATCGTTTGTACATTTGAAATATTAATTTTAATATATTCTTTCATTTTAATATATTTTGTATAAACCATTAACCTAATTGGAACTTCTTTGAACATCTTTTTGGCTGCTTAAATGTTGATTCTTAAATGTACAAAATGCTCCTGTTTGGATTTTTCAGAAGAGTTGTTGCTTTTATTTCTTAAATGATATATCTAGTTCATATTCGGTTATTGATATATATTCTAATATAATCTTTGGATCAGTTTGCTTAATTCGTAAGCACACTTTTCCGATTTCAGAGATGTCATTGCACCTCAACCTTCACCTCCCTACTCCACGTTCAGAATTAGCTAAGGGCTCAATATTTTACAATAGAAAATGCACAATCACTTGCCAGTTTAAAACAAATCGGTAGAAAGTGCCTCCTACTCTGTAATATGATTCCGGGCATGCTGCATACTGGTTTCCTTTTTGCTGTGGACTTTTATACTAATTATTACCTATTACTTTTACTTATAACGTTGTTATTTATTGTGGTTTTTTCTGTATATTGAAATTTTAATGTATTTTTATCCAGATTTAGTTATTTTCATATTTTATCTACAAATTGCGACAATTTTTTTCACATTAAAGCATTTCGCTTTCTCTCCCTCTCCCCTCCTGTATCTAATGGTGGAAGATGCAATCCCCACTTCTTATATATTACAAGAATTTCGTATAGAAGTTTGAAAAAATGTTTAATAACGTTGCTTTTAATGAATATTCACTTGTTAATCTAATCCGGAACGGAACAGATCCAATAAAGTGGATTGAGCTCCCCATAACTCACCCTGTTTCATGAAATAACTCCTTGCTAGGTATATTGGAATTTGACATGTTTATTTATTTAGAATATTGAGTATAACATGTTTTGATCAATCTATGAAAGTAAAATGAGTGTATTGAATGATTTTTATCTACAATTTCTTCATAATAAGACCTTTTACAACACTACAAACTTCCCTTGCACGTGCCTAAAAGCACCCTTTTGCTTATAACATCTATAGCTCTACATGTTTAAGTTTTAGAACCTCAATTACCAGTAGCTTCTTCATCTTAGATTATTTTGTTGTGACCTGTAAAGGTTTCGGTCTTTTCCATCCATTCATTCATCTCTTTTCCATCCCCTAGTATCATTCGTAGCATCAGAATCTCTATAGATAAGATAGGATTTGGACATGACGTGATGAATAGATAAAATTTTCTAATATTTTGTCATTAATGTCGGGTTTGGTAAATTGGTAACTAATATACAAAATACGTATATAATTTGAAACTTTGTTATGTTGACCAGTCTTTAGATTGAGTGTATTTTTTCTCATAATCCTCTTACACGCCGTTTTCGTTCAGACAACAAACACAATCTGACAGCGAACAAATAGCTCCTATCTGGTCTTCAGTATTAAGTACGAGGATTAAGCTGCAAGAAGAATCCGATAGTTCACCGAATTTATCCGGATTTGAAGATACAATCAAAGAAAACAGGGTGGATACTTGAGTAAACAGATCTGTCATACAAGGAAATTGCTGCTACAATCGTCGATTTTAATTGGAATGTCTATATGAGTTATAAAAGATTAACGTATAACCCAATTTTCACCCAGTTTCCATCAAGTTGTTTGAAGTAAAACCTATTTTTCTTTATTGTTTTGTTAATAATGTCATTAATTTCTTGATGTTGATGCTCAACAGCAAATTTCCAAATTGTTGCAATCTATCTATACAATCCGAACAAGGATAGTTGAATCTTACGTGATACGTGGTTTGGTACAAAACGGGAAACAGAAACTAAGAAGTTTGAAACAATGTGTTCTATTGCTTTTAGAAATATTACCCATAATGTCTGTTACTATCAAACCAATTCAGGAATAACATTTTCCACTCTGAAACTGATATCGTGATAGTATATTCCATTAGAGTTCTGGAAATAGATGTTTCCGTGCACGTGGAACAAAATCCATTCCCTTACGTGTAATGAACGATATTTTTCATTATACTCAGCTGGAAACGAAACAAAAAAAGATAAGAGTTAAATTTCGAACTTTCTATTTTCAACAGTGATAAACCAAGGACATTAGTGTTGGTTCGAAAAATAGATATCGGAAGCTTGTTGTTTGGAAACAGACCGACGCCGTAGTCAAGTCCTCTACGGCCTCATAATATGAACATGTTGATTCCATATCACAGCGCTGTCCCTAAACTTGTTGCAAAATACCTGAAACTGAAAAATTCCGAATAATACACCGAGCATGGGCTAAGACGTGAAAGGCAACTCGTAGGTGTATCAGTTCAAAAGACATGGGAAATATAGAAGACATCCGGTGATGTACTTCATTCAAAGTCTAATATTACATTATGTATTATTATATGAATGAATCTAACAGGATTTTCCGTTCCAAACTTTGCACTACGCCTGGTTTATGCCTTATAGCTTTTACGAATGCATTTTAAGTTTTTCCTTGTACTTCTACTATTTCTTCGATGGATCCGATAGACCTGCATCTTGGATGAATAGTTTTATTGGTGATACGAGTTGCGACTGTCAGTTATTTAGTTTAAAGCCTACTCACTCTAATGCTCTGTCTGTAAACAAACCAGTGTAGTCGTTTGTATAGGAGCTGCTGTTTTGTTTTGTCTCAAAAATTATCGAGATGTGAATAGGTCAACGAATTGTGGAATTTCACATGAAACCTGTGTTTGTCATATCCACGTCTTTTTGAGTGGTTCAGGGTAGGAATGTAGGGATAGAGGAAGGGTATTTATTAATTGTAACTAACATTAGTCTCGTAAACCATGGGATAGATTCCTAGTATCATTTCTGGGGTTTGGATGTGAAATCACCATATAATTTGAATTTTTCTTGTTGTCCATCAATTAAGTTCATAGGAACAGACATTTTTCAATATATTTTTGTAAATAATTATTTTATTTTTTATCAAAAACTCTGATTTTTCACCTAGTAGTCGAATTATTTCCATTCGAATATTCATTTTTTCCCAAGCTCAATTCCCAATCCAGATGTATATCATATATTTGACTTTGAAGACTAATGACATTTTTTGACATTCAGTTTTATAGGCGAGCATTTTATTCAATCATCCAATGCTGTATTTTGATAAAGGTTATTTTACAAGGTTTAGGAATAGGAAAAATTCGCTATAGGACGGATTTTGATATGCGAATTACCTGTCTCTAATCTCAATTCGGCTATCGTCCAATGCCATCTAATGAAATTTTCACGATTATATCGATTGTCGTGGCAATTTTTAGCCATTTTGAGTTACCTATAATTTTACAATCATAAATAATGATCCAGAGATTTCATACTCAGAATAAAACTCGTTTCCTTATGCGTAGTGTTTTCAAAAAACAAATACGATACTCAATTTCTTTTATTTTGAGAAAAATCTTCAGATCGACTTACTTATGTGGTATTCAAAGAGAAACTGAGCCTCCAAAATGGCCGAACTTACATTGATAGGTGCTGACATCTCAATGATGGAATCAAAAACTTTTCAGACAACCACCGTGTATTTTTAATTCCTATCCAAATTAGAATGAAAAGTAAATCCGATGTTACAATAGTTTTTATCTTCAAAAATCTTGAGCTGACCTTCAAACCGAATCTTACCACCCACCAGAGAGATTATTGTAATTTAGAATTATAAATCTCTTCCGCCAGCGGTTGGAATATCTTATTCTAATAAAGATATTACCAATTGAGTATAATTAGAGTATATGGTGTGTATATCAAATATAGCTCTGAAATGACTAGAAAGTAACATCAAAAACTGCATAGTTGCCTTACTCGATGTTTTTTAAGTTCGAATTTTATTTGAAGTGGGAGTTTTATTAAATTATAATTTAAAGTAGAAACTGTCTTTTGTAACCCTGTTTTTCAGCCGAAAGATCAGGTAGTTACAACTATATATCGGGGACAAAGTTATCACAAACTATTTAAATTTGCGTATGCTACAACATTATCTATAGGTACAAGCAGACCATCTAGGAATCGCCAGGACACCGATCAAAAATATTACCTAGTATATCTTTTAGAAGATATACAGAGAAAATGTAACCACAACTCAGTTGTTCTTCATAGTATTCTGTGTATATGAAAATTAAAATGAAAAATTATTTTTTGACATATTCCAAATGCTGAGAAGCTTGTTTTCTTTATATCAAGCTTACATCTGAATTATTTATGATTCTTTATCGATAGATAAACCACATGGATAGTATCCTGGATATTGAATGTGATGAATTATCTTGATATTGAAGGAAAATAGCATCACAATATCTATAAAAATAACATCAATGCTTTTCTTGCTTTGATCTCAATGTCAAAAGGCTTGGACAGACCAAAAATCATTGAATTTTCCAATGAAAAATATATTATTAAGCTACATTGATGAAGTTATGTTTTACTTATTGTTTTATTTTTGCCTTGTTCCATCGAGTACTAGAAGTAAGTATCTAATCTACGTAGGAAATTTGGCAAATTATGATTTGGTTTGGGAAAAAATTAGCTTATAAGTTTGATTTGGGATAAAACTTAACTTAAAATTTGACTGGGAAAAAGTTGATTTGGATAAAATCGGCATGGCAAATTTTCTGATTCAAGACAATTTGACTTGGGAAAAATGTAAGTATCCAATTTGGCAAATTTTTATTAGGCTTGAAAGAAATTTGCTAATAAGTTTGACTTTGGAAAAAATTCAACTTGGAATTTTACTTGGAAAAAATTGCCTTTAGGAAAAATCTACGTGGCAGATTTTGATTTGGCTTGAAAAAAATTGTTAATAATTTTGACTCAACTTGGAATTTTACTTGGAAAAAATCTACGTGGCAAACTTTGATTCGTCTAAAATTTTGGAAAAAACTCAACTTGGAATTTTATTTAAAAAGAGTTGACTTGAGAAAAAATCTACGTGGCTAATTTTGATTTGGCTTAAAAACTTAACTTGGAATTTTACTTAGAAAAAGTTGACTCGGAAAAAATCTATCTAGCAGATTTTGCAAGTTTTGATTTGGCTTGAAAAAAAATTGCTAATAAGTTTGACTCAAATTGGAATTTTACTTGGAAAAAGTTAACTTGAGAAAAAATCTACGTGGCAAATTTTGTTTACTTGGTAAATTTCATTAAGAAAAATTTGGCTTGAAAAAAATTCAGTCCATGAAATGTGACTTGGGAAAAAACTGCTTCTGAGAGAATCTATAGAATCTAATTAGTGAAGAAAAATCTCTTTTCATCTTAAGCGATAATAACATGTTTCTACGTTTTTCTGAAACGTGCTATGTTTCATTTCATTTCCTTCCATGAAATGTTTTCTTACGTTTGCCAGTTATTATCCTCCATATCTATTATTTCTGGAACTGGACTTTCTGTCTGTTATGTCTGTGTTCACAATATTTTGTTCCAACCCTATACTCAGTATTTTCCTTTCCCTATACTTTTTTCCCATTTGTTTGATGATGAGTCTTATGTCTTTTAGCAATGTTATGGAAATAGTGGAACGCTACCAATATTTGTTTCATACTAAGGCCTCAAATATCTTAATGCTCATACTTATTCAACTTTAAAAAATAAGATACTGACTAGACTGGATTTTTGTGAAACCTAACAAGAAACGAAAGCTCTCAGTCCTAGTTTTTTTAAATGTATCCAACGGGGTCTCTCACTACTTATTCACTTCCTAATTGATTATAATCAATAACTTTATCAATATTTCCACTTGTACTTCCATAATTTTCAAAACAAAATATTTATTGAACCCACTATATAAACTTTTACCGCTGGCGGAATAAGAGCTTAGTCGTTTCGATTAATATAATCATATTCGGGCACACCTCACGAGAGGTCAAATAAAGTGGTATTTGGAAGTTTTTGATTAGTTTTGGTATTCGAATATACCAGAATCTTCAGTTAATTACAGGTTCTTCTCTATTCAAATTGTATATAACGTTCCTCAAGCCGCCATCGCCATTGTGTAGCTCAGATACAGTTATGAAGGTGAAATTTTATGATTGCTTACGAAATTTATTTGGAAGAGGCATTTTTCCATCTATTGTTGTTGATCGTTGACAGGAATCTTAGTTAGTTAGTCGTCCTTCATAAAAATAAGGCACTTTTCACTTTTAGGTTTCATATCGGGTGGAAATATCTCTTCTTCACCATGCTACATAAAATAACTTCAATCGACACATAAATTAAAGAAAAAACTAAAGAAGTAAGGGAGGCACAATTTGAGGAATCTAAATTAACAAGAACTATTTGGAATAAAAAATTTTGAAAAGCTCAAGATAACAGCCCCACCTGTACAAATAAACGAACTTGAAAAGTGAGCTAGAAGCGATAAATAAAATGCAGATTTATTTCCAAATCATCTCACTACAGTCTTCCAGCTACTACGTCACGAATCAGACAAGGAAGTAGAGTAAAACTTAGCAACTGCAATAAACACAAGAAGAATTATACAATGAAATAAAATTAATAAACCCAAAATAAGCACCTGGATCTGACCTAATAACCGTCAAACTTCTGAAAAAATTGCAACAAAAAGGGGTAGTCATCTACAATATAATTCTGCGACTGGGATACTGGCCAAAATCATATAAAGTTGCAAAATCATATTGATTGGTGAGCCAGACAAAGACCCAACAATGTCCAAACTCCTTGAAAAATCACTCCAACATAGAAGAAAATATTCGACAGTGTAACGAGTGCACCGACTCACGCAGAAAATAAATAAAGCCCTGGCAAACAAAAAATACTGCTCTTCTGTTTTTCTTGACATCAGACAGGCTTTTAACAGAATGTGGCATCAAGGGCTGCAATACAAAATTAAAAGAACCCTTCTCCTAAAATACTACCCTTTTCTGAAATCTTACTTAACGAACAGAACCTTCCAAACAAAAGATAATGAGAAAAAGTCCGAAAATTTTACTATAGCAGCAGGGGTGCCACAGTGTAGCGTACTAGGCCCACTATTTTACATACTGTTCACATCAGATATACCAGGGACACAGTATATAACAACAGGAACTTTTGCTGAAGACCAAGTCATCTTCTCTACTGGCCAAGAACCGCAAACAGCAGCAAAAAATGTCTAGGCTCATCTTGACTAATTACAGGAGTAGCTACAAAAATAGAGAATTAAAGTTAATGAGACCAAATCAATGAATGTAACATTCACGCAACCAGTAGTTTGTAACAAATCACAGCATTCACGTGGACCACTGTACAAGAAGTTATCCAGGACAGGATCATCAGATACCACAAAACTATAGAAATTCACCCAAATCCACTACTAGAGGAGTTGTTAACGCCACGAAACGCGGAAAGACTGAAAAAAAGTTAAACAATCGACAATCTCGAGTTCTTTATAATTCTCCCTCATTCAAAAAAAATTCCAGCAATCAACTGGTGACATCGTACTGCGAGCGGAAACTCTCACACTAAATGGACGAATGACAATGTTTTTCTTCGCAGTTTGAACATTTTTTCAGGGAGGATTGCGATGCCAAACTTTTTTTTTGTTCCTTCCCATAAAACAGTTGGAAACATAAGTCGTTAGGAGAAAATATCTCAAAGCTGAAAGAAAATTTGTAACACTGGAACTTGCATTAAGATAAAAGCATACATTCGGCGCTCCAGACGCTCCAGATGGATACTGAATCTAAACCAATGATGGCGTCGCGTCTCCTCCCCTACCATAAGCAGCTAGACGGACGATCATATGCCCTTCTTGTTAAGAAAACATTTGACGTTGAAAAAAGTCTGGAATTGTTTTGGATACAATAATAAAAAAGTGAAAAAAAACTCACCAGCAATTATAAACAATACAATATTATAATAAACAAATTTACTAGAATTAACTTTAACTTAAACTAGATTGTGAAGAGGTAGATATTGATTTCCAATACATTCCGATGGATTCCTCGAATGCAGTGATCAATAACAAATTAATTTCTTCAAAAACTCTAATGCTAGATTAGATAAATCAGAAGTGACTACTCTACCACAATACGTGAACAAATTAATTTTAAAAATGTTTGAAGAAAATCGTAATAAGCCGAATGGTTTGTCACAAGATAATTTTCAATAGAAAATGAAACATGGACTAGTTAAGCAAAAAATATCCAACCCACAAATTATAAAAAAAGAGTTTTTGCTTCAACAAATTTCAAAAATGTCGTTTTAATAAATTGCAGAAATCGTCCAAGTCAAATCAAATGTTTTTGTAACGATGTTCTGTAAAATTCTAACCCACATAAGTACAAAATGAGATTTTTATGTTCACAATAATTCCAAGTGGTATTCTGTCAAAACAAATTTGGTTTTGATTTTTTACTATAATACATTGTTGAAACATCTTAAGTGGGTTGGAAAAGATACGTGTCAAATATGCGATACTTTTCGAGTCAAGTTACAACATGAATCAGATGAAAATAACAAACAACTATTGCAGATCCAAATAGACACTCACCAGGATTTAACAGAAAAGACATTCGATTTGCAGAAGACTCTGACATTGCCAAGAATCTGTAGTAATATAATCTTTTACAAAAGAGCTCAAGAGGTTGGATCTTGTCCAAACACAGTTAAACACTTAATATTGTGGTCTGACTCTTACGGTGGTCAAAACCGCTTACACTAATGATGGCAAGTTTACTTCAATCAAGCCCTAATTTAAAAAGTCTCACTTGTAAGTTCCAAGTTTCAGGTCATAGTTTTTTACCAAGTGATAAAGATTTTGGTGACATTGAATGTCAACTAAAACGACATAAACGCATTTATGCTCCCTCGGATTATGTGAATATTATCAAATCATGTCGTAAAAAGAATTCAATAGATGTCACGGAAATGAAAGGAGAGTGGTTTTTGGAGACCAGCAGATTGGAAAAATCTATAGTCAATAGAAAAGTGGACATGAACAAACAAAAAATTGATTGTATAAAACCAAGGCAGATAATTCTAAAAAAAGAAAACCCTTATTACATTTTTAAAGACTGGGAGGATATGTGTGTGGACATACAGCGACGAGGAAGAACACAGATAGAAAACTTTTCTTCATTACTTGTAGAATTATGGCCCAACGGTAAACCTTTATCTGATCCAAAGCTAAAAGACATTGAAAAAGCTACTTGCAACTTATACCAGACGATGCAAAACCTTTTTATACGAATTTTACGAGCTCTCCAATAAGACATTGATGGATTCAATAATGAGTTAGACTTTGATCTAGAGTCAGATGGACCTCAAATTTTTGTTTCTTTTTTCATAATAATTGATTTTTTTTGTACCTTAGAAGATATTTTATTGGATTTTTGTTTTGGTTTAGTATAATATAATATTTCAAAAATTCATTCATTTTATTTACCTGAAACGTGCCAACCCATCTTCTGCGAAAATGTTAACTTACTTAATATTTTTCTCTCACCCACAAATTTGTAAATTATTCCAAAATTTTTGGAATTTAAAGTGAATTATCATGTTATAAAACCATTACAGCTGCAGCTACATAAGAAAATCAATGACATTTAATTTAATTATTTGAGGTTTAAATGGCACATTAATAAACTTTAAGTTCAAATTATCATTTGTGGGTTGAGCGTTTTCTGGTTAACTACGTTCAAATGACGTTTTGAATATCAAATATCACCAATTCAAAATGATATTTGCCAATTAAAAATGATATTTGATATAAATACTACAAATTATTGTCAAAAAATATCGGTTTGGTTTTTAAACTAACTCATATTCCATTGTTATTCTACTATATTAGGACATGCAAAGTAAATGGTTTAGAAGGAAGGAAACAGTTAGAGGCATTCGCGCATAAGGTTTTACCATTATTACCGTCGTTTACCATGTTTACCGTTGTCAAAGTAATCTATTATATAACTCTCATATCAGATTAGAGTACAACAGCAAATTATTTAATAGTTAAATTGCAATATGAAACGTGAGACAACTCAAAGAGTAGTTTAGTTTTGATATACCCACGTTTTGTTTGAATATATGTTGATTTCATTGTTTAGAAATTGTTTCAAATGCAATAGGAAAAGTTTATTGGAATCGTAATGTTGCTCTATACATGTAAAAGAATTGTAGAATGCTCACGTTTCAACGATTTGTATTATATTGAAATATAATTTGAACTTATAGTTATAAGACTTCATTGTATATTCTTTATCAACGATTAGAAATAGCTTAGAATTTCTTGTCAAATTATTCGTTTCATTTTTATTTTAAATTCTTCATATAATTGGATTAGGATAAGAAGTCGATATTAAGAAGTTAGGCAAGTGGAAATAAGACAAGAAAAACAATAAATTGTGATTTAACTAACGTTCGAAATTTTTTGCTCATCCCATAACTCATTAATTAAATATTGAAATTATACAGATTTACATATTGTCAAGTCTTAGTTTTGGGTTTTTGGGTCTAAAATACGAGTGTTTGTATGCCAAAGTCGAAGGAAGGAAGCATCCTGACTGTAAGAAACGGCAAAAGCTGGATGATGGTAATGGGGTTGTTTTGGAGGAAAAACGATCTGGTAAAAATTGGAAAGAGTTTGAAAGAAGACGGCCTGAAAAATAGTAAATCGAAACATATTCAAGCACAATACTGATCAGAATTGAAAACGCCAAAGCCGAGCACATAACAGGACCGTACTTAAATAATTTGCGATTTCATACAGCAGATCAATAATATAAATTATGAAAAATTATTATTGGAAAAATGTTTCACATCGACCCGGCAGTAATCATAAAATGGTTTCATTTTGTTTTTGGTAATTTCTTCATAATATTCGAGTTATACTTTTTTTGTGTTCTTTGAGGTTTATCGAGGAAAAATAACGGAAGAACCTGAAGTATCATATGGACTAAGAGGAGACGTCGTAGTCTGGTTGATTTAAAAAGCTGAAAATCGTCAACTAAATATCTTTCACTTTTACTACTTCTTTACAAGTTTTTCGTTGGTCCAAAAACTTCTAGAAATGAACATACGCGCAACAGGCACATCTAGATTTGATGGAATGGATAGTTTTACAATAAAGTCTTAAAAAGATATGAAAAAACTACTTTCCTATATTTACTCAAATATTAGATACAGCAGTTATCAAAACGTATGTGCTTTTTTGTCTTTTGAATGATAAAATGCATGTGAACTAACGATTCATTATTCGAAAGTCTCTTCTAAACCTCTTACAAAACTAATTAATTTATACCGGTACAGCACTGAAAATTTTCAGACTAGATAACACATTGCTATTCAAAAATAAAAACCTGTTGAAAATTTATACCTCTTAATTCAATTGAAAAGAACCCATATTAATATCCGGTTCCCTTTTGTGTCTTTTTCAATTCCAAATACATGAATTTTTGTGATATTGTCGACAGGACATTATGAAGAGAAACTTCTTATCAATTAATCTGGATACTTCATAATGTTAAGCAAATACGACGGTTGTCTCAAAAGATAATTTCAACATAGTACATGACTATGTTAAGTCTATAGACTTAGTTCAGCCATGCTTCAGCATTTTCAATCCTTCCTAATAATAGCTAACTTCTTTTTCCTTCTACTTATGCGATAATGTTGACATCTGATGGAAATCTCTCCCACGAGTCAAAGATGTTGAGTGGTCAACTAATCCACAGTGCATTTCGTAAACTTTAGTCATAGTGACTACTACCTGTTAAAAAGTGCATTATACAGATGGAAAACACTTCCTTCTACTCAAATGTGGTCGCTTTTTCGCAATTTCTTCCTTTACCTTCTAAGTTTTAAGTGTATAATGGAAGATCTACGTTGTACTGTACTACATCATCAGATTAAGATTGTAAACTTTTCTGACAACCCTCGTTTGTACGGATAAACTGACAAAGCTACGAATGAACATTTAAAATAAAATCTAGTTATCGAATTCTATAGATATTAACCTCCAAGTGTTGATAAAGCGGCGAGTGAGATAAATCGAACTGCAAATCGATTCGAACCCGCCTCTGAAATTGAAGTCTTCATTGTCATGGACGAAGTATCACTCGTTATTTTTTATATAGAAAAGAATTAACTTAACAATAGTGATCGATATTAAATTAGTCTAGATCAAGATCAAGTCAATTAGGATCTAAGGTAGAAGAAATCAGATAACTATTCAAAGCATGCACTCATAATGGTTCCCATCATTTATAATAGTTGTCAATGGTAATAAAATTCACATTGTCAGATTTTGATTGATGTCAGGTATGCCTAAAGTTATTCAGATATTGTTGGAAATGTCGGTTTGTCGAGATTTCATGCTTTTTTGTATCTATACGTAAATATTCTAAAGAGAATCGTAGCCGCTCAAATTAAACTCTTTTCACCCTGTATTTTTGTAGGTTAAGTTAGGTTATCGCTATTCGATTACAGCTCATCACATATTTTTGAAGCATCTCCATTTTTTTCTGGCCTGCAGTTTGTTCCAGTCATGTACTCCCACATTCTGCATATCTTGCACAATTTGATCTTCAAATCTGGTTTTTTAGTCTTTTGTTTGGTTTCCGTTCTGTTATTTTCCTTGTTCCCTACGCCATTTTCCATTCCTTTAATTTGATCGTACCATCATAATTATTTTGCTTTAATTGTGTTCCTCAATTTATATATTCTTAATTTCATAATTCATAAGTTAACTAGACTTTTAATTTGGTTTTTATATTTTTTCTCTTGCTTTGTATTATAATTTTGTTCTTATCATATCTCGCAAGAATTCTTTGACTTGTCTCATTTTTTGTGCCATTTTTATTCTATCATTGTTTCTAAGTACTTAAAGAAGTCTACTACTTCGAAGATGATATCATTATCTTTACTCTTTCTTGTTTTTGACCTTCTTCCTTCCAATTTCCATATATTTAAGTTAGGCAAGAAAAATTGAATTTCAGGAGGACATGTTTCCTTTGTTTAGATTTGGTTGCTTGAGGCAGCTGTGGGTAATATCATCCGCGAATGACGCTAGACCTAGCAGATACTGCGGCGTGTAGATTTTGTTGCACAGGACGAAATCTCTACCTACATCCTCTCGAAATGTGGAACGCTACATACCTCCAAAGCAGTACACCTGGATATGCTTGAAATATAATACGAAGATCTTGACAATTGAAGTTATACCACATTTTAGACTTTTTAAAATGATTGGGATTGTTGGATCAGCTGTAAACATTGGGTTCTACAGTATACAAGACCCCAAATCTATAAATACATACATAGAAAAGATAGAATACAGCAAACACCAATGGTTAATCTGTGCAGATTTGGAGATTGTTGCTTAGAACAGTCAAGATTAACATTATGTAAAAGCAGTGTCGCGCCAAGAATTGTTTACAGTCTTGGGCAAAAGAAATGAACCTTTGTATGAGTCCGAAAAAATATTATTTCCATTTTTGTACATCAAATCAAGGGTCATCAAAAAATTTGTGGAAACCATGGACATAGATGTCCAAAGCTGGTGAAAACTTCTAGTAATATTTTTTGGAAATATACTTTCCACATTCCCACCTAAAGCTTTTTTCGGCGCTTTTAGTGACGATCATAGAAAGCACCACAATTGAAAAGGGTTACCAGGGAAAATGATAATCAGCAATGCTTGTAGAATTGTAGCATATCGTTGGTACTCAATAAGGTAAACTCCGTATAGAAGACATATAGAACTGTCTAAAAATAGTTTTTTTAGTGCCAATAACAAAACTAGAGCTTCATAAATACTCAACATCCCTTCTGATTAACTTATAGTACATCAATTTAAAAAAAATACGATTCAATGAGTCGTATTAACAAAAATGTCTCCAATCTATAACATTAAACTAGCTGAAACCTTGATAAAGACATAAAAATCCTGTTAATAAAATAAACGTGAATACTTAATCTCTACAGGGCATTCATACTATAAAATCTCCTACACAGAGTTTAAAATCTTAAAGTACGAGTGTTAAACTAGAGTTTAAGCAGCCGTTTAGATTTAAATCTTGAATTGTGGCGATTATTTGCAAGTAGAAATCGCCATGTCCAAACTTCAGTAGCTAGAAACAACGTATGCAATTTGAATGTCGTTGTTTGCTTGCTTTTAAATATTTAACTAGCAGGAAGGATGAAATCATTTTGGAATATGAATATTACATAAAAATTATGGTTATAAATGATAGGTCAGATGAAGAAGGGAGTCGAACAGAATTGTTTGCAGTAATTGAGGCCAATGACAGGCTTAGAACAAAACGGTTAAAAGAGGTAGAAGATAACCTTAAAAGAGTAGTAGCAGAAATAGACAAGAAATAAGAACATTTTCAAAACAAGTTTCCGATGTTATACAATTTGCCAATTATTCTATAACCTGAGTTATGATTCTCCATTTCAAGAGCGTCGGCAAGGCAGTTGCCCCCCTAGAAATCAAATGTAGCGACCAAAGTCCTAAGGCCGTGCGAGCAATTCGACTTCCTTACCTATTAATAAATTTCGCATAGTACTAATTCAGGACTACCTTTTCGAAAAAATGAACCTAAACTTTAGAACAGGTGCGAAGAACAATATTGAGCACCAACCGAGTAAATTCAAGGCTACGAACAAGATAGAGTAATGTCCTGCCAGAGGCCTCTTTTATCTCGTATGTATCAAGACAGAGATAGTTATTGGGGTTGATAAACTAAATCCATATAGAGAAGTGCTCCAAAATAATGTAATAACAACTTTAACAAACCTAGATTCTGAACACTAGAAGACATTTCTTCACCAATTTATCATGTTGCAGGCGAGCATTTCGAACAAATCTATCATTAATGTTTTTGGGGTAGGTATAAATCATTGCACAGAATTTTTCACGATATAAGAAATTAACTATAGATACAATAGAATAAAATCTACAGGGTCGGGTTATGTATTATGTGAACGCTTTTGTCTGTGTAAGTTCATTTAGAGCTATGAAGCAATGTGTATTCTATAGTTCGATAATGTTTTTTCAAAGAGACCTCAGCTTTAACAACCATTTCTGGTTGGTTTGGAAAAAAAGATTAATATAGCTATATTGAAAAATTTAGATGATACTTGGTACGACACTCACGATACATCCATTGTATGATGAATTCACGGTTAATAAAATGGTACACGCACGCTCCATCTACTAAAGATGGGTACCAAAATGTCTGTTGTTAGAAGCCAAGAATATTTCGAAATCGTAGCCAGTCCTTAGTTCTTGATGGCGTCATCAGTTCTCCAGATCTCGGTTCTAGGTGAGCTTGGTCTCTAAAAACTTTCTCTCGAGCATTCTCGTCGTGGCCTGTTCCTCTCCATTCGTTATCGTGGAAATTGAGGTTCATCCTATCGCAGTAGAGAATACTAACGGTACTGTGGTAGTCAGTAACCGTGAAACTCGACCTTCTCGGATAGTTGCACCAGACGTGGTCTTTGTACGACCTCGCTTCCAGGGATCATTGAAACCCCTAATGGAGTTGCGCCGTAGAAATTCTGTCTGGATCTTCTTGTTGGGATAGTTCTTATTTCTTCTATATCTTTGAACCATTTTGTTCCAAGTCCAATCACATTACAACATTATATTCAACAGAAAAATTACAATTAAACGACTATAAACTGCGTTTTTTATTTGATTCAAATCTTGCGTTAATTTTAGGTCACCCTATTTATTTACATTTCCGCGAATTGATCCTGGAATAAGTTTGAAAGTAAACATGTTCGATTATTTTTTTTATAATTGAACTGGTGAATAGAAATGGGAATACGACTAACACATTTAACTGAATGTATATACTGCTCGAGTTTGCTGAAATATTAGACTTGATTTCATTAATTCGCATCCGTAATTTAAACAAGTTTCGATTGCCAATCATCTCCGGCAGGTAAGTTTCAATTGAAAATTCTACCGACTCATTAATTAATTGGTTTAATTAATTATTGACTTTGATGGGTATTTATTGAAAAAAAAGTCTAGTCACGCTGTTTAAACGTGATTCTCAAATAAGAGCTTAAAGCTCAGTGATTGATTATTGATTGGGGCATGACTTACACAATAGTCGATACTTCACTAGAATAGAGATGACAGTGCAGAAAAACTATACTTTTGTTTCATTAAATTGGTTAAATTACCAGGTATTCGGAGTATAATGTAGATGAAAAAGAAATCGATACTAATATCATACAGGATCTGTTTTATTTGCCGATTTAACGGTTTAAACATTTTTTCTTGAGAACAGGTTGGAGTAAACTACATTCTAATATAAAAAATTGTACAAAAAATAGGATCTAGTAGTTTAAATACGATAATGGTGCCAGAAGTATCCAGCCTGACCTAAAGATGGCGGTAGTTGCTTCAAAAATACCACTGTTCTAAGTTTGAAGCAGCGTCGTTGTTTAGTAGGCAGCCATCAATAGTGAACGTTTGCTTTGGTCAACATTATGTGATAAAATACTTTTATCTGAACGCCCAACCAATATGAAAGCTGAACTAGATTCTTCTCTTACTCCGAATCCTTCCTTATTAACAGTACAATATTGGGCAGAAGAATTTAAGCGTGACCGTATGTTCTGCGAAGACCTGCATCGCAGTGATCGACCAAATGGAGTCATGAATACTTCTGAAGATGTTTCCATCAACTGTTTGGGAATGTTTAACAAAAATTGAGCCTAATTTTAGAACCGTTTCATGACCAAGGATGAAATATGAGTCCATCACTTTACCATCAAAATGAAAGAGCTCTAAAAACAATGGACTGAAAATGGAGATCTGGCTTCAAGGAAGAAAAATACTGTTCCATCTGCAGGCAAGGTCATGGCGTTGGTTTTTTGGGATGAGCGTGGGATAATTTCCATTAACTATCGTGAAAAAAGAAGAACAATCAACGGCGGGTATTAAACGGCGTTTGAGCCAAGAAATCAAGCAAAAACAGTCTCATTTGGCTAAGAATGAAATGTTGTTTCATCAAGACAATACATCATCTCACATATATCCCACTAATATCATCAAATACTTAAATATCCTGGTTGAGAACCAAGTAAGCTTCCAAGAATAACACACAAGGCAAAGGAGAAAACGTCAAAACTCCTGAACATGAGTGGACCAAGCCGCTGCAAAAGAAAGGTTATTTGTAGCGCTCTCCATAATATACTTTCGTATGGGGCACCCATGTGGAAGAAGGCTGTAGTCACTGGAAGAACCAATACAAAACTGAGTCGATCACAAAGAGTGTTAGTATTCAGAACAACAACTAGAGTAAGACTGCAAGTAATGACAGGAATCACACCAACAGACCTGATGATTACAAATAGAAGCTGCATATATGGGAGTGACAACGAACAAAACATAAGAAGAAAGAGAATCAGAGAAAAAAATATGAGGAAGTGGCAAGAAATATGGGAAAACCAGATAATGAAAGCACAGCGGATGAAACGCTTAAGAGGTAATATCAAAAATGGGTAGACTGACAAAACTGACTACTTCCTAAGACAATTTATGTCAGGACATAGGGTATTCCGTGTAGATGCCAAAATATTTAGACAAAACGACACAGAAAACTGTATGTATTGTTCAAAATGGCCCCTTGACTAGTGCGTGTACAAATATTTAATCAATAATGATTTAGTTCACAACAATTTCAGTGAAATAAGCGTAATTTATATTTATATATTATGATGGGAACAAGATAATATAATTTAAGGTCCGGCAGTAAATCTCGTTGTTTGCAAATGCGAAAGAAAAAAAAAATAAAAAGTTCTTTCGAAAGCTGTCCCCTTTAATAAGAAGATCTTAAAATAGAGCTAACGTTGTATACTGTTTGTTGACAAATAAAAAGACCCAATACAATGCAGGAATTCATTTAGAAACAAACAAACTGTGAAGAAAGAACATATTTACACAGTTAGACGTGTGCTCAAGGGCCGTGCCACCAAAGAGAGTGAAATGAATACGACTTCTATTGGACGTTTTGTCTTTTAATAAAAAATACTTGATCCACTTGAGGTTTATTTGTTTTATCTTCTTCCTTTAACGATACACGCGGTTTACGCTGTAGATTTAATGCTATGAGTTGATAATTAATTAGAAAAGCACCGGCAACAATGTAAATAATCATTGCATTGTCTTGTTGACCGATTTCGTGTTTTCTGGGATATATATATATTGGACTATCTATATTTAGATATGATATAAAAATAAAGCCGAAACTATAATGAAAAAAATGTTTCTCTGCTAGGCTGAAAACTATTTGAAGTAGCCTCGTATTTAATGAGTTTGGACTTCTGGAAGAGGACCGATTCAACATTATGTTGTTTCCTCAACTGGCTGCATAAAATAAAAGTTCGAGAAAATCCTTATCAATTTATTTCCCAAAAGTATGATAGGGCAAACGTTATGACAATCGCTCGTAGTTCTCATACTTATTTTTGGCAACAATAATAAATAGAAATGCAAAACTTCCCACGAAGAGTTGCCGTACTGAATGAAGTTATCGGAAATACAGCTCGAAGACTATTTAATAAACGGTGGAGATGCAAAATTAGAACAGTTGGGACAGTACATCAAAACCGAGAGACCTTTATGTCCTGTATGTAAAAAATCGTCCTGATCATCTGATATCAAAAAGAAGACAGGCGCAGTTTGCATGATCCCAAGTTTGAAGGTCGTCTAAAATCGACTGTTGTGCCTGAAGAAATCAATGCTGTGCATAAAATTATATTGCAACATCGCCATGTAACATATTGTTAGATTTTAAGCATACTTGGGCATAGTTTCACTCGCAAACATTCAATATTGACAGCTTGAGTCGATTGGTGAAAAGAAATGTTGAGAAAATTCAATTGCAGTTCATCGAAGACGTCTATAAGATCCTGGCCAGCGACGACTCAGGACAACAATCGACTAAATGGGTCTTCCAAGACGAGCCAAATCCAACAAAAGTTTGTCGAGCACGGAGTACTGAATGATACATTAGCATTTGTTTGCCAAATATAAACGAAAAAACTACAAATCAGTTCAAACAAAAACGTTTTTGAACAGTCAAAATAACAAATTTATGGGTCATTGACCATATAGTTCTTGAATGATTCATCCTCATTTTCACAGATCAAAAATGAATATCAAAGTTAACATTTTTATACGCCTGAAGCATCTTGATATGTTCAAATCACATTTTTTAGTATTAACCACTCACCATATTCACCGGATCTGGCTCTCAGCGACTTCGTCCTACATTCAAGAGAGAAAGATTTTCATCAGATGAAGACGTTATGGCTTATCTCAATGCCTACTTCGATAAGAAAGTAGGCAACTATCATTTAGAACTGTTGAAAAGGCTAAAGCATCGTTAACAAATTAAAAAAAGGCTATGCAAGTCCAAGCTTGGTAAAAAAATGACTTTTTTCTCCATTTCAGGCAACGCAGTCAATGAAAAGATTATTGAGAAACTGAATTAGCAAATATTGATGATAGTTTAACTGGGAAAATATAAAAAACAGATTTGAGATATCTTTGAGCCAAGGAGATATGTGACACTATAACTGCAAACATCCAAAGATTTTCAGTCGCTGACTATTTCAGAATAACGCAGTCGATTGTTGTTTAGTTCCCGATCTTTTGAAGCACCGTAATCAAATTTCTTTTCACCAATTGATACGAGCTTTTTTTGGAATGATGTCAACTTACGCGGTATCCTTAAAAATGTCAAACTCTATAATGGCGATGTCAAATTTGATATATTCGCATAGTGTTGCCATATCTCTACACTTAATTACCAAATCTCGTATGAAATAATATTTTCACTTGAAAACAATGAGCTAATCAAGTGCTATTTTACCAACACTTGATTTATAAATTTACTAGTACTCAGACTATATCATGGAGTAAGAAAATATTATTATTAATAATAAAATCAACGATATAAATCCGCTAACAAACAGTCCAAGCAGCTCTCCCAAAAACATAAATCAACCAATTTAAGTAATCTTTTTGATTGCAAAATATTTTTAAATCTTCTCATACCAGGGATTATATCAAGCAAATACGAATTTATTAGTAATAGTGTCCGAAGCTCTCAGTATTATTATTTTCGACTGTAAATTTCAACTTCTTTTTTACTTGTCATCATTAAAATGGACCTTAAAATATTCGCCAGGGCCGTAATTCCTCTTATAATATCTAAATTTAGGTAAAAGTAATAAAAAATGCGTTCAATATCATAAAGAACTAAAAAAAATTTACTTTTAATTAGAAATATTCTGACATATAGTAAAAACATTCCGATACTGAATACTTGCACACCTGACTGACCGATACTTCTCTCAGTGACTTCCAAGCTATTTCTTTTGGGAATTCCAGGTCTTCATCCTTTCATAACCTTCCCATTGTCCCAATAGCATGCAGTTAACTTGATCCTCTTCGATATAACTAGTACACTTTCTAGGAAAAACCAAGACACTGACATAAACCTTTTTAATCGATGAGAAATTTATTATATCTCGGGACAGCGAAGCGAGCAGCTGTCGAACGCGTAGATCTCTACGAAGCTACGCTGTTTGGAGAGTTTCGGCACGCACGACTAAGATAGTTTTAAGTTTTGTTTATATTATTCCGTGAATGGTGAACAGTACGTTCACCATTCACGAACCTAAGACTAGCGAACATACAATAGTAAAAACTTTTGTCGATCTTGCACCTCAATATGTAAATAACTTAAGAAAAGTATGATGTTTTCATTCGAGGTAATCCTTCGACTCCTTTTTAGTTTGGGAAATTTGGAATTATAAGAAATGGTATAGGCAACGTATAGGGGAAACATAGGGTGGTAAACATTAAGCATGAAAAGCTAACTTTAATCAAAAAAAATCACTTGTGATATAACTAATAAGGTTATGGAGGAAATCCTCATGATTCTTCAAGGATTCAACAGTGTGACAAATGAAGAGTTGCCTATACTCTACAGTATAAAGTGGGATCCACGTAGGTATATTCTAAAATGTCGTCAGTGTCCATCGAGATTCCGTATAGAGCTGAAGATATGTATCTCATCGAGTGCTTCTATTCTAAAGGTAAGAATTATATTGAAGCACATAAAGCTTTTCGTACCAAGTTATTTTTGACTTCATGGTATAACAAAGTTTATGCTGAACGCGTGATCGGCTTAGAATATCCCAAGTTTGAACACGCACTGGCCTCCGTATTTACCGGACTTAAAACCATGTGTTTTTCCTTATGGAACTTCCTAAAATATTACTGGAATGCAGAAAAACTCAAGATAATTTGAGAGGAGAAATATCTGATATCTCTTCATCTACAATTGAACCAATTTATTCATTCAAACTTGACTTGATGGTTATGTAAGATCAGGTGGTCATTCCCTAGGTTTTGTCATTTTTCTTAAACTTAATTTTGTCAATATTCCTACTAACGAGGAATCGAACCAAAATAATCGGATTCAGCTGATCATATGCAAATATGAAGAGGATTTAGAAGACTAAATTAGTTTGTATTCCTGGATATAAAAAACTCAAGGGTAGTAAAATTACTGATGATCCAGGCAGTCCCAGTAAGCAAATCGAGGGATTCAGTAAGATGAAAACCTCAGAATAGGCGATGAAAATACCACTGGATATAGTGAATGCAATAGCATAATGGATGAAGCCCTCATGGCATTTTAGAGTTTATTGATCAGTTCCTGGATTGACTAAGATAGTTGCAGATGTCTTTGGGAAACAGTGGCCTCTGTATAATATGATTCTGGATTCATACATTTTCCATCACGGTATCTTGTCATGATCGAAGCCTTGCATTTTTCTTTCTTAAATTTTTTATAGTTCTCATGAGAACTGCTAATTTTCTGAAACCGCTATGCAGTCAGGGAAATCCCTTTTGAGCTTAGAAAAAAACAAGCCCAGTACTTGAAAAAATGTTTGGTTAGTATTTGTCTTCTTTCTTTCGTGAGATTTTAGCAGCTGGGCGATATTTGGACATATATGCGGCATCCCCATGTCCAAATAATAGCGAAAACTTGGATCCCAGTATATAATTTCATCAAGATGGTATCAATGTTTGGAGGTTTCTGGATAATTAATTTTAAGTAAGAGGGATTGGAAGACGTGGATCAATGGAATGGCTACCTCATGATCGGGATATCAATACTTTCTATGTATTTGATTATCAAAAAAACTGTTTAAGGTATTTTTAAACTTTTTCCAAAAAAGAAACTTATACTTTTCATGAATGTTCTATATCTACTTCATCATAATCCTACATAATTGATAATAAGTGGGATTATACAAATCAAATTGACATTTTTCTTTTGAACTCAAAGATTTACGTACAACTAAGATATATGGGTATTAAATATCTCGATCCGAGCCTGTATTTCTAAGTTTTTTATAACCATTTATGATAATAAGCCTCATTCAGATGGTTTTTATCAGTAGCTTAAGCAGATTATCGACGGCATTTTTCAAGATTTTATATTGATTAATGATAGGTAATTCGATCGTTAGGTTAAACAGAATTCCATTTAAATTCAAGCTTCTGTAATAAACGTCTGACCAATTATCGACAGGATAACTAAAAATATATCTCGAGAACTAAATGATTCCATGATTTTGTCTGAAAGTAAAAAATGGATTTAACTGATTCATTTGTTGAATTTTAGAGATAAAACATGAAATTTCATCAAAATAACCAACTTAATGTTCAAAATTATTTCTACTGACGTTCATACAATGATAGAATTTACCTGCTTATAGTTATCATCTTCAAATGCATTGAACATTTATAATTATCATGAAAATAAGATTGTTTTAAATAGAAAAACAATTCACTATGTTGTGTAAAGAAATAAATTATTTTATTTGGCTGGTTCTAAGTAGCTGCGCTAGAACTATACTGAACTGAACCAGTGCAGGCCAGTTCTTGAGTGTATCGAATTAGTTCGATTGAATACAAACAATAATGTAGTGCAGAGGACAATGGAGTTGTATTTGAGGTTATTTGATGTGATTCAGGCCTCATTAACATTAATGGAAAACGATTCAGTACTTTCTGATATTTTACACTTATTGCACTGCACTGGCTGAACTGACTCTAGACCTAGTGTAAGCAGAACTGTGAACTGGGGGAACTAGTTCTCTTGCACTGCCTTAGTGTACACTTCCTGAACTAATTCTGTCAGTGAAGCTACCAAAAACAAACCTATTGTTCAAATGATCTGTCATTCTACTACAGTTGATATTGATAAAAATTACGATTGATGTACAACTGCAGGGAGTTGCATTTCTGAATTTCCTTTTCGTAAAAATTGGTTTTCCTCCAAATGAAGTTTCACGTATGTGTCACGAGCACATAAAATTATTTTTCATGTTATAATTGTTTACAATGTGATATATTCGGTTTGTTATTACAAAAAATTAGTTATAATAGAGCTTATTTCTCTATATAATGACAATTGAGGCATTTGTCATATGGTTTCTTTGAGCTCCACGTCAGTTTGGAAGTACCGCTCACCAATACACTGCTTAATTCAAAGAAAATATGAAAATCCTAGGACAAGATTGATGTTTAAAAATGTTTAAAAATAACTTCGTTGAACTCTGGATATGAAGAAAGGCCTTCGGTTGTACATGGGGTCTTTCAACTTTATTTATACCTCAACTTGAAGCCATGAGGACAGCCTGCAGGCTGTACATCCACAAAGAACTGCAGATTGGATTAACTGAACGCAGTTCACAGGTGAATGCCTAATCATTGATGGACTAAATGACGCCTACGACCATTATAAATAAGGATTTGGAGGTACACATCACTGAGCGGGAGTACAAAAATGGTGACTCCAAGCCCGTTATACTGAATAATGGTACAGAGACGGCTCCAGGAGGAATGACTTGGCTGGAAGAAGCTTCTGCGGATGACACACCAAAATAAGCAAATCTGTTTCTCTTAGAAAACATGCTACCGTCTTCAAAGCCGAGGTATTCGTTGTGCAATACACAATCGACGCCACACGAACACAGTAATTTCGATCTGCACAAACAGCAGAGCTTCGTCACTAACTAACTAAACTCGAATGAACTGGTATGGGCCTTTTAGAATGAAGGATGCTGACAGTTGGTTTTGGAGGCTGTAATTAATATAAAACCTGAAATCTGGAAAAACAGGTATTTGATAATATGATTAAAGAAGAAGAAAAAATATAGAATTTGGAAACTATTACTGATGAAATGATCGAGATACTTGTTATGGTTGCATCAGCTCATCTTTTCCGATGCTGATTTATATTTGTAAGAATAAACTCTATTTATATTGATATATTTTTTATGAAAATCTCACTTTTTACCTTCAGTTGTTTGCAAATTGTGAGCAGATTTGTTGAGTGAAAATATAGATCGTTAACCAAAATCTTCAAGATATTCATATAAATTTCACTTCATATTAAAATATTCATGCTATAACTTTTATTCCAACTGTCTACTTAAAAGTGATAATCCTATGGATTACGAATGCTTTATCATTCTATTACCCTCTCATCAAGAGTATTAGACTATAATTGGGTGATATAAGCGCAAAATATTATAAACTATCCAAGACAGGCACTTAAATCACCTCCATTTTGTAGTAGATGTAGCGAACAACAGAATAACTCGAGAGTGTGGATAACCAGAAACCTTTTCACCTTTACTCTCCAAGATAAGTGTCGAGATTCTTTAGGATGCGCTTAGTGAGAGTCTTGAGCGGATATTCCATATAAAACCAGGATAATATCAGAACAACAAAACATGGAAAGATTAAAAAAAGGATGTGGATGGAAAAATTTGCATATGGTAGAAAATCGGAGTCTTCAGTGGGAAGAGCTATTGATTTTAGTTTCTCTTATAATGTTTTAAAGACAGATGGCGATTCTTTTTCTTTTAATGCTTATCCATTAATGGATATTCGCGACCAAATTTTTCATGGCTTCTCTATCTCTAGCGGTATGGATCAATGTCTGAATATCTTGTATACCCGTCCACTGCCTCACGTTCCGCAACCATGACATCCTCTTCCGTCCCAATCCTCTCTTACCTTCAATCTTGCCCTCGACTATCAGCTGAAGGAATTGATATTTATGGCCTAGCATTATATTGCCAAGATATGCAATCTTTCGTTTCTTCGCGATGTTAAAGAGTTCACGGTCTTTATTGATACGCCTGAGAATATCCTCATTCTTCACTTTGGCAGTCCATGGTATCTTCAGGATTCTACGATATACCCACATTTCGAATGTCTCTAATTTGTTGATGTTTTTTACCTTAAGGTTGAAGATGAAGATTGGACACTGACAATTTACGTACTTGAATCAATAGATCACGGATCAAATTGTTAGTGTCAACTAATGAAGATCAAAATAAGTCGAAACGTCAAACTCCCATCGGTCTTTAGAACATTTTAAAAGAAACTAATTTTTTTTATCTCCTAAGAACGTTTAGGAGATCAAAAGGTCTAAGAAATAGAAAAGAAAAGATAATGTTGTGAATTGATACGTGGAAAAACGATACTTAGTAATTATGAAATTATGTAGAATGATATGTAGAATTTTATCTATAAAATACTTCATAATTTTTTTCACTTATTATGTATCATTCCAGCTATACAACCAAACACATCTCAATTCGTTCTTACTACCTAATGCAATTCAATCTTGAGGTATATAAAAAGCCCCTAAAGATCTAGATAAATCCATGTAGTTATTGATTCACGGAAACCAACCTATACGTTATCTCCAAATAAATAACTCTACGATCTCAAGATCCGAATAATTGATATCTTTTTTCCGAGTCATTGAGATTCAAACAAACTTTTGTGGTTTAAACATACACACACACTGTTTGCCTTGCCATTAAGGTTGAACTTTTTGTCCTGAGTTCATTGTCATAATCTTTTATCTTATATAAAATCGAAGGTCTTTCCTTTAAGAAAGAAACCTTCGAGTATAGGTAACCGTAGAATATAATAGCTACCAATATCGGTTAACCGAGGGCATATATAATGTCACCTGAGGATTCACAAGTACAGTAACGGATCGGCTTTGATTACGTCAAATTTCCCACTAAAAATTATGATAAATATATTTTTTTTAGTGTTCAATAAATGATTGTACCATGAAAGATTAGACCAAAATATGTCAAGAAATAGAGGCATACATTGGAGGACAAAAGTACAGTAAAACTGAGTTTCCTCAACAAAATAAGGATAATGAAAGGACTAACACAGTTAATACATACATAGTAACCTTCTGACCGAGGATAGATCTGAATATAGTCAAAGAGCACAGACAGACATATAAATCGAAGGTAAAGAGATCCGCGTAGATTCAACAGTAATTATAAAGATAAGCAACTAAAAAATCGGAGAGCCAACAACATTCGAGAGCAGAAATAATTAGATCAGTACCCCAAATATCAATAGATATACAAGAAGTTTACGATTACATACCAATATAAAAATTTTAGCAACCTTCTGAGAATCTGAACATTATCCATACCCTCACAAGGTTCATATGAAGACGAAGTTTCGGAATCCTTCAGAGTCAACAAAGTCCTGAGACAAGGGCACTTCATCTCACCGTTTCAAAATATATGTTTCAAGATCTTTAACAACTTAGATTAAGAAATGTAGCTGAATTGGGATCCATATCGATGTTGAAGTCGGAGAGAATGAACGGTGCGGACACGTGCCGAGGATGAAGGAAAAGAGATTGTCAGCAAAAAAAAATTAAGTGGATCTCATGGGAAAACAGAAAGATGAGAAGACCAAGATTGTAATGGATACATGTAATGAAAGAGATTTTTTTCTTATTTTGAAGTGAAATAAATGATTAAAGATGCAATACACATGATGAAGGATACAATAGGTAGTTATTTGATCCATAGACTTCCAATAAGCATTTTGCACAATCGAAAACTGAGTTCAACTTTGAAACATATAAGAATCACATATAAGTTGATAAAACTAATAAGAATGGCCATGGAAAACTTAAGTACAGTAGTATGGAATATAAAGCTAGAGAATAAGGAATAATATAAAATATACAATCACCGAATTGTGCTTTTGATGCAAATAGAAAAAATATATGAAAATTAAAACAAAATTTGGAATAAATAAAACAAGAAGAAGGTCGATGTATGTATGACAATAAATAACATACGAGGTTGATCTGATAAGCTTTTGATTTTTTCAGCATTCATCAACTGATTATTTGAATTCACAAGAATTTGTTGCTTATCTCTCAGGTAATCTATTACCTTATCTATCCAGCTGTCAATTTTAGATTATATTTTAATAAAAAAAATGGTGAAAAAATGTCATTTGTACCATCCGCAGATCAAAATTGTAGAAAAAAGAATGAAAATGTTATGAAACTTGCTTTTTGATATGATGAAATAATAATATTATGTTCATAACGAATTCATTACTTTATCTGAGGTTATGAGACAAGCAAACTCTTTTTAATTTCTCATATTATTATGATGGAAGGAAGAAAACTCCTTTTGAGTCTACATACTTAATTCAGCGATGCTGGAAACTTTTAAACCCTCCAAATAATTAGTTTCCTCAAAATAGACGTTTACGTATGCGATGATGTCCTCTTCTGAAAAAATCTCTCTCCTGGAAGTCAAACTTTGAAGTTGGGAATCAGTTTTTACCCATTTCCAAAAAAAACACTCACTTATACGATGGTCGATCACAAACTAAGCATTCAACATGCTTAAAATTTGGTTTAGAAAATCTCAACGCTTGCGTAAAAATATTTCCCACTCATATTGATGAGTACTGACATCTTTAGGTTGAGTTTGGACGCTTCTAAGACAACCGTCTTACATCGAGTGGAATGAATATTAGATGAAATAACTTGCTCACGTGGTAAATCCCAGAACACTCTTTGTTTGGTGATGATATTTGACGAGAATCTCGAAAACGTAACAAGAACAGATCTGTCATGTAAAGATCATGATAAGCTCATTTTTTGACAAGTTGAAATTCATCTTTTTCATGAAGTAAGTTCGGAAACTAAATAGAATTTGTATATACTAGTTGTCCAATCATAGAATGATAATTAGATCAACATTTTGAGATTGCCAATAAAGATTATTTCCGAATAGATACCGGTGAGGAAAATATGATGATAGTCGTGCTACCACTGAAATATGAATATGAATTCATGTTCTATTTCTTAATGGCTGTGCATCTCTGTGATGCTGGTAAGCTGAGACCAAATTTCTCAATTATTTTGGCATACAAGAAATCAAAATACTGTTGTTCTTAAGCACAAATACGCTGCTACCTTTCTTTTTATTCTTTAACTAACTAGAAAACTAGTTGCCATTTTGTTTTTTGATGTAGGCAACATCTGATAGCTTTCCAATAGTTCATAAAAATATCCGTGGTGTTACTAGTATAGAGTAGTACTTTTGACTGTTTGGCTGCGTACCAGCATCAGCTCAAGACAAGTCCTGATTTCACATTTATGTTTCTTTGGTATATAATGTCAGAATTTTTGGCACCATTCCATTATCGAGGAGACCATCCACATCCACGAAACTCTTTTTGGCTCCAATGGTTTCTACGGTAAGTTCACTGGTTTGATAAATCCTTGAGGTGCATTGGTATCTTCTTTTTATCTTACAATAGGTTTCTGTTTGTGTCTTCTTTATCTAGATATTTTTGTTTATTCTACTTTAAGTTAATCGATCTGATCCTCAAAAGTCTCAACACTTTGATTAGCTTTCTTAATTCTAAGAAATTCCTTTTCGTTAGACATTTATATCATATGAATTCGATAAAACCAGGGAGCTGAAATCAGAGCTCGGTGGGCACTTAGTTTGATTGAATTTAATACATAACATAATTGGTCTAAGTCTAATTAAAATAATGATATCTTACAAAAACTTACCTTTAAGATTATCACAATCAGCCAAAGTTGGAGTTTCTGGAACCGTTGGTGATACCACTTCACCAACACTCACGATTACACTGTCTGACCCGCGTTTTGATAACCAAGTTATCGTCTTCAGGTGAAGGTGAACTTTCTCGAAAGCAAGAGATGTTTCATTTGTACTAAAAGAACTGATAGAAATGTAAAATCGTGGTTTCCAAAATTTTTTTTCCGAGTAATAAATAATAATAAAGGTACTGGAATCATAAGTTGTCCAGGGACAAGATTGGAATGAAGCAACAAGAAAAATTTGATCTCCTGAAGAAAAATGAGTTTTTTTCATGATCGAGTCCACCTCTGTATGACTATTCGGTTTAGTAGGTACCAACAATGTCACTTGATATACGACGTAAGATAAAATATGGGGTTTTATGGGGTACGAAGTGGAGATTCGACGTATGTAATTTGAATTTTTTTGGAAATTTAAGTCGTCATGCTATGCATATATTTTTCCAAATATTATTTTATGGTCAAAAAATAAATAAGATATAGACGATTTAAATGATTTTTTGTCAGAAAATTATCAATTTTTACGATTCCATCGATTATTTCCTCTAATAAACTCTATAAATTCAATTTATAACAACATGTTTCCTTTCAAAGTAATTCCCTTCCATATTATCACACATACTCCAACGATTCTTCCAGGAGATGACTGGAACACCTCCGTCATAGTTTTCATGATCTCTTCAGGTAGAAAGGAAAGCTTTAATACTAACCCGTGGCTGACCACAGGGCAAAAAAGTTTCCAAGAGTTTCCAGTTTTGTCCTGCTTAAGTAAACTTTTGTTGGACTTAGTCATTTGATAGTAGCCTCTATTGCTTTTGATTGAGGATCCAACCATAATAGTACGATTGAATAGCGTGAGATCATTTTCTGTGATAAATATTCGACGTTGAATTTCGTCTTCTGAAAGACTATTTTCAATAGGGCTCACTTATCTAGAAGTTATGATTCACCTGACGTTTTTGCCTTCAATCGAAGCGTTAACCATTTTCTATCACAATTTAATGAACATTTTATGCCCAAAACAAGGTGCATGCATTGTTGCATCATCACCAAATACTTTCACACACTTCCAGGAACCATCTCCATAAGCACTTCGCTCTTAAAAGCAACAATCTGCAAATCGCTCTCTTGGTCTTCGGTATACTTGGTACCACAGGTAAGTAGCTTAGATAATTACATAAAATCCAATTAGGATCACAAATGGATATGTTTGTACTAAGTCTGCTCCTGAACTAAAACGATAGATGAAGCTAACACAAATGAAAACTGCGAAAAAAGTTCTTATAAAATCTACTGTTTCACTGAATCATAAATTTATGAAGATTTACAAATTCAATCTTGTAAAACAACTTCGTCCTCTGTAATCGTAGTTGCTAAAAACTGTATAGCAACAGAAAGAAAAGTTTAGATTTAGATGTTACACCTCGTAAGTAGAATCTACGATGGACTTTCAACTAAGACTAAAAGTCAATAACTTCAACGTTGTTTTCAAATGAATGAATAAATTCATAATCATAAATGTAAGTTATATAGAAACCTGTACATGCAGTATCTTATCCAAACAATTGCTTTGATGTGCAGTTAAATAACCTCATCAAGTTTCGCATACTCTTCACATCAGATAATAAACAAAAAAAAAACATAAAAACTAACAAAAAAAATAAATAATCACAAAAACTTATAAATACATCCCTAAATCTAAGAGCACTAGTTTTTTATTAGGCTGGAGCTTTTTTCTTCTTATACAAACCCAGCCAAGTAGTTTTTTTCTATTTTTTTGACCTGAAGCAGTAAAATCACAAACAAAAACTTAAACCGCAGCCCTGCAGAAGAGCACCTCCTATATCAGAGCCAAATTCAATGAATCTTCTTAAAAAAATGTATCCTCAAATCGAGAATAGCCGTTTTTACTTACACCAGATCCTTCTTTCGTCTTCTTCTGGCACATGGTCGCTTTTCCTTCTTTTACAGCCAGGACAGCAAGCACAACTTCACGTAACCCTCACAACCCCTAACCTGCAGAAGAGCACCTTCTACATCAGGATCAAATTCAATGATTCTTCTCAAAAAATGTATGTTCAAATCGAAATGAGCTGTTTTTACCAGATTTTTCTTTCGTCTTCTTTTGGCACATGGTCGTTCGCTTTCCATTCTTTTCAGCCAGAACAGCAGGCACAACTCCACATACATAAGCCCTTCAGAGGAGCAACACCTATATCAGGGCCAACTTCAACAAACCTTTCTCTCTTTGAACCTTTCTTATCATAAAACATTTCCCAATCCCACCCAAAGTGTATCCAACGAATCTCTTTCTTTTTTTGTTGATTTTGATTATAACAATTATAAAAAGTCAAAAACTGATGTCCAGCTGAAGCAAAAAATCCATTCTATATGTACTATATGTTGGAGTATGGCAACGATGCGCACACTAAATATAATTGTGCCTGTGCGAATTGAAAATGCCAGGTAGACGGGAAACCAAGAGAGCCAAATTTTATTGCTCTTCCCCTTCCGTCTGAAGAGCCCCGAAGGATGACCCACCACGGTCAGTCCGCCACCAGCCCACGCGACAGCCAGTCGCATTCAGCAGTTCACATCCAGTTATCAGTGTTTATACAAAAGTGTTTTTTACAGTCCATTCATTTATAATTAAACGAAAGACTTTTTCAAGTGCATTTTATATACTGCGTTACGTGCATACTTTTATTCATGTATTATTGTGCTTCATTTATGTATTATTAATAAAGTCAATCTAATAATACTTATTGTTTATTAACATTTAACAACACTATATGTAGTTGTGAAAAAAAACGCTTGTCATCCTAGGTGGGCACTTTTGAATTTGAAAATAAAATTTGTGAGGCATCCGAATTATAACGTGCCTCCCATATCCCGTCCACGCCCTTTTCTTCTATTCTTTCGTTATTTTTCCCTACGGCCTCCATTGTCGATCGCTTCAGTGCAAAAGTCTGAATTTATAGTTACCGAAAATAGCTGGGACGACATTTATGAGGTCCAAAGAATAGTGGTGTTTGAAAACAGGCTAATCTAAATTACCAGTCATGATCATTTTCTTTTTACGCCCTATGTATAATAGTTTAGGATGCATAGTAGTACAAAAGACGGTTAGGAGCCTCTGTAAAATCATTTTTGTATACAAATCAGATGAAGGATACAGGGTGTCCCGTATATTTCAAGCTGTAGTCCTGGGGAGCTATACCAGTATGGAGGCCATACAACAATTTTGGGAAATATCTTAGGTATTCATGATTGGAATAATCCAAGGCAATCCTGATTGAGACCATGTGAGACCACTTTAGCTTACCAGGCTGCGGAATTACCGAATGAGATCCACATTGGGTCCTCACAAAATTTCTAGAAGGAGGTTTGATTTAATTGATTAATCAGTTAGATCAAACCAAGTATTAATCTTGAATTCACGTTGTCAATGAGTCGTTACAGGCTTTCATCTAAATACTCATTGGAGTCATGCATGTTTATAGTCCCCCCAAATCATCGATATAACGGAGAAGAAGAGTGGGAAGATTTCTTAGTGAAAATGAAGTTTTGACATTGAATTTCACACATTTGTGATGCTATATAGAAAAAAATACATTTTTTCATTCTTAATTTGAGTTTCTGTCATAAAATTATACCCACAATCTTCTCGATCATCTTGACTTCATGTAATTTAGGTCGATAAAATGTCTTTAACTCACTAGAGACGTGAAAATATGAGGTACCTATTAAAAAAATGGTAATAGCCACAATCTTCTTAGCTCCACCTTATTATTATATTTTACGTATTTAACGGTTTTACGCCAAAAAACTATATTTGACTTCCTACAAACATTGAAATATGATGTTCCTGTCAAGAAATGATACTAAAACTGTTAAAAAATGATACCCACAATCTCTCCGATCATCTTGGCTTCAATTTATCATGAAAAATACACAAAATTTTATGTACTTGGTGAATTTACGCTAATAGAAGATCTTTAACTCCCTATACACGTTCTTGTTACAAAATGGTAATAACCATAATCTTCTTAAACATTTCATCTCCATGTAATCATAAAAAACTCACTACATTTCTCGTATTGGGCGGATTTACGACAATTGACTTTCTTTAAGTCCCCAGAGACATTAAGATATGACGTTTCTATCAAAAAGTTATAACCAAGATATTTTTGATCATATTATGTCCGCGTAGTCATGAAAAACTCACCACATCTTAGGCGCTCGACCAATTTGCGTCAATAAAAGTTATTTGACTCCTTAGAGGCAATCCTGCCAAAAAAATTGTAACAATCACAATATTCTCAATAATTTCATCTCCACATAATCATGAAAATCCGACATTTCACGTATTGGGCGAATTTACGAATAAACTTTCTTTGACTTCCTAGAGATCTGAAAATATGACGCTCCTGTTAACAAAATGATAATTATCACAATCTCTTTGATCTGCACATCTCAATAAAATTCCTTTGACTCCCTAAACAGATTGAAATATGATGTTCCTGTCAAAAATTGATACTGAAACTGTCAAAATGTGATACCCACAATCATTTTGATTCTCTTACCTCCACGTAACCTTGAAAAATATAAAAAACTTGTACTTGATGAATTTACGTCAATAAAAGTTCTTCAGCTCTCTATAGGCGTTCCTGTTACAAAATAGTAATAACCACAATCTTTTTAATCATTTTATCCCCACACAATCATGGAAATCACATTATGTTTCAGATATTGGGAGTATTTACCTCAATAAACTTCCTTTGACTCACTAGAGACATTGAAATATGACGTTCCTGTCAAAAATTGATACTGAAACTGTCAAAATGTGATACCCACAATCATTTTGATTCTCTTACCTCTACGTAACCTTGAAAAATACAAAAACTTGTACTTGATGAATTTACGTCAATAAAAGTTCTTCAGCTCTCTATAGACGTTCCTGTTACAAAATAGTAATAACCACAATCTTTTTAATCATTTTATCCCCACACAATCATGGAAATCACATTATGTTTCAGATATTGGGAGTATTTACCTCAATAAACTTCCTTTGACTCACTAGAGACATTGAAATATGACGTTCCTGTCAAAAATTGATACTGAAACTGTCAAAATGTGATACCCACAATCATTTTGATTCTCTTACCTCCACGTAACCTTGAAAAATATGAAAAACTTGTACTTGGTGAATTTACGTCAATAAAAGTTCTTCAGCTCTCTATAGGCGTTCCTGTTACAAAATAGTAATAACCACAATCTTTTCAATCATTTTATCCCCACACAATCATGGAAATCCCATTATGTTTCACATATGACGTTCCTGTCAAAAATTGATACTGAAACTGTGAAAATGTGATACCCACAATCATTTTGATTCTCTTAGTTCCATGTAATCATGAAAAATACAAAAAACTTTATGTACTTGGAGAATTAACGTAAATAAAAGTTCCTCAGTTCCCTATAGACATCCTGCCATCCCCACATAATCATGAAAATCCCACTATATTCCACATATTGGGTGAATTTACGTCAATAAACTCCCTTCAGCTTCTTAGAGAAGTTAAAATATGACGTTTCTGTCAAAAACGATATTTAAACTGTCAAAAAATTATAACCAAAATCTTCTCGATCATATTATCCCCACGTAGTCATGAAAAACTCGTTGACCAATTTACATCAATAAAAGTTATTTGATTCCTTAGAGATGTTCCTGCCGAAAATATGGTAACAACCACAATCAGCATTATTTTGATGTTATCTACTCACTTCCGAGTATTTTGCATCAAGTCGCTGAACATCCTGAAGATTATCTCGAAGAAATAGCAGAATTAGAAAAGGAAAAAGTAAAACTTCATTTTGGTTTGACAATGCTTGAAAATAAACTAAAAAGGGAAAAAAGGGTTGACTAGTTAACGTGGAAAATGAAGTAACACAATGGGTCTCAGGTGAACCTTTTTTGTCCTGTGTGTACATTTTAATAAATATGGAAATACTAAGTGTGCTCCCAAAAGTGTTTTCTAGTGAATCGCGCAAATTGATTCAAATCAACAAACTGACCTTTCAGATTCTGAACCTTCATATACAAACACTTACTTTAATTAGTTTGTAAGTTTTCAAATGGGAGGTTTCATTGGAAATCTTTCCCACATGTCACATTTACCAATGTAATAATTTCAATTTAATATTCCGTAAGAGGAACAGATTGTTTAACAATCACGTATCCTAAATACTTCTACCTAAAAATGATATACTACGGAATAGCTATATTCAAATAATTGTCTCTAATTTGAATATCATTCCAAGATAATATCATTCGCTAAAAAATTTCTCGGACTAGACAGGACAGAAATGAAGCAACATATCATTTTAGTAATTGCTAGAAATGGTTGTACTAAATTTGTTGGCTAGAAAGATAATTTTCAAATGACCCTTATCGTTATTTTCATGCCGCTATTAGTTATCGATCGACGATTTCTGAGAAAAAATATGGTCAGTTTTGAAATAGAAAAAACTATTAATAACAATTTAGTCAATAAGAGGTTAAGTTTGAAAAAATTGGATAATACTAGGTAACTAAACTAACGATTAGACTGAAGATGATATTAAAATCGCCCAGCCATTCAATTCAAAACTCTTTTTTTTGGATTTAGACGTTAAAAAAAGTACAAACTTTATAAAAAGAAGCTAAAAATAACTTTTTTTCACTTCAAACATTTTGTAGGCCTATTTTTAGTGAATTCATTCAATGGAGAATTTCTAAGAACGGAATTGCCACTTATTTTGAAAGACATTCCATATATGTTTGGGATTTTTTATATCAAAAATACCCTGAAGTTCATTTATTCGGCCACTCAGATCTCCGAGCCTAACTTGCTTAGATTTTAACTTGTGGGACCGGATCTCGTTGGCAATAATAGATTCAAGATAATAAATACATAATATGAATGGAGTTTACAATCTGTATAGCAAATGTTTCAAGTTTAAAGACGCTACGATGTTTGATATTTGTTTGGTAGTCATCAATAGTGAACGTTTTCAGTACGATCTACATCGCAGAGGTTGACCAAATGAGGTGACGACTCCATAAATGTTAAAGAAAATCCACTGGATGATAGTCGACTGGAAGGGCACGGCTAGCAGACATAGTGGGCATTCCAAAAAGTGCTTATCAACTGAAAATGTGGATATGAGAAAGCTGTGTGCAGGATGGGTGCCGCGTTTGCTCACAATGGTACAAAAACAGCATCGTGAAGATGTTGCCATCGAGTTATTGGTGATATTACACGAAAATAAAGCGAGTGTGGGCGTGTCACAACCATTATTGGAACGTGGGTCCATCTCTTCACACCTGAACTCAAAGAAAAATCAAAACATTGGACTAAGGGGAAACCAGCTCCAAAGAAGACAAATACCGTTATATCTGCAGGCAAAGTCATAGCTTAGATTTTTTGGGATAATTTCCATATTATTTCCATCTTGAAAACTAGGTTTAAGCGATAAAATCGAACAGAAACGACAGCATTTGATAAAGAAGAAAGTGCTGTCCCATCAAGACTACACCAGCTCAACTTGATGATTCTTATTATAAAAAGTGTATCATTGCTAAAAGAAGATAACGTTGAAAAATAAGTTTTTCCAAAATTGTCGTGTTTTCTTTATTGGGCCAGGTACATCTGGAACCATCTTCGACTTAGCTTCACATTTAGATAACGCCATCTATCGACTATAATAGATTATTACGAGAACTGTTTGAATTACTGCAGTTACACCAATATAAGTACTCTTCATACAGAATAAATTTTCAATTTTCGTTCCGGCGAACGAGCCTAACAGACATTTTAAGAAAAATTTTCGACGTTTAGCATTTCTAAAAATATTTCGAGACAAAAAATTATTATTTTTATTGATTACTTTTGAGAACCCTACAAAAGTTATGCTTGTTTTCGAATATGTCAAGAGAAATCACAAAATCCGAAATATATGAAAGAGCGCCCTCTATCATTCATGTTGCTATTTGAATTGTTTTTAATTCATATATTTTGGATTACTAAACATATTGTCTTTCAAATTACATCAAATTAATAAAAATTTGTCAACCAGAACCAGACTTAAACGCATTTATTCATAACAAGATTCTCATTCCTCCCCTCTTCTTTTAAGAGAAAAACTGGAGCTTGTGGAATGAAAATAGCACAGATTTCGCTGAAGAATTTGATTATTGTATATAGAATGTCAATTAACGGTAAATATTCTCAAAGACGTCCTCTAGTAGTGGACCTAAAATTCTGAAAATAATTTTTTCTCGGGGACACTTTTGGCACAGTTGCCCACCCTGTACTTGCCATATAGGAAATGTGTGAATGTTGATTATTCGTTAACAATCACATGTTTGACGTTGCACGATTAGAGATAAAAATAATTGAACAATTTAACAATTCTTCGAGATGATTTCAAGATGACTTGAAGCTTGTGAAAAATTTTCCTGAGAAAGCTTATTTTTTGAGTGTCTTGCTCAAGGAACTATACAAAGCGGAGGCGTGTAGGTACGACGATTAGGGTCTATATTCACCTCTACACTAAGCTGCAGCCTTGAAGACTTAGAGGGCCTCAAAATAAGACTCAAAATTTCGAAACAAAGAAATTCTTCACCTCTCTACTATTTGAATTCTGTGGTATGAAAATAAAATGAAATAGAAAAAATCAACAGGTAAAAAAACTGCTTAAGGTTAGTTCATCCCTAATCAAACCCCAAGAATCGTGCGATCTCCTTATACTTACATCAACTAATGCCCTTAATATCATTATACTTAGTACCAATTTTGGTGTTTTTTTTAAGTTGAATGATTTTAGAGAAATTGATTTTTTCGAAATTTTGATCCTTTTTGAGATCTTTGATCATTATTATCTTTCAATTTCATACTAAAATTTTTCTAGAAAATCTACTGTACTATAATTAATCATGACACTTGAAGGACCCTTCCTCATTCATCGCTCACAAATTTGAAATAGCGTTGTTTCACATATCTCATCGTTTTGAATCTACTTAACAGATAATTTTGTTATTATACAGGCTTGTCTCTAAATTCGATTACCTACGGAAATTCCTTGGACCAAATTATGCTTATATGGAAGGCGGGCGGCAGGGCTTAAGAACTTTTTCCACCCCTGAATTCTCCACCACCGTATTAAAATATTATTTATTTTCAATTTTTGAATTCTACTATCATTTTTTATTAAAACAGTGATGGCATTTGACTGAGCTAAAATTAAGCGTTTCAATTTGAGGCCGCACTTGTGATTATTTAGAAATTTTGATTAATAAATAGATGTAGGTCAAATTACTCTGAAGATGGTTACTTGGCTAACGAAACTCGCGTTAGATAATGTAATTGCGGGTGTTATTGTAGTGGTTACAGTTAACAGTATGTTTCAGGAATTTCAAGTAACTTATTCATCTCTATTTAAAACGGGATTCCTTTGAATAAAGAGCCTTGTAAACATTTTGAATCAGTCCAATTGTTCACGCAGAATTAATTCAAAACTCATGAAAACTGGCAACGCTGTCCTACCAACCGACGACTGAGCGAATTGAAGAAGAGAGATATAATAAGTTCTGTTGTTAAAGCTATGTAAAAATTTTCTTACAAGTAAATGTTAATGTGAACGTGTTAATAATAACTATAATACAAAAAATGGTCCTTACGAGCGGATTATAAACAAAACCAGTGAAAATTCGCAATAAACAATATATTATTAACAACTATAACCCAAAAACAATTTACCACGTGCTGCAAGCAACTATCAACGAGTGCAAAGTGATCGACCAAACAAGTAGTCGATACAATATCACGGCGACCAGACATCAACTCAACTGGCCGACTAGTTCAATTGCAAGAATCAGGCAGTTCGACCGAAATCAGAGTGAGTTTGTTCCAAATTATTTATTTCCGAATTTTTCTTTCCATTTGCGATTTCAAAGCTTCTCTGTTTGTGCTTGAACAATTTGACAATATAAAATGGCAGAACTTGGCAAACTAATAAAGAAAAGAGGTGTAATTAAAGCTCAGTTAACTATTTTCACAAAAGCGGTAAATGAATTTGCAACTATATCTAATTTAAGCCAAACAGAAGTTACAAAATTAAAAGATAGGTTACGAGATGCCGAAAATTATCTTGACGAATTCAAATCATATCAATTAGAAATAGAGTTACAGGATGATATAAATTTAGATGAGCAATTAATCGAACGAGAGAGATTTGAAAATTCATATTATGATGCAATCGCTGTTGCTAAAAACATTTTACAAAGCTACAATAATCACGATAATGATACAAATCTTAGCGTGATTTCAGACAAAGCTTGTTGTAAAAACGAGGGTATAAAGCTTCCGGATATATCACTTCCTAAATTCAGTGGAAACTTTGAAGATTGGTTAGAATTCAGGGACACATATAAAAGCCTTATTCATGATAGTAAAAAATTAGATAATATTCAAAAATTTTATTACTTGCGAAGTGCACTAGGAGGAACAGCAGCGGCGTCCATTTCCAAAATCAAATATACGGCCGACAATTATGAAGTGGCATGGGCCACAATTTCAAAAAGATTTGACAATACTAAAAAATTAATATATGAACATATTAGAGCTATTTTTTCATTAGAAAACATACAAAAACCGACAGCTGAAAAACTACAAAATTTAGCTGACGATATTCACAAACATTTGGGATCTATTGAACAATTGGGGCAAAATATAACTAATTGGGATCCTCTACTAATTTTTTGGATTACTAATAAATTAGATACTAGCTCAAACCTTGAATGGGAAAGGGAAAATAGAGATCAGGAAGAATTGCCAAAGTTAGATAAATTCCTACAATTTTTACAAAAACGTTCCAATTTTCTTAATATGTTAGAATCAAAGAACAGCCTCAGTTTAAATAAATCAGATTCAAAATTTAGTAATGAGGAAAATAAATTCAATAAACAAAGTAGAGTAAGGTCATTGACCTCAAGTACATATACATGCTCCTATTGCAAGAAAGAGCATTCAATATATCGTTGTGCAGAGTTTCTCGGATTAACAATAACACAAAAAAAAGATTTTGTCAAAAAATCAAATCTTTGCCATAACTGTTTGCGTTCGGGTCACTCTGTCAAACAGTGTAAATTAGGGCCTTGCAAAGTGTGTAAAGCTTGGCACAATACAATTTTGCATGAAAAACTCGAGATAGCGGACAACGCGAGCTCAAGTTCCGCAGCACTAAGCAGTGGCGTAGTGGTACCAGCGGCGGAGCAGGTGCTATTATCTACCGCCTGTTTACTCATTTCAGACAATTTCAATAATTTTCACAAAGCAAGAGCGTTATTAGATTGTGGTTCTCAAACTTCCTTTATAACGGAGGATTTGCAAAAGCGTTTGAATATTGCGACACATAAAACAGATCTTTCAATTTTCGGAATCTCAAACAATATTTCAAAGGTCAGTAAAAGGTGTAAGGTTTCATTTAAATCTATACATACCAATTTTAAAGCGCATGGCAGTTGTTATATTCTAAAAGAGATTACAAGTGTGATGCCGTGTTGTCGAATCAACACGCAATCTTGGGCGATTCCAGGTGATCTAAAGCTAGCTGATCCACAATTCAATATTCCCGGACCAGTAGACATGCTCATTGGCGCGGACCTATTTTGGACAATTTTAAGCAATAACAAAATTTCGCTAGGAAAAAATATGCCGCTATTAATTGATACAGTGCTAGGTTGGGTTGTATCTGGGCAAATAAGTACTAACAACGTTGAAAAGGCTTCTTGTAATTTAAGTATAAACCAGGAATTATTAAATTCAATAGCCAAATTTTGGGAAATCGAGGAAATATCTAGCACGCGACAACTATCTCCAGATGAACAATTTTGCGAGGACAATTTCATCAAAACTACTACCAGAGACGCGAACGGACGTTTTACAGTCACTATACCTTTGAAACAACAACCTTCTAGTTTAGGTGAGTCGAAAGCTCAAGCCGAAAAACGTTTCTATGCATTAAAACGAAAATTCGGGAGAGATCCAATGCTGCACAGCAGATATATACAATTTATGAACGAGTATAAAGAGCTAGGCCATATGACAATTTGTAACGTCAATGATTCAAGCTTCGAATATTTCATGCCGCATCACGGAGTTTTGAGAGAAGAGAGTTTGACCACAAAACTACGGGTAGTTTTCGATGCATCAGCGCCCTCTAGCAACGGTCTATCATTCAACAATATTCAAGTCATTGGACCCGTTTTACAAGACGATTTACTATCAATAGTCTTAAGGTTTAGGAAACATAACTATGTAGTTTCGGCAGACATAGTTAAAATGTACCGGCAAATTTCAATAACGCTCGAGCAAAGGCATTTGCAAAAAATTGTATGGCGCGAAAATCCGAGTGATAACCTGGAAGTCTACAAGCTAAATACCGTTACATACGGGCAAGCCTCTGCCAGTTATCTTGCAATACGCTGTTTAGCCAAACTCGCTGAGGATATTCAAGAAATGAACCCGGAAATAGCCGAAATCATTAAGCACGACTTTTATGTAGATGACCTGTTAACAGGTGCACCTACACTTGAGCATGCGCAATACATATGTAAAGCGATAAGTGACACTCTTAAATCGGGATGTTTCGCACTTCGAAAATGGTGCTCTAACGACACCAACGCGCTCAAAAATATAAGTTCAAATGATTTAAAATCCGATATACTAGAATTTGCGCATGATGGCAAAACAAAAACATTAGGCTTGATATGGGTTTGCAATAACGATAAGCTGCAATATAAAATTCATACCAATCCTATAGGTACAAAGGTCACAAAACGCACAATTTTATCTACTATATCAAAAATATTCGACATCCTTGGTTTACTAAGCCCATGTACTATTATCGCAAAAATGATAATGCAAAAATTATGGGAAAATAAATTAGCTTGGGATGACGCTATTCCAAAGGCTATATCTGAAAATTGGGTAAGGTTGGAGAAGGAGCTTCTTATTCTGAACGATCTTGAGTTAAACAGACAAGCTATTTGCAAGAATGCTGTTGAATTACAACTGCATGGTTTCGCTGACGCTTCGGAAAAGGCTTACGGAGCCTGTGTTTATTTGAGAAGTATTGATTCCGATCAAAAGGTTCATGTATCCCTGTTATGCGCCAAAGCAAAGGTGGCACCTATAAAAACAATACCAATCCCGCGGTTGGAATTATGCGCAGCATTGCTTCTAGCCCGCCTAACAGATAAAGCTAAAACTGCTTTGAAAATTCAATTCAAATCTTTCACACTTTGGTCGGACTCAACTATAACTCTAGCTTGGGTACGCACAAGCCCGAATCTGCTAAAAACATTCACGGCCCATAGAGTGGCAGAAATTCAGTCTCTCACTAAACACGCCGATTGGAGGCACATCCCCACCCACGATAATCCAGCAGATATTGCTTCAAGGGGAATATATCCTAGTCAAATTTTAAACTCTGATTTGTGGTGGCGCGGCCCTACTTGGCTAGCTAAGGACCCAAGTTTTTGGCCCAATGACAAGCTGGAGGTGGTTCATGATTTACCTGAACTTAAATCCAGTCTTCTGACCAATGTTGCGCCCCCTACTCTGAGTTTTCCCTTTGAACGTTTTTCAAATTTCTCAAGAATGCAACGAACAATGGCATACATTTTACGATTTAAGGATAATTGTCTTCAGAGAAATCGCAGAAGAGGCGGTTCTCTTACAGTACAGGAGTTAAGTGATTCTCTAAAATGTCTCATTCGAATTTGTCAATCTCAATCGTATTCTACCGAAATTGAAACATTGAAAAATAACAAACCTTTGAGCTCCCATAGTAATCTATTAAGTCTTAGTCCCTTTCTAGAACCCGATGGTTTGCTACGCGTAGGAGGGCGACTAAAATATTCAAATTACTCCTTTGACAAAAGGCATCCAATTTTGATCAATTCAAAGCATCATTTTTCAAAGCTACTATTTTTACAAGAACATGAACGCCTATTGCATGGCGGCCCTCAGCTGCTCTTAAGCACTATAAGAGAAAATTACTGGGTTATATCCGGTAGAAATCTTGCACGAAAGACTGTTAAGAATTGTGTGAAATGCTTCAAATTCAATGCTAAAACCATACAGCCAATTATGGCCAACTTACCGCGCGATAGAACTAATCCTTCTAGTGCATTTTCAATAGTGGGAGTTGATTACGCGGGGCCATTTATGATTAACGATAAGAAAGGTAGAGGTTGTCGTTTAAGTAAATGTTATATTGGCGTATTTATTTGTTTATCAACTAAAGCAGTCCATTTGGAATTGATTTCTAGCCTTTCTTCAGAATCATTTATTCAAGCGCTATATCGTTTTGTCTCTAGACGAGGCAAACCATCAAAAATATTGTCCGACAATGGAACAAGCTTCGTCGGGGCACAGCGAGAGCTAAAGGATTTTCTAAAACGTGGCAGCAACACTATAATCGAGAAATGTAGCTCTCAGAATATAGAGTGGAGGTTTATACCACCCTACTCTCCTCATTTCGGAGGTTTGTGGGAAGCAGCTGTCAAAAGCGTAAAGCATCATTTAAGGCGCGTTTTGACCCAAGTTCATTTATCATTTGAAGAATTTGCCACAGTTCTCGCACAAATCGAGGCGATTTTGAATTCGCGTCCTTTATGCCCACTGAGCTCTGATCCCAACGATTTTGGACCTCTTACCCCAGCTCACTTCTTGATTGGAAGACCAATAATTGCAGCACCTGATCAAGATGTCACCGACATAAAAATGAATCGACTTTCCAGATTTCAGCTCGTACAACAATTAGCACAGCACTTCTGGAACAGATGGAAATCTGAGTACATTGCGGAGCTCCAAAGACGCACCAAATGGAAGTCCAACCAAGGCCATCTAGTAGAAGATTCTCTCGTTTTAGTGAAAGGCGAGAACACTATGCCCACTCAGTGGTTATTAGGTAGAATCAGCAAGCTCCATAGAGGCCCTGACGGCATCGCTAGGGTCGCTTCTATAAGAACTCCCTCTGGAGAAATCATCAAAAGAAGCTTTCAAAAAATCTGCCCCCTTCCAGTTGACCTTTGAAAGCCATCCTTATGCTTTCAACGCGGGGAGTATGTTCACGCAGAATTAATTCAAAACTCATGAAAACTGGCAACGCTGTCCTACCAACCGACGACTGAGCGAATTGAAGAAGAGAGATATAATAAGTTCTGTTGTTAAAGCTATGTAAAAATTTTCTTACAAGTAAATGTTAATGTGAACGTGTTAATAATAACTATAATACACCAATGCTAGTTTCCAAATTAATTTAAATCATCGAATTTCTCTCCTTGTTAATTTGATTTACTTTACAGCTATTCTATCCGATATCTGTGTTTTCTCAGATCCCAATTCACAATTAAAATCTTGATTAGCATACAAATGCCTTTCTGTCAATTAACAACTGTACGTTTATTGAAAACGTTGAGAGAAGAGTAAATATCCCTCATTACTTTTATTAATGATGCTTCCAGTTTCGTTCATAATCAATTGGGATTGATGTTGTTTTTAATTATGCTCTTGTTAACCCATTAAAGAAAGCTTGTCCTACCATCAGAATTGTAATTGTAAACAAAGACATTTGGATATAAAAGTAGCAATAACAATTACTGTCACTGTAAATACGTCTATTCTAATTTACAAACGTTATTAACGTTTATTGGGAATCCAATTTACCAAATTTATAATGATACGAGGTCTGGCTATTAAATAACGAGAATACGCGCCTAGAAGGCGCCCTAGACATTTTAGGTATCTAGATATCTATGCAAATCCCAAAACACGTCACTATTATAGTATATATATATATATATATATATATATATATATATATATATATATATATATATAGTAGCGGTTTGAAACAAAAGTAATTTTTTCTCGTGGAACAACGTATCAATCTCAAATTTCTCGTTTAATTGAGAAATTGTTGCAAGAGGCCTATGGAGATAATTCTCTATGTCGTGCGCATGTTTTTGAGTGGTGTAAGCGCTTTAGTGACGGCTGAGACAGCATTGAAGATGACCAGTGCCCAAATCGACCTATGACTGATTCAACTCCGGAAACAGTGACCAAAATCAACCAAATTGTGCAGATCATCGAATGAGCATCCGGATGGTTGACGTGGCTGAAAACTTCGATAAAGAAAAATTTTACACGAGGAATTCCACATGACAAAAGTCTGAGCAAATTTAGTGCTTAAATAGCTGACTCCTGATAAAAACAACATTCGAAAATGAACTTGAGGAAACCTGCGGAGCCTTCATAGAAATGACAGAGACCATTGTCAATACAACTGAAGGAAGAGAAGAAATTGAGCTCAGAACAAGTAAAAAGTTATGTTTTTCAAGGGTCATGGACGACGTTGACGAGGGAAAAAATCTGGAAGGGAAATAAGCAGCTGAAAGCGCTGAATCCGATGATAAGCTCCCAAAAAATCTCCAGAAAGGCGAAGCTACATCTATACAAAAAAATAATAAGATTAATAGTGAGCTACGAAGGCAAAATGCAATTATTCAATTCAAAAAAGTCTATTTTGGATGTTAAAGAAGATCACTAAAGAATAAATCTTGTTACTTTTGGTGGAGACCACGTATTAAAATTTTCCTTTTGTAGCTTACATGTAAATTTTATGATGGTTGTTTTAAAGTCCAAATAAAATTTCACTTTTCTTAACAAATGAGGCATTGTCTTCAAATGATACGAGATTTTTCATCTAAATCCACATGTGTCCGATGAAGAATAATATAAATATTTTAGTGATATACACGACAGTCATATTTTTAAATTACTTTACACTCAAAAGCGATCTGGTCTCTTAAAATTACCCATAGAAGCGCTCCGTTTTATGTATAACTCAATTATGATAAAAGACCATAATTTACCTACCATTGCGAGATAATGTCTGAAGCCTACTACATCTAAGAATATATGAAAATCATGTTGTGGAACCATTCACTTTACCACCGTAGACATGTTATAATACACTTCCTAGGGGGTAGAAAGGAATATTATGACATTCACCAAGGGGGATACACAGAAATAAAAAGTTCTTAGAAAAAGCAGATGTGATGTCACTCGTGATATACGGCTAGGCGTGCCATTTACCGAATATTTGGAAAAAGGTGTGCGATGTAAAACCGCGATAAAACAATATTTTTGGTGAAAATGATAAAAGCAGATGTGGGGCGGGCACGATAGCGATCTCGTCGTTTGTATTTTGGGAAAACATTCGTTAATTTCTATACTGTATTGTATTGTAAACTCTTATTCATTGATATATGTCTCTAGGGTACATAAAAAAATTATAAAATATTTGAGGTTTACTACATAATTTTCAAATCAAAATATTTCAAAAACGGTAAACCTTATCAAATTTTATCAGAAGTAACTTTTTGGTGTATAATGAAGTAATGTATGAGTTCACTTTTTGACTAATAAATGTAATATTGAAAAAGGTATGTTCAATATTACTTAATACAAAACGTATAACTAGCGCCCTCTATAAGAGTCAGACATAAAAACAAATCCATTGGATGTATCAGCTTCTAAATCATATTCGTATCCAATTTCAATCCAATGTTGACATTAGTTGCTGCAAAATCATAAAAAATGTGTATAGAGACGAGATTATTTTTTTTAAACACCCTTTATACATTTCTTTGATAATATGAAAATTATTCACAATTTGAGCGTTTTAAGATATCAAATAATTAGGTCTTATTCAAAAGTTTAATATATAAAATTTGATGGATAATGAAGAACTCCGCAAACTGTAGTGGTATAATTTATGTTAAAACATTATTTGCTTGGCTAACTTTCAGTATTTTCGCTAAGTATGTAACTTTGTCTAATTTCGGAAGCAAATAATGATAATATTAATTTGATGAATGTCAGATATAAACTAGACACGGAGCTAATTAAACAAAATCGAAAAATAAATTTAGTTTTGATAGAAAAATTTTTGAAACTGGTTGTCAATCTTCTGTTTTAATTTTTATCTTTCTCACAAATATCACTGTATCTGGTACAGTTGTTGAATCTTCAACAAAATCAATGGACACTGATCTATCCTCTTTATAGTTATTTGATTTTGGTGCTAGAGGATTTTATACCTAATTCCAAGCATGCCTTACAAGGCGATATAAAAATATTATCGGATTTTCTCCATTAGTTCCAGTTCCTAAACTATTTTATTGGCATTTGATAGAGCGCCTTCTAAATAATCTCATCGATGATTTTCCAGCAGAAGTTGGCCAATCTTCCTTCCTCTATTCTCCATTGCTTTTGTGTCTTGGTAGAAACGTTTTCCTTATTTTTCCTTCAGTTTCTTTTCCCAAAACTCTACAATATATTTTATTCAAGCCTCTCCACATCGTAAATAGAAATCTCAAATTTAATGATGTCATTTTTTAATGAAATATTCAACCCTTTGTTGCATAAGATCTTAAATATGGAAGGACTGGAGAAAAACAAGAAATTGCATGTGAACATGAGTGAAGGCGCCTATAGGTCCGAGCGACGGAAGCTAAGGCCCACATACCTCTCGGCCGTTATTATCCCATATCTTCAGAAACAACAAAGAATGTCATGTTTTCTCGCCTGCTCATAGCCATGGTTCTCAATCACAAGAGCAAAACGAGGCAGACTGCGAAACGACTTGCTTGGCAATGCAAAATCGTCAAGAAAATCTCAGAGATCCAAGTTTATGAGAAAATCATGAAATAATGATTTGAACTAGCATTTCGATACGACTCCAGTACTGATTCTTGCGTTCGAATTGAGCTGCTCAAGTGAGAAAGTAAAATCGTCATGAATAACGAAACAAAAACCTACCAAAATTGTGCTTGGAGGTGAGTGAACTGATGAACGCGATACTCAAAGAAAAATTCGAAGGTGGGAATCAATCCCAACCGAGTTGCCATTTGAGTTTATACCATTAACAAATCACAAGACCAATCTTTGAAAGTTCGTGGTTTGGATATAGAACATCCTCGTTTTTTTATCTGTAGACCATCTGCGTTATTTGTCCTCGATCCTGATGATAAAACAAAAAATTGCTATTTTGTTCATAATCCTCATTAGACAGTTTTTTATAATCATAAAAAATATCAATAACATTTAAATCATCATCTGTTCAAAACCCCTGAATTTTTTCAAATGTTACAATCTATTTTGACACATTTTATACATGATTCTGATCATATAGAGCTACAGAGTACAATTTTTCATAAATAACTCCTTCATGAGAGGAAATCATAAAACTTTTAAGGAAATCTAGCATTTAGTTTAGTTAAGTGTTAAGTTAAGTGTTCCTGAGCTTTGAGATAACGATACTACTTATTCAACAGTACTGAACCATCACAAAATAAGTGATATAATCTTGTAAATCTATATATAAATAACCCGTCCTTTCTTCCAAGTAGTCTAATAAATGTTCTTCCCCCTGTAATACCCTAGCCAACTAATAGACCAAAATTGTCCCCATCGGGGAAATTACCGCCGTATTAATTAGAATTAAAGTCATTTTAGATAGCCAACGGCCAACTAGGTACATAACCCATAATCTAATGTCAAATTGAGTTAAATCAGCACGCATAACTAAAATTAACGCCCACCCACACTGAATTTCCTGTTTTCCAGTTGTGTATGTCACAGGCTATTGTAGAAAAGGAACAGTAGTAAGTGGGTTTCAATAAGAGCGCAAGATTGGAATGTTCAAAAAAATATGGTTTTCTGTAGCAAAGTACTTGAATATTTATTGATTATAATAAATATGAATTTGCTTTTGACGAAATTTTCAATAGCTTCGTACGTGGAGACCAAACTCAATAGCTTCGAAATGAGACACAAGAAACTGTGTTATCACACCATGATAACATTGACCATTCACCGTTACTTACTAGAAAAACTGTCCAATCAGCAGGCTGCTGAAGGATCCGATTGGTGACTTCTCTTTGCTGTTCATGGTCTACTAGCAAAAGTTGAGTCAATTGGATTTTTTGAGCATGCAGTTGTAAATCTTTAGTAAGAATTTGCTTAAGAAAACCTATTGAAATGTACAATGGCGAATTGACGTCTCCGTGTGTGTTTTACATCATTAACTGAACCGGTACTTTCGAATCTTCAGATTATTCTTTTCACAGTTAATTAATCATCTCCAACAAACATTTGATGCACTTCACTAACAGCGGAAATTGACACCATTTTGACATTTAGGACACGTTGTTCTCCAGCGTATTGTTTCATGTTTGCCAGCCCCCAGCTGTCACGTCATAATCATGTGACATTATAACTGTTAAATCCTGATTTTTTACTATGATTCTTTTTATCAACTTTCTCTATAATTTCATAATCAAATCGATTTTTCCGATTTTCTCAAATGAATATAGGATAAAGCACAAATAATCCATGACTACATTCTCATATAGGTCAATCAAGAAAAATTATCAATATTAATGTCCGGAGTGCATGTCAAATTGTCGATAATTTAATTTTCTCGAGTGCGCGAATGCGCACGAGAGGAAATTATGAGACAATTTGACATGCACGAGAGGGCATTTTGGCAGACTATTTCCTGAGAAAAATTTAATTTAAAATAAACTTAATTCAGAGTTTAAAATTTGTTATTCTTTAAATTATACCGTAGTTGACGATAAGAAGTGGTGGAAGCAGCATAGAAACACCATCGTCGGCCTCCAGTAAAGTTGTATATTCTAATTGCATTTTCAATAATTGTTCCTTTTCTTAAAATATAAAATTAAAACCAAATGATGTTTATTAATCCTAGACGAAAATTTGGCACTAGTGCAAATTATCGATAATTTGCACTAGTGCAGTATTATCGCTGAAATTTGATCGTTGCTAGGTAAACATAAAATATTACAGCTTTTTAATTGGCTTAAATTTTTCGAAGGAAATAGTCTAGCTAACATGAAGTTTCTCTAACGAATCTTTGGAATAACCCCTCCTAGATCAACAGTACACCTCGAGCTTGTTACTTCAGTAGCCCCCAGAACGTCTATCTTCAAATACCAGACGATCTCGATCGGTTCTAACGAGAATCATGATCTTCATCTATTGACAGGTGTCTTAACTGGAAATTTATTATTCACTGATCGGATCCAGGGTAATATTCACTAGCTTGTAGTCGAATCCCTGCTTACAAGATAGTCGAGCTGCTATAACCAAATAGGATCTTCACTCCTCAACCGATGGTCGATTCCAAAATATACAATTACGTTCCATTCAATATCAGGTCACACGGAAGATCTATTCAAGAAACAAGACTCAATGTCATCCTAACCGGATATTTATGAGTAATTTTGATGGCGTATTCACTGACCTGCAGGTCAACTTCAAGCAAGATCTTCACAATAATCTATATCGAAGAATCGGGAACCGCTGATCGACTCCAAGTGCATATCAATTATATGTTCACAGTTGTCTTTAGGGGTCGAGCTGCATCTTTAGAGATTCACAACTCGACACCGGGAAGTCACGCTTAGTCTTAGTGTACAAGAGGAGTACCACAGGACATATTAGTTGATTTGCAGCTTATCATCAGCTCTCAAATCTCTACTAAACATTAATTTTATTACCCAAAACCTGTGAACAGGTGAACAAATACAGCTGCATTTTCAATAACTTACAGCTCAATACGATCTCGTGATTGAATGAAATATTTTCCGTATTTTCACTAGCCTGTAGTTAACATTCAATCGCGTTAACATCGCCGCTCCTCTGAAATGGAATGAAGTCAATCTATCACTTATGGCGAGGTTTATATTGGTTTCTCTAGTAAAAGCACAAGATTTTGAAAATCTCTGTGCCACTAACTCTCGAAATATGACTCATAAGACTCATTTTCAATATTAACTCAGTACACCTCAACCATTTCCTAAAATTCATTATAATTCGTCGTATTTTTCCTCAAATTAACCCTAAAAACACACAACGCAGGTCAATTACAAAACATAATACCCTTCTCCATTATACAAAGGTATATACATATATATTTTTCGATTTGCTGCTGTTCTGAAACTCGCCCGCATTATTATGTCCCTGAGGATTCTCCCTACTGAAAAAATTACGTTTTGATCGATTTTTGATTATGAAATATGATACTACCCTTGGGGAGATCTTAATCGTCGGGAACGTTTTCTTATTATAACTAAAGTTAGAAGTTGAAGGGGGCTAAGGACTCGTAAATGCCATTTTAATGATAAATTCTTATTAGACTAATCAGTTTATATGATATTAAATGTATCGTTTATTTATCAAAATATTAATAATAAAATTTATATATTTTTTGATGAATTATGATTTGTTCTAATGATTTTAATATTACAATATTGACTAGAAACTTTTTTACAAGGTGTGGCAACTCATTAACGGTACTTCTAACATATAATGTGGTAACCCAAAAAGAAATTGTTGGAATGACTTCGACAGACACAGAAAGTGAAGTTGAATGCTACCCTTCAATATACTGCCAATATACTCTACGCGCCACACACCTTTCCATACATTTTTTCCATTGATCTAAGCAGTGCTGGAAGTATTCTTTGGTGAGAGCTTTTAGGAGTGCTGTCGTTTTTTTACCGCTTCCATAGACTCAAATCGGGTCCCTTTCAAAGCAGATCTTTTTATAACCCTTCTAACCTTTCAAGGAAATCTGAGCAGACCCTTTGTCGCAGGAGCTTCTGGTCAGGAGTCCGATTTTTAGCACGAACTTTGCACAGACTTTTGTCATGTAATTCCTCGTGTAAAATTTTTCTAACCGTTTCTTTATCGGTGTTTACAGCCTCGGTAATCATCCGGATGCTCATTTAACGATCTACACGCACAATTTTGTTGATTTTGGTCACTATTTCCGGAGTTGAAACAGTCACAGGGCGACCTGGGCGCTGGTCATCTTCAGTGCTCTTAATAAAGCGTTTACACCAGTCAGAACATGCGCACGAGATTGAGAATTGTCCCCATATGTCGAATCGATGCCTTTAACCAACAATTTACCATTTATCCTTCAGGAAGATGGTGTCTTCGTTGGCCCTTATTAATTTGGTATGCCATGATGGATATACTTCTTTTATATGATAGAAAATGAGGAGATAGATTCGGAATAAAAAACTTGGAGAAGGAAATGTGTTCTATGATTTTTGAGCGGAGAATTAGTGTCGATGAAAGTCAGATACAAAAACCAACTCATGGGATGTATCAGCTTCCAATATCCATAGATTCGTATGAAATTTCATTGGAAGGTTTCAATTTTTCATCTTCAAGCAGTTAGTAATCAAAGCTTTGTTCAATCAATTCACCAACTCAAACTGGGTTCTTAACAACATTAATTTTCTACTTTCATTAACAAAGTTTGTGTAAACATTCATACAAAATCATAGTTGTTCATCATAATTTTAAAATTCGAAATCGATATTATTAAAAACATGTCAAACTTTCAGAAAATTCCCATTAATATTTTATTTGGAGCACATATCCCTAATATCCGACTAGTTTTGAATCAGAAACAGATTTAATCAGTTAAAACCAACTTTCAGAAATTCTCTATTATATTATACGAGCAAGCTAATTTCAAAATTCTTCTACATTTGATAGCTCTCTTTCAATATTCTTCCCTTTCTACATACCCTTCCATACGTTTTATCCATTGCTTGAAGCAGTGCTGGAAGTCTTCGCCCAGGTTTCCCATTCAAGGAATAATCAAAAGAAGCTTGTCCTGTTGATGTGGAATCTGAGTTACCAGACGCCTTTTTCGTGGTTCCCGTAGGATGATGAATTTAAGAAGTAAAAGAGACTGTTCATTATACGTCAAACTGTAGAATTGACGAGAAAAATTATGTACGTCCGCAAGACAAGAGAAATGCATCCTTCTTTATCACAAGCCGCTGAACAACCTCGAGGATCTGAAGGTGGAATGTTTCCAGAAACTTCATCATCCTTTCCGCGGTTGGCTTTATATGATTTTCCACTGTCTATGATCCATGATGGGAAATTAGTGAATAACTATCCAAACACACTATAAAACCTCACAGTAATAATACAAAGTGGGTATCAGAACTGCCAACGTGAAACGTCTTTCCAACAAACTCAAGCCTGATTCGCTTCCCTTCTAGGACGTTATAGGCTATCTAGCGGTTTGAAAACTAACTTCATCAAGGTTGGATTAGAGTAAGCAAGTGACAAAAATCCCTGCCATATTCCTTCTTACAATTAGACGATTTACCAACTCAAACCAAGCTCATTTTTTTCTGTATAAAATAGGTGTGCTTCATGACCATAATTTTGTACAGAATACGTTGCCTCTGGGATTGTGGGAGGTCTAATTATGTTAGAACCCAAGCTCTTATGCGATAACCAGTCCATATTAATTTTTACCATTGGAAATCACTGAACACTATACACTAAACCACCTGTCTATTTTTTCCCTTAAAACTGAGAGTGCATGCAATTTCAATAGCAGTTAGTCACTAATAGGTTTATGTACGATTATAACAGTACATCAACGATTCAATAAAAATTTTATCATTATCATGTAGAAAAAAAAAACGAAAAGTAACTCAACATGAGATATCTTTAACTATGTAATACATAGTTTCGAAATATTTCATCAAAACCATTTGTGTATACACAATATATTCTTAGAATCCAACAAGTGATTCTTCTATTCTTAACTATATCTATTATTCACACCAACACTTAGAATTAAACCTTATTTGAACAATAAAAAAAATGTATCGCCATATCCAGAGGTTTTCAATCTTTATGTAGATATTGAAGATGATAGATACCCATTTACTTGAGTATGAATAATGCGTGATTGATTGACAAAAACGAGAATTATCGTGACTTGCAGAGGTTAATTTTAAATGGAAACCATCAACAGGACAGTACTTAATGTTAAAAAAGAAGATGTAACTTCTGATAATGGAAAATATCCACTTAAGTACTGATAATTTAGATCAGCAGATGCTAGCTGACCTTAATGATTATGAAAGTGATAACTTGATATCTGTTACTTCGTATTTTATGAGGTTTGTCTCAAAATCTACATTTGTAACTTCTTCTCAAAATAGTAATCAATTATTAATCATAACTTATCTGAATAAAAGTCAATCTAACATTCTACATATTTTCCAGAAAACGCATTTCTACTACTTTCCTAGGTCTTAAACTTTTCAGACAATCCTCGAATATCAATTCATGAAAGTCACAAATTTCATTCCTCATGATTTTTTTCACAAATATAAATTTTATAAACAAAAAAACAGATTTATTTTGATCTCGATTCCAGTTTTTTTTTAAACTTCTCCATTGTAAGTAGAATAAAATTTCAAAACAAGTCTAATAACGTATAAAAAACGAGCAGCTTGGAATAGATTTTTCAAACGAACAAAAAATTATATTATCTGTATCTTTCCTATCAACCACACTTTTTTACAGACAGGTAATAACAGGCGCCTAATAAATTAAGCTCTTCAATTGGACCGTCTATCGAAATACGTACAAAAAATTAAGAAACGTTTATATCTGTTGTTGATAATTGCGGCATATGCCTCACTTAATATTTAATTACCCCTTTGGTATTGAAGATACGGCGCGCCTTGGTGTAGATACTGAAATGTTTAGATACGAGGCGCAAAGAAGTGTTTATGTTTTCTCTATGGATGGAAAGTATGAAATTTTGAATATTTCTTTCATAACTTTATTGAAGTTTGTTTGGGAATGATAGAAATCACAATTTTTTTTTCGCTGATATAATATTGAAAATTATTTACTGATAATGTTTAATAATACCAATTAATTACAATTTAATGATTTTTTGAATGAAAAAGATAAGATACATATGTGATAATCACATATATATATACTTCACTGTTTTTAAGTCTTCACTATGGATGAAAATACTAAATTTTTTATTTGGGGATTATAGAAATCACAATTTTTTTCTCGCTGATATAATATTGGAAGTTATTTACTGACAATGTCCAATAATACTAATTCATTACAATTTAATGATTATTGAAATGAAAAAAATAAGATACCTCTATGATAATTACATATACGAGAGGGTACACAAAAATAGCGAGAATTATTTTTTAAATGCTATATATTTACAAAACAACCTTATTCTCTTCAAAATACTCTCCATTACAAGTAATACATTTGTCACAGCGGTGCTTCCAGTGTTCGAAACATCGTTTGAACTTATCTTTAGAGATGGCTGCAAGCTCTTGTCTCGTTCTTTTCTTGATCGCCATCCTTTCATGCACCTTTTCATGCGTGGAAACAAGAAAAAGTCGCACGGAGTCAGGTCAGATGAGTAAGGTACATGGGGCAGCGGAACCATGTTATTTTTAACCAAAAACTGGTCAACAGTGATTACTGAGTGTGCAGGTGCGTTGTCATGGTGGAAGAGCCAGTCTCCTGTTTGCTGAACCGAGCTCCAGGATATTCCACTGATTTCAGACAGTTGATCAATTATCTGTCGACGATCTGTGCACACAAGCTCTCGAATTCTTTCAACATTCGCATCGATTCGGACAGTTAATGGACGTCCATAGCGAGTTTTGTCATCAATCGACATGTCGCAATTTTTAAACCGAGAAAACCACTCATACACTTGAGTTTTCCCCATAGCTGCGTTTTTACCGAATAGAAAACAAAATTTCACTGCGGCACATTGTTCACTTAAATTTTATCATAAAAAAACGAAGCAGCAGTGAAACAACACTAACAAAAACGGTCACTAGTGACGAACAGAACGTGGCAAGTCAACGCGCGGCACTGAATTGGCGACGGGTTACGCTAGGCAGGCCCTAGCGGCAGAAATCAGTACTACAAAAGCTCCACCCACGGCAATGCTATTCCGGTTACTTTTGGGTACCCCCTCGTATATAATTTCCTACATCAACACGGTTGCCCTAAAGATAAACCCACAGTTTTTCGAATATATAAATCAGGATCAAGAAGTATCTAAACCTACAGTTCCATTTCTTTTATTTAAGTTGTGATTGACTTGTAGATTTTCGGCAAGTTTAGACAATATTTCGACCATCTGCTACCGTCAAAGGAAAATATCATTTTTTGTGGTTGGTTAATATATAAAACTAACTTATTTTATATACTGTTCAGTCCCATTTCATCAATCATTCTTTGTTCTCATTTCAAGAGGAATGTGATAAGTTTTGAAGCTCCGTTTGCAGAAGCACAACCACAGACGTTCTTCAGCTTTCACGATTCAAGTACATCCTGATATTCTTCTACAATGAACCCAAAGGGATGTTTATCTACGAAAAAATAAACGCAAAACATAGCTAGACATCTATTACTAGAATTTGTTGATCACTTCTCTTGAATATTAGGGTTTGACATTCAACACTCAAAGGTTAAATTCATCAAATGAATCTCGTACTTTCTTGTTAATCTCGTATGTTAAAAGCAGACACAAAAGGGTGAATTTGAGTTGTGTATGACATGTGGAGATGGAAATTATAATTGGTAAATATAATTTAAAAAAGTTATGTGTCAGCTACCCTAGAGATGGGGTTACTTTTATTGAAATACCCTGTAATATCACCATAACAAAAGCGTGATTTTCTCGTGTACTCCCCAATCTACACCGCTACCTTTTTTGATCTGTTATGATCACTCGACGGGCATTTTTCAAGAAGGTAAAATCCTCTACTTTTTTCCCATGAAATATTCAATAACTTTTTACCATGTTACGCATCTGCCGCAGGTGGGGATGAAAAAAAATTTTTCAATCAAGCTCCTGACCTCTCGAATTTTCATAGTTCTTTATTAATTAATTTTTTTTTCGATTTCGAAATTACAATGTTAACTTTAAGTAAAGTAGGTAGACAGTGATGGATTCCTAAGGATGTTCCTTAATGGATAGGTCATTAGGGGTACATTTATTATTTTGTCGCCACCAATATTATGGTGTGAAATCTACACAACTAATTGATAACATTGTAAAAGAAGATATTTTATGGAAAATAATCGATAAATTTGTAGTGTGTCAAGAGAAAAGACAACACTTAATTAGATTATACTATTTAGCAATTTCGAATCGAGTTTTTTGCCATACTAAACTCATAATTACAACCATAATAATGTTAAGACAACGACGAATAAAGTTTATAGTGACATGGCGAAATTTGCTCCTATTTATATTAAATCAAAAAAGTATTTTACATAATTAGCATCTGAACTTATTGAAATACAAAATAATTGTTAGTTACATTTAATACTGTGAGTGCAAGACATCATCTTGACTTGTTAAACGACTTGAGTCTTCACTGGCAATGAGCATATTACATATACGAGGAAGTACCTGGCCCAACAAAGAAAACACCAAAATTTTCATTTACCAACGTAGTTCAATACCCTTTTCATAATAAGAATCGTATAGCCATTAACTGTTGAAATCACTTTATTATTATTGGAAATCTTTGACCACCAAGTCATTTTTTAAAACCTGTGAACAGAAAATGATCGAAGAGGGATACATCTGGCAAATAAAGTGCATGAGGTGGTAATTCAGACTTTGATTATTGATAATTTTGGCCATTGTAATAACGGATGTGTGACATGGTGCATTATCTTGATGGAACAACTCTTTCTCTATAACCAAATTCGGTCGTATAATAAGTTCGCATAATACTCGCCGTTTCAAGATAGTGAATGGAAATCATATCAAGCGCATTCCAAAAAACCGACGTCATCACCTCGTGTGCAGATGGAACGCTTTTTGACTTCTTTGGAACCGATTATCCCTTTTCATTCCTTGTTTCTATTGTTCTTATGTTTCAAATGTGAAGTGATGGACCCACGTTCTATCCATGGTTATTAACGTTCATTTTTGTGGACCATTTCCACTTCATGGAAAAATCTTCACGATGCTAGTTTTGTTGTGAGTAAACGCAGTACCCATCTTGAGTAACGATTTCTCGTTGTCTTGTTCGTTGGCGAGACCTGGGTAATATCCGTGAGAAGCGGCTGTTCAACACGTGGGAGAAAAAGATCGCAGCTGTAACGCAGCTCTATGAATACCCTAGCCAAGTAACATCCGACGGTGCGCAAATAGACTGCCTTGGCGATCGCGCAACCCATGACTGGATGATGTCAAAGATGATCTTCGGGACCTACGTGTGAGAAGGTGGAAATACCGAGCTTTAGAACGTGAATGTGGTGGACGAAGCCAAGACTCTTTAAAGTGCCAGTGGTACTAGAACTTCATTGCTGTGGCTGTTTATTACGATTTAATGAACTGATCAACATGGAAAAACTACTCAAACCAAAGGGCCTGTAGATAGAATAAGACTCCAGAAACGTTTCTAGTCTACTCGATACGAATTTTCACAAATTTTTCAACATCTTAATCAATTTCGTAATCCCAACTGTATATGGATACATAGATGGATGTTTAAATTATGAAGATGTTACTTAGACTTTGAAGAATCTGTATATCAAGCTTAAAAATGGAATATTTGGCAGACATTTCTTATTATCCAGAAAGTAATAAGCTGATGAGTCGATAGATCCTTCCACCACTTAGTGGTGTAGGGTATTGATGGTTATATTTCCTAAATTCTCTCCTATTATCAACTAGGTCCTTAGCTTCTTTCCAGTTTATTCCTTGTACATTCAAAATTTCTTCAATAACTTCACTTTTTCTTGGTGTTCTGTTTTATCCAATTTTCGCTTTCCATATTTTTTTAACAGGTGGGTCTCTATTCATCCCTCGTAAAGGTCTCCAACATTTTAGTTTCTCTATAAGGAGAAAAAAATTGATCGATATGTACAGGTTTCAAAACAGGCAGATGAATGAGGAGTAAAATCTCCAAGCTGTTGCTGCTGATGAAACCAGAGACCATCTTCTGTTACAGCAGGTCTAAATTCATCCTGCATGAGGTAAAGACTTTTGGAACACAACACTTTGAATATATCACAAGCTATTATTTCTGTTTCTAATTCTACGATAAGTACAACACGACACGGTGCTCACAACTTCAAGGTGAAGTCGAAAACTCTTCATTCAACCCTTGTAGGCCACGGATGTTTTTTTTTCATATTTAACTTCGATGCAGATTACGTTATTTCATATATTTGATATGAAAGATATGTAGCCGTGCTAGGAGTTGGACCGTGCAGCTGAACACGTTTTTTATACTGAGAAGAATTTGTAGATAAGGGAGCAATTAAGGTCTTTATAGTTTTTATACTACTGATTGTTCCTCTCGATATAATATAAAGTTTTGTAGGTGTCGGGGAAAATACAGAGAGATTCTATGTGTTTTTATGTTCATAAAATGAATAGTAATTAATTTTTTCACGCAAGAAAGTATTAATAGAACATTTATAAATTGGGCAGCTGATCTATTTTTTTTAATATCAGAAATAATTAAAAGGGTTCTGTCTGTCATGAACTATTAAATTCTTCCAACACTCATTGATAGTCTCTTTTATATTAGATTGTTTAATTGACAAAATATAACTGCTTACATTAATGTTGTTGCTAAATTGGGCGAATGAAGTGTTAAATACGACACGTGAGTTTTCTGCCGATCCAAGCCGAATTTGACTGAGAAGAAAGTGTTGTTTTATCAAGTCAATCCACCAGCTCACACAATGAATTGAAGTTTCAATTGCTAGCACACATTCACCAGATTCAGCTATGTCGGATTATTTTCTGTCCCCAGACTTGAAAAAGTAGCTCAATGTATTCGAGATGGAGGAAGTAGTTGTGATAATGGTATTCTGAATTTTCGACCCCAGCGTACTACGAAAATTTATCTTTAATTTTTAATGTTACATTTCAACTTATTTTTTGATTGATAGTGTCTTTGAAGCACTGCCAGACACTTCGATGACTGTTTTACTTACCTCATTACCTTCTCGCTTAATACAATGACTGAACTGTGATCTGAATCAATGTCAAAATTTGATTCAATGCCTAGATATTCATTCGAGAAACCTCAATAATAATATTAGTAATAAAGTAAAATGCTAATAAAGAAATGAAAAAGGTTAGGAACTTTGAGAATCACTTGGCCTTTACGTGAGTTGTTAAGTGGTTTAGATATTATTGCAGAATTCTACGACCGCTTCCTGGTGCACAAGGTCTTTAGCTAATAAGCTTATAGCGTTGTAGTCGCCGCCTACCAGAAAGCGATTTCCGAGCTGCTTAAGATGTGTTCCAGATATCAATGTTGTTGAATGCAAGAAAATATTCAATTTCGTACTTAAAAGTAACTTTCTAGGTAACTATGAGATTAGTTTCGCTATGAAATACTCTCATGATATACTTCCATCTGCTAGTTTCCTATTTTTAATATAATCAATTAACCGTAGATTGTTAGATCTCTGCAATACACATGGTACATCCTATATCCTTCATATAATGATCTGCAAATGATCTAGCAGTTTTTAGTACTACATAAAAAACGTTATTTCCCAGATTATATAGAACAGCAAGTAATTCAGGTAGTGGAACTCTTATTGTGAACACATACCATCTATAATCCGTAAATGATTATGATTATAGATCAGAACTCTTTCTTTTATTTAGAAAAAGCTGAAAGTTGTTAAGTATTTAATGGATTTTAAAAAGCTTATTGTTGTAAAGAGGATTTAATACACCTGTCGTTTAACCCACAGATTATTTTACAACTCTCCAGGTAGTAGAGTTTAATTATGAACTACTCATTATTGACCAAATTTTCTTATTCTGAAATGACGTTTTCTTAAGAAAACTTTACTTTGTGGGTAGGCTTTTATCATTAAAAATAACTCGTGGCTGCTCTATTCTAAGATTATTCAGTTTACTGTTATTAGTAAAATCTTTTTTTAGTTGCTGAAGATTTTTTGCCAGAAGGAAAATGAAAATACTAAAATATCATATATCAGGCGTTTTAATATATTTTGAAATGTATGGACACCTTGAAATGGTCATAATACTTATACTTTAGGAGTTGATTTACTGTCATGCTTTTAAGGAAATTTATCAATCAAAGTCCCATTTTACTTGAGCTAAATCTTTCATTATAATGATAATAATGATAATAATGGAACCTCAGCTCTCCATCGGATTAAATCCAAGGCAGATGAGAACTAAACACTCCTCAACCTCGCGTCGTCAAAATCTAGCATGAAGATAGACCGAGCAGCTGGAGAAATGGTCACGAGATGCACTACACTGTAGACATCATCATGACCTCCATCAACCGCATGTTGACAAAGAAGTTTCAAACATATGGCTTACTAACAGAACAGATGCCAAAGACTTCATGATGGCTACCTAGGATCAAGCTCTTATTAAATGTTATTAAGGATCCGAACGCAGAACGATCCAACAAAAGCAGGAAGTGTCAACAAACACCAGAGACCTTTCAATATGTAACATCTGCTTGTAGTGTGTTAACTAATACTGAGTATCTACACTGTTTGTAACATCATCCACCAGAAACAGCTCAACAATTTCGGTCTTCTCAATATCATACACGGTACTACAAGTACCAGAAGGTACTAGAAAGTGATAATTTTAGACAGACAGGTGACGAATAACAGACCTGACATCGTGGTCGTTGATAGAAGAGTCAATTCTCGTCGATGTAGCTAATAACGTTCTCAACAAACACCAGTAGAAATTGGCCAAATACGTGGATTTAGCAATTAAGATTAAATAGATGTGGCACAAAGAAAATATGGACACAGTTCCAGTTATTATGTCAGTACAGTCGTCGTACATCGCAAAAAACACCTTAACCGACACCCAGAAGGCTGTAATATCGAATACTTGTCCCAGAGTGTGCAGATTTATTGAGTGAACCGAACCGAATCCTTCTGTTACTTTGTATCCTGGATAAGCTAGGTATTACATGAGGTTTAACACCTCTTGGGTTGCGCCACCACTCTCTGGACAATTTTGTTGGGGTGGATCGATTGCTATAGTTTATGTCTACATGTTTTCGCTTATCCTAGACCACAACTTCCTATTTATTGTCTTTTCTGATTTTCTACTCTGCTCAGATCATCCTGCACCTCTTTTAACCATTGTGTCGCCATTGCATCATATTTAATGCAACAGATGTTTTAAACATGCATCAGTCACTTGAATCGCTCAGCCGTCATTTTTTTTCTAGTCTTCGCTGCTGCTTTAGTTATTTTCAGTTCGTTTTTATCCTATATTACCCTTTAGTCATTTTTATTGATCCCGTTATTGTTATGATTATTTTTCTTTCCGTTCTTTTCAATTTTTCTTCAAATATTTATCTGTCTTTCAAAAATTATGACATTTATAACAATAGAGACTTTAAATAAGAACGATTTGAAAACAAGTTAAATATCTCAATTCATAACTTAGAAAAACTATTCATTTACATGAATTATAAATAAATAAAGTGGCTGCAATAATCTCTCTATTGTTTTTGTTGAATGTTAAAGCTAAATATGACACTCTATGGAAGTTTATGCTTTCTTAAATACTAATACTATTGTATACAAACGATATAATTAATTATTTTTGTTTAATTTCTTATTTCTTAGATGTTTTGATGTATTAATGCATCTAAATGTTCTTGATTTTAGGTTTCTTCTGTTTTAAAATTAGTTTGTTTAATAAGTTTTGAAAGATAACATTTGACGTTTCGACTTTGCTTCAAGTCTTTATCAAAATATGATCAATTATATTTATTGTTAGAGTCACATCAATATAAATAACTGTAAGTGATTTGATAAGTTAATGGAACTTCAAGTGTCTAAGGGACATATGGAGACGTTTAAGTAAGACGTTGGTTCCCGTCAGAGGACGGTCAATTTACATCAAATCTTAATAAATACAATGGTAAGTAGAAGTTAAATAGGTATATTCATGATTCTTCACAGTCACATTAATATTATATACATATTTTGATTTTCGTTTAATTCCCAGTAGTTTCCTGGTAGAATGGAAGGTTCTGTTAATTTTATTCATTGTTGACTGTTTGAACTTGTTAAACAGCCCTCATGATAAAATTTTCTTGAAGAAACGTATTTTTTCAAAGGAAATGCACATATTTTTCGAATAAACTTGTTGAATCGTCCTCATATTGAAATTTTCATTCTTCTTTCTCTTTTACATTCGTATCTTTTCACCAAAATCACTTATTTTTACATTTAAACTTGTTCAACCGCCCTCGTAATAGGAATATTCTAAGAAATCATCTTATTTGCCTAATTTTTCTCATTCTAATTAGTAGAAACGCCCTCGTATTCAAATTTTGGAAAAATTTGTTTTTTTTAGTAAAATGGTATAGTCCGAAACAGGTAGAAAATTGTCCAAAAACCTGATGTAGAGATGTTCTGTCTAATGAAAGCATTCCAAGCTGTCATGGCACCTACCACTGGATACCAGCCCCTAAATTTTTTCAAAAGAACAAGTTTGGAAATATAAATGCAAATGGATGAGTACTACCAAGTCTAAAAAACCGTTCTTAGTTCCTGAGGACCTGGTAAGATAGTTTTGTGAAGGGTTGGATCAATCTGCTACAGATTATATGGAAACCTTTGTTCAATAATACGAAGAATATGTGTTCAAATATGTCTCAAATAATGCCATAATGTTATGTTTTGTGCGTTAGATTAACCATGCAGTCAATGATATTGGAAAATAATTGACCTACCATCCCAAAATACCATTGTTAAAATATTCAAGGGTTCTAATAATTATTGGAAAATAACTCCAGTGGCTGGAAAAAATGCATGGAGCTTCTACAAAGGCTATCATAGATGTAGCTTAAGAATTTTTGTTGCACACAAGAGTCCTTGAAGGGTTGTATGAATCAAATAATTAAGTACAATTGTTTGTAAATTGGAAGGGATTATTATTGAGCTGACATTTTTTGAACAAAGAACGCATAAAAACCCATTAATAGTGCCGAAATATTTCACAAACCCTTGGAGTTGATTCAGTTAAGAAACACTGCGCTAAAAATACCATAATTTACTGACAACTCTTCATAAAACTTCAATGGAACTCGATCAAAATATGCTGTGGTGCTAGAAAACATGGATGATGCACGTAAACTGATCATCGAGCGCACGAAGCACATTCAATTTGGCTTCTGTCGTTTTTATATTATATTCTCGTGTACCAAACGAATACTTTTTGATAAATTCCTTGTATACGCCAATGATGAAATATGATACACGTTTGTGTGTGTGTGTGTTTGTATCGTGTTGTCACTGCTATCTCTCGAGATGATCTTATACACGTACTTTGGTAATAATATACGACCATTTATTGACTGTATGTCAAATACCAATCAAATATGTGTGCGTATGTGAAAATATGTTTAAAGATTCAAAGATAGCGGTATTTCTACCAGACATGTTTGTTGGTGGTATAATCAGACGATATTGACCATTACGAAGCAATACATATTGAATTTACTACTTACAAGAACATTGAGAGTGGACGATTAAATATCATTAAACGTAGATCGATTGTATAAAAGATATGATCAATAGTTTTGATTATATTTCACTCGTTAATTACACAGGACTGTATTGAACACTTTTTCAAAACATTCAAATCGCAAAATAGAGGAAAACCATTTATATATGAGCTAGTTTTGTGATATATTAGAAATAATACAAAATATCGATACAAAAACTTCTATAAATATTTATTCATTCTTTACCTTCCTAAAAATGACGTTTTCCTTCTTAAATAACAACAAGTTTATTTGAAAAATATGTGCATCTCCTTTGAAAAAATACCTTTTTTCAAAAAAATTTCATCACTGTTCAACAATGAATAAAATTAACTGAAAAGACAGAACAAATTCAGAAAAAAAAATTATCACGAAAGTGGTTTGACAAATAAAAGAAAATCATTATTCTTGAGAGAAATTTCGATACGGGAGCCAAGTTTAAATTGGCAAAAATGATGCAAAAATCAAGATTTTTTCGAAAAAATTCATTACGGAGTGGTGAAACAAGTTAAAACATAAAATGACGCGAGAATAACGATTTGTTATTAGAAATTCCAGTACGAGGGAATTATAATGACAAATAATGGAGAGAATCACTATTTTTGAGTGAGCTTCCAATATGGGGACTATTCGACTTTAGACTGGAAAAGAAATGACGAAAATTATGCAAAAGTCAAGCTATTTCGAATAAAGGGGTTTTCAAAAAGTTCAAACAAAAAAAAATATGTGCATTCACTTGAAAAAAAAAACATTATCGATTTTTAATATACATTTTTTCAATGTTCAATTGACAGACTACTACAGACTAAACAAAAAATTTGACTTTTTTGTCGTGCAATCGGTGAAGCATATGAAAATTAATCATATCATCATGACTTTAAATATTAATAGTACTTATACGAAGTTAACGACTCATCCCTAATTTATAGTTAATGGTTCTCGTTCATTTAGAAAGACAAAAGTACTCTAGTGCACACCTTGTATTTTCAATACGGTACATTAACTACATTTTTGTTTTTCTAATTCATTCTTCTAATAATGGTAACAATTAAACGTACGGTAGAATGATAAATCATTTTTATGAACGCAATGAATTTGATTCGGAAATCTTCACCCACAATTATTAATATTAGCAAGCTTTATTTCATTTACAACGGATATAAATGTCCACGAAGAAAGATGAGGGTGAAACCGTGTCTGAAGACAATAATGACAGTCCTGTTGAAATTAGTGATAAACAGTTCAGAGATCCAGCCAGATCTACAGGTATATTCTAAGACTCCACGAAACAAGAAAAGTGAACGCTGACAACCCTCCTTTTTTTAGAACCCACTTAAACTTCTACTGTAGTTGAACAAATATAATTTGCCATTGAAATTGATATAGTCTTTGTTTTGCAACGTTGATTAAAGTCCTTCTAGAGCACTTGGTAATGAAACACTAACTATAAGGTCCAATTTCTAACGATGCCAACTCTATGAATATTTTCCATTTCGAGACAAATATTCACAAAGATTCCTTTCTACAATCAACAAACAGAAACTAAGCGTTCAAAATGGCTGAAGTTTTAGTTCGAGATGCACAAATATGAAGCTTTTTATAAAATAAGGTCCTTAACGAATTTTGATAATGTTAAACATGTTTATTGGCATTAAATAGTACACATTTGGACACGTTTTAAACTTCGATCTATTTTTAGACATAATCACCGTTTGTATCAATGTAGGTTTGCGTGCGATGTACCATTTTTATTCATGCCTGAGTGTTTCGCTAATTCATGGATACTTGGGGGGCAACTGTGGGTTGTAAAGGGTGTGATCCGTCCAACTGTGTACGTCGAACCTCGAATTCTTTGCACCATTTGTGCAGATGCTGCATACTCATACAATTTTTGCCAAATACCTTACAGGTTGGGAATGAACGTCCACCAGAGGAACGGTTTTTGAACTTTGACGACTACCAAGACAAGAATGTACATTATAGATAGCTCGCCGGGGAAAGAAGTGGAAGGAAGCCCTGCTGCAAGACAGTCTCGCTTAACATCGTTCTAGCGTCCGCAGCTCCTCTATCGACAGCTTTTTCCATCGTCTTGAGTAGATATGAAGTGGGACTGATTAGTCCGAAGACTTTTTATGTGAAGGTTGGTCTAGAGCTATGATATATACCCCATCTCAAGACCACTGTCACTAAGGTATATCGAATGTGGAAGGATCTCAGCTAAGTCTTTTTGAAGAAGAGCTAGAAAGATTCCTGACACCGCTTAAATCAAAACGAGTAGTTTTTAACAGAAACCGTGCTCTGTACTCCTCACCATTCGTGGAAGTTCAATCAATGACATCGTCGTATTGAAGTCAGCTTTCACCAAGATATTATGAAGTATTACCGAGTCTTACCACATGTATAGACTGTAGAATTCCTTGAAGATTTGCTGTTCTATTTTTATAATTTTCTTGATACATATACAGAATTTCTTGGTGTAGCTTAGCTAGTCTCACAGGTGTCATGCCTTCACCAATGAGTATCGCTAAATTCTTTTCTCAAATGGGACAACTCTATGCGTATGCATCGAGTATGACTTCTTTCACTTCTTTGAGATCCTGTTCCAGATCCAGTTAGTACCTAACCTCAATACTGATTGGTATCATATGTTAGCCAATAGGTTAAACGTGAATTCCTCTTGGGTATTTACCTATTTACTCTTTGATCTAAGAGAGTTTTTCACCAATTCGTTTGTGTTAGTGTTAGTAATTGTGACAAATCTTGATGCATCCCCTACATTGTGTATGTAAAGGCTTTTATTTCTAATATATTTGTGTTCTTGAGCCACCCTATATAATAGAGATATAGTTAGGAAATTATTGGTTATAAAATATTAATCAGTCTACCCAAACATCGATTTATTGGTTACTTTTTTTTTAATATTCCCATACTTCATTATCTAAACAATAGGCCCTCGGTTTCAAAATAAAATTTGAGAATCAATTTTTCACTTTCTTCTCTCTATCAACCACCCTTTTGCTACCTTATTGTTCTCATTTGTTATACATACAGGTAGCTTGAATCGATATTCCACATGTCGTGATGAAAACTGATTTTTTCTCCTACCTGAAGTTATTCGTGCTATTATCCATCAGCTTTCAACACATCGTTAATCAATATTTATTTCAGGTCAGTTTTCACTTTGTTCCATCAACTGATAGTTAGTGGAGAGAGATTGATTCTCGAAGGTTTTGCAAAAATACAAGCATATTTCAAGTGAAAACTTATTATCAAATTTCCGAACAGAAAATCAACTAAATTCGTTGGACCAAACTTTATACAGGTAACGACTATGATATAGAAGTTAAAGCTATTTAATCTAAACGAAAAAATCACCAAAAATGTAGAAAATCTCAACCGTTCCAAGTTCATATATATAACTGACATTTCGCAGCAAATTCAAGTAGATAGATCCTCTCTAATGTTTTTTCTCATATCCACTCTAGTAGCTAAGGAATTGTTATAAATCTCATTCTCGTAAATCCCCATAGAAATAGATCAACTCTTGAATTGGAAGATCAGGCTGGCCAAAATCAATTGGGCCCCTTCGATGGTTTTTACTAAACTTAAAAATGATTTCATTGCATTATTTGAGCTATCATCTTTTTAAAAAAAGTGACAAGTGAAATGGAATGAACCATTGGCAAACATAACTGAGATTGCCAAAAAAGTTGTTGTTTAGTCATTAAGATATTTATATTTGTCAAAATAATTATTATAACTTGGTGTGATTTGTGGAAACTATGAAAATAAACTATTTTATCCACGACCGTTGTATAATGTAATCTCTGATTGCTCTCAGATGCTTTCTTGATTAAGCTATTATAATATGTACTACTACAAAAATTCGCTTTTCATAATTTTTATCATGTGAAACACTATTAAATATTTCCAATTTAAATCTGTACATATAAAAAAATGGATTTCCTAGAACAGATTCAAACCCGGAACCTGCAGTTTGAGAAGACGGAACATTAACACAAGACCTAGCAGAGAAGGAGGCGTGCACGATGAAACACATTCTCTCGAATTCTAGACATTCTAGACTTTTTAAAAGGAGTGGGACTATTGGATCAGCTGTAAACACTGAGTTCTCCAGTATAGCAGCAAGATAGAGGATGCAAAATCATCTAAAACATTGAGTTGTCAGCGATATGGAATGGTTTTGAAACAATTTATAAATGAAGTACTTCTCAAAATATGAATTTGACCCATTCCTCTCAATATTATTGTTTGTATACATAGATTTCTGAGAGTTTTATTTATTTTATGGAGAAAACCAACAGAATATTGATAAAACAAATGAAATTGACATCACTAGAAATTAGAGAAACTGCTGAGGCTGCATCATTGAATTTATTGTCGAAAAGTGAAGGAAAAGACGAAAAATTTTATGTTATCTTCATGCAGATGGGTATTTAACAATTTCTGATATAGTTCCTCTTCATTTTTGGGCTCAATCAGATGGTATTTTTTTCTCCTTCTAATTTCAATATTTCTCTAGAATGATGTGACTGCGCCCAGTGATAAATTAACGAATCGCAGACGCTCAAAGCAAAATTGTTAACAAGATTCTTCTTTCAACTTGGCAATTGCATAACTTATCCCAAGACTGTTTCAATTTCTCACATAACAGCTCATGATATAACATCATAGGTACTTATGGCTGGCGGTTGAAGACCATAAACTTTGTTCTAGCAGCGTTTGGACTTACACCCATTTGCTGTCCAAATGCACAAACATAATTTACTAGATTTTATCCTTGTCGAACGCCTTGTTGGATTTGACGTTCGACTGTTTGTTTTCCAGCTACCATATTCTGTCGCCAGTTCAAATTCTTGATAATACGTAGGTCTTTGACACGAAGACATCTTAAAATTGGTCACGACTCTTTTGGACAAAGAGAACGATCCGTTACAAATCTAATAGCTCACCCTTATAAAAGGTTATCTATCTGACCCATATCTATCAGTTAGCCATCGTACACCAACATTTCTGTTAACAAAAAACTACTACTACTACAAAATTCTACTTGAAAATGGAAAAGTGGACATTGCGCTGAATATGACTCAGTCTGCTGTTTAAGAAGAAGAAAGTGCGTATCCGAAACAGATTTATTATCAGCACATTACTCAGAAATATGTCCAACAAGATCTCAAAAAAAACGCGAGAAGTGGCTGGACAATCAGAAGAAGATTTAAGGCAGCTGAAGATACTACCAAGCAACCTATCTAAGATTTGCCAGATAACACGTTAATTGAAATGACGATCTCCACTCAGACGAAAGCAGAGTCTGCTGGCTTTCTAGCGATGGAAGAGTACCAGTCTACAGAAGACGTGGTGAAATATTCGAGCATATAAAAAGTGGCTTTCGAAGATTTCCAGATGGTTTGTGTAGGCATTTCAATGTAAGCAAAAACCGAGTTGGTTTATATCGAATCTGACGGTGGTGTTGGAGGATTAAAAGCAAACTGATACATGGAATCACGTCGTGCTCTACGTCAGTTTATTCATCGAAAACATCAATCTAAAGTAGGATAACCGCGTAGCCCTGACGTTTAGACTGATATCTTCAAGATGCTGAAATCACAAAACGAGTAGAAGCTACAGAGACTTTCATTCGCGAGCGTGCGACTTGAGTCAATTTTTTTCATATTCGTATGGATTAGTACATTTTTGTATATATCATTAATAGGTTTAACTAAGATATCGATGTATTTTTCAATGATTATTAGGAATAGTTCCACTGGATTTAAATTTTGACAACAAAAAAGACGCGCTAGTCTACGAACTATTCAGCTCACCTGTTATTTGTCCCAAAACTTCATAAATCAATCGAAAAACGTGTAAGAAGCCACTCATTTCATTTCTGATGCAGCCAAAAAAAAATATAAAGAAAATATGAGTCTGTAGAAGTAATTAGCGTTCCAGAACAGATACCAGAATGAGAACAGCTGACACTGCATGTCATTAAAACTGTGATAAATGATCATGTGTGCAATTTGTACTACTAAATCAACTGTTTTATTATGGCTGAGATAAAATAAAACGTTTTGTTTTATTCAAAGTTAATGACTTCAATATTAATATCGTCATAATTATATTTGTTGCTTATACATTTCGTAATGAGACCCTGCTTGTAAGAAAACGTCAGAAATAATCGAAATATGAGTTTGAATATCTACTTCTATTTTGAAAATGGAAAAAAGACATTAATGTATACGAGGGTGTATCGTTAGTCTCATTATAAATCTTTATATTAAACCCCAAGTTTCCCAATTGTGCAATTCCTGAAAAAACTATCTACATAAGATGTGAAGACCAACGATAAATTAATTTTTTCTTATTAGAACAATTTCTATTTTAATTTTATTTTTATTTTCATGTTCACGATGTAGATGATCTATTGATCAATATAAATACGCAAATTGCTAGTGTCAATATCATATTTTGATAAAGACAAATTTTATCTTCCAAAAATTATTAAAAAAACTAATTTTAAGACAGATGAGACCTAAAGTCAAGAATATTTAAATGCATTAATATATTAAAAGGTCTAAGAAATAAGAAATTAAAAAAAATTAATTATAAGTGAGTCCTAAGGTATTCAAAAATGTCGTGACTCACAAATATTTGGAAAATATTTTAAAGCGCATGCCAGACAATTCTCTTAGTTAAAACGACAAATTGATGGTCTGGTTGGAATCGCTGGAAACGAATCTGCAGATCGCCATGCCAAATAATTGCAAAGAATCCATCTGAAATCCCATTCCAGCTTGCCAATGATCTAAAAACTAACCTCAAAACCCTCATTCAAGAATCTTGGCATGATATCTGAAGCATTAAATAACATCTACTTATCATTTACCCTTAAACTTTTTGTGCAAGATATAAAGTTCCGAATCGACCACACAAAACTTACTCACGGATATTTGATACCTTCAGAAACTCGTCTTGTCTGCCAAAGTTGTCAGGCTAGGTTCAGTGCAGAAAATACCGCATACCAGCAGTTTGTTATGAAAACTTACTTCAAGAAGACACTCAATTGCCCGACAAAAATTTTTCGGAAAGTCACGGAAAAAATAAAATTAATTTATGTATCGTAATTATCTAACTTATGTATCATATGATTGTTTTTGCGTGTCAATGACCAACGCCTTCGAGGCACGTTAAACTGAAAAAAAGGAAAAAAAGTCTATTGATCAGCTTAGAGCTACCCAACCAAAATAGATATTTCAAGTCATTTCATTTCCTTCATTTTTCATTTGAAGTATCAGTTGCTTTTATTTAATTGATTGATAGTTTGATTGATTGATAATTATTGTTTTGATGTCTTCACTTGGTAATGACGCTTAAGCCATTAGACAAAGGCTGGAGCCTTACTATGGATTTTCTTCAACACTTTTGGTCGATCACTGCGATGCTGGATGGTACAAGATAATTATTGAGGAGTGCATAATAAGCTAGAAAAATTCAATTCAGTTAGAGTGTTTAATATGTTTGGAAAAAATCCAATCATTTTTTTTTGTTGTTAGATTCTAATTATTCTTATGAGAGAGATAGAGAGGAAGATTTGAAGACAAAAGCTTGTAAAAACTGAAAAACAAACATTAATATAACTAAAATTTGATACACAAAAGGAAAAGATGATATCGATTTGATTTCAATTTGCAAGCGACTCAATAAGGGCATAATAGACTGTTAAGGAGGTGGATGAGTTCAGTTCTTTAGAGACTGATCTCTGCGCAAAACAAGAAGAACTTAATCCTTTATGTGAAGCGACAATATGTAACTCCCATTTCATGGTTTTGTCCAGAACAAGCTCTACGAATTTTACAGATCCAACGGTGTTATTTAATAATAAAGGGTGATTAGATCACTAGATATGGTTCTATGAAGTGCCACTGATAGACAGAAGAAACAAAATAGGGCCTAGTACTGAACCTTGCGGCATTCCACATTCTATTAGCTTGCAAGAAGACATCGTTGTATCAACCCTTACAAGTCAGCTATTGGTAAAGTATGACTTAAACCATACTGAAACCGTAGTACTGCAATTTGTTGACATAAAAGCATTAAAATGTTCTTTGCGGCAATACAAACATTTATTCGTGTTGTCTTATGTCTCTGAACTCTGTAGAGTTTTTTTCTAATAGAGTTTTCAAACTCGAGTGCAATACAGTACTTATAGAACGAAGTGAATGTCACAGTTGAAGTGAACAAATACTGGTCGTGGCGATTGAGGTCATTCAATGCCCACGAAAACTGCAGAAAAAGTATAAAAGAATATCGAAAGAGGTTTCGTAATCGCGTGGTGAAGTATATTTAAAGTTGAAAGATGGGCTCAATAAATAGGACAATGAATAGAGTGTTAATAGAGAACGTGCTGTTCAAATAAGTTTAACCAAACAACAAAAACTTCTTCTATTTTGAGGTTAGTTCATCCCTTAAAATCGCCTTACCGTTACCAAATGTTAACAGTCTTATACATTGTATCAAATTTAATGTTGTTGAGTTAAAGGTTTACAAAGAAATAATTTTTCCTCGAAATCTCAATTTATATGAATTTTTGCTGTCGGCCCTTATACGGGACATACTGTAGATTTTTGTGTTTTATATCCAACGATGGAAGAATCCAACTCGTTTTAATATATGTGGTGTTTTTTTATATTTTGACAAATTGATAATAAACTTCTACATGATTCATACAAAAAATAAACAAATAAATATATAAAAGTACTAAGAAAGACATTGAAATTATTATTTCCAGAATTTCAGTTCTAGTAATTGAGGGCGTATGTGTAAAATTTTTTTATTTTCTAATTCTACCATGAAATCTAGAATTATTTTGTAATACTCACCTTAATTAATATAAATAATTAATTTTTCCATTTGAAAGTTCAGAACTCGAATTCGACATACAGATAAAAAAAATCAAGAAATTAAAAGTACTTCTTCATAGTTTATAGTTTATTCCATCTAAATACGTCTCTGTATTTGTGAAATCATAGTTATTCGACCTGAACTTTCATAAATCGAGCCCCTCTTATTATATTTACTTACCTCCTATTTTCGTTCGAATTCACATTTACAATGGATACAAAGATAACAAAAGGTAAATCAAAACCCTTTCGGTCGTATGGAAGAACTCATTAAATTATTTAAATTAGATGGTCTTTTGATAGAAAGGGAACTATCGTCTACTCTGTGCTTTCCAATTTTTGGTTATTGATATTTTCTTGAAATTTCTCTAGAGCACTATTCAATTTATAGTAGTTTTTTAATCGATGATTTTGTGATTTGGAAAGAAAACTCTAAGTGAACGGTATGATTTTAGTCACAAAGAATTTATATTATGGTCTGTTAGTTTGTCTTTTTTTGATTATATGTTTAGATAGAATTTTCTAATAATATTTTCACTGATTTCTCACCAACGTATTGACTTTTGCATACTTCCTCGCTTTTCATGAGGAAGCCGATTTTTTGTAAAATTTTGATCATCAAGGTCGATTTTTTTGAAAATTGTTATGAAGCTAGTATTTATAACTTCAAAATCAACCCTTTAGCAAAGGGTGCTTCTGCATTTTATCATCACAATTATTGAAAACAAAAATGATAAAAAATCAAAGAAATTCGTTTTTTATCGATGAAAAAAACTCTATAAATCTGTTTCAAAGCACTCAGAAATAAAAACCATCAAAATGAGCTCGTTCTAAAGTCTTTTGTATAAGATTTGACTGATTAGAAACAAAAATAAAGTTTTTTTCTATAAAAAAAAAATGGAATATCATACCCTTACTTTTACTACCCTAAATGAAATTAATCCTAATATACTCGAAATTAACTTTATTAGAAAAAATAATCAATTGAATTGAACACTGCATTTCCGTAATTTTGAAAAAAAGATATTTTTTCTCAAATAAACTACACGTTATGAGAAAATGTATCAAATATTAATAGTAGGGTGTTTCTTGAATGCAAACTTTGAACTAATTTTCATAGATTGAAAAATTTTTAGCAAGACCGTGTACCGTGGCTTATGCAACCCCTTTCAGCTGCACTCGAAACCGGGGGTTTAAAAAAGTTTTGATTCATATGACGTTGAAGTACTTTAACTATCCTATAAAATATTTTTCTAAAAAAGCTTATAGCTTGAACATTGAGCGAGTTATTATCGAAAAACTAACTCGTTTTGCTTTCAATATTTCCCATCACGAATTTTAGAGCATCAACCAAAGGGAAACGTGGAGCGTAAAATCGACCATAGCTAGCGAAATCAAGAAACAAAAAGAAGCTGAATTATCTGTATCAAATAATCAAGGAAATCGATTTGGTTTCAGTTTTGATGAATCAACATCTCATTCATTAGGTATTTCTTGGAGTTTTAGTCTAATTCGCATTGATGCAGACCTCTTACAGCGACTTTCAGAGTTAAATACCTCACTGAATACTGATATTGTGACCATAATAACTAACTGTTCAAGTGTATTGCTAAAAGCAGTCAATCCGGAGCTTCAAATTGACTTTGCTTATGATATTCATTCATTCGTTTGCTATTTATTATATAGAAAATCACCTGATACCACTTCAAATAATTGTGATGGTGATCAAGATGATGATGAAGATCCAGAATCAGCTCAGTTATTAGAACAGGGTTTAACGGATGATCGAGATATTGAAGAGGTAATTAAGAAAGTTCTTATCATTAAACGGGCATAATTAATAAATGATATGATTCTTCAGAAATTTCAGAGACTAGAACATAGAAAAATAGCTTGATCAGTTGCTGTATTGCAAGACTAGTTGGAATAGTCTCTTTGAAATGCTTGAACGCTCTATGCTACTCACAAATTGCATGCATAAAGTGCTAATAGACCCAAATAATCCTGTACACTTCGATGAATTGATTTATAGCTAGAAAAAAACCTCCAGCTTGGAATAGAAAACGGTTTGCCATCAACCACGTGCCAAGAACGCTCAAACAGGACATGGATCTGTTTGAAGCAACTTCGACAAGACGTCAAACAATATTTGAAGATGATTTCTCCGGTTTTCATTGAGCCAGAACGTGTTCTTCTTTCAGCGTCTGCATAATTGTGCAAACTTGGAGATCAAACTTCATTATCAAGAAGACTTCATAGATAAGTATTTGATGCTTTTTCAGAGATTTCCATGTTATTTTAAAAAATATGTTTATATTTCACAGAAGACAAAAACTGTATGCTTGGTTTTGTATTTTTTGAAACAGTGATTCTCAAAGTGGTCCAGGTGCACCCCCAGTGATCCACGGCAAGATCTACAACAGGATTATCAACTCAAACTAGTAATAAGTATTTTGAAACAGGTTCACGATGAAAAAAAGTTTGGGAACCATCTCTCCAATTGATTTAACTGGAAATATTTAGTTCCTTTGTGGTGGAAGTTTCATTTTTTTTAAAGTTTAAGGTTGTTAAGATTAAATTTGAAGTTAGGGGATTTGAATTTCGGCATTTTGTATATACAATGTGGTCCATATGTAAGTAATAACTTTCGCTTTATTATGTACTTTGTGAAAAAAACCTGAAACCCCCTCTAAATTATAAGCACCTCTCCGAAAGTTTTAAATAAGAAATGGGGTCTTGTGGCACAAACATTAATCTAATCATTTCACTAAGATGAAAAGAGATGTGGAACGATGATTTTCAGTTCACGTTCCTTAATCACGTGGCGATCCCTCTATGCAATCCTGCATTAGCGGGATTATAACAAAGGTCCGGATTGTAATCCTCCAATTGCTAATTGAAGTTGTATCTAAAAAAACTCAGCTCGTAAGTAAAAGTGTATCAAGTAAACTCACTTGAACTAGCAGCTGTATACAGTCACCATATAAAGTGGAGAACTGGAAAATGTTGTAGCGATAACTTTTCATTACTGCTTAATGGAATAAATTAATTTTGATACTAATGATGATTACAGTTAGCTTTCACCTATTTATGTCTCACATTATATGTTTGATTGTATTACATTTTATTAGAGATAAATATCATCATTCAAATTAAGATTTTACAGGTATCAAAAAGGTGAAGTGTTAAAAGCTTTTCTCAGCTTTCCTAATCTGAAAACGACTCAATATAACGCTGAAGTTGAGGTTTAAAATCTTGTATACAAAGTGGACCCACAAAAACTCTCAATATTTTTGGTATATAACTATTTCTAATTATCAAATGACGAGAAATTTTGCAGTCTAGTTTAGAATAAGTTGAAACTATTTTTATATATGTAGATGAAAAGTGTGTGAAAAAACACAGAATTTATATAATGAATGTCTTGGAAATAAGCAACTTCATCGCTCATATGCATTCTGCACCATCCACAACTCCACAATTGAACCCGAGTAAGATGTTGAGCTCACCTTAACTCGCCTCGACAGAAGCTCCGCTCCTTTTCGAACTTTTAGACGCTAGCTTAAATCGAGAGTGTGGATGCCAAAAGAATCTGGATTGGGCTTTAAGAGAATTCCATTAAACTGAGTCAGTAATTGATAAAGAATAGACTCTGAAATGAATGTTAGAGAAGAAGCAATTTTGAGTTAAACAGGGTGAGTCATGAGGAGCTTTACATATTTTACCATATAGTATGATGAAAAGTTGTCGTATATGATACTCATTCCGAAAAGTCTTCCAATTATTCATAAAGAATGTAGCAGCTTCAGATTTTTGGACGTTGTTCATAAAAAAATCGATTGTTAGCTATAAAATTTTGAGATAAACGCATGGTGAGTCAAGAGGTAGAAAAAAATATTTGAAATTTTACTACAATGACTCTAAGACAATATTTTTTAGTACTAATTTGACCCAGATCGAATTTTCAATAACTTGACGCTTGTTTGTCAATTTTTGAAGTTCGAATTTAAAAAAGTTGTCGATTCATACTCAATCATAGAGCCTAAGGATCTCTTTTATTCCAGATAGGTTGAGAAATAAATCTAGGCACGTAGAAACTCACCGTTCAAAGGGTTTTGACAGATCAGAAGTATATTCCAGTCATCTTATTAAGAACTGCATTAAATCTTGAATAATGGTGATCTTGATAGAAGGCCAGATTAATGCAATCGTCTGCTAGATAAATGGGATGCTGATCTATCACCATATACACCATGGGTTACTGAATTATCCATATTGAATGGAAGAAGTTCAATATCTACTTCGATGATTGTACAACCAACAACAAGACTGTGTCAAAACAATTTGTTATATAGACAAAAGTAGTTTCCATTACAAATACTAAGCTACCTTGACGCTTTTAGTCATATCTGGTGTCTAAGTTTGGAGTAAAGTTCTTCTACTAAGTAGATTTTCAAAAGATTTTTTCTTGTGTTAACTAGATCAATTATGGATGATGTCCACCAAGAACCAAAATTCGAACTGTCTACGAAAGTATTTCTTTCCACCGGCTGCCCTCTGTTATATTCATCACTGTAACAGCTGAAAGGAAATCAACCTCATTCTACATAAGTCTTCCATACTGGTAAGCTTGACTTTGAAATCCCTCACAAGTGATTGAGTGTATTGGATCTTGTTAGGAGGTGTTATCAATATTTCCTTTCACTTTTGAGGTTCTTTTGCCCGTACTGTGACGTGAAAATTTGTAGTTTATTATTATCATATGAGTTTCAACAAGACTTGCCAAAGGAGTTCAATGGAGTTAATATGAAACGACAGTCAGGTGCTCATGGAAAAATCTTCCAGACTCCAGCACCTTTATAAGAAATGATTTTATCAAAAATTTTACGGAAATTTTGAGTGAAACTAGTAAGAAACTTCAAATTTCTTGATGTTAATTTTGTAAATTCCACAAGGCTTTGTATAATCGATTGAAATGTGATAAGGCGAAAGCACTTATCAATGTTCATAATTACCAATTCCTGCAATCAAGATAATTATCACTTTTTTTAGATGTATGAGAATATTTTTATTCAAACAATCGACCTTCTTGTAGCAGTGAAAGTTTGAAGTAGATCAATTATACAATATAATAAAAACATTTTATCTACAATCCATTATCAGAAAATTCTAACAACCAAATAATTACCGCTTTCTATCTCAGAAATCACATCTACAAATAGTAAGTAAAGTGAGTGCTTTGTGTTGATGAAGTTATTAAATTGTCATTAATCTCTTTAATAATTATTCAAAATATTTTATGTGGTTTCAAACACGAAAATATATATTCATATTCTGACTCTGAAATAATTCAATACAATGGGTCTGGAATATTTAACCCGAGAACTTTCTGAATTTTTGATAAATTACTTTGCAATCGATTTGTTATCAACCTCTGGGCGCGAAGGAAAAAATTTTATTCACTACTATCGGATAATCTATGAATCACCTAGAAAATATTGACAAATGAAGACAGGCTTCCCTCATGTGAATATAATAATATTCACCGTCAACTGTCAACTGACGACTGTCGTTGTCGACTGTCATCTGTCATCTGTAATCTGTCAACTGTCATATTTCAACTTCCAACTGTTAACTATCAAGTTAAGGGAAATTCCACGCAGAGTCTTGTTGGGTTGGTAGCTCGGTGGTCAAAGACTATTTTGAGGAGCTTGACGATTCTCAGCTTTTATTTGTTCTAAGACCAATAATGAATTAAGGAGTTCTCAAATATTAAGTTGTTTATAGTCGATCAAATTTCTTTTTATTGTTTGGTATTACGTCCAGATACAGATCTCTACATTTTTGATAATAAGTTTCGTGAAATTAATTTTTCTTTATCCAATTTCACCTTAAAACTGAGTCAATATTCCAAGAGTGGATAATCAACATAAGTATCGAATCATCTAAAACAAACAAAGAAAGATTGTAACCCCCTATTTGTAGAAAGATTCTTTTAACGTATGCTTTTTTAAAAAAAAATAATCACTTTGTAAAAATCTTTTCCTTTATATACGATTTCGAATCTCGATTGATGGGTACCGTAGCGTCACAACAGGATTATATTTTTTGAAAGGATTATCGAGTGCGTTTGTTATCCTTAGAGATCAAATTCAGCATCAGTAGATAACCATTGCTAGTTTTTTAAGGTTCGAACCCCTTGGGATTATTCACCACTAAACCATAATACAGAGTAATCATAGCGGGATTCTTTCCTTTTTAATACGGTGTTGTGTTTTGTTATTAGAGAGTCTTATACAGGATCGGATTTTTTTTTCGCGAAAAAATCTCAATGAGCCGTATTTTTAATGATAACAAATCATGACTCCAATCACTAATTATTCGCTGTTGAAAGTGGAGATGTCGCCAAAAGACGTCTACATGAATCAAGTAGCAGTACCGGCTTGCTGTGTCTTCAGTTCGGATTAGAGACCTCGAACGAGAGATAGGTACACCATTCTGAAGAGACGCAACAACGTCAAAACTAGTCAATGATTACGACCCTCTCCTTTTAATTGTCAAGGATTAAGAATGGATTTTCAATGACAACACGTTCTTCGGAGGATATGTAATTTGATATTATTCGAGATATTAGCCAGGAAAGTAGTTGTTTTCTCCTTTGAGAAACGGCAAACCAACATTTGGAATCATGAAATTCGAAATAGGAGGTAATAATCACCACCAACCCCAATCAACTTCCGTTTGGAGTGGCCTCCAGGTTCTAGTAAAGGAGTTTGATCGCGGTGGATGGTTTTAGGTGGAAGAAAATGAGAAAACATATATATCTGTCGTTTTTTAACACATGGAGACTTCTGGAAATATCTCAATTTTTTGGAATGGCTTAGAAAGTTCTAAAATATTTTCAGCTATTATATTTGATTTAGAATGATCTAGAACGATTCGAAAATTTCTGGAGTGATCTAGAAACTTTTAAAATGAGTACGAACTATTGTAATCGATTAAGAAACTTCTAGAAGTCTCCCAAATTATCTGGAAAATTCCAAAATAAGTGCAATTTTTTTGCAGCAATCAGTCTAAAATTTATTCACCAATAGATCCAAACGTCCTTACCGACTCTGTCGACGAAGGCCAAGGTGTGAAATCGGATAATCTGAGCAGACGTCAACTTCCACCTCGAGTTGGGAGAGAGCTTTCGAATGAACAACATATCTATATAAATGGAGATTCGGAAATATTGCTAGAAAAAGTTTGATTAGCTGGATTGAAGATGAGAATATAGAAGGATCAAGATGTCGGACTATTCCTGAAGAGAATTATAAATAACTATGTGTGAACTGCATCATCATAAACGGAACTAAATGTGCTGGAAAGCATACTATTTCGTCGACTTTCCTTTTGAATGAAGCATTTATATAAATAAAGAAACAACACAGATCCTGCTGGAAAAAATTTGTCTAAAGTTTGATATTAGCTGGACTGAAGTTGGGGATATAGAAGGATCAAGATGTCGGACTATTCCTGAGGAGAATTATGAAAAACTACTTGTTAAAATTGTGATTTATGTTCATGTTAGTAACTGCATCTTCATGTAACTAAATTTTTTTTGGTCATAATTTTTTTGTCGACCTTTCTCATATCGACGAAATCTGTGTTTTTTCCTTCTAAGATTTCATCAATTGATTCAATCATTCGACTAATTTTATAAAGAATTATGTTATTTGTTTTTAAAATGTTCCATACTAGTTTTAATTCCAACGATTTCGTTCTCTCTTACTGAAAAAAAAAAAAATTTCCCGTTTGATCAATATCTGTTCATGATTGAATTCTTCTCAATTTTCATCTATCAAAGATTTAACAATTTCCTGAAAGGTTTAGACAAAACGTAAACTGGGCTAATGTGATATTTTCCCCCAAGGCAATTGAAACTCCCAATAAACGTATTTCCGGGAACGGAAGAAAATAGAATTTACCTGAGACTTATCGATTACAGTTTTAGAAATTGAATTAAATTATCAAGATACATTTCGTTTATATAAAAAAGTTCATCTTATACAGGGTTATTATACCGCGCGCGTTATTAATAACCCACGGTATTAAAGGTTTTTATTTGACTATTTTGTTTGTAGCGGAATATGTTTTTAGAACGTCTACTATGTCTGCTAGCTTGCGAACTTCCAGTCCACCATCATCCAGTACCACTTGTGGATTTTCTTCAACATATCTGGAGTCGTTACCTCATTTGGTCGACTACTGCGTTGCTGATCCTTGTAGGTCAAACTCGTTTAAAAAGTCATTTTTTCTTCATTCGTTACGTACAGTTTCCATCGCCTTTTATCATTGTACTTTGAACAATTTCCTAGCTTCTTTTGACATGTACTAATTCAATGAAAATCGATTTAAAGTTGAAACTATAATGAAACTTTATTTAAGTTTCGATCACTTAATTGATGCTGATATTAGTGGAAACCACTTCAAACTGTGTTACTGATTTCCGTGGTAGCTATACCAGCTAACTATACACGTGATACCCTAGCGTAATCTACGTGGTTTCTACTAAGAATGTTATTTTTTGTGTGTATCACAGTTTATTCTCGGTTTCTTTTTCTATTGTTGCATTCTTTTTAAAGATAAACCTTAGATATTCGAATTTATCTACCTTTTTGAATCAAAATCTTATCCATTAGGTTACCTACTATCTAATCCTTTATTGCAAGAGATTCTTGTTTCTCCAAAAGTTCATTTTGAGTTCTACTTCAAATTCCTTAGATCCTCCTCATCGTGTGCTGTAGTCTTTCGCAATATTTGATGCTTTAGAATTTAAACAGAGGAGGTGAAGTGGAACATCCTTGTAGAAGTCCTTTCGTTGTTATAAAACTGTTGGCGGTGTCTAGTTTTTATGGTGATTCAATTTCCGTTACATAGATTTCTTGTTATTTGTCTTATATTCTAAGAGATTCCGTTTTCTTTCAAAGGTTTCCATATCTATTCTCTTAACATTGTAAACTTCTTCAGGTCGATAATTACTTAGTGTACATTCTTATTTTTGGACTTCTTCTTTCCTAGAAGCTATTAAATTGTGTAGACGTGATCTATTATCGATAATTTTCCTATGAATCTCGCCTGTTTCTATCTTTTTCTTTGCATTTGCTGCTCATTCCTGTTTTGAGTATTCTTTCCACATAAAAAATATTTTCCATGATACTTTTCATATAAATTGCGGTCTCTTTTTTTGGAAAGAGATGTTATGTAGCATGAAATTGATTTCGTAGTAGTTTTTTATATCTTTAATTGACAAATTCCGCTTCTACTCCTTCTGGTTCGGATGCTTTCCCATTTTTATACTGATTAAATTAGATGCATCCTGTAGCTTCCTCACGTGCAGAACACGTACATCTGCTGGGATCGCCTCTACTACTCACAACATAGAGCAAAAATAATTATAAAATCTAACGTATTGATCTCACTCAAAATGACATGACATTGACATCATAAAAATTATCTTCATGTCATTTAACTGAGTAGATAATGATATTAACCTTGTACGAGTAACAACTTCTACGCGTCTTGATACACATGCTTGGATATCTTCATTTTTAACATCAATAATATTTTGACGTACGCATCATCAACGCAAAAAGTATCAAGGCCCTTTTTGCTCGATAACTTCTGTCATTTTTGGTTATCTTTACACATGTTTGCTGTCATTGCTCTGCGTCGATGTGTTATATCAAAATATATCTAGTTCAATGGCGTACGAAACATTTAAATCAGGATGGGTTCTTCGAACCGGAGTTTATTGATAGCAGGAAAGTTTGAGTTTGAGTAAAATCAATTCGTTAGACAACAGAGGCGTTGATTCAAATTTCGTACTTGGATATTGAACTGAAATCAATGTTTTACACATAAGTTGAGTACTACATTATTTGGTATTAGTTATTTATACTACAAGGGATGTAAATAACATTTACTAGTCAAGAAAACTCAACGTATTTCAAATCAGGAAAATAGTTAATCGATGGGTATTAGTTAATTATACTACAAGGTAGAACTTCCAGTCTGTCATCAATGGAACTCGATATATATATGGTAATTTTCACTTACTCAACTCATACACGTGTCAATTTGTTATGAAGATATTGAACATGTAGGGGAAAGTGGTTTACATCCTTTATAGAAACCGTAAGAAGTGAAAATCTGAAAAAGTAAGTTACAAAACGTAATAGATTATATGATTTATGTTATAAAACAGACAAAAAAAATCAATTTTTCAATGAATAAAAGAAAGGGTCCTAGAAAAATTACTTGGACACATTGATTAGAGTCTATGAATGCGATTTTTTTTTTCAGAAAACAACAGATTTCACAGGCTTTATTATGTGACGCAATACCAACTTTTTTATCTTAATTCCAACCCCCTGTATATCATTTCAATTCTTCAAAAAATTTAGGACTTAATTCATGTACAATGATCTAAACCTATTTTCAACTATTTCGGATATATTGTTTGTTGTTGTAGTGTTTTCAGATTTATTACAATAATAAAAATATTTCATCTACGACCAATATAAAGCATTTGAGAACTCATTTAAATACGTAAAATTATATATTATAATATATACATCTAAAAGTGTGTGAATGAAAACAAAGCTTTTCAAATCAAATTTCATTATTCTTTTCAAATCGGAAAATCTTTATAACACACTTTCTCATTTGTTTGTTAAATTACCTCAAATAATTTTGTGTTGTGTTTTCTGTTAAAGCATCTGTATTGTAATAATTTTGTACTATCATATATCAGTGTGAAACGTAATCTTCATTTTGCAAAATATTTGTCAAATTTTGATTGATAAAACACTGATTTTGAAACTATAAAACATGGAAGAAGATCCCTCCTGAAATTACAGAAAATACGTGCAGTATATTTCAAAACCTACTCTTGGAAAAGTCAAGAAAAATGAGCATCAAGTAATATGGCGAGTTTTTGGATTGGTATAGCAGTAAAAAAAGCCAAAATTACAGGGAAATATTTCTCAGAATTGTCAAGCCAATGTTAATGGAGATCATCAAAGTTATAGTTCTATTATTAAATGTTAAAATTTGAATTTGAACAATAATATGAATATATTTCATGACAATTATTTACATAATTTGTCAAAAAGGTCACTCTTTTCATAATGTGTTTACATATAACGTTTTATCTTCTTCCCGCCTTTATAATATTTGATAGAATCCTCAATTACAATAAAAATATTGATGTGGAATCAATTGGTGTTACTATTGAAGAAGATCTTGAAGTAATTTCACTATGGAAACAAACAACGATTTTTAAAAATTAGTCAAAGACAGTCAGAAGTTATTATAGCTCTTCCAATATACCAAATTAAAATAAAAAAATAATGTTTACTCACCGTATAAATATCTAACAAACAGTCAGTCCACGTGGACTCATCATATCCAATGAAAACATGGAGTCGTGAACATAAATGCATTTCTACTAGCCGAAGCTGTCGGAAGGCGTATGTACACAATTTCTTCAAAATATTCGGCGTTCATTACATTCATGAATTTCTTCAAACAATTAGAAATATGACGATCGTTAGACCATGGGCGAAACCAACTGTGTTTTCAATGTTTATAGATCTTGAAGTACTATTGAATTAACATTGTCAAGAGTCACTTGTCAGTTTTCACAGTAGGAAGGAAGGAAACTAGACTCTTGGCTGAAGAATATTAGAGAATTGACTACGATAAGAGAAGGACAGTTAATTAGACTAGCTCAAGATAGGAAGAGTTTTGCCATGCTGATTGCCAACGTCAAGGGAACACTATAAGAAGAAGTGTATCAATGATTATATTGAGATGATCCCGACGATTGAGCATTGAGAAAACGATTAGTGTAGTAGATTTTTAACGAATAGAGCAGGAAAAACCAAATAGAGTAACATATGGTCTATTCAAATGGAGTAGGAACGAGTCTAAAGTATCTATTTGAAGGGGCCATCAACACATCGTAACATACGGTTGAAGGTTGAGGGAGAATAGTACTCCTTCTAGAAATGGTCAATTTCAATGTTGGGAATTGCGGGAGAGTGAGAGACCGGATTACATTGGTGCACCTTTGAGTCTATAGAATTTACCTTGCAATATGAAGTAGATCTTTGATGAGTGAAGGACAATGTGGTGATAAGAGTCTAGAGTAGACGAAATATTATCGATGGAGATGTTGGTAACTATGTAGACAACAAAAATATCTGTAGGATAGATCAATTGAATGACGAGATTTGTTGATGTGCGATTGGTATCACACAGCAAATGGCTGATGGCTTTTAGCATGAAATTGGGTCAAAAACTAGGAGATGTTGAATTTTTTTTTACATTAAAATAAAGATCTTAGACTGACTTCTTGTATATTAATTATCGTTAATTACTCTGGCTTTGTTAAGTTTTTCCATTTCATTCTCTCTTCTCGTATATCTTTAATAAAACCATCAGAGTTGGTTCTTTAGCTACCCTGAATGAAATATAAACCAGTCGGATCAAAATTGTAGGGAAATAATTCATAGTGTAATGGATAGCTATCCAAGATATATTTATAGTTGGTAAAAGTGGTCGCAACCCGTTTTAATAATTCATTCTCCAGAAGTGGTAATTTATTTGATTGTCCTTGTTCACACTTGGCGGTATATATATCGCATGTTAACATCAAGTAGGTGTTGTTTTATACACAGAGGGATAATTTTCTATGTGATCGGTCGTTAACTCCCCTTTAATGAGTGGTAGTTGATAGGCGTTTATGAAACATCATCAAGATTTTCAATGATTGTTTCGATGTGTCGATTCGGTAATTATCAGCCGATGCCAGGAAATATTTATGAGAAAATACTATCATTAAATGAAAAAATATCCATGCATGTTTTATTGATATTATCTCAGGGTTACTTCGAAAAAATAAAAATGTTTGATTCGATAAAATATTATATAGTAGATTGATAAAAGGAAAAATAACAATTAGAGAGAAATCTTATAGTTCTTATGTCATTTATTGATGACAGATTTCAGTTTAATATATTACATCACTTAATAAGTTGTGTGACTGACACACAGATGACGAGATCATGCAATTTCAATTTACAATTAGGTATAACCTAACCTAACCTAACCAATTTGTGGACTTTTTTAATGTTTTCTGGAGTAATCAACTCAATTGAATGACCATAATCGATGTCTGTACGACAAAGTTCAAATTCAGGTTCTTTTCCATGACATAGAGTACTAATAACGTTTTTTAAGCCATTGCTAAGATGGTACAGTATATTGTTACCAAGAAGTAATAATAATTTAATGCACGTAATTGTTTGGAATTCTTTGTTTTTAAAATACCAAAAGTAGGTTCACTTAAATGGCTGTCACTTATTTCGAAATGTCATAAACTTTTACACATAGTCTTTTGAAAGTTGGTACATACTTTATAAATGTCATGTAGCAGTGCCATCTGTGTGTCAGTAACGCGACTTAGTGTGTGACTTTTAAACTGTACAAATGTTGAAAATATTATCATTATTTTGTTTATCTTGGGACAAATCCAAATAAAACCAAAATTTTCTAGAAATAAGGAAAGGGAAGAAATAATTTCTGGTTTTGAAGATGATATAGAAAATATTATTTACCTACAAAATTTCATTAATAATTAGTCAAATTACCCATATTATTTTATTCATATATCACTAATCAATACAATAAAAGTGATACAAATGTCGCTAGTTAACAATATTAAGTATTAATTAGTATTTAATCTAAAATTTTCAAAAAAGTGTCATTCTCAATCAAATATTTGAACAGTATTTATAAAAATCCCTCCATATTTTACATAATAACATAGCTTTTTGCCCTCTTTAGCTTTATCTATAAGTTGACCCTCTAGGTTCCATAACCTTTAATATATCGATGGGTCATTCCATGCCTTTCCCTATTTGTATCATAGAACTCACTAGGATTTAACCTTCTCGCTCATTTACTATTTTATAACAAAATTAGAAACATTCTCTCAGTAAAGCGGCGGGTATTTTATATTAAAAAAACAAGAATTCTCTCGCCCACATCAAAGTATAAATCTTTCGACCGTTCACTTTGAAACATAACATAAAGGACCCGCCGCCCTTTGTCAGACCCTCGATAGGAATAGTTCAAAATTTTTTTTGTGTTTTAATCACATTTTGCGAAGCAATATTTAGTTAATTTTATGTGAATACTAGACGCACCTTGTATATTAATAACACTTCATTTTATCGGCGACTACCTACAAGTGAATATGGCGCCAGGGAGATTTCATTTCATGCTTTGTGAATGCAGGTTATTTATTTCATCGTATTAATGACTTTTTAATCTTTTTTTCTGATTATTGAGTTGTCTTTCCGTTGCAAACAGCATCACAATATTTACAATAACCTTCATAAACGAGGACCGAGCTGCTGACCAATTTATAAATCAAAACAAACATTTCTGATCACTTTAAATTGTATCCTATCATGTAGAAAATCAAGCTAGAAACAATCGATATTTAAATGAGTAGTGTCGAGCAACGCGTGGTGATTAAATACTTGTGTTAAATAGAGTTAAATATTGAATAGACTGATATAACCACAAAAAATTGGTTTATATCATGTAATTGCGCAAACGTGATAGAGCATTGATAAGAATATTGATATATCTGCCATTTTTCAATATCAAAAGTTCAAGGGCGGAGCAACTTCTTCAGAATTTTGCGGTATAAAACTATTGAAGTTACTTTCAAAGGTTTCACATCTCATATTACCCTCTGTTGCTCAACTGCTACTTTATAAACTTATGTTTTCCTCCATCTAACATTTAGTCTCGAAAAAAACTGATAAACTTCGCTGGCGATCGCGTCCACCTACAGCTTTATGCGTCTCTGTACCTTCTGGGTAATCATTATGAAGCATATCCTCGTAGTGTAGGGTTCATTTAAATTGATTTAGACGTCTTATTGTCATTGGAAATCCCCAATGTGGAAAAAGTACTATTTTAAATATTCATCCACGGATTTTGGATCGTCTTTCAATCATTTGGAATGAATGCTGAATGTATTCCTGGTTCTTCTAGGTGGATTTCGAAGAAACATTGTTGAAATGGTACAAAGAAGACGATATTGACTGAGATGATCTGTTTATTCCATCATGACTAAGCGAAGAGATGGAGGAAGCTACTGAAATGCCACTCTAAACAAAAAAATTATTCATTGAATATTGAGAGAAAATTTCGTCTTTATCAGATAATTGAGCAAAGTATATTATTTTTGATGTAATCAAGGAGATTTCTGAACAAAATAAGTACTTGGGGTGAATTATTTGGAGATGCTAATGGAAATTTCGAGCATTCTCCAATTAATTATCGTTTCAAAAGTCCCTCTCGTCGTTATCCAGCGAACATAATATGAACGTGAGATCGGCGAATGATGATAGAACGTGAAAGGAAGGAGATAAGCTAGTAGTTGAACGTGATAGAGGCACATATAATGTCGCAAAATAATTAAGATAGAGAAAGACGACAATCAATGTCAGATAAATTGCACGATTTGGTTGGTATATGAATCGATTTTCCTGATGATGTTGATACATTTTAAAATTGCCCCAATTCAAACCTCATACTCATTCCACTCTTTTTAGCCCTTTTGACACAGACACCTAGTAACTTTTCCCGGTTTTTTAGAAAGGACAATAAATTAAGACAAAAAACTTTCCATTTAACGCAATTTGAAAAAGCTTACACTCCAAAAAAAAGATCGCAACGTTATTAACAAAATCGGCATCAGTGCAATTTTATTATTGTTGGGATTGTCTCTGAATGAACCAATGAATTTTTATCAGATTCATGACTAACTGTTTGCTTTAGAAAAATACGTGGGTTGTCGATGTTAACCTTTCATCAGAAGTACCTGGCTCAAGTAAAGAGAACACTTTTAGCTCCATATACTTTTTCCAGCGATGTCGAATAAGTTCGATTCCCTTTTTATCATAAGAATCGTCCAGCTCCTCAAAATAGCCATTAATCAATTTCATTGTTTAAAAGTCTTTCGAGTCTAGGTACAGAAAATAATTCGAAGGGCTGAACATGGCGAAAAAGGGCATGAGGTAGTAATTCAAACTTAATTCAATAATTTTAGTCATTGCAATGACGAATTCTCTTCAAAACTTCTGAAGTCATCACCTCATTTGATCGATATTAGTCCTCGCAGGTCATACTACCTTCTTCAAACTCCAATATCCAATATTCTATTGATAATAACGAAGGATGACTCTCACCCAGAGTATAATCTCGTGCAGCTTCTGTATTAGTTGTGCCAAAGACTTTTGAATAAAAGTAACAGTGACAAATTTCTACCTTTTCTTCAAATTCACTTAAGACGTTCACTATTGATGTCGATAGTAATTATCTTCATCTCTAAGTCAGGGCAGATACATCTCGGACCATCCTCATAATTAAATTCCAGGTATTTTATCTGAATTTTCTATACTAGGAATTAATTGTTAAACAAGATTAAAAAAAATTTTCTATGGCTTGAACCATTTTGTTCATCTATTTGGATATCTAGATTTTTAGGTAAATTCGCTGGGTACATTGAATAAAATAGGGCATCAAGAACCCTACTTTACAGAACCTCTGATTTAATTGAAGATGATTCTGTATATTCCAGCAGATATTTTATTCAACTTTGCAGGCCTTGTTGAAGAACTTTGTGAACTTTTTTGATAGTTCCATGCCATTGACAGCATCCAAATTGGTAATTGCATCGACACTCGTTACCAGTAGCTTTAATGCTGTAGTAGAAGAAGTAGAACTGGTAGAAGGCTCTATATGAACTAACATCATTTGGTTATTTCTCTGCTTTTCGTATTATTGTGATTTAAGCTATCTAAAACTCAGGATGACTAATATGACTTTGCCCATCCTTGTAGCTTTGTTAATGCTCTATTTGTTTTTGTTGTAATTGGTTTTATTTTATTGTCCGTAGCCTTCTTTCCTCAGCTATTTTATTATTTTTATCCTTTTCTTTTTGGATATTTTTCTATACTTTTTGTTAATGCTTCTTCTATGTCATTTATGGTCTTAAGAATAATTTGTAGTTGTACTATATCATCTTATTCTCAAAGATATCCCATCTAGTACAACGTATGTGATCAGATGACGTATTATAACCTTAAGTTATGAAGAAGTCTGGTAATTCATTTGGATCCGAGCCTCAATATGTTGGTAAATCTGTAGATACAAATTTCAAGTTGATACAGTCCCTAGAACGATTCAAATACGGGGGTTGTTTGGAAAGTCATCGACTTAATATAGAAACAAAACATTTTTTTCCATAAACATTTTACGTAGTCTCTTTTTAAGTCTTTAAACACTTTTTCTAGTAATATTCCAACCATGTAAGCCCCTAGAAATAATAGTTACTGTATTTTTTTTCAAAATATGCGTTACGTAATAATAATTTTTTGTATGGGAGACTACACGGTTAGGAAACAGCAAAAAGTTACTGAGGGCTAGATCTGCTAGCTGCAGGCTATATCTCCAATTATAAAGCGGTGAAGAAGATGCAGCTCTCTCAAACTACGTCAAGGATGCTTCGAAAATGTTAAATTCGAATCAATTTTCTTAAGAAGCCAGTAGCCTCTTTTATATCTCTATCCTAAAATTTAACAGTCATAAATGACAATGCACAATGTCTATCTCTTCTTCCATTTGTGTCAGCTTTTTGGCCTTCCCAAAACAAATATTCACTGACAGCTTACACAGTGTCTACCTCTTCTTTCATTTGTAGTGGAATTTTGCCTTCCCAAAACAAATATTTACTGACAGCTTGCATAATGTCTATCTCTTCTTTCATTTGCAGTCGCATTTTGCTTTCTCAAAACAAATAATTGCTGACAGCTTGCACAGTGTCTCTCTCTTCTGCCATTTGCAGTGGCATTTTGCCTTTCCAAAACAAATATTCACTGACAGCTTACACAGTGTCTACCTCTTCTTTCATTTGCAGTGGAATTTTGCCTTCTCAAAACAAACTTTCACTGATATCTCCATACTTAGATTCTCTAATTATCAGGAACATCTTTCACAACGACTAACTTGTACGGAATCTGTGGATATTCCATTGAAATATTATTCGCTTATATGTATTGAAGTATATACTCATAAATAATCTGAAAACACATCACAAAATAATATATTCATTGCATTGTAGGCGGTGAGATCCACGTGTGTAGCTAATGCTGCGGTAATTTTTTTGTTTTATTTCAATATTGATGAAATTCATCTGAATTTTATACGGTTGCATCCTCCTGTGGTCTTAGGGATCCGAATTAATTAAGGACAACTCATGGAATGTAAAGATACTAATGTTAAATTTATAAAAAATGTAATAACGTACCAAGAAAATTGACAATTAGAATAATGTTGAAAATATTTTGTCCCTTATTTGGGAAGTTATAATAGATTATGGAAAATATGAATAAGTACTTACTTGAAATATGGATCAATTGAAGTAAAAAAAAGCCAAAGAAAAATCGTGGATAAATTTGGGATATGGACTGACAGTAAACTATACGAAAAATCAAAAACTAATCTATGGAAAACTAGATAAATCAAAATAGAAAAAGGAATATGGATCCGTAAATCGCAACTAGCCCTCAGAACTGACTTCTTTGTAGTACGAATCTCACTTGTTAAGCAATGTCTCCACTTTCACTTATAATGAAGCATTCATTATCCATGGGCGTACCACTCCATCAAGTAGACATACTAGACAAGTTGTACCTTCAATTTTTTTTATATTTTGTAAATGAATTCTCTAGGTACTCGTACATTTTATGATACGGCTCATGTACATTCATAAAAAATTTTAGAATATCTTTAAAATGAAGTTTGGATTTAGTAATTAGATTTTATATATGCCTCATACATGAAAGTATACGGCAACTCTTTGAGATTTCGAGCTTGTCTCTTTCGAAAAACAATCTAATGACATCTTCTACTTGACCTGACCTAGAGATGGCCGTAGTTGCTTCAAGAATAACACAAAAATCCACAAAGCAGTACTAGATGATCGTCGACTGAAAGTGAGTGACCTAGCAGATATATTAGGCATTTCAAAAAGTGCAGTACATTGCATATTGACTAAAAATTTGGACATGAGAAAGCTGTGCGCAATATGGATGCCATGGTCGGTCGCAATGGAACAAAAACAGCGTCTTGAAGATGTTTCCATCGAGTGTTTGGCAGTGTTTCAAAGAAATTTTGGCGCCGTTGGTTCATCACTTCACATCCAGGACAAAAATAATCAAATCGATGGACTGAAAAGGGAGATCCGTCTCCAAAGAAGAATAAGACAGTTCCATCTGCAGGCAAAGTCATGGCGTCTGTTTTTTGAGATGAGCTTAGGATAATGTTCATTAAATATCTTGAAAAGGGATAAACTATCAACGTCGAGTATAATGCGAATGTATCATGATATTTGAGCGAAATAATGAAGCAAAAACGGCCGTATTTGGCTAAGAAAGTGTTGTTTCATCAAGACAATGGACCAGATTACACATCCGTTATTAGAAAGGACAAAATCAATGAATTAAAGTTTGAATTGCACCAAGGTTCTTCTAGGATCATCCTCAAAGTTGATTTAATTTCTCAAGCAGGACTCAAAAATGCAAATATAGGGCACCACATTCAAAAAATCTTATATCCGATTTGTTAAACTACTTTTGAAAAATCCTGTTTAGTCTTAGAATTATTGTCACCCATTTACCCATTAGAGTCCCTATAAATATCAAGAGAATCACCCTGTACGAATCTCTCCACGAGTTATTTTTTTTTCTAGTACCATTATGGTATGCATCTGATTTTTCAATGGTGTCTAAGTATATTTTGCTGGTGGGTGTGTCCGTAGATAATGAATTATAGTTTATATATACAATACATCTTTCAAGCAACTATAAGCGACTATACAGACTTGCGCTGGTCTTAATGATGCATCCATACACTCACAAGCTTATGAATATTTCTTGGCCTTACAAGATTTAAGATGATTGGACCACCAAAAGAACCATACAAGTTACGATGTTCATTATGTCTTTCATGTTCACACGGCTTATTAATTATTATTTATATTGATTATCTTACTGGAGTCTATTTTTGATTTTTTTTAAACTTTCATTGTCAAACTGAAAATATGTGATGTGGGTTACTAGTATAAGCATTTATTTCAAAATCAACTACCCGGAAAACGTGAAATCTATTCCAAATTCCAACTTTATGATGGTTGTTACGACGGAAGTACTTACTTATAAGAAATGATTGATAATAAGTGTTGTAAACCACGTAAATCAATTTTTCATCAATAATCACGGCACTCATAAATTATGTTTATCCCCCGTATAAACAAACCATCAGTCCACGTTGATTCATCATCTCCACTGTTTACCAATGAAAACATCGAATCGTATACATAAATGCATTCATATTGGACGAAGCCGTATGTACACAATTTCTTCGAAATATTCTTACCAGACAGCCTGCGATAAGCAGTGACGTGGTTTGATGAGATTTATTTAATTCATGGATATATTTAAATAAATAGACATATGGCGTTCTTTAGACCATTGGCGAATGAAGACAATAAAATTGCACAATGTAACAGACTCTACAAAAATTCTTCTGGTCTTGGTTATTATTTTAATATCGTTAATAATTTCCATATCTCAAGAAATATCTGGAACGCTTTTAACTTGAAACGTTGAACTCCATATATGCATTGGAAATTTCAGTAGAGTTGACATATTATTTTAATAAAAAGTCCTTCTCGCCTTTTGATTTATAGTAACATGCATCTCTGAACGCGATTTATGGCGGCAAAATGTTCAAATGGTAGATTAATTCAAAAGTAAAAGATTTATGACATTTAAAAAATTCTACTGCAACGTTTTAATTGTTGAGGAGGGATTATTTTGGTACTGGAATTCGATATACGAGAACTTAAGAGTTTTGATTGTTTTTAAATCCAATGCACCCATTAGAAACCAATGACTACGTAATAATTTCATAAATTCATATAATTATCCCTGCTAATCTCACTAGGAAGGAATGTGAAGGTATCTTATCGTGATAACGATTTTTTAAGCTCACAAAGATTTCGATACATGCTGTTTTGATGATAATGATACTTATTTATGAAATTATCTCAATGTAATCGATCTTTTAAAAACTCTAGTTAATATTCGGTGCTTCTATCTAGTAATTAAACTACTGGATGTATTTGTTACCAAACTGAAAGGAACTTGCCTCGTATAAAATCAACAAATCTCTAATTTGCTCTGAATTCGGTTGCCCTACAACACCCCCCCAGCATAGTGTATTAATAAGCTACCGGACAATATATATTATTGTAGGTTATATTCAATGTCAACCTCTCGTTCATCATCTAAAGATTTGTTTTCAGTTGATACAGTTTTTCTTCAACCTTATTTGAACAAATCTTTCACTGAACTAGTTTCGTTAAACTTTTTTATTAAATTACAGTAGATCTTGTGAGGAGATTTCGGTTAGGATATACATTATTAAAGATATTACACGTTTCTTGTTGACTCCTTCTTCACCTTATCCTAATATTATTAAAATATCAACGCAAACGTAGTTATAATTCATAAATTATGGCATTTAGGTATAGAACACTTAGATAAAATATGAAGAGTATACAGGGTGGTCAATGCAATATAGCAAAGTTCATTATTGTTCTGGAAAAAGGAATGATATGACAACAATGTAAATGCCATCATAATACCGACCGTATCACAAAACTTTTGTACTTAAAAATCTATAAAAATCGTACTAACCGTTTTCGAGATAATTGAGGCGTTCCATGTATAAGTAGGTTTAAAAAAAATTTAGTTAAACTAAAGCTATTACTTGTACTGTGTTGATTGCAGCAAATTGCACCTCAAAGTTGAAAATGTTCTTAAAATCATAGTATTCGAAAAAATATGACGCCAACCGCTAAGATTTTGAATTTTTGAAAGTATTTTTAGAAAAACTTTCTCTTTATACAATAATGATTAAAAGTTTATGTCCACCCCATAATTCATTCATTAATTTGTCATGTTGTCAAGCTCGAAACGTTTATATTTTTTGAGTTAGCTAGACAAGTTAAACCCTGCAGGTACCGGTTGATTGGATCATCATTCTTCAACTAGGAATCATTACTGTTTATGATTGTAGTGTACTCCCAATTAGCCCTGTGAGAAGCAGGAATCTGCTGTGGTTCATGTGTTTTTGAACAAAGGTATGGCTGGACGATTTTTTTTCATTTTCGCCAATTTGGATTTGTAAGTTTAATCCAAGGAACTATTGTCTGAACCGTACTAAAATGTGAAAATATATAACTTACTTTAACCATAAAAACGTTTTGGTATCCCACGTAAAACCAAAACCGCTGAAGATAAACGTATTCTAGTGACCAGAAAATGTGATCATCGACCCATGGACCCAGATCTACAATGAAAATATTTATTGCTTACAGTACATTCTTTCTTTCCATTTCTTCCAAATACTTTTTGTACAGCTTCGAAGAATGCTTAGGATCGTTGACATGCTGAAAGATAAATTTACTCCATTTCAAGCGCTGACTAGAACGCATTTCATTTTATAGACTTTGGTCTTCAAAATCCCTTCAATTTTAACCAGATCTCTGGTTGCTGTAAATTCAAAACATCCCCAAATCAATATCAAACCTGTAATGTGATTCACAAATACCTCACTTGACTAATCACTCCATAAAACTCTCAACTAAAATTAAATTTTTTTGATCTTAAGTCCAATGCAACAATTATTGAATGAGGTTTCTTCACTGAAACTCTTCAAAAAAGGTAAGCTTTGCACTGTAGAAATGCTATGAAGACTTGCGATCAATGTATAAGTTTTAACAGATAGTTTCTTGGTTTTATCGATGTTGAAACTCAAGTCTGAATTTGCGAGAACGTAACTTCAAAAAGGATTGTTTCGGTACAAAAACATCTTAACTAGGACTAAACTATGATTATAAACACCAAAGAAATAATTCAGAGTTTGAATAAATCAGTACTGTCAAGTTAAAACTCGTTATTAGGAATATTTTTATATGAAAATTATGAAGTAAAAACCGATGCTGGTATGAAGTGATGATAATGGGAATGTGGTAATAAGTATTTGCCAAACTTAGAAGATTTTCTATCGAAAGAATATGTGTTTTAATACCTTGCATCATTTAATTTTTCTATAAAACGCCAATGAAAATTTTTCCGCACTATAAAGCTCGAAACCTCAATTAAGGTAAGTGCTTCCTGAAAAAAATAAATAGGATAAAGAGGTGACCGTTGTCGTCTATATCGCGTGTGACAATTGCGTTTCCAGTTCCGTTTTAAAATGAGACAGAAATAGAATAAAAAAGAGGATAGTGCGAGTTGTTTAGTGTCTGCCTCGGAACAAGGATATGCGTGTCTATTATATAAAGCCCGTGCGTGTTCTTTTCAAACTAAATAGTTTTCAACTCACGTGCGGCTCCGACAAGACGCATGTTTGGGATTTTTTGAAAGCAAAATTATTATTTTCTTGAGCTAGTCACGGTTTATTTGCATTCTATTCTATTACCGAAAGCAGATTTTATTGAATATTTTCCGGAAATATGATAAGATGAATTGATCCAATAAATCACGAAAATGTTTCATGCAACGAAATTTAACTCGATCAAGGTCAGTTCCAGTTTTTCTTCGGCTGAAAAGATCTGATTCTGAATCATAGATTCTCAATTAGAGGGCTCTTCTTAAATGGTCAAGCAAAAATTATAATTTTTTGTTATATGCAATGAAAAACTTTTTCGTGTCTACTTGTCATTGGTTAGACAACTACTTTTGTATGTTAGTTTTCTTAAAATATCTAATTATCTGGAAATAAGACAAGATAAATGGCGTAAAAGTAGTCAGAAGTCATTGGCTATTGTGCTATAAAACATCCAAATCCTGGAAGCTATTTCACAGTTCCTTTAGAGTAAAGTAGAACGGTTAATTCTGAATGATATACTTTGTTTGCCAGAAGAAAACGAATCCTTTTATCCCACGACAATGCAATGTTTCAAACAAAAACGTTTTTAAAGAATCAAAACATCGATTCGATAAGTCATCCGCCGTACAGTCCTTGCTTGGCTCCCTTTGATTTTTCTTTATCACAGCAGATCAAAAATAGGTAAATTGCGAGGTCAACGTTTGTCTACACCTGAAGAAGCGATTGACGCTTTCAAATCACATGTAATTTGGAAAGATTTCTGAACTTGACATGGGTTAGTGCGGGTTATGATGATTCTTCATATCATTTATATTAAGTAGCCCCATCAATACTAAAATGAACTTTTTTGCTGTTTTGTTAAATTGGTACAGTAGCCTTTGCAGATCGTCCTCGTTCTCCGCCAACAGTACCGCATCGTCTGCATAGCACAGAATTTTGACTTCTTTATTTCCCATTTTGTATCCTCTTAGTTTGCGTACTTGTTTTATGATTTCATCCATCACTATGTTAAATAGGAGCGGACTGAGAGAGTCCCCTTGCCTAATGCCCCTATTTGCAGGTATCTGTTCATTTAGGTCATCATTTATTTTTGCTTGGATCGTATTTTTTGAGTATATATTTTCGATTATTTTAATGACATTATATGGTATCTGTCTATCATAGAGAAGGTGTATTATGTCTTTTAATTGTATTCGATCGAAGGCCGATCGAATGAAACACATGAAGGCCGGTCGATTATATTCGATCGATTTTTCCGTTATTTGTCACAAATTTGTGACAAATATTGCGTCCGTGCAGGATCTTCCCGATCTGAAACCCTGTTGTTCATCTGCAATCTAACTTTAGGGGTAGGAAACAGGCCGGATCTAGTGAATCGTTTGTCAACTAATTTGAATTGCTATACGTAGATTTTGACAATAGTGATCACCAAAGTATAAGAGAGTGTGTTTTTCTGATGGACCGTCTTCGACTCTTTTGTTTTCCGTTGGTGGACATCCTGGTTCCTTGAAAACGGTTACCGCAGATAATAAAATCCCGTGCGTCATATCCTGCACGCTATTTTGCGTATTAGAAAACTGTCGGTACTTAGGATCACAAGCTCGAACGTGGGGCTATTCAAACCAGTTTTTGTTGCTGTTTACGAATAATCCGAAGAATCTTTTGTGTAGTTTCATGACAAACCATAGATCATGGATCTCTTGGTACATACCAAAGGATCAGTCGCAACAGTGGACTTCAATCAGTGAAAGACTATCCTGTCCTGGCCTTTATTTTCTGGGATTCACCAAGTGTGATATACATAGATTATATATATATAAGGGCAAAAAGCCAAGAGGTTGTACTATGATGATACTTTTCTTTATAAGTTTGCACCGGCTCAAACTTTCACCTTCGCTACTGAGAAATTGATTGAACCGCTGCCTCATTTACTGTATTTTCTAGATTTAGCCCCGTGTGACTTTTTTCAGTTTGGAGAAAGTCATTCGGCTGCAGAAATTTGAGTCAAATGTAGAGTTCAACGCAGTCGCAAAAGTTCAATTTGCAGACTTCGAGCAGTTGAAGTGAGTCAACTGAACCTCAAACCACTATAGATCGTAATTTCTCTCATATTATCAAATTGTTTACAAATGGGTACAAATAAGATAATTCTCATGTTTTTCCTCCAGATTTTTATGTGATGGAAGTTGTAGTCATTTTATGAATAAATTACTTGGAAAATCTTGAAATGGATCGGACCATTTTCTAATTTATTGTTAAAATAAACTTCTATGAACATTTACATGGAAATACGACAGTATACGTTGAAGTTTATTTGTACAAAGCGACTGAAAGCTCAATTTATAGCATTCAAACTATTTTGCGCTTCCGAACTCGCATTTTATAGCCAAATAAATTTAAATATCAGTAACCATATTAATAATTTACTATTTTAAATTTCAATAGCAATTCTTACTGATAACATATGACCCCGTAGTGGTAGACACAATTAAAAATATTTTTTCGATTACAGAACAAAAATTCATCACACCCCAGCTCGTAGGGCAAGATGCAGTTCCCAATATTTTGAGAAAATTTTACATGATATCTGTTTTTATCTTTGAATTCTACTTCTCTCATTCAAATATTAATTAGCTGGACTGGTGTTTACGGAAGGTGCTGAAGATTGAAAGCTCCCAACAGGTGAAGCAATTTGAAGTGGTAAGAGGATGTGGTGGAGTCAAAAACAGAAGCTGTTTAGGATGAATCAGCTTCAACCACTCACTTCTCCTTTGAATATAAGGGTGCATAGCCGAGATCGCTAAGGGTTCCATGGTAGACCAGCCAAATTCCAGTTTTCTATTGATTACTTTCCACATAGTTGCTTGGCTTAGCATGGACTCGATCTCATCCAACAGGACACTTTCTGGTCGTAAAAAATAACTGAAAGTTTTGTGAAATTCACGTGGAGTAGCTTCAAGTGATGTATCCAGAAGGAAACATAATAAAAACGCCCCTCTTGCACTTGCGTAGCACTTATGACGTCAGAAGGTCATCTAACCCATTCTATCACTTAAAATGCTTCAATAAATAACCAATTTGTTAATTAGAAAATAATTTTGCAACCTCTTAAATAAGGATTACTCATCATCTAATTAAATAGTGAATGATTTTTGTAATTATTCAATACAAAATGATCCTCGTACTCCTTTTATAGTAATTGACGAGTCGTTTTAGTTATCCAGCCGTTCTGAGACCATTTTGAGCAGACCTCTGCGTCTCAGAAATTTTTTTGGCCCACATCGCACTACTCCTTTTAGATACCCAAGTTTTGTGCTGAAATTGGCATGGCATTCGCAAAATTGTCCTTATGGCTTCCTAGAAGAATCTGACGTTGTCCATCTTGTGACTTCTATCATTTTGAGGAGCTATTCCTTGACTTGGTGTTAGCAACGTCTTGATCTATACTTATGTTTTTCGCTTCTCTATCATTCTTGTCTTCTATTCAGTCTTCTTTTTATGAGCTAGTGATAATGAAAAATTTCTTGTTATATATCTGCCGTTCTTGTCGTCATAGAGGATAATTGTTTATTGGATGTTTAGATTTAATTGTCTTAGATATGATGGAGAAAAGAATTGATGTGTATAACATTGGAAATATGTTGGATTCGTGTGATAAAACAGTAAATTAAATTTATAAAGAGTTTAATTATTGTTTTGCCCTAAGTTTCAGTTAACGCCTTTTTTATTAAATCAACATACTTCATTGTCTGTTGCGTGTACGTAGCGTGACATTTACGTATAACTATTAATTATGTCTGAATTGCTACCGTAAAAATTTTTATTTAATGAAACTTTAAACTGCTACGACCATATCTCAATTTTTAGGGCAGGCGTTTCGAATATATTTTATCGCTTTATTTTTTTAGTGAGTTCAGACGTTTTATGGGAACGGACTGGTGATAAGAATTGACAAGGCTATTTATTTTATAGCGTTGAATTTTAATTTCCAACCGCAGTTTTATCAATACTGATAAATACCTATAAATTTGGTAACGTGTTTTGTTTCTGAAATATTTACACATCGTTATAACTTTAGTCCAAGAAAATTAGGGACTTTTTTATAAATTCAGCGGATAAAGAAGTCAAGTCAAGACAGTTGTAGATATGAAAATCTCAATTTTACAGGAAATTTTATATAAACTTTTTATAATAAGAATCGTCACGCTACTGAAAATAACTGAAAACATCACCTCTTCATTGGTAGGGAATCTTTTAGCACAGAGCAAGTCTGAAAAGAGAAAATAATCTGAGGGGGCTAAATCTGGTGAATAGGGAGCATAAAGTAATCACTATAAGATGTTGTTAAATTAGCTAATTACATAATAATTTGAGACAGAAGGTCCCTTAAGTAGGAACTAAGTGAATCAACCGACTTGGTATTACATAGATATCACAACTTTTTATGGTAAAAAACTGAGCTGCTGAGATTTTCATGTTTTCTCAATATTACCTGAGAGTGCAAATTATTTAATGATAATTTATGGAAAGTACAGATGAAAACAAAGCGAATCAAGTATGATTTTCTAGAAGCAAGATTTTCTACCATTGAAGCTGCTGAACTTCCATAAAAAATCATTTTTTCTCTATTTGTAAAGGGGTACAAATAGAAAATTTAACATTATTAGACAGTACAAATTCATATTAAACTATTTACTCTTCGATTTAACGAAAAGCTTCTATTTTCTACCACATTTTGAATATTAATAAGGTCACTATAAGATAATGTTAGGTTAGGTGATTATGTAATAATTTGGGTCAAAAGGTCTCTTAAGTAGGGACTGACTAAATCAATCGAGTTGGTATTACATGGATCTGAACATTACCTAAGAGTGCAAAGTATTTAATGATAATTTATGAAAAGTACAGATGAAAACAAAGTGAATCAAGTATGATTATCTAGAATCGGGATTTTCTAATATTGGAGCTATTCAAATTAAACTATTTACCCTTTGATCAATTTAAATCAAAAGCTTCCATTTTCTGCCAGATTTTAAATATTAATGTGGTCACAATAAGATAAGGTAAGGTTAGGTAATTACGTAATAATTTAAGTCAGCCTTTCCTCTACACTGAACTTCAGTAAAATAAATGTCTCAATAAAAATTCATTCTTCTTTTATTTTTGATAGTATTTTGTGTAAGTTGGATGGTGATATCGCAATTTTAACGCAATAATCGTGAAAGCTATTGATAACGATACCCACTTCTCGCTTCAATATCGAGACTACAGAAATGGCTACTTGGTAATTACGGAATCAAGAAAAAGAAATGCAACAAGAAATAAAAACAAACGGACTATGCCGGATAACGGCAGGAATTAAAGTTGTAACAAGAAAAAATTTATACTACGCCATCTGGTTTTATTTTATTGGAGTACTTTAGATTTTTGGGAGAACGTTTTTATGTCGAATGTGTAAGTAGAAATTGCCTTTGGTAATTATCATTAAATGAAATGGGAAAATAGAAAATTTTTCATGGAATCAATGTTTTGAAATGAAATTGAGACTTAACAGCAGTGTTAACTTTGGAGTAGTCGCGCCAGGTCTATCTGACCCAGACCGTTTAGTTTGTACTGTGGTCGCAACGTCTCTACCTTCCTAACTTGAGACTGACAGCCGACCGAACCATAAAATTTTATTTTATTACGTGTTTTGACGTAAGATTTTGTAAGTCAAAAATGGCAATAAAAATATATTTGATTTGATAAGTCTTTCTTATCACTACCAGTATCATCTACAAGTGAAACACGTGTGACAAAAAAATTGATTTTTTTCTCGGCTAATTCTTACAAACAAGCCCAAGTGTCTTTGGGAAGACGTTCAGCCAGCCAAGGAGTCCCCCAATGATGAGGAGTATACAGATAAAGAAGATATTGTTGAGTAAGAAGAAGATACTAACAGTGAACAGGAAGATCGGAGAGGACATGTGGATCCTTATTTTCAAGATGAAGATCACATCACTACGTGGAATAAGCATCCATTTTTGCACCGAGTGCGATTTGCTTGCAGAAAAACATTATAATCCATTCATCTGGATTAAAATGGGCGGCAAAAAATACCGAAACACCCATGAACTACTGGATGTTATATTTACTAGAACAAATTTGTACAGCAGTTAGTGAACACAGAGCACCATCAAAAAACTTGCCACGTGAAATAAGGAAGCATTGAAAACATACTTTCAATATTAGTGAAGAAAAATAAGCCATGTCAAGAATATATTGGTAAGATAACACAACTAAATTGTAGGGTGAAAAATGAATAGGAAAACGATGATTTTCAAACTGCAATATGTTTTTTGATTCACCAATATACTTAATATAATAATATAATTAAGTGCGTCCATACTTGGTAAAAAACAGGGCGCGACTATTGCAGGTTCAAAAGTGATTGTTCACGTTGAAGCGTGTTGAAAATATTTTTTTCGAGCTCATAAAAAGCTTAGGAATGTTGGAGGTGTGGATGCATCGCCCTATTACGAAGATACTTTCGTTTGATAGAGCTAGAAACGTCGAAGTTCTTGAGAAAGAGGCATGCAGAAAAAGAAAATAAGAAATCACGATTGTGCATGAAATTTTCCAAAAAAAAAGTTTTTTGGTTTTTTTGTTATATCTTGAAAGTGTATGATAGCTGTCATAAATCATTATTTATTAAAAAATAATGATTAATACTTGAGATATTGCTAATTTATTCGACTAGCAACGAGAAAATGTAGCCAAAATGCTCTTTCTGGCCTCTTTATCTCGAAAACTATCAAATAATCGACAAAAATGATGGAAACTATTCTTGTAGATAATAGAATTATCTAAATTTCTACTCAAGTGAAAATTTTCTATAAAGTCGTATTTTTTATTGATATTGAGGATGATGTATTTTCGCAAATTTTGGTATTTTCAAAAATTGAAAACACTTAACGGAATTTGTTCAAGGTTGTATTCTACATTTACTGGAATGTTTTGAATTATTTGAAAAAATTGTCATGTTTTTCATAATTTAACACAAATCGGAAACATTAGTAAGTTGTGTTACTTTATGAACCCACTGTATACAATTATTATCAACTTTTCAAAAAATATTGTTACTGAAAATTTAATGTATTCATTAAACGACGACAATGATTTTTTAATACATCATATAATATCAATGTAATCGATCGACATTTTCAATGTCATGATAGAAATTTTTTCAAGCGAAAGTTTTGAATTTAATATCACTTATCCAGAGTTTTGCGGGAAGTGTAATTTCAAAGTTTGTAAACAATTCTCAACTTCCACTGAGATAGAAACTTCATAAAAACTAAATGTGAAAAAACAATAAAGATAATGAAATTCTAAAAGTGTCTTACCGCCCATTAACATCATTAAACGGATTAGTAAAAGATATAAAATTTTTTTAAAAGCTTTAAATACTTATACATGTCCAACATTTTTACTAAACCTCAATCAATCTTTTGATTTGAAATGCTGTATACTTTTTTCTGCTTTTGAAGATATCTTTTTCAACTAAAAAAGTTAAATTATTTAGACGTTGGATCAGCAGCTACATTATTTTGACGTTCTTCATTCTTCATTATAAAATTATTTCCTACCATTTCCATTTTCATATGGTGTGGATTCCTCACTTTTTTAATACTTTTTCTGCAATTCGAAACTCTAAGTTTACTAGGAGGATAAGAAAAGAAAACGGAAAGTCAATAAGTCAAAAGTCAATTACATTATGTCCAAAATTAAAATTCCACATTTTCAATTTTCTAGGTGTGGCTAAAATCATTGCCATCATGTCTCTACTTGGTAGGCGAGCTTAGAAGAGATGGATAGAGACACTTGGCATGCGAAAAACGAAGGTACAAGAAACTTGACCTTGTGCATCTCACACCAAACATCTGCTCCAACAAAACAGACTGGATTTCTAAGCGGACACTGCCATGTAAGACGCCATCTCCATACCAAGATCATTATGGACGAATCGGAGTGCCGCTGGTTCATGGATGAGGACAAAACCGCAGACCACGTCATCTGCGAGTGCCCTGCACTCATAAGAGCGCGGTTTAAACAATTAGGAAGGCTCACAGCTTACCTAATGACATCAAAACGCCAAGTAGGGCACAATGGGCCTATCTGAAAGCCTATGTGCTTAGCGGCCCTTATTATCAATTATGTATCTAGAAAAAACTTATGCCATCAAAAACAAAAGTTGTGAGATCCATGTAATACCAAGTCGATTGAATTAGTCAGTCCCTAATTAAATCCTAAGACCTCCCATAATCTAGAAAATCAAAGCCACACTGTCTAATTTGTTTGTTTTCTTGTGTGTTTTTGGATTTCTTGGATATGTAACCATCGTTCTAATATTAAAACCATGTAATCGTCGTTTTTAACATTCAGTTTTGATTCTTTGCATGTTATTGCCTTTTCTATGCACAAACTGAAATTTTCCGTATGCATTCTTCGTTAGTTCCTATAGACTCAACACCAGCACGAATACTTTAGATCAGATCGAACTAGAAGCATTCTCCCGTCACCTAGGAAACACTTAATCCACACAAAAACACGTGAACTTACTTTGAATCATATTCACAGTAAAACCAATAAAGAAACAGTCCCTGTAGAAACGAAGACTACGGCTATATTGGTTTTTGTCTACATCGCATTCGTAAACAATAGGCTTCAGGTTATACAGCTGATAGTTGACTTTCAGTGCACGTGTAATTTTTCTCGTCTCGTTACTTAATAGCTACATCTGGTATATGTTCAGGTTTCTTTAAAATTTTGGCATATACTTTTCAATAAGAAACTGTTTTGGAGAAAGCGATGATTTATTAGTTTTTGAGTTTCTATTAGAGCCATGTGTATATATTTTAATAAATATTTTGATTTTTTTATAAATAAATACTTATATTTCAATGAATTTATTGAATTTTAGAAAAAAATTCAGGTCCCACCGAGATTTGAACTCGGATCGCTGGATTCAGAGTCCAGAGTGCTAACCATTACACCATGGGACCTTCCGATAATACTTACTTTCCACACTCTAGTTTATTCCCCGTGGCATCATCAACAATATTGTCAATCAAGTTCATTTTTCATTTTGAATAATGATAGTTTTTAGCATGTTGAATGAATTTATAAAAGAATCAATCAATCATTACCGGTAATATTTATTCTAATATTTATACGGGCCTTTCATACAAACAGAGTTTATTTAATACAATTATCAAATCCGGATGTACATTGATGTATGGACGTCTAAAAAAATTGTTCTTAGAATCGTTAAACATTTCTAGTTACTGAATCAAAATTTTAATATACACTCCTCGCAAAAAATTATCGCATCACTATAATTTCTGAGCATAGCTTTGAGGTTAAGGTTTCCAATACCGAGATTTCGAAATCATATCAAAATTTTAATTTTTTATAGTTATAGTTAGTTAGTTTTATAGTTATAGTAAATTGTATTGGCATTCTATATGTACCTCGAGGTTTCAACTTCCGCCCCTGTGCGTTAAGACGCGCCTTGTTCTCACAGCGTGGTAGTGCCAGTACTTAGTGACCTTGTATAGCACATAGTTTACGCAAAAATGAAGGCTATTCACGGTACTCATCATCTTCAATAATATAAAATTTGTCTAGGTTGTTTCTCTGGGGATGAGACTAATAAGACGGTCACCCACGTGCAGGATGTTCCGTGGAGATGACTGTATGAGCATTTATATATGAGAAAATACATGGAAAGGTGAGTGAGCCCGTGCCAAAAAAAGCGTTGAAAAAGTGCTGAAAGGTCTGCAGGTGATGATGACAATTCCAAAAAATAATTGATTAACCGGCGCCTAAAAACAAACCGACATTTCCAGGACAAATGTTCCAAAGATTCTGTATGAATATTTGTATATGACAAAAATTTGTGCGAAGTGGGCACAGGTCAAAATCAGCACACAAAAGAGATGGAGTGGTATTAGAAAGGAGAGTTCGCGCCAAAAAAAGGTCACGAAAAAATGCTGGATACAATATTATGGAACTGCGAGGATACCTTTGGTTCACTTTGAGGAATCAAACACAACCATGACGGCTACATATTTCTCTGACTGTTTTTCCAAAAAATTATCGAAAAAAAGTAGAAATCACCCTAGATTTAGGCTCATCATGACATCATGACAATACTCAAGTCCACACAGCTTCGTTTTCCAAGGATGTGCTGAATAAATATCTATGGATTACGAAAACCAATCATTCGGTGGTAATTTGATTTTTTTTGCGTTGTTGTCTATTTTAATTTTGGCATTCATATCTAAAAGGAGGTCCAATATTCATAACCAACTTTTTCGCTTTTTATTCACTGTTTTGACTACTTTCAACACCAGAAAATATATCATATTCTCAAATCCTGTTTTTCCATCTACCAGATAAAGCATATTGTTTGAGTTATCCTCTGGAATGTATACGTTGATGTTTTGTTATTGATTATAGTTAAATAACCCTATTGATTAATGATAAACGATAATAAACGACATAACACAAAATACCCCATTGCAGATAATTTGTAATTATGCTTATTTCGGTTGGTTGATAATGGCTAGCACGGTCCATTAACAACTATTTAATGGTTCGCTTATGGATCATTATTAATAGAAATTCTATTTATGATTACGTCCCTGTGCACTAACGGCCGTTAGTTTAGTTTTCCCATAAATCCATATTAGAATAAAATCAAAATTATAGTATGTCATAATTCTAAATATCTTGAAAATATTTTCAAAATTACTCCCTGTAAAATTTTAGGTTATGTTAGTTGATTTTGGTGATACCACACTAAAGTACTTCACATGATTGAGTCTAGATCATTTAAATTCCTTCTTTAAAAGATTAGGACCTCACAAAAACCATATTTTCCCAATAATTATCCTTATTTGCATCATAGTTTCGTTTTAATTCTGTACAATACTCCAGTGAGGTTAGGTTAATCCAAAAGTAGTTCCCATCTTTTTACACAAAATTTGATCCTAATTTGATGAAAATCTCTCTCCTATAAACGGAGTTAGGAAACAAAAAAAGTCGTTGGGAGTGAGATCTGTTGTATGAGATGAATGCTCATCCTCTTCGAAGAGCCATCTCAAATCCCAAATGCCATATCAAAAGATCTAAATAGAAGCTTGTCTAATTTCGTATACAACGGTTGCTACCAAAATTTTCAGATATGGCAACACAGATGTCAAATCTAAACGTACTTAGAACGTGCTGTCAAATGGAATTACATGGAAAACATTTTCTTACGATGATATTTTATTGATTTCGACGTGGATTCAACCAAATGCAGTGTGAGCATCAAGATCTCATCAGTTTCCAAAAGTCCAGTCCAGTCCAGTCTCTAGTTACACAAATGTTTCAGTTTATTTATTGAACATTCAAAATAAATTATTTTAATTTTAAATTGCTTTCCAAATCGTTAGAACTGATAACTTTGAATCGAACTCAGTCATGTGCACATGCTGTTCGTTCGCGATTGCCAATTAGAGTTTATACATATTGGGTTCGTCCATTGAGAATAAATTGATCTATAACTTGTCTATGATAAATAATAACAAAGTTTACTCAAAATATGAACTACAACTCGACGAGAGAAACTCTGAATTTAGAATATACGTGGGAAAATATTTTTCGATGATTCTTTAGGAACAATTTGATTTGTAACATTATCTTCCTTAACTAATTTGGATCACGTTCATTGTTCTTGAGGTCGCTTCATATGATAAGATACTTTCTATCATGACAAACCGATCAGATGACAGATTATTTCAATTGTCTATGGTTTCTTGAACTCTAAAAATTATTTAATTGTCTTCAAACAGCTGTCTACTATAAATTTTCATAAATAGCGTTTGAATCAATTCCATTCCGATTGAAGTATTTCCGAAACATATGATTTAAATGCATTAACAACTTCTTCAGGTGTATAAAAATGTTGACCTCGCAATTTATTTTTGATATACGGAAATAGAAAGAAATCATTGAGTGCTAAACAAGGACTGTAAGGTAACTGCGAAAGAAAAAGCGATCATTTGCTTCGAAGTGCTTCGTGCGTCGAACAACTTTTGTTAAATTTGGATAATAGACGTCTTTTGAAGCACCGTGAATGAAGAAGAAGAAGAAATCTCAGCGACGCAGAATTGTTTCATGTTGCGAGGGAAAGAGACTCAGTTAAAAACGTGGTCGCCAGCCTTCTATGAGAAGACGGCGTAAGAAGAAGAAGGTCTGCAAACTCTTCACGTCTATCAAAATCGTAATCTGATCACTCTTAAACCAACGTTTTATGGGTGGAATTGATTATCAAGTAAAATTTCCATTACGTATGTTCGGAAAAGACGTGCCTTAGTAGCTCCTTCATAGGCTTTAACTTCTCCAATGAAAGGAGTCCCGATACATCGTCTGCAGGTGAACTTTCTGCTCATAAGCCTGTCGAGTAGGTCACCCAAATATTGCTCTAGGCTCGATTATGTTGAAGAGCTCGTAAACGCATTTACCGTAATAAAAAAATTAGGTCAGAGACTTTTCTTCTTTAAGCTGTCCAAGTTTCTGGTCAAATCTAGATCGGTTATGACTCGAATTTCTCTCTTCTGTATTAACTCGAGCATCTTCAGGGTATGCTTGAGAGTCAAGCTCCAAATGTGCGAGCAACATTCCACTTTGAGCCTTGTAGTGGACTAGAAGATATTGTAGAGTGTGTAGCTTTCTGGTCTTCAGGTTATCTAACTGAATCCGGGTTATATTGTTCTGAAAATCTAAGAGAATCCACTGCTTCTGCTGCTCGATATGGCATTATAAGCGTTGCTTTCAATCTTGTCCCGTTAGACACGATCCAGACCATCCCCGTGGGAACGCGTATCCTTACTAAGACTCGTGTTGAGAGTCTCTGGCTGATGCATAATATCAGAAATTTTTGATAGTCCCGCATGTTGAGAAAGATAAAATATATTATAAGTTAGAGAAATAGGGACTTTTTTTGAGCTTCTAGAATGTAAGTTCAGGATCAATACCTAAATATTTAGCAAATGTGATTGTTTCTTTTGTATCCCAAATATTTGTTAATATTAAATTTTGAACGTATTTTGCGGTATTTAATTGAAGATTTTGAAGCATTCTACCTAATATATCTAATTTTGATAATGAAATATACCAAATTGAACAAAAATATTGAGGTTTCTAGTCTCCCAATTTGTGATTTGGAACCCATGCTAGTTTTCTTGTTTATGTAAGGGAAGATCTTCAATGCACTACAAAATTCGGCTCATTTTTTCTACTAAACCATTTTCTATTTATTGTGAAAGAATCAGGCATCTGTGAATATAAGATTTGTTCCAATATTCTTTCTACACAAAATATTCCACCACATATATTAAATTGAATTGAGGGATGAGGCTCCTCAACCAGGCATATTTTTTTCTGAAAACATCCCTCGTTAAATCTTGTACGACTTGGAAATCTATTTCGCTTATTTTTCAATAATTCTAGGTCGTACATTTTCTCTAAAAGTACCAGAAAGCTCGACCAAAACATTATATCGATCCGAACGCGATTTTAACGTAAAAAAATTAAGGGAAGTAGATGTTGATACGCTTTTCAGAATCTACAGCTTCCCCCCACTTATCCCCTTCTTGAAATCGCACAAGATAGAAAACAGAATCAAAACTAGAAAATTAATTGGTGTAAAACATCCTAAGATCGGTCCTGACTTTTTCATAAATTCAGTTCTTATACAATGTAAGTTTACAGAATCAATTTTAATAACTGAATGTATACTGTACACATATTAAAATAAGTATACGTTTTGCGAATGTAAATTCAAAGTAATTCAGTCTCCCCATGTTTCTCTTTATCTCACTTAAATTTGTTTTAATGAATCTTAAATTGGATTTAATGTTTCTTGTAATATAAATTCTTATGTCACACTGAGATTTTAATGGATGTTGATTATAAGGTAATTTTTGTTTTCGGTAATAATTATTTGGTTATCTCGCTGATAAATTTGTGTAAAGCAGCATGGGAACTGAGAATAGCATACAAACAACTAATAACCATTGTGAATTCGATTTCGTAATGTAGAGACTGCGCCGTTTGGATATTTGTACGTCTACATTAGAGTTGTGTTAGAAACAGCTGGCCAAACTTCAAGATATTGTCTCTTGTACCTCATGTACCCATTAACTATCTACTTCCAGGATAACGATTATCCAACTTTTTTAGTCCTTTTTTAGCTACCAACCAGTAATTGTTATAATCTTCGTTTATTGTTTCACTTTTTGAGGATAGTCGATGCACATAATCCCATGATAATCACATAAAACTGTCGCTATCAATTTTCCATTTAATGAAACCATCTTCGTTTCTAACAGGATTATATTGGATCCAATTACAACTATTTTCACTTGAACTGCGTCTTTGATACCCAGGAAAAGTTTATTGGAATGACTTTTGGTCCAAAATTAGGTACTCAAGCAATAATGCCATGAGCATGCATTGATTATATGGTAAATAGTTTCTTTTGATTTGCCGATAGCTTCTTCCATATCTCCTCTAGACGAAGAAATCAAGATCAGACATGAAATGACTCGAAAGGAATTTGTCAAGTACTCCTCGATGTTTGCAAATAGAAATCTAAGCCTTTAAAGCTCATATGATCAAAAAACTTTAGGCATTTGAGATGTAGCTCTATCGACGCATCTTGACACGTAAAATTTTCATTGAGTACATTGGGGAAAGACGTGCCTTGGTAGCTCCTCCACAGGCTTGGACGAATTTGAGCCTTGTAGAGGACTAAAAGATGTTGCGGAGTGTGTAGCTTTTTGGTCCTCGCATTCAGCTATTAGGTTTACGAAATATCAAGTTCCCTGGATTTTTGTCTAGTACTCAAGTGTGGATCGTCTTCTAATGATTTGTTTCCAGTTGATGCAGTTTTTCTGCGTTTTGTTTTGGATAAATCTTTCACTGAACCAGCTTAGTACAGCTTTTCACTAATTTTCTGAGAGTAGATCTTGTAAGGGGATTTCGGTTATGATATAGATTATTATATTATTAGATAAGATATTACAGGTATCTTGTTTCTTTTCTATTCGTTTTCGTTTCTTTTTTTGTTTCACATGGTATGAAAATCAATGTCGCAAAACACCTTATCCAGCAGTACTGGGTTACATTCTATAACTCACAAATTTGGGGTGCAATTAGGAAAAAGCCGCACTTGTATATCGAGAAAAAAAAACTAAAAGTACAGCAGTTTATATTTTTTCTTGACGCAAAAACTTGACAGAATTTCAGAAACTAATTTCTTAAATAGAACTTGGAAACTTTCTCCACATACATAAAATTCGGAAGTAGCGATGCCTGTTACTGTCGACTTTTAAATTTTTAAAAGAAGACAAAAAAAGGGACTTAACGTATACGTGTCGAGAATAAATGTAAAAGATCACGTCTCCATTTAACGATGGGATTACCTATGAACCCATTTTTGGGATCTCTCGCATCTTTTACTTACTTCACAAATTGTGTTTCCTTGTTGCGTCTCGAGTTTTTCCGATTCAATCACTATTTTCGACTTTTCTCATTTGTAGGTTATAACTGAACGACTAGAGACTCATTCCTATCTAACAAAGGTAATAAAGCTTAAGTTTTGGTATCAAAGTTTTATACCTTTAGAAAAACGATTGAAATAATACGAGGATGGATTTTAACAAAGCTTTTACCTTGATTTTTGAATTGTTACTTCTAATGTCTGATGTCATTAGGATAAATCTGCGTTTAAATGATTTATTTGACTTAATTGGGCGCGAATCGCTTGGGGAGACAGGGAGTTACTTGCTCAAAGCCTCGTTACGATCTGACCATCTGATTTCAAGTCTTCATGGGGAGCAGTAATCGTTGAGATTTGGATATTTAATGTGTTGAGTAACTGCACTTATTAGTTTTGAGTTAGGTCAGTATTTCTGAGGAATCATATAGTGACAACTTGTAGTTTATTTTTTCGTCTCTCGATTAGAGATCAAGCTACACCTTTATATATGAGAATGGCAGCAGAAGTATCTGGACCGATAAAAACAACAGAAAAGTTTTAGAAAAAAATGTATTTTTTATCTATTAACGTAATCTCCTCTCAGTTCCATATAATTTTCCATGTTATGAGACGGTTTTATTTTTGTGGAACATTGGCCAACACTCGATGGAAACATCTTCAAGATGATTTGTCCCATTGTGAGCAAACACGGCGTCGATCAAGAACGTTTGAAAACATTGAGCTCTAATACCACTAAATGGAAATTTAGTCGTTGTTGAATGAATATCGACAACTAATAATTTAGAAAGTTACTTATTGAAATATGATTTTTCTCTTAGAAAAACGATTAAAGAAGCTTAGAGTTCTATACATCGCGTTTACAGGACATTCATGACTGTTCTTTCGATATAATTTCAATAAACTGAATATTGAAACTAACATGTCATGGAACAAGAACGAGCGTAAAGTTTTATGCATGATGAACAACTTGCTGTGATGTTAACCGCATGAAACATTCGAATGATGCAACTGAATTTTCTAAGGCGGAAAGCTGAAACTTCCGTCGATCAAAACCAGGTAACTTCCAAGAACTTTATCGAAAAAAAAAAAACTTGACAGACATTCGGGAGAAGAAACACAGGAAAGTGCTCACGATTTTACTTGCATATTCACGTTTGCGAATCTTTCGTCTTTATTATACGAGCCAGAAAAAAGTTAGAAGCGTTGTTGTGTAACTACCACGAAACAGGATGTTTTGACAAAATAATGAAACTATCACTTCTTTGATAAACACGAATCCATGAAATGGAAACAAAAGAAATGTCTTGAAGATAGTTTATTGTCTATTCTCTTCTAAATTAACGTTAATATTTCCGGTTAGTCTTATTGGAATATCTCTCCAACAATTTCAATCAAATACCAAATTTCTAGCGTTTTGATAAACCTGTTGATTATACGAGGGTTGCTACTTTTCAGATAGACAAATGAAAACAAATATTTATTATTGATTGAGGTATTTCCACAACTGTATGGCATATGACACATCAATTCGATATTTTACCGTCCAAAAACTGATGTTTGAGGGCTTAAAACTTTCAAAATACTAAAACCATAAGATCTAGCTATGTAAATGTTATTCCAAAAAAGAGGAAGATTTCTGCGTGAACATCTTTGGTTAGATTTGGCTCCTCTTGACATACCCAAACAGTGGATTGTTGCTCAGTTCTAGGTTCTTATAGACGTCTTAAGAAGCACTGCGATTGAATTTTTTTGCATCGATGTATTCTGGCACAACATCCGATTGATTTTACAGGACCTTCAGGAAGGGCAATCACGGTTGCATTCAGAAAATCAGCGAAACGCGATGCTTCAAAACCAGAAGTCGAAGCGAGCTGATCTGTACACTGCTATTGGTTTAATTCACGTCGAAAGTCATAGAAAATTATAACATGAAAATGATTTAATTAAATAACAACTCACTCGTATGACAACACGTACTGGGTACGTTCACCATTAAAAATGTCAAACTTTGAGATGAGTGATTCTTATCTCAAAAGAATTACTGTTCATGATTGGTCAAATTCTAATTTTGTGTAACCAGAAATTCAGTTTCTACATAGTATCTCGTTTCGTATCCGTAAAATTTGCTTATCACGATATTAAACCAAACGTAAGTATTTTTACGGATTTTCCCTTGTTTCGTAATTCAGTCGCATTTCTTATTAGTCCCATTACACAATCTAATAACCACCAAATTGAAATGTGTAGTCAATATAAGAGAGGTAATAATATACCGGCAGCAACCAAGTAGAAGGTTCAATAGAGACCGAATTACCTCCGCGCAAAACAATTTTAAATTATTATAAACTTTTCTTTGATAATTTCCAGTGGCGGAGAGTTGATTAAAGCATCTAAGTACTGAACTTATAGAATATATTGGGAAAAAAGTTATGTAGTCGCGAAAATTACAGGGTTAGCTCAGAAAATCACAAAATTAGACAAGTCTCACAACAGAATTTTCTTCTAGAGATGTCAAAACTTAAGTTTCAGGCAATTTTCTTTAGATCCTATGGATCTATAACTTAATTTGTGCGGATTGTTAAGAGATGGCGTAACTTGTATAATATTACATCGCTGCAATGTTCCGAACCTGCGTTGGAAAGCTACTGTAATTGTGTGTCTTTTCAGTATATTTCATTCATTTGAAGCGTGAATTCTGTTCCTGAAAAAGTGTTTTTGCTGGGAGTTTTTCTTCATTATCTTAATATGAAGAAAACTGCTGCAGACATTCATCGTATTTTGATGGAAGTTTATGATGAACATGCTCTAGCTGAGCGAACGTGCCAAAAGTGGTTTGCACAATTTAAAAGTGATGATTTTGGCTTGGAAGACTATGAACGTCCAGGGCAGCCAAAAAAGATGAAGAACTAGAAGCATTTCTCGATGAAGATTGTTGTCAAACACAAAAAGAGCTCTCACAATCTTTGGGTGTCACTCAAGCAACCATTTCAAAACGTCTAAAAGCAGCTGGATATATTCAAAAGCAAGGAAATTGGGTTCCACATAAACTTAAGCCGAGAACGTCGAAAGGCGGTTTTGCATGTCTGAAATGTTGCTGGAACGCCACAGAAAAAAGTCATTTTTGCATGGGATTGTTACAGGTGATGAAAAATGCGTCCATTACGACATTCCCAAGCTCCAAAAATCATATGTGAAATCCAGCCAGCCAGCCAATTCAACGGCAAAGCCGAATATCCATGCCGCGTTCAAATTTTGAAAAAAAAAAACCGCACGAATTAAGTTAAAGTCCCCTATAAAACTAGAATGGAGGAGTGCGGAGCATTCCCGACCCAAAAAGTGTATAATGTTGCTAATATGTGACAAAATTATGCTGTTTTTAGCTTGCTCACCAAACGGGCCACTTTTTCCTCTCTGGCTATCTTCATTTGGAGTCGTATATAGCCTCCAATATCCTGAGAGTACATCGCATGGGTTTGATAAATAGATCAGTCCACAAGTTTCGTGAAATAACTCCCTAAATATGCTATCGGCGCTGATAACGTAGCTTACTGGCCGAGTCGCTACAAGGCAAACGAATTCAGCGACGTATTCATTCGAATTTTCATAATTAAGTATGAAGTGACTATGAATGCTGAAAAAACCAAATAAATTCTTAAATTTCAAGTTATTAAGTACCTTTTTTTATAATATAATAATCCAAATGCCGTTTATTAGCTCACTGATGGTACTTCTACCATATCCAGCACGTAGTGTGGACCTTGCACCGTCAGATTATAGTTTATTCAAATCTATAGAGTGATTATTTTCGGTGAAAAATTCATATCCAAAGCAAAGTTTTCGAAAACATTAGAAATCGATTTTTTCTTATTGAGACACGTATTACATTCAATATTAATTTTATAAATCATTAATTATTATCAAATTTGAAGAGTTCTCTATAGTCACTGGCTTTATTATTGTACATAGACACTTCATTGTCAAAAGTCCTTTTTCTAAACCTACACCACTGGAGACTATGATTGACTCTCAAGAAGAAAACGAAAAAGAAGCAGCACAGACTTCGAAGATATCCCTGTCACGTCTTCTACGACATAAATCAGTATTGCCATGGAGATTATCATTTGTCTTGTAATATGCAATAATAAAAGACAAAAAGATATAGTTTCTTCTTTTAAGGAATACGTTTTACGACATTTTCAAGTAGAAAATATATTACAACAACAAAGATAGCGTTTTCTTAGCCTGGTACGAAGAAAAAAGAAACAACGTCACGTTATGAATCTTGCCATTACAAATTTATGATTCGCTGTGTTAAGAAAGATATGAAGAAATTCAAAAAATAGATTTTCATAAACTGCAGGTATCGTGTGTGATAGACATATAAACAAAAGAGGCATCTAGGTATTTTTTATCAACTTTGCACCTGACAATGTTTTACTGTTATCTAATGGGTTATTTACATATTGATAAGTTACGAAATTGATGTTGGAAAGTGGTTCATTCGTCTGTTTAGTAAATACACTTCTCTTACTGCTGTTTGTCGTTCTGTTTCCCAATTGCTTCAAATGTGACAACCAGCAGTTATTTTACATAAAAAATGTACAGAAAAGGAAAAAAACTGTGAATATACACTACCAGTCAAAAGTTTTGCCCACCCCATAATCCATATACTTTAAAAAATTTCTTTTTCCTATTGTCCAGCGAGGGCTTCACAAAATCCAATTTTATAAGTTTCAAAATGAGTACAACCAAGGAACTATCAAATGAAACACCTACATTAATCGATAGTCCTCATAATCTAGGCCAAATAAATCACCGTATCATTGCCACCGAATTGAAAATAACTCGACTAACATGTCATCTGACATTCTGTCTCATTCCCTTCGTCGATTCCTCGCCCATCTCACTACATCCTGGATATCACATATCTGTCTAATTTCATCATTAATCTTGTGGTCAAATAATGTGGGTCCCGCTATTGATCTCCGTAGTTCTTAAAAGTCGATTAGTTATGTTGTTCTCTGCTCCATCGCGAATGTCATTCCTATCCAGTATCCTCTTCCAGATTGCTTTACCTGGTTTATATTCTCTTCCATCATGATGCTGAACAAGATCGGGCTGAGGCTATCTCCTTGACTGATATTATTAAGTTGAAGTGAATCTTCCTTTTCTTCAGTAGATTTGTTACATCCCTATCAAACGCTTTTATGAAAATTGGAATCAAAGTACTTCCTTTCCATTATGATGGTTTATTCTTGGTGTCAAGTATTTTATTGAAAATAGTGCGTAGTTCTTCGTGTAACGTGGTACCTCCATACTTGATCATCTCGTTTGATATTTCGTTAATACCTTGAGCTTTTCTGTTTTACAGTTTAGTCACCATTTGTTGTATTTTCTCCAATTTGTTCCTTATCTTGATGTAAGTTCTGAGTTGATGTACTTTTTGTTGTTGAATCCATTTTTCCATATTGATTTTTGTGTTCTGTTTTCCCTTTGCGAATGATTGTATTTACATAATGCGACGGCCTAAACAACCTCTCTTACCATTACTCTGTGTCATTATCGCACAACTCACAACAAAACAAAGACTTTTACCAAACATTGTGTCAGTAGTTTCTTAAGATCAACGGACTACTTAACACTCAACTTGTCAAGTCAATTTTTAACAATAAACTCTTGCACTTGAAGAAGTATGGATGATCCTCATACAAGTTTGAATTTTGATACTCAACTGAAAGTTTTCATTAGTTAAAAGTTGTATATCCAAGCCTCAACCTCTTAGGCATACAGGAAACCACCACTACCTTCAGTCATCCCATGGGATCGTTGGTTTTCTTTCTTGCTCATTCTATTTCCAATTGTTTATTTGAAATGTTGTTTTGCAAAGCTTTGTTTCGCCCTTCCTTTTGCGTTAGGGAGTTTCTTAGTCTCTATGAGAGGCTAACTTTGTCGATAAACTATCTCAAAGAGTTGATCGTTGCAATAGACATGTACTCACAACAAATCCTGTCACTGTCCATAGATTCATAGTCCATTCAAACTGTGGTTTTGCTCATTTATTTATTTTTTTCTTCTTGGCCTTAAATGCGTTATATCTGCTAATAAAAATGTCAGTAATTTTAGGCATCATGTATCACCAGCTCCTATTTGACAATCGTGTACGTTAGCTGTTGAAAAAATTGAGCTGCCAATAAGTTTTTTCTGGAAGAGTATACGCCAATGCAAAACAATGAAGTAGGCACTATGCATCATCAAAATTTTCGGCAACCTAAGGGACAATCGTCGAAAAATTTCACCAACTGGTATGGATGAGCGTCTTTAGAAGACATTTGGTAGTATCTCTTACTCCTTGTTCTTTCTTTTTTCTTGGCGATCTTGACGTAATTTCACCTGGTGTAGTCCATCAATTCGTACAGCTAGATATTTAGTAAGATCTTCAGCTCTTTGAATTCTTTTCTCACGATATCGTGCATATGTTCTTGTATTTTCCTGTGTTATAACTTTTGTTTTATTTGCTAGATAAACCATCATCAACCTAGGGAATAACTGTACAACGTGTTTGATGTCTGGGACACAAAAGAAGAGGAAAGAGAAAAAAAGGAAGATCAAAAAAGGAATGGTGAGAAAAGATGGAGGTAGATATAAGAACTGGAAAAATCTAGTGAATATAATCGAACTAACAGGCTTGGTTTCCAGTCTGTTATGAGTATATCCTCCTTGGTCCTTAGTTCCAACTTGGATCGTCTTCAGATGAGTCAGATCAGTTACTTCTCCTGTTTTGTTTATTATATAAAAGACGTGGTCCGTGGTGCAGGAAAGCTGACAAGCATCTTGCCTTAGTATACCTGATCCTTTCTCCTACGGTGTCAAGGATGTCTTCTAGCATTTTCTTCGTGAAAAGCTCTTTGTGTTAATATTTATATACAACTTTGTATACCATATGTAGTGCAGTTATTGAGTGTCATACAAATAAAGAGACGACAATGTCTTATCTAATGTTGCAGAGTGATGTTTCTATTCCTATCTACCTCCAAATTCAGATCTGCATACAATGCACCTTTAAAATTGACCTCCAAGTAATAAAATTTTTCCATAAACGAATATAGTCCCATTTTCTCCCATACGTATACAAATATCCCGCAAATTTTGCGGGATCACTGAATTCTTCCGATGCCAATTCAACATCGTTTAAAATTTAAATGATGAATCGATTGCCCATAAAGATTATATTCAAATAAGAAGATGCAAAATATCTGCGATTGCTGAGAAAATTACAGTGCAGTGTTGTTTGGGTGATACACCTCATTAAAAATGTATAAATGTTTTTTCGAATTTCTCAGGCCAATTGTATGAGCAAATTAGACGTACTCATTGCAAACAATCACCTCAAAATAACATATAAATATATTTTTTCCAAATCTTATGAATTTCAAGTAAAGTATTCAATATTATTTTAGACAGCGATCGTCGAATGAAGACACATGGAATTGCATGAAATGTTATTTTCTACAAGATTAACGTCACGATCGCTTAGTGCTGATCAAAACCTCGCTCATATTGGACAATCAGATGATTATCTGGATACTACTGAACCTGAGGACTATATTATGGATGAAGGAGCAATTCCAAGTTCAATTCGTTCAAAACAAACATCGTTGCCATCGATACATTGTTTTGGTGAAACAATGATTTTTTCTTCGACCTGTAAGACCGTTTCCCTTTGATTTTTGCATTCAATCGATCCAACCACATCGACTGTCTCTCCCTTTTAGATCAATATCCATGCGCAACCCAAAATACTGAAGCCATAACCTTCCCAGCTGGCTATTGTATCTTTGAACGCGTGCAGTCCACTCAGATGACGAACTTTTGGATTTCGGAGTCGAAAAATTGATCCTTGTTTCATATTGCAAAAAATCCGATTTATTTCATGTAAACTTGATTAAAAACTGCTCTGAATTATCAACGCGTTGTTGTTGTTGATTGAAGGTCTCAACTATCTCACGCAATTCCAATTTACGATTAGATATAACAAATTTGTGGATTTTATTGATGTTACCAGTTCAATTGCACGACCAGAACGTTCTCTATCATCCGGGCTTAAATCCATTGTTTGGAAAATGACAAAATTGGCTATCACTGATCAAAATGTCATGAAATTCGTCACAAAGTCTTTTGACAGCTGTTACTTCAAAAACGTCATATAGATTTGACAAAGGCTGCGCCATCTGTGTGACAGTCACGCGACCAGCGTCTTGGAATTTCTTACTGACACGTTTGATTATGGAATATACCTTCTCAAAGTGATGTTCAATATTTTTCATTGACTCTTTTGACATACTTGTGCTTTCTGCGTGTTTTCGTGCTCTATGATCTTTTACCATTCTAACCATCATTTGATATTTCTAACGTATCCCGGACAATTTCTACTCGCTCTGCCTTTTGTATATCGTTATATGTATGTGGCACTCAGAAGAAACAATTTTTTACATGAAGATGATCATGTAAAATTTAATATGCTGTTGTGGGTACAGCACCAAATCGCTGGATACTACTTGGGTCTTTCTCACAACCTAACCTAACCTAACCAAACTAAAAACGTTGCCTTTAAAATTCGTATGATAGTGGAATGCATTTGCTCGTGAAGGACTTTCATCCTTAACTACAACAAGACAAAGGATATTGAAGCCAATTGTGTGTCCTCTAGTTTCTATTAGTAAAAATAATTATATCTTATTGAAATTTTTTATAACTTCATATTATAAGTACTTAATTGAATGCATACAAATATGAGGAACTAAACTTTTCTGGACAAGTTACATATCGTTGTTCATAATTTTTGTTTGTTACTTTCCTTACTAAGTTTTTGTACCAAAAACTTACCTTGTATGATACAATCTTAATAGATACACTTATTTATAACAATTTTTGATATTGCTTATGAGCAAATTGCATATTTTTCAACAAAATTCATATATAACTATAATTTTTAAATGCCTCCTAGTTTCAATTCAAGCTTTACATCCTGTAGAATTCTACAAGTCTGCAAACTTGAACATAAGAGGATTGTGTTAAATAATGCCACTTTTCTGAGCTTGGAGATATCAGCAGTTGTAAAACACATTTGCGCCATTTAGATGCTCAGTTTCAGCAGACTAGGCACTTCAAAAAGTGCGATTCATCGCGTATTAACTGAAAACTTGAAGATGAGAAATCTGTGCGCAAGATGGGTGCCATTTCTTAACAATGGATGAAACTCGGGTCCATGACTTCACGCCGAAACAAAACAATATTTAAAACAATGGACTGAAAAGGAAGAACCGGCTCCAATGAAGGTAAAGACCGTTCCATCTGCAGGCAAGTTTATGGCGTCGTTTTTCGGTATGATTTGCATTGATTAACTAGGAAAAGGAAAAACTATCAACGGTTAATATCATGCAAAGTTAATGCAACGTGTGAGCGAGGAAATGAAGCAAAAACGGTCGCATTAGGCTAAGAAGAAAAAGCTTTAATACACTTGCTCACACATCCATTACTGCAATGGCCAAAATTAATGAATTAAAGTTTGAATTGCTACCTCATGAACCCTATTCACCAAATTTAATTCCTTTGAATCTCTCTCTGTTCCCAGACTCAGATAAATGACTTCGTGGTCGATGAGTTTCCAATAATGAAGAGGTGATGGCTGTTTTGAGGACCTTGACGATTCTTATTATAAAATGAAATTGAACATCGCTGGGAAAGGGTATGGAGGTAAAAGGAGATTAGTTTGAAACATTCTTTCTTTTCGATTGTTCTTAGTTTTAGTTTATAAAACATTTTCATAATGTATTATGTTCTTTATGACTTAATATCAAATTTATTGAAATAATGTGATTGTTATTGGGAAGATCCTCGTATATACACATGGTAAGAAAAAATGTTTTACATCTTAATACTTAGTTCCGGTTTTGTGATTATCTGCTTTTTGGATAGCTTAACATCCAAATGTACTGTCACATAGGATGACATGAATTTAAGTTCAAAAATCTTAAAAACCAAGTTCGTTATTTAAACCATAAAGTTTCTATTGATGATGATTTTTCTTTTGATTTTTTGGTACATTTATATTAAGTTTTCTTTAGATTTTTATTACAAATTGCGCAATAACACTTATATATATATGATCCAATAGCACAACCATCAATTTCAATATTGAAGAATGTTCTGATGCGATTATCCAATATCTGTTTTCGACGATTCCCTTCAGTAAATGCACGTCAATGTTCGAGTTCCAGTTTTAACACACGAAATCGACTGATTCATTCTATAGAATAAATTTAAATAGCAAAACGGGTGGCGCGGCGGCATAAACGACACGTTTTCTCGCCAAATGGAACGTTACATGTTACGAAGGATCTAGATTTATGGGCCTATAGTGTAAATTAATAGGTTAGGAGTTTTCACGGACTGCCCAAGACGACGAACGAATTCATTATATACTTTTGTGCCATACCATAACTCGATAAAAATCGAGTCTGTCTCAACACATAATAAGAAGCAGACATAAATAATTGTCCATGTCATTATACTTCTATGAGAGAAAAAATACAAGGCAAAATCAAATGTCCGAATGCCAAGATTCCGAAACTACAAAAATTAGGAACTGTACGAGGTCAGGTTATTAAATATAGAGCCTAGAGGCCGCCCTAGACGGGTGGGGTAAAAACAAGTAGTGCGTTGGATATCTAAATATCTTGTCTATACACGTCCCAAAAAAACGTTTCCGTCACTATTATAGTATTTGTGCAGTAGTGGTTTGGAACGAGCAACGTATCAATCTCAAACTTCTTGTGCTATAAATTGTTGCAAGAGGCCTATGGGAACAATTCTCTATCTTGTGCGCGTGTTTTTGAGTGGTGCAAGCGCTTTAGTGAGGGCCCAGAGAACACTGAAGATGACCAGCGCCCAGGTTGCCCTATGCGTGCTTCAACTCCGGAAACAATGACCAAAATCAACCAAATTATGCGTGCAGATCGTCGAATGAGCATCCGGATGATTACCAAGGCTGTAAACTCCGATAAAAAAAAACGGCTAGAAAAATTTCACACGAAGAATTACACATGACAAAAGTCTGTGCGAAGTTGGTGCCTGACCAAACTGTTGCTTCAACGGGTCTGCTCTGCCTTTGAAGGTTAGAAAGTTTAGAAAAAGATCTGTTTTGAAAGGGACCCAATTTGAGTCAATAGAAGTGGTAAAGCAAAAAACGACAGAGCTCCTAAGAGCCTTCACCAAAGAAGATTTTAGGCACTGCTTAGATCAATGGAAAAAACGTATGGACAGGTGTGTGGCGGGGGGAGGAAATTATATTGAAGGGGAGCATTTCGAATGTGGAATAACTTTTATAATAAAATCTTTTTTCGTAAGCAGTTTCTCTTCCCAGAATCTGGAGTTACGAGGCTTGTCCACAAAAAAAGGTTCCAAGCAAATATTCCCAATAAGAAACATGTTTGTTGGCATTGAATAAAACATGTTTGAATAGCTTAGACTTCCCTCTATGTTCTAACGTAAACTCTTCTTAGAATAATGCATTTTTGCATGCGTTGTAACATCTTTATTTCTGAGTCGTAGAAGTCTTAGATCGTGCTAAGTGAATAGCTTTGAACGTCTTCTTTCAGATCTTTATCGAGTGTTAAATACGTCATACCCAGCTCCGATGATTACTGTGAAGAGGTGTCGCATTTTCCACGTAAATACCCAATTTCTCACTATGAGCGTGACAAAAAACTTCTGTGGGATCATTTTCGCTCCAAATGACATCCATCTTTTCTAAAAACTAATATATTATCTTGGTAGTCATCAACGATTATTGTATTGATCGATAAATAATTGTTTCTATTATTGAAAACGCGCTATTCGTTTCAAAATAATCGTGTATTTTGAAATATTCATAATTTCAGCTAAAATTCCCTAACCGACGATGTCCATTTTAGTCAATGTGTACTTCAAATCCAGTGAGATTTGTTCGCGAATTTAGAATAATTATGAAACTGTGACGTTTTTGTTAGAATTTACGAAAAAAAAAAAATGAAATTGACGAACATTGTTGGTATGTAAATTGCTTGGGATTTACGAACAAACACTGTAATTTCATGTATATTTAACCATGTTAAATTCGAATTGAACAGAAATATATTTTTACATATCTCCCATGTCAGGTGACTTTAGGTGATTTGTTCAAATATATATCTTGTTTGATATTAAAAAAGAGAAAGAAAAAAGTTAGAGGTAGACAAAATCCACATGAGTTTAACATAATAAATTATTGTTCAAATGGAATCATTTAAAATTAATTTTCAAACTTTAGAATATCAAATTACATTGACTTAAATGCGCCTTCCAAAGTGTAAGGAAATTTATTGATGATTATATGATGAAGACAAACTAGATTTAACATACAGTTCATGCATTGACCTCACTATTTGTGCCCCAATTCGGCACTTTACTGGGATCAGTTGGACTATACCTACAACCACTATCCAGTCCTTATTCATAACAACAGAAGACCAAATTATAATCACGATATATATCCAAAATGGGTTCTTTTCAGAAGAATTATTTCGAATAGTTTGACAGCTTACAGATATAGACGAAGCTTCTGAAAACTCCATGAGTATCTTTCAGATACAATACACCAGCAAACAAAGTCGAATTTTTGAGAACTCGAACCGAAGCTAGAGGTGCAGTCAAAAATGCTAAACGCAAATCCTGGATAGAATAAGTCTCTATAATAAATTTTGAAACGCCCATGACGAAGGTATGGGAAAGGGTGAGAAAACTATCAGGATTTCACAAGTACCATAACTTACGAATGCTGGAGGAAGATGCACAACCACAGATAACTCCAAAATAGCCTCCATACTAGCTAGCACCAACAAAAACCGCTCCAGCACATGTAATTTCGATGATACTTTTATTACTCGTAAGAGAAGAGAAAATGATGAGATAATGATAAAGTTCGATGAAAACTAAAATTTATTAATACTATTTGGTATCTTGGGAAGTTGCTGCGAGTCGTAGGATGCGTTGTCCATAACGATTACTGACTCTGGTGGAATGTTAGGTAAAAGCTATTCTTTAAAGCACTTTTCAAATAATTCTGCTGTCATATATTCATGATAATTTTTTAAATAGATTTTAATAAAGCATTAGGCACTAAACTGTCTTTCTTTCCAGCGTGTACTATTATAATGCGTTTCCCTCTAAAACATGGCTCATTAAAACAATAATTTCCACTATTTAGTAGCCTTGTCAACTGATTTCAGTTTTTCTTCACATGTTGTTATGTTTTTTGAAAGATCCAAAGCAACTCCTTTTGTGACTACTCGGTAAACGGAAAATTTATTTACTCTAGTTAATTCAGCAATTCTTATTATGATTGCATTATCAGAGTGCTTAATAATTTTCTTTTTTAAACATTAGATTAGATTCAAAATAACTTGATGTGTTCGTGTATCTAAATCTTCATTATTAAATTCATACCTGTCTGTATTCTCCAAGCGCCTCCACTGCTTATTGCAGACTATATGGCAGGAATATTTCCAAGAAATAGTGTACATACGCCTTTCGTCAGCTTATGCCAATGGAAAAGCATTTATGTTTACGATTCCATGTTTTAATTGGTAAACCTTGTAGATGATGAGTCCACGTGGACTGACGATTTGTTAAATGCTTACCAAATTTTATACGTAGATAGATATTGATTGTTCCTCGCATAACTGTCTTCTGCAATTGATTTTGGAAGAACTATAAATTTAGAAGGGACTGAATTTGCTTAGAATTAGTCACCTCAATCGATTTCAGCCTTTATTTTTAATAAAAATTTCTAACTCTCGAGACGAGGTAGTTTCTATCTTCAAGAAAAAAGGCAACCTTCCAGCACAAGGTTCAAAAACGAGGACAATTGAAACCTAAATCCAAATTTCTACGGAAATCGATTTTATAATGCATACATTCACAAAATTTTGAAAACAATCATATATAAATAGCAGTAAAACCGTTCCAGGATGATAGTGAAGGTTCAAATTATGTACCAGATGTATTATATAAAAAAAAAACATGGCAAACAAAATAATTAAATCAATCGGATCCATTTCTATTGATAAACATAATCTTACTCGGAAAAGTGAATATCAAGTCTTGTCAACATCTAATTCCTATTTAAGATTTGCGATGATTCCTCTAAGCTTTCCAACAAACAACTTATACGCACCTCGTGATTTCATAGTGACAATGAGCTGAAACTTCGGATTTTGGTAAAACGGGAGATTACGGCTTAAACTGTGGGGGTAGAAGTTTGAGCAAGGGGAAAATTTACAACTAGATTAAGATATTTCCTTTCACAGAGTTGGTGGTGAGAATTCCATTTGTTTCGTGGGTTTCAAATGAAACAACTTGATTTACAGATCACAAATAATTACGGAATTTTATAAAAAAAAACTTGACGGAGTATTGTGAATAATAATACAGAAGGAAAAACCCAAATTCAATGAATTAGTCAATGAATAAATGAGGGCATTTTGAGAAAAACACGCTTGGGTCATCTTTCTCATTGTAAATGCAACACTCTGTATATTGTGGATAATTGTAGACATAATTCATGTTAAATGTCCCAGAGGGTTAGTTGGGACGATCATGAATTTCAATGGAGTACATTCCAATGTGCTTTTTCTTGAAGGTGTTTTCATGTAGGTACAACACCAAAATTTCCTTTTTCTTTATGTAATTCGAGTGTTCTGCTGTTCAAAGATGCCTGTGGATATTGATTTTCTGTAGGTTGTAGTGATCGGGAAAGTCATGATTACTAGCTGATTCCAAAGGCTTGCACTTCTCCAAAGGAATCAGCCGATAAACTGAATTCCTTCAAACTCCATGCTCAAGAGTACATCACGAGTACAGCACAAAAAAGCAGTGTCGAGTGACTTGGGAGCCGATCTCCACATATGCGTTTGGTAGAAGATTAGAAGCTATTGCAGAGCTCTTTCTAGAAATAGGAGCCTGTGTCTTCACTATATTAAACTCAGATTGCCTTCACCTCACTCCAGAATGTTTTGAAGATCGGTATTGATGGTGATGATCTGCTGATAAACACCAGAGTGCTATGGTCGGCGAAGCTATAGATCGGGTTTAAAGTTGTAGGACGTTGATGTACAGTTGAATCTCTGGGGAACCCCAACGTTGACGTTTCTGAGGTGTGTTCATCGATAGCGACCTACATTGACCGGTCTTTGAGAAAGTCATCAAGCATATTGATAAATGACAAACCTCACGATCTTAATTTATTTAGGTTCTCATGCCATACCCTGCCAAAATCCTTCGAAATCTCCATTTCGATTGATCTGGATCCCCCATATTTCTCTGTAGCTTTAAATCATACGTCGAAGACATAGTCCAGGAGGTTCCTTATGGATCTAAATTTATGGAAGCCGTATTGATGGTCGCTGATGATTTTGGGCTAATTTGAAACTTAAAAACCCATTTTCCATAAAAGTACATTCATAAACCGTAATTCTCAACTAAACATCATTTAAAAGTAAATTTTTGACTAGATAGAACTTCAGAAAGCCAATTTTAGACTAATCTGAAACTAAAAAAGTTCATTTTTATCCAATTACACTCATAAACCCTAATTTTCAACTAAATATCACGGAAAGGTGAATTTTTGACTTGATTGAACTTTTAGAAGCCAACTTTTGACCATATTGAACATCAGAAAGCCCATTTTCGACTGATTTGAAGCTAAAAAAGTCCATTTTCTTTCAATTGCACGTACAAACCCTAATTTTCATCCAAACGTCATTCAAAGGTGAATTTTTGACTAGATTGAACTTTCAGAAGCCAATTTCTAACCAGATTCAACTTTGAAAATCCTCTTTTATATAATGGGGAAAAGAGTTTGCATAGCGCAATTCTTCAATACGATTGGTGGTGTTCCATCTGAACCAGTCGCTTTATTGATGTTCAAGCATTTATGAAGATTCGAAAATATAATTTTTGACATATTGTTGAAAGTAAAGATTATTATTAATAACTATTTTAATGATCTGAAAACAGTTTCCATGGACTTATTTAGTTAGTTGAAGAAATGTGATCTGATATGATCGTTTGGAACATAAAATAAACGTCTTTCTCCTAAGGTTATATATAAATAAAGATGATACGTTAAAATTTAATATTTTATATATACTACACTTAATTAAGTTGTGAATCGAATTAGTTATAATTTTATTTTTTGATCTTGTAGATTACCAAGCTTTTGTGAAATAATGGTACGCCATAATTTTAACTGTCAAACACAATGCTACCAATTCTCTTCCTAATGACAATTTTATTCAATGAAATGAAGAATGCATGAAAAAAACAAATAAGAATAACTGTTAAGACCATTTAGATGTTAATACTGATTACATTCACCTGCACGTTAAAACATATGAGTGAGTTATTAAAATGGTGTGTATTCTGGTAACCATAATTTTTTTTTTCGTTGAAGAACAGTCGGTCCTAATTACCTGAAATCGTTTTTGTTGTGTTTGGTTATTGAAAAGTTGTAGACATTGATAAATTAGTACCATCACATAATCTCAATACTTCTTTTGAAGCTTCACTATATGGATTAATAAGTTTTTTGATAAATTCTGTTATAGACGCAGATAAACGTCAAAACAATCCATCAACGTCGATTCGACGCTTAGGAGCTAGGTTTTCAAATAACAGCTTTGACCATAAACAGAATGGTCGGTTCTGGGCAATGGAAAACCCTCAAAGTGACAGTCTGGTGTGCAATTTGGTCAGGAAGAATCATTGAACCTTATTTTTTTGAAACTGAACGGTAATTGTCAATGGGAAGCTTTTTAACGCCACGACTCGACTACATGCTTTGTTATTGCAAGATATCTTTCCACAACAAGTTATTTCAAGAAATGGTGATGGCGAGTGGTCCCCACGGTCACCTGATTTGACTGCTCCGTACTTTTTGTGGGGAAATCTGAAAAGCAAGCTTCATGCAAACAAACCAGAGACGCTAAAACAACTCAAACAAAATATTCGTGATGAAATACAAAATGAATGATGTGAATAAACAAGAATAAATATATGGCAATCCAGATAGATAAAAATTTATAATAAAAATCAATATTTAATATCAAATCAGAGTATAGAATGTAAAGAATTAGATATTAATACTTCTACGTTTAAGTAATTTCCAGTAAATAATTCCTTCAAATCCTTCAAATACCGTTTTAGATTTAATTGCAATTGGCAAATGATTGTGCGTTTTTTTGCGTTGTACAGTATTGAGCTAAGTGTGTTTATGGATTAAACAAGCGGATTTACATATAAATGTGAAAGAGAAAGTCAATATTTTGGATTTTCTACAGAAGCACCGGCAGTTAGTCCTACCGTTTAGTCTGAGTAAATATCAAACTGATCTTTTTAGTGGTTTGAAAATTTGCTCAAATTGAATCGCATCACACGTACCTCAAAGGGGAAGGGCATATCGCAGATGCAATTCAATAATAGACTGTTAGAGGTAGATAAATTCAATTATTTTGAAACTGATCTCAGCTCAGATTAGACAGAACTTAAATTTTTAGATAAAGCGATTCATATGTATGGAATAAGTCCAATTCAAGAGCTTTTATGTATTATGCGATAAAAACAGGTCGATTTTTAGTCTTAAATTCACAATTTCCAGTTTAAAAATATTATCCCCCTACAGCACCTCACTGAATTATAAGCCCCCTGAAAATTTCAAATGAGAAAGGGGGTCGTGTGGTACCTTGTTGGAAAGGGATTCACTGGTGTAATAAAATATACTTTGAATTATAAATAATCCCATGAGAAGTAATCGATATTAGTTAAATCGGGGGATCTAGCCGGTCATTCGATCGTTCCACGTCTTCCAATCCACCTATTGGGAAAAACCAATAATTTTTTAGTGTACGTGCAAAATGGGGTGGAGCTCCGTCTTGATGTTAGTGTATAAACCAATTTTTCTCATTTGAATGATTAACGTTAGAAAAAAGTCTTTGGAATATAGGCAATAAGAAGTTAATTGAAAAATCTAGATAAACCTCAACATTAACTGTGCCCGCAAAAAAATATGGGCCCAAATGTTCACTTTTTTAGGATATTGAGTGTGAGTCTCACAAATCCATTGCGGATTTTCTCTGTTTCAATATCAATAGTTCTGTTTGTTAACTGTTTCATTTAAATGAAGGTCGTTTCTTCAAAAAAAACTATTTTGTTTATGAAGTACAACTGCGTTCATTATGTCCATCATCAATTCAAAGAATCCTAAACTGAACTTTAAATTTTCGTTCTTGAGTTGTTTTATACGGATTTTATTCAATCTCTAGACGTTTATTTTACTTTTTCTCGCCGGCAAATTGGAGATTTCTTCCTGGTGTTCCAATATTTTTCACATGTCCTCACATTTTCAATTAGCCTGAGAGAGAATTTAATACCAGATATAATTTAAAACCAGACTAATTAGAGCTCTTATGAATCTAGAAATTTCGAAGTCACCAGTGGTAAAGTTCTAGTCAGATGCTAAATATCAGTGCACGAATTTCTGAGAATTTTTTTGGCGATGTAGTATGCAAAAATGGTTGAAGACTTCTTTGAGCAGCCTAACTTAACTTTCCAAGTCACGAGGAACTGCCCGATAGCAGCCTCCGACTTTAGATCGGTTGAAAAAGTGGAAAAATTCTTAAGCCACCCTGTATTACGAGCAAAGCGTTGTAGTTGAGTGACATTTGATCTTCGTATTGTGATAACTGATGAATCTGTAGCTTATATCCTGAGTAGCGATAACTTTGATATACAGCATTTCGTACGAGATTCATGCAGATACATAATAATATAGAGTGTGTTTATAAAGTGAAGTTTTGGTTTATATAAATGGAGTAGAAATCGAATTATTGGGAAGTACGAACAATATAATTACTTCAAAAACAATCTAGTTCACAAATAAAAATTGATGTTTAGGAATCATAACTTTTCGGGGAAATTTCTTAAAGTAATGTTATTGTTTGATATAATACTTGTCGCTCCATTATTGTCTCACCAATTCCACTACATCCATTTATAATTTTATCTCGAGTCTAACCTCACTTTTTGAACAAAAGACGAATTAAATTCTGTCAACAGCCGTAATCCTGTAATGTCGTGGATCTAGCAACATTTGCGGACTATCGCATCATAGTTGGCTGCACTTTGAAGCGATGCAACTCGACATTCTCCCAAGTTCCGTTTATCCAGGATTTTAGAACTTCGATTTTCGTTTTAGACCAGTAACAGTCATTCACATATTCAAAGTAAAGATTACGTGAACAAATATCACTAGAAGCCAATTTTTTTTCAAATATAATCGTTAATTGAGGAATAGAGTCATAGTTTTGAAAAACTCAATTGATAATTAAAGAGATTAGTAGCGATAGAATTCATTAACTCGGTTATATATAAGCTGTTTGCTTAAAAAATGAAATGCTAAGGATACAGCTGAAGTATCCTCCAAGTACTTGAAGAAGACGTATGTATTTCTTTGTCTTGGATTTTATTTAATAGCTCTAAATGAATGTATTTTTACTTGGTGAGTTTCTTAGAGGAAACTTCTCTGCATAAAACGTAAAAAAGATACACAAGAGTTTTCTAAAACCTCGCCTAAGGTTAATAACATTTTAGTTTATTCAAAATTCGAGTACATTTTGATTAACAATACTCAGCTATTGCAGCAAACCCTAGTATTTTTTAGTTTTCTATTTATCCTAGACTTTTTTGGAACACCCTGATCAGTGCTTCCTTCACCTCTAGCTATAAACCCATCTTCAGGTGATTATTGAGACGGTAATTTTCTATTTCAAATTCGATGATTGTGCTTAATAAGATTGATACATCCAGTAGATCTTCTTTGGCGTCCAGTTTTCTGTCTCAATCATTCCAGTTACTGATACTCCATCATCTACATTTTTTTAGTGTTCTATCTTTTATCATTCTCTTTTTCTTTTTGACAGGCTAATTCGCATTTTCAAATGGTTTCCAAATCAGCTTGGGTCTTACGAAGCTTGTTTGATCTTCCTAACTAAATTCTAGCTTGATTCATAGAAATTCTCCCCATTAAACTTATTTATTGATATTTTTTTTGTTAGAAAAAGTAGCGTCACGTAAAGACGACGAATATGTCAAATTCTAGAGGACTTATTCACTAAAAAACGTTCTATTTTTGTTAGATACGCTCAAAATATCGAATTTTTAATACTTTTTTATGATAAAAATAGACAAAATAATAGACAGGCTATGAATATAATAAGAACCGTGTCTCATAAGTAGCAGTTATTGATACTCAACATTTACGAAAGTATTAATGAGCTTTGGCCTTACGTGTGTCCAATAAAATAATTTTATATAAAGCTCTAAGGACAATATTTTGTACAATATCAGCAACCCCCAGAGACAAGTTTTATAGAGAAATGCCATGTATATATGTAGCAGTTTCTTCTTCGGTTTTAATCAACACGTTTCAACATTTTCTGACTTACGAGACTATCTTTCAGTTTTGCCGTAAATTTCGGTGATGTTTACATACCTAAGATTCGTGTATATTAAGTTATTATTGCTACAGAGTCATCAGATGATGTTTTGCATTTCTTAGTATCGATACCTTTAACAACAAAGAAATGAAATACATCAAGAATTCTGATTATATCTGTATATTCAATACGCATTATTAATAAAGATCTCCAACTTTTGTTGTTAACTTTGATCTCGATACAGGATGTTTTACATTTTAATCTCCTCCTGTGATGACTTTATGTCCTATCTAATCATTGTTTTTCCGTTGACGTTGACGTTGACATTTACGTTGAAGTTGACATTTACTGATTGATTGATTTACAGATCGGTCTGCCGTTGGTGACTCAACATAAACAAATTTCATCTCTTTTTCCTCCTCCTAATATCTATTATATGAATGTTTTTGAATACTGTCATTTCTCAGTGATCACGAAAAAACCCTGTGAAATCAAAATCTAAATGTTCAATAGTTCAAAATTTTCAAGTTTTGAATAATATTCAGCTTTTCGGTTGAATTCAATGAACACATTCACCGACCTATAAGTCAGTCTTCACTTTTGAAGGCTTCTAGTTTCACAAACTCAGAGTATCTATAATGCCCTCAGCTCTTTGTCATTTGATGAGTTTATTATAAAGACGGTTTGTTATCTGAAAAACATTCTCTCGTTATATATATATATATATATATATAAATATATATATATATATATATATATATAAATATATATATATATAAATATATATATATATATATATATATATATATATAACGCGTTATATATATATATATATATATATTCGAACTTTGGCGAAACTGGTCGGCACTTACTCCACCTTAAATGAATTTTCATGAACTTGTATGTCGATTCAGGGAATCTGAACATCTGACAGATTTATTAGAAATTATATATATATATATATATATATATGCTGGAGATTATGCTTTGCATTATTTTCTACCTGTTTTTCTAGTAATTTTTCATCAAGGTGACTTTCTATCTTCGTTGATAAGTTCGTTAAATATTTTTTTTTCTCATTATAATATGAGGATAGTTCCAGAACTACCTGGCCCAACAAAGAAAACCCAAAAATATATTTATTTTCAAGATAATCTCTTCTTAGCTTCATATACTTTTTCCAGCGATGTTCATTGAGTTCTATACCCATTTTATGATAAGAATCATCAAGCTCCTCAAAATAGCGATTAATTACCAACATCACCTCTTCTCGTTGACCACCAAGTCATTTTTTCAAGTCTGAGAACTGAAAATAACCCAAGGAGGGCAAATCTGGTGAATAGGGAACATGAGATAACAATTCAAACTTCAATTCATTAAATTTGGCATTTGCAATGATCCCGTGCAAAACGCAGGCCTGCTTGTCGAGTAAATTGGAGCTGGAGAGGGTTTTGGATCAATTTAAAGTCTTTTAGGGGTCAGGTTATTCTCCTTGAAGATTGGGCATCAGACAAAGAACTAAAATGTCGCTTTGAACAAGCCCTACAGGCAGGTACAGGTGCTTCTCTTCGGCATGGAGGGCTGGACATTGAAGACGACTTCCATCAACAAGTTGGAGGCTTGCAATAACAGATATGTGAGCTGGTGCATTGTCTTGATGGAACAAAACTTTCTTCTTAGCCAAATGTGACAGTTTTTTGCAATAAATTCGTATAATACTCACCGTTTATAGTTTTTTTTTCAGTAAGGTTTATCCAGCGCGAATCTCAAAAACCTACGCCATAATCTTACCTGCAGATGGAACACTCTTTGATTTCTTTGGAGCCAGTTTTCCTTTTTCAGTCCATTGTTTTGATTGTTCTTTTGTTTCCGGTGTGAAGTGATGAATCCATGTTTCATCAATGGTTATGAAACGATGTACCGCACTTTTCTTCTGGAGTCCTTACCTCATTTGGTTGACCTCAGTGGTATTTTTCAAGCAACTACCGCCATCTCTATGTTGCGCCATGTACTTCTGGGAACGTCCTTATATTAGAAACAAAATGAATCCGCATTTGATGAGCTACGAGGCGTTTTTACTTGATGCTGTTCTTCACAAAACAAAAATAAGTTGTCCAAATCCAATGTCGTGTGATTATCAATTGTGAGAACATTTCACAGGTCAGAATTTTAATATAGACACAAGATGAATCATGTAAAACATATTTATATCAATCGTCTTCATATTTTGATTATTTTCTTCTTGATCTCTAATTACATATACCACAAACCCACCTCGAACTTTATTTTCAATTTAATACTAGAAATCGCATTTACAGATATCACATCACTCGATAAGTCACGTGATTCTACGTCGTATACGCTCAAAACACTTCTGGAATTATTCTGATCCACGACAATACCCGTCTCCACAGCGCTCGTACAACTTAAAGACTCCTTCAGCATTTTTAATGGGACATTTTCGAACATCCACAGAATGTGCCGACTTAGTACCGAGTGGTTTTCATCTTTTCCCTAATTTGAGGCAGTTGTTTGGAGGGTGGTACCGGCCAGATGCTTAATCATTGAAAACCACATATTATGAAATGAGTTGTACTTCATATACTGCAGACTTCATGAAAAACAGCGAGGTAATGGAGGAAAAAGAGAATTTGATGAAAGGAAAATCTCCGAAAATAGATGAAATGAAGATGGAAAAGATAAGATTACATTACTTTGTATATTCACCTTGAAACAATAGGGAATAAAAGGGGGAACAAAAGGAATAATATAGAATAAAGAGGTAAAGATTTGATAAACATAGTTGAGAATATATACAGGAGAATAAAAAATGTGACACCTGTTAGCGAAAAGATGACGATGATGATATTCGATGACACTAAAGAAGACCTTCACAACAGAATAAAGAATTAGACTATGAAGATAGACAAAAGAGCCTTATCAAGCTAGATTATCTAGTGACAACTGTAATACCAGATGAAAGAATTGAAGAAGAGGTAGATGGTACAAGATAAAATGAAATTATACAATTAAACACCAATCAAACGAAGTGGGTGCAGAAACAAATGGAATAGAAAAGGTAGACCTAGGAGAAAAGGTTATACGTGAAATAAAAAGAACTGGACTAAAGAAAACAAAGAAGAATATTACATCTACCAATATCTATAGTATGTGAATAGATGAGTTGGTGAAATTATTATGAATTGATTGGATGCATGGAGAAACGTTCAAGGATGCGTTCGTGGAGTTTGGGGTGCAGGTGAAGACGATGTTCCTCGGCCTATACATCAATCGTTAGATGCAGATGAAAGCTGAAACAATATTTTTAAAAGAAAACAAGTATTGGGAAAATGATAAAACCAAAAAAAACAGCACTCTCAACAGGATGTACTACAGTGGTTTTCCAGTGCGAGGTTAGAGGTTTTTAGAATATATAATAAGAAAATCAATCAACCGGCGGATTATTCATGAACTTAGATAGATCAGAAGATGGTGAACTTCACCATGGTCTTGCTTGGGTTTATATTGAATAAGATTGAAGATTGAATAAATTAATTAATAATTGTAGCGTTCTCTACATTGTATATTTAAAAAAATAAGAATATCCACGCTTTATAAATAAAACCAAATTTGTTTAATGAAAAGTTCAAACTCATAAGTGATAATTGGTTTAATTACATTTCAAATTCTTGTTTAATGTATAAAGAATATATTCATTACTTGGCATATTTTATTCATATTATGTACTTATTTTTAGCACAGAAGAATTTTTTGGGGATAAATTTTATAAAAAAACTCGGTTATAACCCCCCTACCTGAAATGCACCTGTTTTATTTGAGATTTGAGATATTTTCAATTGATATTTTCATTTAATTATAGCTCAACTATTAACAAAATTTTATTTCAATTCTGTCAATCAATCCAAGATCCTTGATTGTAAATGATATTTTTGACTCCTAAACAATTAAGTCTATTATGTATCGCCCTGTATATATAACAAAAACGATTACGTTCCTCACTGCGTATGCCAAATGAGGTCTTTAACGAATCTCATATTAAAACAAACAATAAACCACCAAGATGCTATTAATCCTCGGGCTCTCCATTTCCAAGAAGAAGACAATGTTATCTTTTGGAACTGAACTAACAAATTGGTCAAATGCTTATGTAGGAGAGATAATTGGCCATGATATGAGAATTTTCTGTACGGTATGGTTATAATGAAGCTTTTATTCTGACGAATATGTTAGTTGACATCAACAGGATGTGTTTTTTAACATTCAACAGGATCGACTTTGGATTCCTCAGTTTCATAATATAGCGATTAGTTTTGTCATATGAGGATCAAAACATGTCAATCGATTCGTTATTTTTCTCTTCCAAATAGTTCATCTATTAATTTTTGATACTGGAAGTGGCTTTACAGGGTATTTCAATAAAAGGAGACCCCGTCATTATTATAAGTAGGAAAGAAAACTGAAACAACTGTGATTTGAAAGCTTATAAATCCTATGGACTTGTTTTCATGTCTGACTTTCATAGAGGGAGTTGCTTATGCTGTTTTTACATAGTAGTATCAAAATAACTTTTTAAAGGCTAGAAATCTAGTACAACCATTAGATCATCTGACAAGAGCTTTTGTGCTTTTTTGTGGCTACTACACTTTAGATATTCTCCAAGTATAATTGTCTTCAGATAACTGTTGGATCTTGATCAATTGATTTCAGAATGGTTTGTCTTGTTCTTGCTATACCAGAAATAATTTTTGTTCTACAATCCCATTTCCTAAGTATCGTCGTAGATTGTCTCTAAATATATTTTCACTTGATAAGAAATGGAACGAATCGACCTCAATCCTCAAAAGATAAAATGATTTCACAGAGGAAATTGATAGGAGTAATCAATGTGTTGTGGCGAGGAAAACCATCAATTTGTGAGAACTTTCTTTCTTGTGATGCTAGACTCTACTTTGTAGAAACAGGAAGAAACCGAAAATTCGGGAAAGCATTGAAATATGAACAGTATTGAACTAGGACGAATCCGAATGTGAGAACGACGACCATCTCACATACCTTAAGAGAAGCAGCCAACGAAAAATAAGCTCCCGAGAGACACGGCATATGCAAATCCAAATGACGAAGAAAGCTTCAGGGTAAGGCCAGGAAGACGAGAGGGTAAAAAGAAAACCATAATACTCTGCAGGCATAGGGAACGTTAGACCATTGCTGAAGAAATCAAGAATTCCATCTTAACATGAGATTCCTCCGTGTGAATTTATTCTACTCAGGGCACTTTTTGCTTTACAATCACTCAGCACCTATACCCAGCAGACAACACGAATCACTAAAATGCTGCGAAAGAATGAAAAGATTTTGGATAAATGCTATGCCAAAGAAAATTGATTTTCTCATAGCAGAAAAGTGAGAAGGAGAGAATCAGACCAGTGGATAGAACTTAAATGGAGATATATGAGATTTCTGAAGTGTACAGAGTTGAGTAGGAACTCCAAGTTATGAATATTCAGAGCAGAAATTAGACCAAGGGAGAAATATTCAGAAAAATACTGTAAAGACCTAAGAAATTAAGGATGATGATGAGTGACGGCGATAAAACTTCAAAGGCTTCAATGGTTTGTACTTATGTGAAGAGCAGATCCGAAGATAACAGAGTGGAAACCAACCATTGAGCAACTGAGAGGTCGAACCAAAGCAATCTAAGTAATGAAGGATATTTCAGCAGTGGGGGTGAGGAACTGGGACAAGTCATGGATGATGGAAAAGAGTGGACAAGGAGAAAAGCGAGAAAGAAGCTATAGCATCTTGGAGAGTAAACCAAGAAAAGACAAAATGGAATGATTCACTTCAAAAGATGAATCCACAGAATTCAAAACGGCGACTATCATTTGCAATGGACGTAAAAGGTTAATAACATTCAAGTACATTTTGGTTAATAATATCTACTTAGTCGATAACAGTCTCTGCTGTTTGGAAGTTTCAAATTTTTTTCGAAATACTTGTGGGTTGTATACGTTGATCTTGAATCTTTAATAGTTTTTGCTCATAAAATGATACAAACTTTTTTTTTATTTTGAATATTTTTCGATCTTTCCAATCAGCAATAAAAATTTTTGAATCCTCTATGAAAAGCTTGATAAACAAAAATGTGCCATGTGAACTTTATTATATCAATCCGCTTGTCGGATAAATTATATTGAATAAAAAATATATCACATAATCACATAATAAATACTAACAATGGAATGATAATTTCTACGGTAAATCACATTGCCGAAAACCCTCTTGACCTCACGTTCTTTCCAAAGCTCATTTCGTGGAGTTTCCTCCTAGTCTGCTTACTCGATGTCTTAGTCATTTCCAACATAAATCACTTCAAAAATGATGTAACTGGGAACTTTGTACCTCTTATCCAAAGAAAAATCTCGAGATCTCTTGTGTCTTCACATGAACAAGTATGAGATTGCTTCGCTAATAATTTGATAAGGTTATGTGAGTGGAAAGATTCGACGAGATGTTTTTATCACTGTAGATGGTTATTTATGTTAGTGACATGATATTTTTTGTATCATTATTCTGTTGACTGTTTTATTTTAAAGAAAACACAATTGGTAATGATATAAACATTGTTTTAGATAGCGAGATATGAATTATTATTTATGTGAGAATACAGAAAGAAAATAATCAACTTTGTTGTTAGATAATCTCTAATATCGTCGTTGTTTCAACGTACAGTTGAACAGGAAAGACAAAAAAACTGAAAAAAATACATTTTGGTCCAACTATTCAGTAATATGAATTTTTATCATAAGTTGTGTGCAATTATTCGCATGTGGTATAAATTTGACAATATTTTGATGGAATGATTATTCCGACATTTAATTTTTCTCAATTGAAATTATCATTAGAAAGTGTAAAATAAGCGAACGAAATTCAAATTTGATAAACGCTATATCCTGTAGATATTTATTGGGGTCATTAAACAAGTGTTGGTTATATTTGGAAGAAATATCCTTTGTATTCTTATGTTGCTAAAGGCCGCTTGACATGATGCAATATAACATGTGATGCAATGCAAGACGCAAAATTTCTTGATCAAAAAAATGCGCAGATGAAGTTCAATTTATTGTTTCATGCAAGATCTTAACATTATCGGTTTTGTGCTATTATCATCGCGTGCTAGTTGAAATCTATTTAATTTTGGCAGATCAACTGACTTTCGTAAAATTTTGTTATTTTCATGGTTAAACTAGGTACAAAATATGAGATAAAATTTTAGGTAAAGAATTTGTTTACTCTTACTATTTACAGGCATTTTCTTGTACGTTGTATTACTATTACATTATGTCAAGCGGCCTTAAAGTATTTATAATCTGACTATTATTGTGACATATCTAATCGATTAAAAGTGGTTTTTTGAAAGCACAATATACCGAAAATCGATGCATATTATTATTATTAAAAATGTTTCAATTCCTTAGTTGAATTTCATCTAATAAATTAACAAATTAATACGATGACCGATTCATAGATGTGGTGTGTACGTCTGGTTAAAATGTTGAAGCAGCTGAAAAACAGGTATCGGAGTTTTCGTTCTCGATAAGGCAACATGGCTGATAATTCGTATTGATAAATGGGAGTTTTTCAATTCACGATGATTTTGGTACTAAATAAATTTAGAATTTTTCAACCAAACTATTAGTGAACCATGCAGAAGCCAAACCCAGTTCCCGGAGGATTTAACCTTACAAAAGGTGGAGTCGAAGATTTAATTTTTTTATTTCATTTCAATGGGTTTAAAAAGTAAAATATCAAAAATGTGACTAAATCTGGGCTCGGCACAATTTTTGATAGCCGAAAAACCACGAAATTTTCGGACGTTTTTCGGTTTTTTCGCAATATCTCCAAAAAGAGGAGAGAAAAACAGTCCATTAAGGAAGCTGTAGAACTCTAAATTACCTTGTCAAAAAGCCAAGTAACGCCTTCTTTTGTGTTTGTTAATGCGACCTATGCATTCTTTGATTCTATTTTTGACTTAGATTTTTGTCGAATGGGGTTCTCCAGACTTCCCCCCTCTCCAAAATCATCCAAGAACACATCCAACGCATGCTTCGTTTCTCAGGAAGATTTTTCCAGAACACTGCACAGCTTCATTTTTCCATGGCCAAATATAGCAGATGTAGCGTCACAACCGCTGATGAGGATGTACTGTGGATTGAATTTCTATGATGTTGTTGAATAGCATACACCATGTGCACCATTTCTCCCAGGCTTTAGGAAGGATAAAGCCCAAGCCATGTCATGAGCATAAGGAGATCAACATCCGCTCCAATCAGCACCACAGCATCACATTTCTGGGCCTTGATTATGGCGGTTTCTCCTATAAGTCTGTCATCATCCTAATGCTTTTTTACCATTTTGAGTAAAATGGTCTAACTTTGAGAAGCTGTAGCTCGCTCCCTTTTGGCCGTAAAAGAAAAAGTTGGGTATAAAATTTGTGGGAAATTGAATTCTCAACAACTCTGGAAACTGTTTTCTGCTAGAGCCTCTACTTTTTGAGATATTGCGAAAAAACCGGTTTTACGGCTACCAAAAGTTGTGTCCAGCCCAGATTTAGTCACATTTTTTATATTTTACTCTATTTATACCCATTGAAACGAAATAAAAAAATAAAATTTTCTGCCCCACCCTTTGTAAGGTCAACCCCTTTTTTGGTCCCTGGGAATTGGACTACTATGCCATTATCGTGGATATCTCCTGCGCGATTTGAGGCTTTGAGTTTTTCTCGAAGAACTTTTGGCAGACAATAATTTTAAAAGTTTGTTGAAATTTTTGTTACGAAATCTTCTACAGTGGGTATGTCGGCCTCGGCTATGTCATCTTACCATGAGGTTCTAGGAAACTTTGGGTAGCATGGTGGAGATTTAATAGCCATACGGAGGCACTTGCACCTGCAGGGTGCGGAAATTTTGTTTGGTACCTGGGGCTGCGTGAGTTGGAATGGATCTAATTGCCATTCTGTTTATGATGTCTGAACTTTTAAAAGGACAATTTCAATAATGGAGTAGGAACTTGAAAAAAAAACACTGTGTTTATCATTCTATCTTACAGGATGAGTCAATTTCATATGGCTACTAAAAAGTACCAACTTTTCTTCAATTAATTTACAGAGTTATTTGTGAAACTGACCATAAAATTCAATTAACTATGATATTGATAAAGATTTGAAGCAACAAATTTATCTATGTATTCATATATATATATATATATATATATATATATATATATATATATATATATATATATAAATATATATATATATATATATATATATATATATATATATATATATATATATATAACTACAACTTTTAATAACAAAGTGAGAACATCTGTGATACATTTTCCTTATTTGATAATAGGCATAAAAAATTTAATATTAACTATGATATTAGCCCCAAAAAAACCTATTTTTCAATAAAATTTTACGTTTTGAAATTTTTTGAGCATTTTTTCAGTTTCTACAACACTCAAATACATCAGTTGAATCCGTATCTGATATCTTTCTTATCAATTTTTATACATTCTCTTTGTATAAATGATAAATCTAACTACGAGGGATTCTCTAAAATTTATATCTATGATGTTCAATTCGATACTCGTTACGCACCTTTTTTCCTTTGATAATATTTGATGAACTCTTCTTCCTCACATTCTATTTATATGTTATCTTTATAAAAGTGCTGCATGCTATATATATATATTTTTTGTTAAATAAAAAAGTTGAGTGCAATATCTGAAAACAATACATCTCGTGTAACGGCTACAAAATCCAATTTACTGAAAGAGATATCACGAAATGATTTTCACCCCAAGGTGGAAATAATATCATTCAGACATACCTTAGTGATCTAGAAAACATCAAAAAAGGAAAAAAGGGAAAAACAAAAGATCTGAAACAGTATATGACTGCGCTGTTGACCTTATTTTCCTTTAATATTTGATTTCACTTATAGAGCGATATGTAATAAAATTTCTGCGCTTTCCATTATATCTCTATGTGACATTTCGACAAGAATGTGATAGGCAAGGAGCCGGAATATGATGCGTGGTAAATATTTCATTTTTTAAATAGTTAAGCTCTGGGCTGTAAAATTTAACTCAAAATTTCGAATTAAATCGAATTTCAATCGATATAAAGCCAAATATAAGAAAAATAGTTAGAAATAGAGATTCCAACACTTCAAATTACCTACACTCGTTCGAAATATCTGATAAAAGCCAGCTTACAAGCAATGGAATACTCATTTTTTAAGGCCTGAACTGAATAATACGTGATTGTAGTCCATCCCGACAAAACTTCTTCTATACGTACATATAAAAAATATTTTATTGCTTATTACGAATTATATTATGTAATTTTGAAGTAATTTCTCAACTTTTGAGTACACGAGGTGGTGAAGCGAACATAAGACCCATCAATGATTCTCGAACAATTCTCAATCAGGGAGATCGCTCAATGTGAATTCATCAACTGTAAAAAATTATTTATGTCTTTCAGTCACTAAATTTGTTTTTAAAATGTCCCCTGCTACTTAGTAAGTACAAAGTAGAATTAACGACTAAAAGCTTAGAACTGCTCTAGCAAGTTAAATATAGAAGGAATAACGCGTATTTTGAAGTAACGTACGCGAAAACTAAAATCTAAGCACGATGCAATTGCAGATAGACGAAAGGAATCAATCAATTGGTGTGATTGATCTCAGTTTAATTTGAAAGCCGTTATGGTGATTGATAGTTCCACAACATGTGTTTTATATAGTTTTGGTGTTCCAAAAATTCCGATAATTAGAATTGGAAATCCTACTATATTACTTAAGTTTATTTTCTTTTATAAGTATCAAAAGAATCCCCGGATTGCATAACCCTTAGACCTCTAGATAGAGAACCTCGGCACAAGTTTTATCTTAGAGACCTAAATAGTTTAGAAACATTGGGTAAGATACAAAGTCTGAAATAATTTCTTTTCGCACTATAAGCTCCAGAAATCATTCCCATTGATCAAAGACGAGCCAATAGAAGTTACTAGTCAACTCAGAAGACAATGACTGGTACTTTACGAACCAAAAGACATCTAAAAATTCTTGTCGTTTCAAAAAGAAGAATAGGAAACAGCTAAGTACTTTCTCCGTGATTGTTTAGAGGGTACGATGCTAAAATTTACTTTCCTGAATCCCAGAAAAGAGCAATCACAAAGTACTTAGACAGGTTTCTCGTTTTGTTTGGTCGTTGTGAATAAATATATGTATCTTGAGATTCATATAAACCCGTCTAGCTTCAGAACTATTTTATTTCGGCGTAACATTACAAAAGAAAGGTTGCGTAATTTAGCCGGTGGCAAACTAGGTCCTTTATAAAGAGAAAAGCAGCATCCCTTAATTCGAGTCCTTTGTCATATCCTTCACATATGTCACTCTGTTTTTTGCGTCTGTTTCCGTGTTTTCGTTACTTTGTACCCATCGTAATCGACAGAAAGTTTCTTTCTAGGGAGAACCATTAAGGATAAATTGATATAAAGCGAAGAATTTCATTTGCTTGCTAAGCATTTTATTGTGTATTGAAATTTGTTAGGAAGCTTGAATAAATGAAGTTTATTATTGTTAACATTAGAATCCTAATGTAAGATCTCAAGAATACCGGAAATTATTAAAATCCTTTATTATTTGTTACTTAGTAGTATGTAGAACAAAATTTTTAAATCGGCTTTCTGAAATAAATCCCATATCCGTAAATCCATAAAATAGGGAACCAGAGCAGAAAGAATTGAAAATAAGTGCATTGGAAGACAAAAATAAACAGTTAAAGTCGGTGTAGTGAATCTTTTCGAGAAGACGAATTATTGGATAAAGCAGAGTTGATATGTAGCTGTTTTATGGTAAGTGACCACGTTTCTAGGATAAGTTGAACTTTGGTAATCATTAGGGTTTGCTTAGTAAAATTTTCTCTCATCGAATTAAAGATAAAGGACGCTTGCAATTAGATCAGATGTTGACTAACATTTCTATACCCAAATACCCTGCGGCCAAGACGTTTAAATCGATAATTTTGACTGGACATTAAAGTTTTCCGCACTCTATTGAGGAATGATCATTATTAGTTATTAGCTTTTTAGTATACTGTAATTTTGGACGCTCTAAAAAATACGTTACGACATGTCCAAGCGATTTAATTATCAACGAATTTTTTCTATTCGGATTTCCCACGCCATATGAGAGTCTTCTAGTACCATTTTTCGGTACTTTGAACTCGGTTATGAAAGAAGAAGAAGAAGTGATTCTCCTGCAATCTTCGTCTTACTGTCGGAGCTGTCGTTGCACTTGATCGACATTAAGGTGACGATTTCTTAATATTGTTAATAAAATGGAGCAGCTGCAAATCGCTTTCTAGCTTTTCCAGGTCGTCTTTGCAAGTGTCCAGTCTCCTTATAACGCTGCGCACTTTTGGAACAGCTGTGCGGGTCATATCAAATTGTTTAGCAACAGCTCACTACGTAAACACGATTCATTTGGTTACCAGTGGCTACGCATATAAACGATAAGCCCTGCTGATGTATTTTGGTACTCACGAATAAGTCCTTGTTGACTTGATTTGAGTCATTTGACGTACCGAAGTATGTAGAAGGTCAACCAAGCAATTGCATAGAAAAAAAAATTGTTGACTAACATCAACATGTCGCATGGTTACTGAAAATTATACCACGGATATCCCAAAAAATCGATGTCGTGACCTTGTTTGCAGATCTTAGCCTTCTTTGGAGCCAGTTCTCCCTTTACAGTCCATTGTTTTGATAGTTCTTTTGCTTCGGGTGTGTGAAACACTGTCTAACACTCGATGGAAACATCTTGATGCTGTTTTTGTACCATTACCAAACTCTAGATTGTGCATTTTCTAATATAGTGATATTTTTCAAGAAAAGTCGGTCGTGGTATTTCTTTGACCATCCTCTCATTGGTGTACTTCTCTTCATTGATCTTTGAATATTTCCCCCATCTCCATTAGGTACTTGATAATTTAATATTGTCGCTTTATTTCTATATATATATATATATATATATATATATATATATATATATATATATATATATATATACACATATCATCGATTTTTTCAGTGTCCCTAAACTTTTTCTGCAATATTTTCTTCATACTTTTCATTTGGATCAATTTTCTTTCTAGCAAACATCCACAATTTTCGAAAACTTAAGACAGAAAATATTGGGAATTGAGTGGATTTCGAAACCTGATTGACCTAAATACGGATCTGAGACTTCTAGTTTCGCAAAAATTTTTTCATGAAGTTTAGAAGAGTATGATATTAATTGGCTAGCAGCAACATGTGGCATAATGTCTCAGAAATAACTCACCAGAAATAATAGCCTTTCCAAATTGCTCTATCAGCATCATCGATATGAAATTTTTGCACAAGGTGACGGCGAATTTATGAATTTCAGATACGATCAAGTTTTGCTGGTGAAGCATAAAGAATATACGCAGCAAAAGCGGGTGTCCATTTATCATTTTCGACTTATCTCGAAAGGGATTTTTATTAAGTGAATTAAAAAAGATTTGCAGTGTGTGGGTTCAAGCTAAATATTTAGAATTTCAATTAGAATTGATATAACCGTAATTCAAATAGAAATAACATAATAATGAGTTTATATATATATATATATATATATATATATATATATATATATATATATATATATATATATATATATTTATTTATTAGATTTGGATTTCTTAATGCTTGGACACGTCAATTGGTATTTTAAATCACGCATTTTGGTACAAAACATTATACAGGGTGTGTCATATGTCAGTGGTCAATACGAAATCTCTCATTTCATAGGCGAACAATTGTATATTACTAATTTTTGTATTCTTCAGATGTTTCAGAAATCTTGAGTAGAGAAACAAAAAATATTGATGTTAATGAAGATGTTCAATAAGCTAGCCGAACGTCTCGGTGTGACTGATCTAATTTCAAGTGTGGGTCATGTTTTTAAATCATGAAAGTTGAGAAATTGAGTTTTACATACGATTCTTTTGACATATACCCACAGAAAGAACTCTTATGGCGTTGGAACAGGAGATCTTGCTGGGAGAAATCAAATGGAATGGGAAATGGTCAGTAGCTTACCAGAACTTCAATCTGTTGTGGACGTTATAGTAGAATTTAGTGAGCAATTTGGCCTTCATATAAATACATCCAAGATTGAGCTATTGGTATTTTCAAAAATACAAAGAACCGCAAACATAAGACTCCATGAAGTGATCATTGAACAAGCATCATCTCCAAGATACCTGGGCCCGCTCGATCAACCAGCGATGCGACCGCAAACTCGAAATCAGATCAAGAATTGAGTTAGTGTGGAAAACTCTGAGCAACATGAGGACACTTCTGGCAAACCGCAATCACAACCTGGAACTCCGGACCAGAATGCTTCGCTTCGACAAACATAGAGGTCCTACAGCAATTTGGACCTAGGACATATAATTACATGGTTCGGACAGACGGCTACAGAAATTTTCAGAGCTGCGGTTTTGTTAAACTTATGTCCTCGTCAAGTAAATAATTAAGAATGTCAAGTGAGGTTAGATTTGGTATCATCAAGGATTGCATCAAAAGTCCGTCATCTTGATAACAAACATTTGGTTGATATGAATTTCGGAAATGGATAGAACATTTGTCACTTAGTATCAGAAGATAACTTATTGAAGAATTTAGTTGAAGAAGAGAGGAATAAATAGCATTGAATCTTCTTTCTAAAAAGTCAAATAATATATCAAAATTGGGATCATCAAGTTTTTTGTGTCATAGTTGAAAAGTAATGACTTGTTTTTAAATTTGGTTTCCCAAACCAAAAATTTGAAAATCTTCGAAATTTTGAAGAGAAAATTGTCTTATCGCCGATTTCTATAGCATCTTCAGCGTTTTAATTTTGTCAAAAACGTCCAGCTGACAGTTTATAATCAAAAATTGAGAGAAATTTTGATTATTTGTTGGTTTAACATCCAAAGGATGAGACAAACAAACAAAAAAATGCTACTGCAGTTTCAGGAATCGTGCATTTGCCATTCTTTCACGAAAAATCTGCTTTATCAAAGTCTCAATCAAACTTACGTAGAAAATAAAATTCCTGAACGTCTGACTAAATTTTTAATGCTACCAAAAAATATGTTATAACTTTAGAGTTATAAGGTTCGTACAGTTTAATTTCAGATCAGAGTTATATGATGAGTTTTTAATCTCTGTGAAGCTACATTCATGTACAGTAGCCTTGGAATTCGGTGCATCATGGACTGGAGTATCGTCATGAACCAAGCGTACCAATCGGCTGATACAACATCCGATAAGTTTTTGGTGCAACTGTCTTGGTAATTTTCCGCGTTCAAGGTTATATTGGTAGTTCCAAAATATTGCAACCGTAACTTTTTTGGTGCATTTCGTGACCTTTGCTTCATTTGCTAGGGCTCTCAATGGAATTTCTGCATGTCTTTTCATACCAAAAAACCATAGTTTTATTACTCGCTACGATCATTTGGGATCCTTAGAATACTTGTTTTGGAATTGCTGGACTTTCGTTCCAAATCACTGATCACTTCTTCCATGAATGAATGTTTTCTAGTGATCTATTCAAAAATTTCCAGCCCTGTGTTACTCACGTCCACCCCTAGATAGCAGCATTGCGCCAAGGCTATTTCCAACACTTAAAACCTGGACAACATGGCGTTCTGTAGAAATATCCTCAACTCTATTTATATTAACATCGTTTATTGCTACTGGTGTAACTATGAGTTCATTTATCGATCCGATATTTCGCACTTTCATTCAAATATAGTGTCATAGGTAAAAAATTTTGAATATTCTTTTTATTAAACTATTGGTGGTGGAAAATTTGATCTCAAATAGTGTCATATCTACTAACATTATCAGTTTTTGTGTCTGAAAAGTAAAAAATCGAATTAATTCGCCAAACAAACAAGCCAAACGCTTGCTGCTCGATAGATTTATGACACTATTCGAGTGTGTAAGAAAACGAAAAGCAACAAAAAAACGCAATAAAAGCAAAAAATTTCGTAATTACACATCGAACGACACGTTTTTATGTACGAATTAACATCAGGGTAAAAATGTCCTTGATATGTCACGTAATCTTAGATGAACAATTTTGAGAAGCCATAGCCATCGAAGATCTTCTATAAGTTACCTGAGGAAGTAGCTACGTGTAGATAGCAAGTCGTTTGATGAGGCTTAGCTAGAGGTGAAGGAGTTTTATCAAAAACGAGTAGAATTCTCATAATCCATGACCAATTTTGACCTGTATACGTGTTTAGACATATTAATTCGATAATAAAATAAATTATGTTGATAAAGAATATTGAAACCAAATATATATATATATATATATATATATATATATATATATATATATATGGATAATTTTATAGTTCGTGCATATCTATAAAAACCTACTAAATTTCGAGAAAAAAATATTTAAAAAGAAGCCACTTCACAGCTCAACATGATATATCGATTTGTGTGCCTGGTATATTATGTATTCTTCATGGTCTGCCAGCGAAAACTGATAGTATCGTTTCATGAGTTGCTACTCGTTTCTCACCGTTTTATCTCTACTGTCCAACCGTTTCATGTTTGCTCAACTATCCGTGATGCTTGTATGGTACCAGATGTTTGTATCTGACACAATGTTGATAATGATTCGGAATACATGGATGCTTCCAATAAGAGTTTATTCGATTCAAAGAATTCCATCTATGACAAATAGAACTGAATAATAAACTTGGAATTAGGACTCGGTTTTACATGCCAAATTATCACGAACAATTTTAAATCAAATATAATTTCATTAATTCGAAATATTCCCATTATTTATGCCATACCGAAGTGAAATTAATAACATTATCTAGTATAACGTTAATTGTTTTATTTGTACCTTCAGGCTCGACCCATGTGCTATGCCTGTAAAGCACATATAAATAACAAAATTTAGTTTTAGAAACGTTGAGATACAGAAAATTAGAATTGTACTATGATTTGAGTGTTTTTGGGTCACAAAATATGATCCTATGAAGTACCGTCAGATCAAGATTGCTCAATGTCTTCGCCACTGAAAAATCACGTTGATGGAACTTCAGAAGATCATAATTTTATATCCATTAATAGAACTAAATAGTTTTTTGAATATTCCATCACTGGAAATACAAGAAACTGAAAGTTATGGATTCATATTATCATAGAGTAATGTATAATTATTGCCCACTTATTCTTTGTCAAGTGTACGCTCAATGGCACGTTTGTTGTTTCATGAACACTCGTATAGAAAGCTCTCACTGCCCTAGTGATATGATGTCACTGCATAAACACTCCGTTTCACAATTAAACACGGCATTCATACTGACTCACGCGTGAATTTTCAAGCCCTCTTCAAACAGATACAGAAACTTCTCACAGCCCCTCTTCTGATTTAATAGAAACATCCACTTTTGTCCACATGTCCAGTTCTGCAAAACGGCTTTCACTAATTTTGTGGCCTTTTTCTATAATCTTCGACATTCCCACGAGCTTTAGAATCTACACAAAAGGGTTATTTCTATTGTACACCCCATATCTACCTAAGTATACTCATTATCTGTGACAGTGTCGGCGTTAAATATTCTACTTTGAAGTATTCGTATCGAATCAAGAATTGGAATCGAATAAGTGGAATTTGTTGTAAAAGTGTGTGTATCTCTTAACCAACAATTTTTGACTGACCATTTGGATGTGGAATGGTAAAAAACAGCTTGTAAGTAACAAGATATGTGGCCAAAACTTTTCTTGATTTAGAAAATCCTAGTGGGAAAACAGAATTTTTAACCAAAGAGATAAATCATGGTAGGTGATGACAACTTCCTGCTTGGCCACAAAAACTTTTTATTAAACGTGTTCCATTAATATATAGATTAGCTGAAAAAAGCAAGGGCATAAAGGGCGTGAATCTACGTCGTTAACACTTTGATCTATAGTGTACAGGAGTTCCATACTAACTTTGATACAATTTGAAAGATTCTGCTTGGAAAATGGAAGGCTCTGAGACTATATCTATAGGCACTTCACAATCCTTTGGAATACTGAGATACCTAGTCATTTCACTGGACTAGATGTTATTGTATTAGTTTCTATGAAGGTCTTTATGGTATTAGACATTACCGTTATCCCAAGGACCGCGATTAAGTGTCCTAAAGACGTAAGATCATTCTGGTTCACTGAAAATTTTCATACTTGAAACTTCCTTTCAAATTCTGTTTACTATTGATTGGTCTAACTATTAAATAATGAAATAATGATTTCATATCGTGTTTGTAGTAACATTACTGTATCCATGGTATCCAAAATGCTAATGTATTGAATTTTTTTGATGATGATTCTATGTACACAAACGTTTCGTTCAATCGATTTGTTCATCAAATAATACATATTTATACAAGTTGACATTGATATGGTATAATTAGTTATAATTACCAATTAATAACTGGGACGAAGACACAGCGTAATGAGAATATATAATATATATAAAGAGAGAGAGACTTGAATCGATCAAGACGTGTTTCTGTCCTAGATAAGTCCACGGATATCCCTATTTTCCGTTTAATAATATGAGGGATGCATCGAATAATCATCGATTTCGGTCATATCACCTGTAATTGTTCTGATCCGCAAAGGTTGATTTTCTTCTCATACACTCCTTCCAACTAAATCCCCTTCTAAAGAAGCTCAAGTTTATTGTGCACGACCCTGCATTAGGCACAAAGATCGTTCCAATTATTTCACATGCACCATTTCTCATTTTGTGTTGTTGAATTTTTATTGAAGACTTTCTTTAAAAATAATATCGATGGTTTTGTTTGAAATTGAACTTATCTTTAAAGATTATCACTATTAATTTATTTGATAACGATATTCCCGACCCCTTTCGATTTGAATAACGTTTTTGAAATAGAGGTGGTTGATCCAACTTCAGAATAGTCGCGACATGGTTTATAAGATAAGGTAGCGTAGAATTACTAGTGTTTTTTAACGTAGCTGGACGCTCTTGCCCTAAATTTGCTTGAAAATTGTTAAGTATTGGGAAATCCTGTCCAATGATAGAAAAATAAACTACAATGACATGATTTTCATATGTAGTGCTGGATAAAATTTATAACGTTAAACTTATAATAAATTCAAAGAAGCTGATTGTTAAATAGCTGAAAATGCAAGTCTCGAGTTTCTGAGTTTGAATTCCATTGTGTTTATATAGTCCAGATTTCTACCCCAAACCGACACGACCACATCAAGAGCAAATTCCGTTATTGGGTCTTGGTATGTTGGGCATTTGTAATCCCACATTTATCCCAACTCGATGTTTGTAATCCCTGATAATTAGAAGCAGAAACAGAATTTTGAATGGATTACTGTGATTAATATATTATATAATATATATAAATATATATATATAATATATAATATAATATAATAAAATGAAATTATCTAGTTACGAGGTGAAGACGAGTGATTAAACGTTTGGGTTTTTGATCGAATCAACAATGTTTGAAGTTTCTTGAAATTGCTTCGAAATAACTTCAATTTTGAAAATTTGGCGAAACAACACACCTCTAAATACGCTAAAAACACAGAATTGCGTTTGTGAAGAGATTTGGGAATGCTCTGAAAAGCGAATATTCATTATTCCTAGAAGTACCAGGCAACAAAGAAAGCAGAAAAATTTTGAAAAAAATTATTTAACTGTTTAGATCACCTCTTCATTTCTGGAAAATTTTTATACCAGAGTCATTTTTTTGAGGCAGCAATTCAAACTTTAAGTTATTGATTTCAGTCAATACAACAACTGATGCAGTATCTTGATGAAACAACACTTTCTTATTGACAAAAAACGGCAATTTTAGCTTGATTCCTTCGCTAAAACGTTGTAATAAGTTTACTTAATACGTGACGTTGATAGTTTCTTCTTTTTTAAGAACCGACGTCATGAACTTTCCTGCAATTGGAACGGTATTTGCCTTCTTTGGAGCCGATTCTTTCTTTCCAATCCATTGTTTTGATTGTTATTATTAGTAATTTGTAATTATTAGCTATTATCTCTAGCGCACTTTCATTCGAGGACAATTCAGTAGCACTTTGTGGATTTCCTTAAACATTTCAGGAGTCGACATCTCATTTGGTCGATCCCTACTATGCTGGTCTGTAAGGTAATAAAATCAAGTTGATTTAACGAGGAAAATATAAAGAAAGGTCTAAGAAGCAAAGATCTATTCCCTTCCAAGCACCTAAATAGATTGAGTCTGTGGATGCCTAGCACTAGTTCCACCAAGACATATGCAAGAGCTTTTGGAAGCCGCCTTGTTGAAGTTTAAAGCGGAGAAAAGAATTTTCTCAAACAGTCTATATCTATAAATAGTCCTTTGACGAAGGCGACGATAGTTTGATAGTATCATGGAGTGACAGAGTTTGAAGTTTTTCAATGTTTAGTTTTTTTTTAATTGTCATTAATATCTCACTTCTCACCAATTTTATTAGTTTTTGTTATGAATCGGCTTAATTTTAGGTCTCATGTGATCAAAAAATTGTTTTTAGAACATATAAAAATATTGATGTTTCGACCAGTTTCGATCGTCAATGATTATGTAAAGTAGATGGTTTATTTCTTATGAATATTCATATTTTTTTTAATTCATAACCTTTTGTTTCTTTCTGAATAACCTCCGTGAGTTTTGTCTGTGGAAACCAAACTTTTTTCATCTCTAATTTCCATTTTATATGCTACTGTTGAGTCACCTCCAATTGAACATTGTTATACATCAAAAGTGTTGTAATGGCATTTACGTGGAAATTCGAATGTAAATCATCGGTGGACGTTGCTGAACAATTACGTCAAACCTCTGACAGTGTCTAAGTTAAAAAAACAACTATGTAATTAGGGTAATGCTCTCAATTTATTGCTACGTGAACGCGTTTATTAGTAACCGTGTTTTTAATTTAATTGAAAAGCTTTTTACAATAAAAAAAAAACGAGAAATTAAATTCAATCGATTAAATCATTTCGACTAATACATTTTCAATTGACTTTTATTCCAAGTTTCCCAAATAATAACACTGATTGTGTTATTATTTCTTGCAATAACATGAAATATACGTAAAGTCAACAATCAAGGTGTGTTTTGATATTCCCCACATTTTGATTATTATTAATTTCAGTGATGAGACTGCATCATGCCGAAAAGATTGCCCAGGATAGGCAAGCACGGAAAAAACTTCTGAATCAAATATAAATGGTGTCACTCCATCCTTTGGAGGATAATGGAAAGACGGAGAGAGAAAAATACTGAATTCAATCAATGCATCGTGCTTGATATTGACACTGGACCGATTGGAAATTTGGAATGTTTAACCAGAAACTAAAATCGAAAATGCTATTGAGTCATACGATTCCTATGCAAATTTTGAAGAGAAATCGTTTGGAAGTATCCTTATTGCAAAAGATGGAACGCGCAAGCATTCTGATTGATTTCATAGAATACAAATATTATACTCCAACGGGGGTTTGCATCTTTTAGTGAAATTATGATTAAATGAGAACATTCAATAATATATTATCGTGACATAATCTTGAGGGAAACTCATCGCAAAGAGATCAGTGGAGTGACCAAAACCAAAAATAATCGAGCCGTTCACAGAAAAGGAATTGGATGCATTTTTTAGCGTTTCAATCTTTCAGGGGGTGCGCAACACTAAGGTCGGATGAGTTAGAAGGTCTGATAACATGAAATATGATAAAAATGCCGTTCCAAAATTAATTTTATTCAAATATTGAAAACTTCTCAAGAGCATAGCTGAATTAAAATATGATTGAATTAAGAAAAAAACTAATCTAAGAGAAAAGTAATAACATATATTTTACGAAATGTAGATACTCAGATACTGTACAATGCCGTGAACCATGAAATTTAGACTTTGGTAAAAAAGTTCGTTATATTCTTTTGTTTAACCGCTGTTTGTCGTTTTCTGGCCGCCAAACCTCGCATTCCCCTCAGAAGTGTAAGCTTCGTAGATGTTTCCACCATAGCTATTTCTAGAGCTTTATATCCTTCGCTGTGTGAAACTCTGTGCACTATCTTCCAACACCATATCCTCTTTATCGTTTTCTTCTCCTTTTTCATTCACCATATTCACTATTTCTTCATCTGTCACTTCAAACTGTTCATCTTGGTCTAATCACTCATTCACATCCTCTTCAATTGCATCCGCGCATCCCAGCACTTGTTACAATGGAAGTGGGCTGGTACTAACGGATTCAGTCTCTTCTGTAAATCGTCTCCACTTCGAGATTCTTGATTTTCTTGGATTCTTGGATTCAGATTTAGAAATGGTCTCTGATCCAAAACTATTCCATGACCAAGTAAGTAACATCTTTTAAATTAAGATGACGCAATTTGTTCACTATGTCTTCTCCTTGGCCCATCATTTCAATTGAAGAAGAAAGCAGGTATCCTAGATAATTCCTCTTCATTGTCTCTAATGTCCCTTGATCCACAGGTTAACATAAGAAAGTTAAAACATTGTCTTTATATCCTCTTCTTTGGGTATGCAGTTCATCTCTAAGAGGATGAACATCTTCAGAGTTTGCTACCACCTTCTCGCCACAATCATTAAGTTAACGAATTCCGTATAACTTTTCGTATCTATTGAGCCTACCTACAATGGCTTTGAAATCAGTTTCACCTTCATTTAATTCATTCCGAAACCTTAATGCCCTGATCTCGGTACACCTTTGAGGTGACCGTTCGGGTTAGGTTAGGTTGAGGTGATTACTCCATAAAACATCAAACAAGTCCACAAATTGTTTATATCTAACCAAGAATTGGAGCGTGAGATATCAGAAGGCAGTATTATGCATGAATATTTGCCAGATGCCACGTTCAACTTGTTTTTGATCGCAATGTTTGGCCATATTTAAACATGATAAATCAGATTTTTTGCATTGATAATTCATAATTTCACTTATGAATCGATCACCATCTGAGTGGACTGCATCCGGTGAACCAGGTTCGAAGCGTCTAAAGGGACAACAGGCAGCTGGGAAGGTTATGGCTTCAGTATTATGGGATGTGCATGGGATATTGTTCATCTCCAAAAGAGAGAGACAATTAGCAGCGAATACTAAATATAGTTGTTGTTTCGTTTGAATACAAAATCAAGAAAAAACGGCCTCATATTTCGAGGAAAAAACCACTGTTTCACCAAGACAATGCACAGATTCACAAGTCCATGACAAGGATGATTAAATTGAACGAATAACACTTCAAATTGCTTCGTCATCCACCGTATAATCCAGATTTTGCCTCCAGTGACGATTGGTTATTCGCTAATATCACCGGTAAGAAATTTAGCTCTAATGAAGAAGCAATTGCTGAAACTGAAGACTATTTTGAGGCAAATAGACAAATCCTTCAATAAGCTTGCTCCTGAAAGAGATTGCATTCATGAAAAAAATCAGAAAACTGTTTTTCTAAGTTAGTTAGACGACTTATTAAGTTAATGTCAAATTATAAGTTGAGTTGAAAATTGAAGGCAGCCTTACATCCAGCAGTAGGCACTTGATGATGTCCATTAACTGTTCTCTTGAGAATTCTCTTATTAGTAACCGTGGCTTTTTCTTTTCGACAGTTCAATACAATGAGCTTAAGAAAGTTCACACATTGTCGTAGGTAACTGCGGACTTGCATGTTTCATGCTCATTTGCCGTCGTATAACAAAGCTTATTAGATGTAAAAGCTGTAAGCTTAGTTAAGTAAATGAAAATTACACACGTAAAGAGCCACACAAGAAAATAAAATTTATTATCTATAAATCTTACTTTACTTAATTGGATCGCTGAAAAGAATATCTATTGAGAAGTACAGGATGGTTTTTTACTATGGAAAAATGACAAAAAAGACCTGTAAAAATCTAAAAAATCGGTATTAATCCATGTATTTATCAATGTATTTATCAATGTATTTATCAATGTATTTATCAATGTATTTATCAATGTATTTATCTGTATCAATGTATTTTTTGTCCATCATGTATCTTTTTACATGTTTGTGTTCAAAATTTTCGTCGTTTGATACCTTTTTTCATAGTTTCTAATACTTTTCCAGAATATTTCCTTATTTTCGCGGTCATTTTTGTTTATATTGCGGGATTTTACGTTTAGTATCTGCTGGTATTTGGCTATTAACTATTTTTCTGCTATTTATATTTTTTACCTTCTTCAGTTAATATCCTAGTCTTCAATAATGGTCCCTGCCTTTCCCTTTTCCTTTTTACCTTGATGAGTATCAAACTTCTAGACTTAGGATGTGAGAATATCATTGGATAAGGGACGTAAAGATTTGAGGGCTGTTCTACAACGAAATCTCTATTTAACTCTAATCTACCTTAAAAACGATCTTTCGAAAGCTTCATTTTCTCTTCCCTCCATTTTTTCCAACAGATGAGGTCAATTTCTCCCAAATTTGTTTTCCATTTTATCCAATAATTGATTGAAACGCACCTTGAAAATCCCAGAGCATTGTGGTGATAAAAAAAGTATAAAACCCATTTTTCGACTGTATTTTTCTTTTCGGGATGTGATAGTTGTCGCAATTGTGATAAAACAACGTAAATATTAACTTCACTCACGATTTAAGATACTCCGATTGAATGTTTAAAGCTAGAGAGCTTTTGATCAACATTAAACATTTGCAGTATCCATTCCGCAGATATCTGTTTCGAATGTAACTTGATAATCCTTTCAATTTCTACCACATCTTCAGTCGCTCTTTCTACAAAAAATCCCCAAACAAACATGGATCTAGTATCTGTTCTTCGATTGATTCCTATACCTCAAACTTTGACTCATTACTCTATTAAACCCTTTCCTACTCTTAGTGCGTCCAATTTCTATGAATTTCAGTTCATTGGAACCTCTTAATTTTATTTTGACGTACGTCCTGTCATCATTACCAAAAGACCATCTTCTCTCAATCTACTTTTCACTCGAGAAGTACTCAGATGAAGATCACTAGATTCATTGATCTGAGCTACTATCTCCGAGCCTGTTAGTCGTCGATCACGTTTATTTATCAATAAAATACGTTTTTCTTCTGCGGTTGTAGTTTTTCTAGACCGCCCTGAACGTTTTCTGTCTTTAAACTTTTTGGTGAATGCATATTTTTTCACGTTGTTGTCCACGGTATGTCGAGCTATTCTTAATTCACAAATCAGCTGGTTCTAGCAGGTTTTAACTTGTCAATTACCGACAAATGCGAGAAGCTTATTTAAGTGTATTATTTCGATGGATTAACTTTGGTAATGTCATCACCCACAGAAAAAAACGGTTTTTGTTAAATGAGTATCGAAACTTGATTACTTGTAAAATTTATGTGGAAAACTTTTAGATTTCCAGTCACTATTCTATAAAACTTTCATCGTATGACAATTTTTTACAACAATTTCGCAATCTCTTGAAAGTTTACAAATTTCAGGTCACAATTAATGCAGATCAAGTCAGTCTCGTGTAGTTTTGATCAAGATCAAACACAATTATCTATTTAAAAATGACTATATCGATAAAATCCATACGAATATAAACGACGTCTCATTTTCATAATAAATGTATCGAATTCATGAATAAATTATATTCGTAGAAGGTGGTCAAATGTACACGAGTTTGTTTCAAAAAATTGCATGCATAAAACGAAAAAATAAATTGTGGCTTACATTTAATCGTATCTACACGCATTAAGGGAACAGAATATATTAAAACTTGTTTCAGGAGTCATTATAATCATAATAAAATAAGCAAATGTGGTATTTGCATCAGTTCCGATAGCAAAACCACCAACTTTGTCACAGAAACTCAATTTGGATTTTGAAACTAGAAAATTATTATCTTCCTCATTCCCCTGTATGTGTTAACTCGTACATTAAGAGAACTGCTGAAGAAAATCTTAAGGATGCTGATACAGATAATTTCGAAGATCTAAATCTATAGCGTAGTCAATTGATGTTGTTTAAAAGAAACAAACACAAACACAAAATGAAGATGAACTTTCTGAAATCACCAAAAAATTCATGAAACATGAATATATATATATATATATATATATATATATATAACAAACATTCACAACATAAAGTTAATAAAATTAATAAAGGTATGATGAAAGCCGTAAGCACCGATACCAAAAACTATAACAACAAATGGATGACCAAAGTCATAAAAGAGAATATGAATAAATTAAGAAATGAATTTAGTGCCAAGCACCAAGCCAAGACAGTATTGTTATGGAAGACATGAAACTGGAAGGAAATGAGCTCCTCAAAGCAATAACCAAACTACCTGGAGGAAAAAACAGCCCCACAATATTTATCATGCACAAGAAAAGCAGAATTATTCACCAAAATCATTACTACTTGACCAATATCAGGCTGGATAACAAGCAGGCTTCCGAGCTGGATGTATTATGATAATTTTTTTCAGAGGGTCTCCTTATGGCGAAGGGTATTCTTGGCATTGTGAGAAACTGATCTGATTACTGAACGAAGTAAATAAAATGATCTCAGAGTTATCATCTTTCCAAAAAATATTATCAAATTAAAACAAGACTCAATTTATGACAGATTCAATCCCCAGTCGTGAAATAATATTAGAAGGAAAACGAATCGATTACGTAAATTCCCACAAATATCTGGGACATCCGGATAGGAAGCTAATGAAGCTCAACAGAGCGCTTCTACTTTATCAACATCAAAACACACAACGCAAGTGAAAGTGCAAGAAAGTGATTCTAAAACTACACTCTAGAGAAAAATTGATTCCACAAAAATGGAAAGATTAAAAAATCAAAAAATTGACCTAACAGGAGTACCATTCAATAACAGAGTGCCTTATGGACAACAACAGTCAAGATAATGGTGAAGAAGACATTCCTGAAACAAATGAAGCAATGGATGCAACTACAACTTCAACCTAGAAGAACAAAGTCCTACCAATAGTTGTTGACATAACATCTATTCATCTGAATTACACGAAACCTTTAATTAAAAAAGTGCTAGAATTAATGCCAGGGACACACCAAAATAACTCTCATTCTACACAAAAAACAATACTGATTATCAAGCAATTATTAATCACTTGAATAAAAATAGAATCTGCTTTCATACACACAGTAGAAAAGAAGATCTGTCATCAAGGGCTTACCACCAGTTGATATGGAAGAACTTAGTGCCAGTTTAACAGATCAAGGCGTTATACACAGAAAACTAGCAAAAATGAAACGACCACAGAAATTTACTGACACCACAGAAGGCTTTGCTACATACTACCTAGCAGTTCCACTAGATGCAGAAACAACTATCATCTTTAAAATGTAATACCTTTTTGGACTGAAAGTCAAGTGGGAAAAATACAAAAATCCAAAACAGGTTATTCAATGTTACAATTGCCAGAGATTTGGTCATGGCACTGCAAATTGTCACCTACCACCACGATGTGTCAAATGTTCTGGAAATCATTCAATAAAAGACTGTACAAAGGAGCCAGAAGACAAGCCCAAATGTCAAGGTGAGCATACAGCCAACGTGAATCATACATGAAGCAGCTGAATGACATTGGAATGCAACGACTTAAGAACACACCTAATAAGCCATCACCAGCGCCAGAGGTCAACGATAAGAGCTTTCCTCGTCTACCAGAGAGATGAGGATCTAGCGACGAGCATCAACGAGGCCCACCAGCACCAGCGTCAACGACAAACTACGGCAATTTTAACTCTAGTTCTAAGTTAAAAAATGCACCAGATTAAAACCAATTTAAAGAAAACATTCAAGACTTCAATGATCTTATGGATGAGGTTAATAAACTCACTGAATTGTGCGACATTGAGTCTATGTTAGCAATGATGAGAAGTCTTAATGATCTAATGAAAGATAAAAAAAGTCTTTCACAACGATGTTTAGCATTATTTAGCTTCTCAGAAACAGTTAACAATGACAAACAAAAATAATACTACATAAATTACCCCACAGTCTATTGTGGAATACCTGTACAAAGCTTTAATTAGATATAAGTTGTATATATTAGGTTGTAAGTAGCTAAAAGAATACACATTAATACATAAACTAGATAATATATATATATACAAATTATACTGCGTTAATTGGTTGGGAAGACACACACAAACTGATAGAAGAATTAAATTAGAGATTTATGTCTAATAGTGGACGAGACAGGCTGCTGAATGATGAAGATGAAGACTGGTACATTTCCAAGGGAATTGGATCTCTTTTTGTAGCTCTTCGATTCTTTTGATGCTATAAATCATTCGGTATAGCTTCTAAGGGTCTTATTTTCCACTTTTTCATCCATAAATTTGGTAAATTATCTTCTATTGTTGATATTACGTCTTCAATATCATTTTTTTATTTTCATCTGTCACTTGGTCTTCCTTTATTCATTTTTGGTGTTTCTCTCGGCTAATCTTTGTTAGTATACAGTTTTTCTCTTCGTTCTATTAAGATATCCAGGTGCAATTTCGCTTTATGTCTATGCCATTTCAATCTCTTATGATTTCAACTGTGACTTCTCGTTATATTATCTCCTTCAGTACAGCCTTCTATCTCTTTTCTTGGTTCCAATATCCATCACAGAATTCTCCTGTCTCCTGAAATTTTCTTCTTTTTTCCGTGAGACACAATACACAGTTTTTGGGGCGTATGTGACAAGTCATTTTTTTAGACTTTGATAGTTAATCTTGTCTTTTATAAAGCTGTTATTTTCTCCAATATGTTTTATTTTAAGATGGTATGTTGTTCTGAATCTTTTCTAATGTCTCACTATTGTATTCGAGAGCTTAATACCAGATAATCTGCAATACTACGTTATAATTTTTTTTTCTCTAATTTTTCAAGTTCCCTATTTGGGTTTGTTCTAAAAAAAAACGATAAAAATTTATCAAAGTATCACTATTTAGCATCTAAGCACTGCTACTAATGAGTTTCCCAGTTTTCCAACACCTACAAGAATGCCGGTGAGAGAATGTTGTCCAGCTTCTACGTGACGATCCGTTGAGCGACCTCTACTGAACCTTGATGCTATTACTCGTAAATTAATAGTATGACAGCTGTCAAGTTTGAACACTTTTCTTTCGAAGGTCTTTTTTGATACAGTTGTTTCAAATTATTCTCTGAAACCGTACCTGTTCTATTTTAATTCATGTTAATCCGAATCTTTTTTTTTTTTTAATAATTTGCAAGTTAGTTTGTCTTCCGTTTACTTGATGCGCGCATGCAAATTCGGTCCCGATTTGCATTTTTAAGAGACGGTTGATTTGTCATTGGCGGCAGCTTGTCTTGATGGACTGTTTCTTTGTATACTTTTCGAAATTTATCTACTACCTTTTTGTAATTCTTCTTTATGCAAAGTACGCGCTTATATACTCAAAGCTCGCTTCTAAATTAAATTGTGAACCAAAGATGGAAACGACAAGACAGAATATATAACGTGTTTTGGTTTCTTTTAGCCAGCAGCGGTCAAAAAGTTGAATATATCGATTTTCAAATGTTATATATTCATTTAATATCATAGCTTCTCACTTATTAAAAGTCTTTTATACGAGGAAACTCATTTAATAATGCTCAATTCAATTTTGATCATAACTATAACAACTGATAAATTATTTTCGAATATACTTCAGGATATTAATGAATGTACTGTATAAAACGTGCTTAAAAATTGCTGGAGAACACTTCAAGTAATAAAATATCTAGAAAGTGATAAATTTATCATTTCTAACCAAAAGGTCTATACTGGAATAACTCCAACAATAAATCGATCCAAATAACAATCGATGCGTTATCAAAGCACGATCACCACACACCTTTGCATCTATTGGTTGGAATAAACATGCCTCTTTACGCTGGCCAATCAGATTTTACTATAATAAATCGTGGGTATTGAAAATGTAATTTTGAACATCAAAAAAATTACGTTGAAGCAAGTCCTTTATTTTGAATCCATGGAATCGCGAGAAAAGCAGAAAACATCGCTGTAACGACATTATCGATATTATAGACGATTTTGATTCGAACGCTATTAGAAAAAAAAAAAAACGCCGACAGTACATTCAGCTTTAAAAGATGTAAATGATGATGCCGAAATAACAAATTCCAAAAATAAGTGCCTTTAGAATAGAAAATAGGAAACTTAATTACCTGGACGTAACGTGGGTAGGCGCGTGGGTCCAAAATTAGTTGAAGCGAGATGGAAGATAGTGTTTCATCAAACTTTGTCTAAAATAAACTAATGCTTTGGAAGTAGTTAGTTGTGTCTGTAGAAATGCAATGGGAATGCAATCCAAAACGATTATCCAAAGATATCAATACAAACCATATTGATATACATGAGGACCTAGAAATAGAAACTGTTGATTATACCTTCCAGGAAACAGCATAAAGTCGTGGAAAACATCGCATAATCTTGTCGGTATGGAAAGCCTTTGAGAAACTTGAGTGCTCTTAATACTGAAGCAATCCTTGTATGCAAACAGCACATTTCCAAACTCTGTGAGGTTGAGTCAGAAATGAATTTCCCTTTGTTAACCAGATTGTACTATACTAATTGTCTATGAGTGTAATAATTTGAAATTAACAAATATATTTGTACAAAATACGTTATGTGTCCCGAGAAAAATATAGTGGTTGATATATTTTTTTCACTTTGCTCTCTGTTTCTTAATTTGTGAGTTCATCTGCAAAGTTGCGATATAGTTTCAATTTTGAGATACATCAACAACCCAAAAATCTTTATATTTAAAAGACCCACTTAACATGGATGCACTATAATTTCCACGCAAAAATGGAAAACTTTTTATGGAAATTTTGATCTTAAGTTAACGAATGCATTTACTTATATAACTTGGGTAACTGAAAAGTCGCTCGAAGAGTTTGAAATTGCGATGAAGGAAGAGGCAAAAAAAACTTTAAAAAGATGTTTTTTTTTCCATTTTTGTGTTTTGTCTATGATATTTCCACATTGTTCCATTATTTTCAACTGTAACAGCCACAAAACAAATTTTTTCCTGTGACATCAGGTTCGAGGCGTTGCAAGGAATAGTGATTTTCAGATGTCGCTGAATCTGCAACAAATTCTTTAGAATAAGCGATGTATTCCATTTCTCTATGTATAATGAATCATTTGTCGAATTGTCTATCCACCATTTGCCATTACCCACTAGAAACTACTTCTTTGCGTGATATGAGAAAATATTTCCATTTTAAAACAAATTTAAGCTGTTTAACAGTTTAGTTAATTCACATATCCTGTTGAATTTTGAAAACCAATCCTGTTTTAAGTACTACCAATGCCCCTTTAGCTTCAATGCAAATTTAATCTTGATTAAGTACGGGATTTGCATTCATAAATCTATCCGAGAAGAACATTTAACTTTTTACATGAAGACAAATTTTAGGTCATTATACATGCTAAATAACAGCCGTTGCAACTGAGCACGTAATCAAAGAAATAAATCTGGAAACCAGCAGACGCTTCAGAGAATTCGAAAAATACAATTTCCACTTCATGTTATTTTTTTCGATTCGAAACAACGAAAATCAAGTTTATAGAACTGTCCCAACATCTGGACAATATGGTACTAAAAATGAAGTTGAGGAATAGAAAATTGTTAAAAAAGTGACAAAAATACATATGTTAGTATATATATATATATATATATATATATATATATATATATATATATATATATATATATATATATATATATATATATATATATATATATATATATATTTGATATGATTTTTAGAAAATATCCTTGGAAATTAGTTTCTTCTTCATTATATATATATAACTCTTCATATATATATATATATATATATATATATATATATATATATACTAACAACTCAGAAGAAATAATTTGGAAAAAAGAGAAACTAGAAAATAGAAAACTTTTACGATAAAAAGGAAATTACCAAAATTATAAGATCTAGATGATTATAATATGGCTGGAATAGTTAAATATAATGCGGGTATCAATAACGGCAAAGAAAATGACTAATGACTCGATTATATTATAAAATTGGTGAATTTGATTCAAAACACGTGACTTATAAGCACAACGGTTGCAGTTTGTGGACTGTGCTCCTAGTTAACTATTTGGAAAAAGGCTTCAGAAATCATACGCAGAAGAAATTTTTCTTTTTAATCGTTTTCGTCATTTTTTCTTCATTTCTTCTAATATTTTAGAGGGATTACATTCGATTTAGATAACTGTTATCAAAAAGTGCAGAAACACGAACAGGGTTGATATGCAAAGGCACAAGGACATCTAAAGGAGAGAAAAGTTCGAGATTGGAAGGGGGAACTTGGTGGATACCAAGTAGAATACGATTATGCAAAGAATATTATAACACCTCCAAACCTAGATGTCCTTAGACTGATAAAACTGTCAAGAATATGAGGGTTGTTACTCAAGTTGAAAGATAGACAAAGGAGAACAAATTTTTTTGATTAGATAAGGCTTTATTGGTTTCCAAAATAGGCTCCATTGAGATCTTGCTTTTGAACCAATTGTCGAAGAATTTTCTCGTCGAATGAGCATCCGGATGATTGCCGAGGCTGTAAACACCGATAAAGAAACGGTTAGAAAAATTTTACACGAGGAATTACACATGACAAAAATTGGTGTCAACAAATCTGACTCTTGACCAAAAGCTATAGCGTCAACTGGTCTGCTCAGATTTCCTTGAAAGGTTAGAGCAAGATCTACTTTCAAAGTGACCCGATTTGAGTCGATAGAAGTGATGAAGTAAAAAACAGCAGAGCTCCTAGAAGCCCTCACCATAGGAGACTTCCAGCACTCCTTCGATTAATGGAAAAAAACCCTTTTTCGTAACCAGTCCAATTATTCAATAACCAGATCTCGTATTTATTTGAGGTAGAGAATATTTAACCCTGATGAAGGAGAAATTTCTTTCTGGAAAACTAGAGCTGTGGTGAATTTGGGAGGGTAGACTTAATAAAAATAGAAGAGCAAAAAATTAAAAAGTAAAACAGAGGCTTGAAAAACAAATTTCTCTTTGGACATTGTAATAAAGATATGTTGGTAGATAGGTTCACCAGGTTACAGGGGAAACCACAGAACTAACAAAAAATCTTAACCTAAAAGAAAAAAAGTGATTCTTTGGGTTCTTTTTGGTTTGCATGAGAATATTTTCTAACTGGAAAAAGGGATTTATTAGGTTTGGTCTTGTTATAAAGAAGATTCCTTCGCAGAACTTATCTTCACGTTGTCCGTTGTCACGTTGTTAATTGCAGTTTCTGAATATGTCAATCTCTCGTAGTGACGAAACGTTCAGATATACAGGAAAACGACTACGTCTGAGCTACAAAAAAACCGTACATGTAAAAAGTATCGATGCTGAAGAAAAATCGTTGGTACTAATTTTGTAGGAAATTATTTGCTTCAATAAACATCAAATGGAATCAACTAATTTGGAATCATTTGATTGGAGACAACCAATCAGTACAACAGATCCCATGAGCTGTTTCCACTTAATCACGTTGCTATGGTTATATATTGGTTTTTAAGGAATGAAAGTGCAATCAAAACCCTGTGAAAGGAAAGCTCGACAGTATTAAATTCCATAGAATAATAAATTGAAATACCTGAACGGAAATTCTATCACAATGTCGAAGTCAGTCAGTATAATTAGCTTGGAGAAGCTATTATTGTATCGAATCAAACAACGATGATTCTGTAACAAATCATGCTGGATATAACCCTACATTCGGCCAAGGTGGTTCTAGAACGTGTATTAAGAGCAAATTCTCAATAGAAAATAACGACAGCAACGTTTTTCTTGTCAGGTTATTAAAAAAATTGATGCCAACTCCATAAAACCCTTCTTGAATATTGACTAAAAAAATTAACTGATATTCATTTTGTATTTATATAAAGAATCTTTAAATGCCAGTGATACTGAGGAATATTTTTTAGAGGCCATGTCGCCTTCTTTTACACAGAACATTTTCAAATTCCAAAATACCATAGAGATTTGTCTATTAATAATTAAACGAGTACTTTACAAAATTTGTACAAGTCCAAAATTCAACATTTAGTTACTGGACTAAAAACACATTTAAGAACTTGATTTTGACGTTGTTTTCAATAATCGAAATAATGAACATACTTCTGTCATCCTCTATTTTTTTCACAGTACTTATAAAACATACAAAAAATTTTTTTATTATGTGAACACATATCCCGTAATTTCTATTCTCAAACAACGTAAAAACTGAGAGTACAAATTATAGAGAAGATTGCGACATACATAGCTTGGGTCGGCCTCGCAGACCCATAACGTTTCGTGTATTAGTTGACTTCTGAAGAAGTTGTTTACCATCGTAGACAAGGCTTAATTAGAGGAAATTATGTTCTGCCGGGAGTGATTTAGATCTTCAGATTGGAATCAGTACAGAATATCAAGTAGGGTTATAATCAATAATTTTTCGTCAAAATTTGGTCAGTCGGATAATTAAAATGTGATTTTAATGAATAGAAACAGCTTCTGATGTTTTTTTATACAAATAAATGATCTCAAAACTATAAAGAATGGAAATCAATTTAATGATATGGCAGACGGTTTGTTAACAACTAGAGTATCTTTTACTTATTAATATGAAACTATACAGAGTGAATTATCAAAAACTTTTCATCTTTATGTACTGGGTGATCAAAAAAAGGTAATCCCGTCTCTAGGATAGCTAGAATACTGGACAATATTTGGGTTCTGCTCAGTAAACTACTGGCAATATTGTACTGAAATTTCATAGTGAATATTCATGAATATGTTTTACATACATCCAATGAATTTGTTTTTATGTCTGAATCTCATAGAGGGCGCTAATTACACGGTTCCTACTAAGTAGTATTGAACTTTTTCAATTCGTTGGATGTATCATCTTCCAAAATACATTCGATTCAAATTTCAATCCAATGTTGCCAGTAGTTGCGCGAAAATCGTGAAAATGTGTAAATTTGTAATTTTTTAATGAGCAAACCCCAAATATTTTTTAGTTTTCTGTCTATCCTAGAGACGAGATCATTTTTTTCAAACACCCTGTATATGTAGTGCTCCTAACAGAGTATATCGTGAGGTTTCTAAAACTCCTCTTCTTCATTAATTTACAGGGTGATTTGTAAAACTGACCATTAATTTAAATTGCTTAAAGTGTTTACACAGCTCGTTTACACAGCTCGTTTTGTATTTTTTCGAGTATTTCAAGCCATCAAAGACGAGAATTATTTTTGAAAAATTTGAAATTTCTTCCCTATTACGCTTAGTCTAATGCCAAATTAGTGTTAAAAAATCTCACCACATTTTAGTGATAAGTAAAGGGGTGTTACATGTATGTCACACTCGTCCTTTGGGGGTTCATTATATACAGGGTTGAAATCAGCAAGAAATATGCAGTTATGTATTTCATTTGTGAAACATTTGATTGTATCAACTAAAATAATGATTTTAATAATTTTTCCATTTCATATAGTACGTAATTATTTTTTTAAAGAAATTGTAGTATCCATATCGATGGTATTTAACTTGCCGCCATAGTGAATTTTCCAGGTAATTTTTCTATTACTTTGAAAATTTCTGAAGATTCGCGTTAACAAAAAACAATTATTATCAAGTTTCTTTTCAAACAAATTGTTTTTTTAACTTCTCACATAATTTTCGTATACGAAAAATTGTTTTAAAATAATAAATCCTCATAGGAATCGCTATCTATATATTTAAAGCTAAGTTCTGTTGAAGAAATCCATCTAAAAGTTGCAGAAAATTTGCATTATTATATAACCGCGGTCGAATTTACGTAAAACATCTTTAAAGCAGCTTGGAACGCCTCACAAACTTGAAATAAATTGATGTAAAACATTTGTTTTGGGCGGAAAGTTTTATCTGAAAATTTGTTAAATTAATTTGGCGGTATAAGCGAAACGAATGATAGAGAATTCTTTTAGCTAAATCGCAGCCAGGGAAGGACTAGATTTTTTTTAATAGATTTATATTTATTTGAAAATTATGACGTTTTATGAAATTTTCTTTTCTGTCTATTTCAAATACACTGATAAACACAAACTTTATGATGATTATAACTTGTTTTTATGACAGCTACATTTTGGTAATTAATGGTAAACCCTGGGTTCCGCAAATTGTTTGTGAGATTCTTATTAGGTTGGGCTAAACAAAAAACTAGACATTTACCTTTTGGTGTACTAATGGTTTAAACTTAGCCAAAAGATCATTTGAGTGATTGTTATTTTTGTTTAATTCAAACAAAGAGTCCAATCACACCAAGTCCAAACACACTGTCCACTACCCAAACTTTGTGCCAAAGCCTCCAAATCTCAAGAAAGAGATTTCAACTTTAAAAGAACCGCATTTATTGGTACCAAGTGATTTATCGATTTAGTACGTGACTTAGTCTAAAAAATAAGCTGAGGTTTTGGATCTAGATTAAACCACTGCAATTTACTACAAAAATTTCATATTTTCGACATCGTGGCGATGAAATTTTCTAAAGCAAATGATTTATTATATTGTGTTAACATTTCTGTGGTGATTTATTGAATTCTGACTATGATCAAAGTCACTAGGGATTGTGCATTAATTAATTAAAACTAGTTTTATATACAATTATACAAGGACAACAAATGTCCTTCAATGCAGGTTGCCCATGGTTCTCATATGAAAAATACCTACGAGAACTTAATACAGTGAACATGTTCGGAAAACTTGTGGAGATCTGAAAGTGATTGCTTGGTAGCTTGAGCTATAGCTTAGTTACACAAAATATTGCTGTGTCATTTGTAAATGAGGCAGCTGAGACAGAACCCTGATGACAAATTTTCACCACCGTTGCATATAAAGCTCAGCCTTAGGAAAAATTGTAAATTCTTATACCTGAAATGGAATTTTTCCAGACTCAACAAGGCAAAAATTGAAGAAGGAATATTTATTGCTCCACAAAAACAGGAACTAATGAAAAATACAAACTTTGAAGAAAAGCTGAATGAAGCGGCAAATCACAAAGAGAAAATCAATGAACTTATGATTCCATACAAAGCTTTCCTTAATAGAACAGAGCTATTAAGGGAAAAAGGACCAAGAATACTTGCAGATTACTATTAAAGACTCAAAAGAGACCCACCAGAAGCCAAACATTCACGAAAATCGTAGCTATTTATTGTATACTAAGGAATTATTGGTGATTTATGTATAAAAACATATCTTTAGTCATGAAGAAACCTGAAGTAACAGAATGACAACGATTTCTCTATCCTCCGGGGCTCTAGCTCGGTTATAGGCATTTCAAGCACGCGCAGTATACTTAAGAATGTTGGTAACAGTGATGTGAATATGTCAAATCTGACAATGCCAGCATGAAACTTGACATTTTCAACGGTCATCGAACTCACACGCGTACTATCTGTTATTTACAGATACTTTTGTCAAAAAAGATGATTTCCTTTGACTTTCAGTGTGGTGATCAAACCGCTTCGACTACTGTTGATAGAACAGTTCCTCTCCAACATGATTTCAAAAAATTTGCTATTGTTCATTAGTGCGAAGAAATGCTGAACAAATTCCATCACAATACTTCAAAATACGTCGACATTCGACGAATATTTGGTCTTTCAAAACCATTTAAATCCAAAAAAAATTATTTCCGAACAAATCACTTCGAAGCAGTCGCTTCTTTTTATCCTCTTTAGCATCAGTATCTAAGGGTTTTCCTTGCGCCAATTTGGAATCATCAATATAAATTTTTTTCGTATCACGTTTTGTGGGCTTGGTATGGAATGATACAAATACAGTTTTCTCAATATTTCCTCATATTTATTTAATAAAAAAATCACTCTTAGCTCAGATCGTTTCAAGCTGAAGACTTGCAAGGCTTCTATTATACAAAATATGGGCTGAGTTCGCTTCTGGGTACTCTTATCATTCCCGTAACTTATTTTCAAGTTGGGATTATATAATTTAAAGTTTTAGATGTGCCACTTGACCCAAATTTCCTTTTGTATCATTGTATTCGTTTAGGGAGAAAATTTGAAGGTGCTATTTTCGTTGACGGAATCCGGCTATGTAAATTGCCGTGTGGATCTCATTTTGAACAGATTACTGACGCGAACTAGATAATGAAAAAGTGTTTAGGGAGACATTCCGAGTTTATAAGTGTAATTTGTACACTTATTTTTAGTTGGATTTGTAAGAAAAAGATGTAATATAAACTTTATAGATGAATGTTATAAAGGATAGTTTCGTAAACAGATTTTTTCCATGTATTAATCTCATACCAGCGCTTCAAATTAGCAGTAGATGATAAATTAATAGAACAAGTTATGATTTTCAACGATTTAAGAATTATAACATGAAGCAATAAAAAAAGCCACGAGGAAGCACTCTTAAAAATGTCCACCTTAAGCAAGGTATTACATCACACATTAAGTTGTATGGCTGAAACACAGATGGCGCTGCCATTGACGTTTTTGAAATACCAACTTTCAAAAGACTATGAGTCAAATGTCATGACATTCATGTCATCGAAGATGGTCGTCCAATTGCTACAGAAAACTTCAAAAAAGTCCACAAATTCGTTATATCTAATCGTAAAATGAAGCCGTAGACATATGAGAAGGCAGTATGTTTACATTTATGCATGACCATGAACATTTGACCATGAGAAACGTTTATTCAAATCGGGTGTCTCGTTTACTCACAGACGATCAAAAACAACAACTTGTTGATGATTCAGAACCGTGTTTGGTCATGTTTACAAGTGATAAATCACATATTTTGCGTCGGTATGTGACAATAGTTGGAATATGGATCCGTCACGCCACTCAGGAATCAAAACGATCATAATCTGAGTTGACTGCAGCCTGTGAATCGCGTCTGAAGCGTGCAAAGGCAAGAAATTACGCTTGTATTTCGCTGCTACAGGTAGTTCGCTTTTTTATCCATCTTTGTTGTAGAATCAACCATCTTATGGAAATTATACCTCTTTGACTAATTTTGGATTTTGTTTCAAGTGAATATGATCAGGTGTCATTGTGAATAGTTATTTCTCCATTAATTATTGGCCTTTGCACTTGGTAACCTCCTCGTTGTTGTTAATCTGTAAAAGACCATCGCTGTATCTGCGACAGCTCTCTTAATTTCTTTATTACAGTGAAATCCTTTTTCTGCCATTTCCCTGGGGTTGTAAATATCCATATCGTGGTGACAGACCTTAGGCTTCGGTCTCCACTGATTCGCCGTAGCAGCTTTGATTACCGTGACGCCCATGCACCTCATTTCCAGTTGAGAATTTGCTGTTTACGAAGACCTCTAGATATATCATTCCCATAATAAATTCATTCAGAATGACACATACAAATACCTACACAAACTAGTTGATATCATTTTATAGAAATTCGGGAAAATCTGGTTTTTATAAAAAAACTATATTAAAAGCTATGGAAATCGTATGCTCAATATATTATTAATGTTTTGTTCCACAATCTTTGTTAATAATGCAGTATTTGTTTTTTCCGTGTTTGTTGTTCAATCAAGAAAATGGAAGAGAACGTATTTGCTTTTCACATTTCTCATATACAATTTAATGGAAACAAATGGAATTTACACTGAGAAAAAGACGTTATAATAATGAGAAACGGACTCAAAAAACAATTCCAATGATTGAATTTCAACAAACAAGTTTATTTTCTGTTTGGCCCGTAATCTTATATTTTTCAGTTGTTAGATAAAGGCGGGAGATAACGCGGGCGACATAGCAATGTACGCACACCAAGAAAACAACAATGTACCGCAAATCCAATCGAGGAATTATGTAGAAGAAGAAATCGAACAAACTGTCCGAACGACTAGATTTTAAAAATCAATAATGAAGAAAAGCAATGAACAAATAATATGTGATGAAGGAAAAGAAAAAAATGATAGGCCCAACAGAATATTGAGTCCACTGAATTACAAGAAGGAAGAAATATATAGCGAAATGATACCATAAGAAGTATTGGACACTAAGGAAGCCAAGGAGGTAAACATTGAAAATATATACAAATGAGGAATCCAGTGACTTCACCAACTATATCAAAAAAGACAACAGTAAATACGGACGAGTAGACAATTGGATCTGATAGTCGGGTTGGGTTAGTGAGGAAATTTTGAAAATACAAGAAATAACATAAAATCATCGACGGAAGAAAAACAAAAGATTCATCCTTCATAGGCTTATGTCGAGTTATACATAGGGGACAACTTTAAGGAAGGCGAAAGTCTACTCGTACTGGAACTTTCCTCAACTGAGAAGTTTCTAGCTGAAGCAATACCTACACATTCTCTTAATCTCGTGGTGCCTACTAGGGTCGCTTTTTATAATTAGATATTGTAGCACTGTTTTTCAAAATATTTTCCATTAAGATCAATACACTTTTAAATGCGTTTGAACCAATTGTCTAAGCGTTTTTTCCATTCCAATTGGTACCTCCAGAGCATGTCATTCGTACATATCAACTGCTTCGTCAGCTGTAGAAAAAACGTTGAGAAGAAATCATTCGATTCCAAACAACGGCAAATGAGCCATCAATTAGATGTTTTGACTGTTCAAAAACGTTTTTGATTGCACAGATATCTCGCATTTTTCTCATAATTACATTATCTGATGCGCGTTTCGATAACCAAGTTATAGTCTCAGACACTGAATGTAAACTCAATCATTCGAAGTCCGAATTTTAGCTTCACTGTGTGCGAAGACTGCTATAAATATATTCATCGATTTTTGATAATGAATCGAATATCTTCACAATGTATTAGAACCGAGCATATTATATTATCTTCAAGAGATCTATCTGCAAACAAAAACAGTTATGACGTTATAGAAGCAGAAGAATCATACCTCTGCTTACTATAGTCTATAATCCTCATTCGATGTTTCTTCAGAAATTTTCATAATCTCCACTAATCTAGTTTAAGTTTTATAATTTTTTTTTGAATCATTGAAAGGCACTTTATATGCTAATACCATTCACAACTACTGTAAATCGATTTTTCTCTTCTTGTGTTGGAAAATACCTCAATAATACTAGTTAATATAAACAATCATCCATATTTCATATTTTATCAAGCTCCTTCATTTCAATTTGCTTTGAAATTTTAAATAGCGCTTTTCTTTCTAAAAATGAAAAAAATTTCTCTCTAATAACGATTACATGGTCTATAATTGATCATTGTTCGATGTGATCAGCATTCCTGCATGTATCAATATATTTCTGTCAAAATATGCTCCGATAGAAATTGGATTTGATGAGTGAAGAGCTCGGCATCGATTCACGATATCTAATACATATGTAAACAATGCATTATTTATTGTAATGAGCTAATTATCCCTATTAATTCCAAATCGGCTTTCATTGTATTGAATCTGTAGTTAAGCAGCTTCGTTAACGGTCTCAAATATGGTTGATGAAATGCATTTTGAAATTTTTAATTGATAAAGTGGAATTTCGTATTACGAACGTTGATTCTATTATGAAAGGCACTAAGGGAAGTTCGATGAAAATATTTTGTTCATTTAATCATACTACGCGGACCCAATAATAAATCGTTGCTTCAGCAAGAAGTTTGATATTATCGAATAAGTTCTAAAGGGGGAATCATTAAGTGCCTTGCTGTTTTCTCTGTTTCTGTCAGATATTAATCTGTTAAGCTCATTGAAATTTATACAGATGGACAAGACGACATATTACTGCTTTTATACGCTACTCAATAAGTCTACACAAAGAAAAAACTACTAATATTTAGTAAGGTTTGATATAGCAACAACTATAAACTCAAATATAATAACGAACCTTTGGAGGTGGTGAAAAATTTTACATATTCAGGTGTCACTTCTTCATCTTAGTCTCTATTTGTAAATATTAGTTCAAAAATGGCTATTTGTCGATTGACGACCATCAAAAATTATCGAATCGACGAAACTGATGAAAGAAATCTTGTTATCACTCAATTTGTGGTGAAAATTAATCAACTGTAAGTGAGAACTGAAACTAGAAATTGAAACATGTAATGCTTCGATAGAGCAGCTGAAAACTCACCCAGATAATCTACCGAAGCTCGATAATGGTAATGTGTCATGTTATCATAAGTTTGACATGATTATCAGGACGCTGCTCAATAAATTACCTCAAAGTTATGAAATCAAAAAAAGAATATTTCCTTTTCTAATGCGAATTATCTTGAAGGTATTACAAAACATTGATATCCATACCTCTCAGCAATCAATGTATATGATTACATACTTTTTTCTACCTGTTAAAACTCACCACCATCAATATTGCAGAAATTTTAATGACCACAAATATATAGACTTTACAGCATATAATAAAAAACGTATCAATTTGGACGCGGACCTAACTAATACTTAAATGTGCATTAGGAGATTTCATACATCCTTGCACCTTGAAATTAAGTGTCCTTTCAAAAGTAATGGACTCAAGATAATCAAGATGTTATTTACTATGGTTTTAGTACAAAAAATATTTTATAAAGAGGATAGATAATTTTCTATTTATTATTAGTTATGAGCGGTATATACTCTTCAAAAAGATAGAAATTCACCGGAAGACTACGTGGATATTGCCGAAGAAGAGATCACTGAACCACCAAAGCCAAATATATAGAAGTCATCCAGAACATTAGACTATCAGTGTTCAAACAAAACAAAATGTAAATAGACGAGTAAAATGTACCTGCCTGTAAGGGAGTTTGGTTTAAACAGGGTACCGGACGTAAACTGAACCCTTTTTGTACCTTATTCGTCTATTAGAACTCCTGTAGTTTTTCATCTGAAGCAAATAATCTTGTCACCATCGAATTGACGATGCAGTTTTTTGTGTTTAAAACCAGATGCTGACAAAACTTGAAGCGATGTTTCCAAACTAGTATTCTGGTTAATCTGCTACTTTTTGCTGTATTATTTCTAATGTCGCAGCCCTGTTCTTTTTATATTAACTAAAAATTGTCCTACATATAAAATCTTGAGTATTTATTTCAGTTTTTCTTCACGTTTTTCGGTTCTGTGAATGATCCACAGCAACCCCTTTCGTAACTATTCGATGAATGGAAAATTCATTTACTACTTTAAATCAATCTCACCAAGTCACGCCACTGCTTATAGCAGGAATATTTTAGAGACAGTTTCTATCAATTTATGTTTCGATGTTTTCATTGGTAAACAGTGGAGATGATGAGTCCACGTGGACTAGCTGTTTGTTAGATGTTTACCCAATTTTATACGCGGAGTAAACATTATTTTCCATTTCTTAATTTGGTATGAGTATTCACATATAAAATTATCTGAGACACTAGATATTGATCTTCTCACGAATAAGCATGAGATGAAAAGAAAAGAAAGCTTTGATAGTGTTAACAGAATTTGTATGAAAAAATTGGGGCTGTAACTCAAGGAAGGCAGACGAAAATAGTTATATCCAACTTTCAAGGTTGTATACAATTTCTCTTTTACGTATTCGTACACTTTTTGTTCAAAATTATGTTCAAAACAGGATAGCTGAGAGATCAGATATTCCTTCACTTATTTTTACCTCAATCTGATATGTTTTTCAAATATTACCCATGGTTGTAGCGAAGTTCTTCAAGATTTATGGAAAACTCTTCTATCAATAGAAATTATGTCTGTCTTTCTTTATTTTCAGATTGTTAAAAAATGGGTCAATTCTAGTTTGAGATTCGGTTTCTACGACCTGAGGTATTAAGGTTATGCACAAGCAGCAACACCATTTATATCAATTCTTTAACATAAATTCTTACCAATTCAGTCATTTATCTTTCAGTATCCGAGCGTACATTAGCTCAAGTTTTTTTAATATTAACCTTGTTACCAAGGTAAACAGTTTACCTTCAGTCTCTGAAGACGATAAATTGGTTATCGAAACGCGCGTCAGACAGTGTAATTTTGTGTATTGTGCTAGTGGGATTGTGAGTGTTGGAGTGTATTCAGTATAAATATCGCCAACGGTTCCAGAAATTCAACTTAGTTAATAACATCCCACTTGTTTGTATTTGCCATATTATTTTTTCTTGTTGCTCTACACGCTTATGTCTTTCTACGATTCTTCTTGAGAGTTTTATGTTCCTTTATAACATAATTTCTCATGTTGTCCTTTGTTTTGTTCCTCAATATTGTCCTCAAATCCTTAATCTTAAACTTCTATAATTTTCTTTTTGTTATTTTGAGAATTTAGAAAACTGTTTTATAGATTATCATTTTTGCTTTCTTTAAAAGTCTTTCCTTGAAAATTTATGCCATAACATAGATTAAGATCCATTTTGATCTGTGTTTTTTTGTTTTCCTTTTAGCTGCATCTCTCTCCTTTTATTTCTTTGGACAGACAAGAATTTTTTAAAGACCTTTGCAGTGTGGGAGATTCCAGAAGCTAATTGCATTTCTAGAGTGAGATATTTTTGAAATTGATGAAAATATGCTTGAAAACGTGATTATTTTGCATTAGACATTTGTCAATAATTGCCAAACATCTCTACACTCATCAGCGTCGCATTTTTCATAATTTCCTGGCTCGAAATATGTAACATATTGTACTATATAGTCCAAATAGTAATCTATTCCACTTAGTCTTAATCCCAAGCATTTAAGATATGGTTGAAGCATCGATGCCCTCCAAAATATTGGTAGAGGGTACTTCATGATATCCAGCTAGTTTTTACTAAATTTATAACTTCTTGGTTGTTTTGAAGGTCTATTTAAAGACTCTAAGCTCCAAATTTAGGATCTAGATAATTAGGAACTCCCTGAAAATAATTTGAAAAATTCCGAATACTGAAAAGTTGATTAACTATATTTTCTATTTGAATAATCAATACTACGACGATTGTTTTCTATATAATTACCTTCCAAATAATACCATATTATAAATTGAGATGTATCATAAGCCTCGAAGGAAAATATGTTAAATATTCTATCAAAATAATACGGTTACCATTAAAATCGAGGTTAATTGAATTATGTTCACATTATATTTCAAAATATTTAATATCAGTGCTACATTTCCACAAAAAAATTGCCTCGAGTGATAAAAATAATCTATTTGTACTATATCACTTTTTTAAGGTAAAATTTCGAGATATTTCAACCTGTACCTGTACACTATCATTACTGAAATTGAAAGGTTTTGGCCGCAAAAAAATCAGGTAAATGATAGTTATTTTAGATAGATGTTGGTCCAACCAGTTTTTTGGGATATATATATATATATATATATATATATATATAAACAATCTACTGTTCAAAAATAATAAAAGTATTAATTTCAAACTTCTTGGGAAGATTCAAGTGTACTGATTATCAAATACCAAAAAAAAATATGTGATTTGTCTTATTATTGTATTATTTGTCTTATACGAAATCAGTTTATATTATAAACTGATCAAAACAGGTAAAAATTTGACGTTGTTCTTATTGTAATTGATACCGAAGAATATTCCAAATTTCAACTGTTATTTTTTACTGATTTTCCATAAAAAAACTCAAAATCTAGAAGAATCATCACGAAATGACATATATTTTTGTGTGACCTGAATTTTCTGAATTATAATCAAATACTATGTCAAATATACAGGGTGATTCATTAGGAATGTTCAATCTCTGAACTGTAGATTCTAGACCTGAAAATATGATGATTCGGCTCAACATGCCCTATGCAAATATTGCTAGTTTCCGAGATTTAAATTTCGATTTTCGCAAAAATTTTTATGTTTTCACAATTTCTCTTTGAAAATTGGCAATTTTACGTTTTTTGGCATGAGGAATCATAATTTGCACTCTAATTTAACATTGCTAATGGGGGGCGCTAGTTACACTTGTTTGTGTTAATTAAATCAAAGTAAACTTTTTTTATGTATATTAAAAATTTTCACCAGAAATCATCTTAATACTCAAGAAACCTGAATTTTTAGCTTGGAGGTTTAGAGGTCTGTTCCAGATACTCAAAATAACTGAGAAATAGGAAATTTGACAATGGAGCTCTGGTATATCTCAAAATAGGTAATGAGTGGAGTCAGAATCAAAGAAAGAAGCACGGGAATAGGAACATTCACCTTTACCAATATCTTGGATGGGATATGCGAAGATTGAACGCTGCAAATGAAGCGCGTCTTCAATTCATATATTGCGGTTTATCTTTGATTTCAAATAATGACACAGAAAAACAAATATATTTAAATGAGATTTCAAATATAGGAATGAACACTAAGTTCTCTCAATAAGGACGGAAAGAAAATTTCAGTAAACGAAAGACAAAATGTTTATATGATTCCAAATAATCGTATTAACTAGGCCCTAAAATCAAAAATTACCTGACAAACACTACCATGTGTCGTGAATATGATAACCCTGGGATGTTGCAGTAGCTGAGATCTTCAAAGAAAGAGGATCAAATTAGCAAGAGTTCATGTTGAAGAATTGAATTGAACAATGATGCGTTGTGTATGGTTGGAAGCTACACCTTGACCCATTTCAATTTTTTAAAAGCTCACAAACGAAAATCTACATGAATTTTATTGATACAAGACTTTTCTAGCAGGCGCATCTAGGAAACATCATACATATTCTTTACAACAGAAAAATCTCAAGTAATTTCATCGGAAATATAAATGAGGAAAATCAAATCCAAACAAAAGTAATCTATTGTAGAGTAGCTACTTGAAAGAGCCATGCCCAGAGAGTGCTTGTGTCAAATAGTAATTGATTTTGCTACAATATCGATTCATCCACATTTTTATACCTAGATTTTTTTTGTCTATTTCTATCAATACTCATTGTTCCAATGTATTAGACAGTACACAGTTTATACAAAATATGTTTCAAATTTGAAGACTTTACATAGTTTAGTATTTGTTTGGCAGCCATCAATAGTGAACGTTTTCAGTTTTTAGCCCAACCAAAATAAAAGCTGAACTAGATTCTACTCTGGATAAAACTGCTTCTTCGTTATTGACAGTGAAAAATTAGGTAGCAGAGTTAAAACGAGGCCGTACGAGCTGCGAGGTCCAGCATCGCAGTGGTCGACCAAATGAGGTGCAGACTCCAGAAATGTCGAAGAAAATCTTCAAAGCGGTATTGGATGCTTGTCGACTGAAAGTAAGTGAGCTACCAGACATAATAGGCATGTTTTCATCGAGTGTTTGGCAATGTTTCACGAATAAATAGTACTTCACATTTTAAATAAAAGAACAATCAGAACAATGGACTGAAAAGGGAAAACCAGGTCCAAAGAAGGCAAGTTCATGGCGTCGGTTTTTTGAGATGCACGTGGAATAGTTTTCATCCAATATCAATGGCGAGTATTATACGAACTTAGTGCGAATCAAGTGAAAACTGCCGCATTTTGCCAAAAAGTATCAAGATAAAGCACCAGCTGACATATTCTTTATTGCTGTGGACAAAATTAATGAATTAGAGCTTAAATTGCTAACTTATGCAACCAAATTCAGCCACCTTGGATTATTATCTGTTTTCAGATAATAATTGCTCTATGGTCAAAGATTTTCCAACAATGAAGGGATGATGTCAGTAGCTAATGGCTATTTTGAGAAGCTTGACGATTCTTATTATAAAAATGGTAACGAAATTATTGAATATTTCTGGAGAAACTCTGTGGAGCTAAAAGCGTTGAATGATCAATATTTATTGGGCCAAGGCCTTCTAGGACCATCCTCGTACTTTTTCAGAAAATCATCATCAATTTTCAAGTACTAAACAGTAGTAATTTTACAAAGAGACACCTTGCTTAAAATTCTCTATGTTATTTTGTACGAATATGAAAAAGTATTTCTGTCATCTTCACAATTTATTTAATTTACAGCATTGTGAGCAGCATTCATCACAACTAAGTGGAAAACTATTTCAAAATGGAGCGCGTAATATATCTCACAAACGCGAAAAATAAATCTTCGTAATTTTAAAATAAATCTCTTGATTAGGATGCAAGAAATATATTTCTCCGTTGAAATTCGGAGTGCTAGGATCCCAATACAATAAATGAATGCGAATAATGGCAGTAGATTTATGTGTCAGTATATTGTGATATAAATTCTAATATGGCTTCGTAACGGTGGAAAGCATGCTAAAAGGAAACGCAGCGTTTAATAGAGTGTCGAGAATTGAAATCTCCACGCTTGGATGATGTACTAACAGATATTACGTTTTGGAATTCTCGACATCTTTGTGAAGTAAAGAGATGACAAGTTGAGTGGAATATTTTGTATCAAATATTTCTACAACAATTATTAAAATTATTAGTGTACATTAACTATGGAAAAGTGTTGATCTCGATATTTAAAAGTGAAATTATAATTTTCTTTAGATGCTTCTGATGCTTTGGACTTTTTAGGTTCATAATTTTGCGAAAATGTTTTCAGATACGAGTGGAATCTTGAATAGGCCTCCAACTTCGACTATGTTAACTACAATGTGGACGATTTATTTAAAATAGAAAACAAGGACAAAATAAATGAAAAAAATTGTACGATACGTGTTTTATCACAATTTTGTTTTGTTTCATAGAAAACGCTTGCGACCAATTAGTGTCTTATGAAACTCTTATAATAAATAACTTATAGACATGAATTGCAAGGTTACTTTGAAAAAATTCATCATAGTACAAGCAAATTAGACGATTTAGAGCTAAAACATGAGATTTCGGTTTCGATTTTCTACATTCTGAGAGGTTTTGGGATATTGAATAAGTCACAACAACTTTTGAGACTTAAAACTCAACAAAATTTTGAAACGTGCATAACGAAAAATGTATAGCACAAAATTTTCCACAAAAAAGTATCCCAGGTTTTTTCTCCTAACCTCAAAATTTTCACTTTAAAATGGGTTTATACACTCAAAAATATTTTGAATCGCGAATAGCTCGAAAACTAAGAGGAATTCGAAAAAATGTGCTGAATCGAAAAATGTACAGCACAAAATACTCTACAAATTGGTATCCTAACTCAAAATTTTCACCGTAAAATGGGATCATTTACTCAAAAACATTTCGAATTGCAAATAACTCAAAAACTATGAGGATTTCTATACACAAACTGCCGGTCAAAATATTTGGAGCACAACATTCTGTAGAAAAAATGTTTCAATTTTTTCCTAACCTCAAAATTCCCATGAAATGGGTTTGAGCACTATTTTGAATCGCGAATAATTTGAAAACTAGAATCCGGATAAAAGTGCCGTAGCCAAAACTATAGAGCACAAAATGAGTATCCACATTTTTGTGAAAAAGAAACTATTAAGAAGTCTGATAATATTGAAATAATAATCAACCGACAACGAGAAAGATAGTGTTCATGAACGCGTTTTTTAAAAGTTAGTTCAGCTGAATGTTTCCTGCTTAGTGTCAGTTTCATTGCTTGCAAATTGCGACTATTTCTTATTGGGTAGCTTAATTTAAACATGGTCGTACGTACACAGATAATGGTGAACCTTCTTTGCATGCCTCAATCCTGACGCAGAACTAACTAGAAATTTAATGAAATTAATTAAATACCTCTACACTACAAAGCACACATAGAAGTTATGTTTTCAAAAACATAAGTTGGTCTGCACACAAGGCACATCGTCATACATAATTCATAGTTGAAGGTTTGAAACGACTTATTTTTAATTTTGGACGAATAATACTTGAATATTTTCTTCGAAGCGTGTAACTACCTGTTTCATGAGATTTGCAGGATTCTCCAGAATTAACATCGCATAGTGCAGCTCCATTTTACGTGAAATAACGGATAGTCGCGAGTGTTGAATCGTTGTCTATCTACCCACGGAAATCTTTGAGCATTTCCAGATAACTCTGGGCCGTCATGTGAAAACTACGGACTCACGAGACCTCCCGCATGTATACATGCCTAAACACACACACCACAGGCAGATTTAATTCTTATTCAATGAAGACGTGAGGATTCTGTACATTCCAATACATGCAATTATGTCGATTGATCGTACCGTTCATCTTGAAGATTGCTTTATAAAACCACAAAATTCAAATCTGCGATCGAAATCATCCTCGTGAAGTACCTTGAGGAGACATGACTGGTTCGTTAGTTGTTACAAATACTGGTGATATAGAACGTGGTGTGCCGGCAACAGAGCCCGTTTTTAAGAATTTCTGGTATGTCCTCCACACTGTTACACTATTTGATAGCGTTGTTGAATTTTGGTAAATATAATTTCGAGATCTTTGTTCTTAAGCAGATACTATGTTAAAATAAAAGAAAAACTCTTTCTTGCAGCGTGAATTTGTATCGCGTCTACGAGACGAGCAAGTGTTATCATGACACAGACACAACTGTCTCAAGCACGAAAATTCATCGTTCCAATATTTTTTCTCAGCGTTGCCAGACTTAGAGCCTTTTCTGGCTTATGCCAACTTCTGGAGAATTGTTTTTGTTTTGAAGCGCCTGCTAGAGCTCCACAACTTGCAAAATATATTCAATCATACACAGTATTTTTTTTTAATTAGGATATATGAAAATATTTAATGAAATTCAAATAATATTCAAGATCTATAAAGTTATTGGATTATTTTGAATGAATTATCAACCAGGGATTATATTATCAATATATAAAGTTTTCACATTGTTCAGATCCTGTTGCCGAGTTTGCGTCATAGTTTGGGTTAAACGTCAACGTTTCGTCCAATATATCAAGTCAAAAATCGATTAATATAATTAGAGCGAAGGTTGTAGTTAACAGAATGAAAGTAAATATCTCTACCTTTGTTAATTCACCATAAACAAATTTAGGTCACAGAAAATAAATTGCCCAGGAAGCTCGATCCATTAATTTTAATACTAAAAGATTATTTTCGAATTTTTTCACTCTATTATTATACAATGAACACTAAACAAAAAGCCTCTTTCGTGGTTACCAAAAATATGGTATTTCTTCTATTAATATCTTTGCGATTATATTTTCCATTTCTTCAACTAAACCAACTAATTATTTCCGAAAAAGCCTTATTAAAGAAAAATTAGATATACAAGATGAAATAATGATGATGCTGCTATTACATAATTTATGTCGAGGTTTGGACGATATTGGAAAACGGACCCAGAAAATAGCGGGAATTATTAACATTCAATCACAATTTTTTTTATAAAACAACGTTTACCCTCTACAAACACTTTTTTCTTTACCTGTAGAAATAGCAGACAGATCTTTTCATTTCTTTTTTATTGTGTAGAAACAAGAAAAAGTCACAAGACACCAAATCGGGCGAGTTAAGTGCGTGTGCCATCCTTATTGTTATGGTGAAAGATCCAATCTTCTTTTCGTGTCTTATCACTTTTTTATTGAGTGCAAGATGTCGAATTTTTCCATTTGAGCTGATTAATACAGTTGATGGTTATCTTCAGCGAGGTGCTTTATCATTTTGAACTGTATATATTTTGTTCATATCGTCGACATTGTGAGCAGATTTGAACATTGAAATACAGTAAACAACAAAATTTTAACTTCTCACAGGATAGCTTCAAGCAAAACAATCATCTTAGACGAACAAAGACAACCCCGTCGATATTACAAATTAAACTGAACTCCGCTCATTTCTCGTGGATGAAATGCTAACTACAAGCATTTGACCTACGACTTTGCTATTATCGTCAGTATTGGATTAGCGTATTATAGTCTTTAGTAACATCAAATGTAAGGTTCACAATTTTAAGTGAAAGTATATATTCAATATTGCTGTTAAAAAGATCTGTTCTTGTTGGACAATCGTTCAATAAAATCGAATGAAATACTGAAAAAATTTCATCGCTGAATCAGACTGAATCAGAAATAAATTGCTAGATCAACCTGAAGAAGCTCAATCGGATTGAAAAAAAAATGGACTCAACAATTGGTTCAAACTTATGCAAAAGTGTCTTGATTTTAATGAAGAACATTTACAAAAACAATAAAGAACATGTTTTTTTATTTACCTATCTCAAAACTCAAATAGTAACCCTCGTAGTATACTGTTGTCCCTGACTATTGCGGTGACTTGTACTCATTAGTTTCAACAATCAAAAATTGGTCAAACTTCATTCGCTAGGGATGAGAATAATGAGAAGATGGTCCACGTGCAGGTCTGAAGGAGATTCCATGGTTTTTCATAGTGCCAAAAAAAGAGAGAGACACGCAAAAAAATGAGGACTGTAGGAGGAAGATGTTTTCCCGATTAACATTAAGCAATCAACTACATTCATAAACACGGCATTTTACTTAGACTTAATAAGGTAGTTGTCTCAAAAAATTATCAGAAAATCACACGGCAAACTCAAGTGTGCGGATGCTTCACAAAAATATTCCAGCTAACACTTCCTGTCTTTCCATTATATAAGAATGTGGCTTTAAAGACATCATATAGTCCTGATCGATTATTTTTTACTGTGTAAACTGAAACTGTATACGAAAATTTTGATTCATATGCATGATATTTTCATAGTGGTATATCACAGTTTGGAATATTTAGTTTATAAATACATCACGTGACCGAATCCGGACATATCGAAAGGAGCTCTTGAAGTATTTATTTGTATTGTAAAATGTACCAAAGCAATCAATTGCTATCTAAATTATATCGCAAAGTTTCCATGCATCAACTAAACGGATTTGATACCAAAGTTGATTGTTGAAAAAATATATACCTTGTATCTTGTTGTTACTAAAGAAATCTGAACAAAACTTGTTTATATAAAAAATCATAAAATATAAATTCGAGAAGATTTGATTAATTTTGACCTATATCTTAATGGTAAATAAGATTATATGGACACAAAATCAAACCCAGTATTTTCAGTTTGCTTTTAACATAAGGACTTCCTGTATTATTTACGATGTGAATTATTCTTTATTATAACTCAACTGATATTGACATGAATTATAGTTTTATGTTATGCGTTTTTGTTTGTCCATACTGTTTCCATCAACATGTCATAGAGGCTTCATAATATAAATTCTAAAATTAACAACTACAACATTAACCAAATGTTTTATATGAAATCATATCAATTCTACTCCACATGGCACTTGAAATTAAATCTTCATTTACCAAAGTTATGTATCATTCCCTAATTCCAATGACATTTAACAGATGGCTTGAAACCAGAAAAAAAATGTTATAGCGAGTTTGGTGCATCGTTACTGTTTTAAAATAATTTTATATAGTGAATTTTCCTATCAGTACAAGTTTCTTTTGACTATAAGTTGAGTTAAAACCGCACCCTACTATAACTAAATGGGATAGAAGAAAATTCCAAGGTTTTACATATGACGATGGTTCCAGAAGTACCTGACCTGACCTAGAGATGGGGGTAGTTGCTTGAACAAATTTCCAGTTTGAAGACGTCATCAATAGTGAACGTGGATGATTTGAAAATGTAAACAGCTCCGAAGGAGGCAAAGGCAGTTCTATCTGCAGGTCATAACGTTGGTTTCTTTGGAATGTGTGTAGGATAATTTTCATGGACTATCTTGAAAAAGGAAAAACTATTAATTGTGAGTACCAAGCGCAGTTATTGCAGTTTTTGAGAGAAGAAATCAAGCAAAATAGCTGCATTTGGCTGAGAAGAAAGTTTTGTTTTATCCAGACTAGCTTTTTTTTGTTTTACCAGCTCAATCATCCGTTCTTTCAATGGCCAAAATTGATGAATTACAGTTTGAATTCCTACCTTAAGCACCCTATATGCCAGATTCAACACCCTCGGATTATTTTCTATGCCACTTTTTGATAAATAGTTTCGGTGGTCAACAATTTCCCAATAATGAAGAAGTGATGTCAGCAGTTAATGTCTATTTTGGGTAGCTTGATCATTCTTATTATAAAACTTATTGAACATCGCTAGGGAAACTGTATGGAGCTGAAAATTAAATATAATTTTTTCTCAAAAGTCTGTTTCAGCGCCTGTTCTGTCCATATTTTCCAATTCAATAATTGCGCATCTCATTAGATTGAGTTCGGAAATATTTCAGATTTCAGAAAAACGATTCAAAATTTCGTGATTGAATTTATCAGAAATATCCTAAATTTTTGTTAAAAATCAAAACATATTTTTCGGAAATTAGTATCCACCTTAGTAAAAAACACTTTTATTTCAACAGAAAACGTGCGTGTCGATTTTTCGCTGTTTTTATATACAAAATTTCCTAAAAGGATAATGGAATTGTTCCATTTTCGGAAGATTTCACAATTTCTTTCCGAGTTCCAAACAATTATTTAAACACTTTTTGAAACCTGAAACTTTTCCATTTCAACATGAACTCGGAAAAGTGTAACTTTTTCTTGTAGCTATTCCTAAGCTCTTATTATAATTCACTTAACTCTAGGTAGGAGAAAAGATCAAAACAAGAAACTCGAGGGATCTACTTGATGTGCAGAATTTTAATTTGAAACATAAGATGGCTGCCGAAGCGATCGAAAATGGAAGATGGGATTTTATATTTTCGGGAGTTTTTAATATCAAAAGGAAATAGTCTAGCGAACGTAGCCAGGGAATTTTTGTCGAAGGGTTGGGGTGGATATCATTGTTCAAACTCAACTCAAACTTATCTATCAGTTGTTGTGATAAATTACAACAAATTAGATAAAAATGTGATAAAAAATCCTCATAATCTATTTAGTATTCTAAGTTTTCATGACTATGAGTCGGAATGTTTCTATATCTGCTTTATACATTCCATTTCTGGTTGAACCATTATTATTTTCTTGGCCTTTTTATACAAATTCAATTCATTCGTAATGATTTTCACTTATTTCACTTATTCTATTTTTCTTAATGCGATTTCTCCCACAATGTTTTCCAATTTCTTAATTCCTTTTTTTTATTTATCAATTTCTCAGCCCGATAGAATTTTTTTCAGGTTTCCATACCTTTATCATCAAAATCTTCCTTAAATGCTCTATTCCTTTTTCGCTTCTTCCTCTCCCTCACCTCCATTATTTTGCTGACCTTTTCCTACAAATCCAATGCTTTCATATTTATTTTTACTTATTTTTGATGAACCTGTCATTTCTTTCACTGTGATTTTGTCTTCCTCATAATGTTTATTAAATATTTAATTTCTTCTTCACTTATTCTGTTAAACTTTCCTCATTATTTTCTTAACCTTTCCATACTTATTTGATTCATTCAAATTTATTCTTCCTTATTTCTGATTGCCTTGTTTTTCCTTTTGATCTGATTATCTATTTATCTCATTCTTAAATGTTCCATACAGATTCAATGCTCCCATATTTATTTTTATTCACTTCTGATTGCCTGTGATTTTCTTTTTCCTCACAATGTTTTACAGAAGTTGAATTCCTTCTTTGCTTTTTTCATCAATTTCTTTCGTTTCCCTCCCAATTTTGTTTTGGCTCACATAGCATTATAATTTTCTTATCATTTCCATATTACTTCAATTTTTTCATATTTTTTTTTCTTATTTCATATATATTTGCACTTATTTCTGATTGCCTTGTTATTTATTATAGTCTGATTATCTATTTTTCACAATCTTTCTGAAATGTTCGATGTCCTCTTTGCTTTTTTCTTTGTTCACCAGCCTCATTATTTTTTAATCCTTTTCATATAAATCCAATTCTTCCATATCCATTTTCACATATTTCTGATTGCCTTGTCATTTCTTTTAGTCTGATTATCTATTTTTACAATCTTTCTTAAATTTTCTATTCCATCTTTGCTTTTTTCTTCATTTGCCTAACCTTAAATAAATAGTAGAAGTTTCCAAATATTTTCTTCGGACCTTGATATCATTATCATAATATTTTCATCAAGAATTTAGCTTTCTATCGATAATCCTACAATTTTCATGAATTTTTTCCAATAATGATTCATCTGGAAGAAGAAGGGTCGAGATTATAATTATGATAGGTTCGGGTGAGAAGATGTATCTTTAGGGTGAAGTCTGTTCATTATTTATCCAAATAGATCAACAGCGGGAGTCTATCTCGTAATCTTCTATGAGTTGAATTGAAAAAGTATTTAAAATATTTGGAATCTGAGTCTAAGACGTGAATAAATCTGGGTTTGTTCACCAGTTATTGAAAGACAGATTCAACATGATAGAATATTGGGTGTTACAAAAATAGAAACGGGTTAAAGACACATACATACGTTTCTTTATGTATCATCAATGATGCGTCGTCATGCCAAGGAGGCGGCAAAACATTGCGAAGAAATCCTTCAGTTTCTGTCATGTTTCTGTCAAAATTTAACAAGAAAATATCACAAAACCTAATACCAAAAGTAAAACTAGAAAAAGCACTAGGAATATACCAATAGGTGAAGGGAAATTCGAGTAATTTTCAATGGCATTCAAAATTCTCGTTGTTAAAATTTTCTTTATTGAATTCTATAGACACGAATACTTAGGCGACAGTCAGATCGGACAGATAAATCATCTTCAACAACTTCTAGGGCATATTTAAAACGCTTAAAGCACCCAAAAACACGTGGACGCAACATTTATTGCCATACAGTTATTCCAATGTTCCAGTTGCAGTTTTTCCAGCAGATACCGGCTACACTGGTTTGTCTACACAAACGATGGATAAAGAAGATAAAACATATAAGCTCAATATCAGTTATATATAATGTTATAGAAACCTTTTTTTTTCAACGCTTTTATCAGTTTTATCTGCAGATTCGTGATTGAGTTTATTGGTCTCGATTTTGCCCTACTTCATATGATCAAATTCAATTTAAATTTAACGTACATGTAAACTACTGTAATTATTCTCATTATATTCACCAGAATTTATTAATTTCTTTCTGCATAACAAGGAATATAAATGCTCACGCAGTCTCCGATTCACAGAATCGACATGCAACTATCAACACATCTATATATATGAAAGAAGCCTTCAAAATAGTGAATTGCGCTAAAAAGAGAGAAATAAAATGAAGAGAAACAAGCTAAAACAGACGATGCTAAATACGAATCTAACCTATATCAAATGGTCAAGTTCTAGAAGCTTCACAGCTTAAGCTTAATAGAATAGTGGAAAGGGAAATTCCACACATTTTCAGAAAGCAGAAAAGTCATTCAGTCATTCTCTGGTCTTGAATGATCTATTGGTTACAATAGAAGTTAGTTTGAAAATGTCATACAAAGCACTTCACACTTTTATAATAGTGTCATTCACTATCAATAATTTCATCATTTTGACAAGAATTTCATTTCACTTTTTTGATTTTTTACCACAAAAGCCTTCGTAGCTGTTCCTTCATCTACTTGTTATCATTTCTTCGTCTTAATCTTCCAATTTCTTCTTAGAAATTCTGTGAGTATTCTATTGAAGTTATCACATCGCCTTCATGTGAAACACACTTAAAAACAACAAATTTATTTTTTTTTCTGTCTATTGATCAAATATTTTATTTTATCTTTTGATAGGAAAAGTGTTAAATCTACGCTACTGGAATGCTGTGCTAGCATCATGGAAATGCCAACGATATTTATGATGTAATAAAATCGGAAAAACCGTAACTTATTTTTTATGCAGAATACGGATTTATAGAGAAAAATCAGATACGTCATCTGCTTCTTAAAGATGAACTATTACGTTAAAATAATTACGAATATAATAGTGAAAAAGTTTATAATATACAGCTTCTGAAGATGTCAATCCCTCGTTTAGGCTAAATGTCAAGAGCACGACGCAACTGGTGAAGACTGAAAAGCCCTAAAAACCGTATTTATATATAGGAAGTATAGTTGTTATTTATAATGCGCCCTAAAATAACATTTTAAAAAACTTCTGCAACAAGAGAAACTCGTGTGCGGGAGTAGTAAAGGTCACAAACGCTCCATTTGGACAAAGGAATTTAAAAAACACAATTGTACTCCCTCATAAAGGTACAAGACTTCTAAGGGACACAATGCTTCAAGATTGTCCCCATAGCAGCCCGATTTGAATTCAATTGATTTAGTACGGGCAGTAGTTGCTAAAAACATTTAACGTTTTGCTTCCAAGATTTCATCAATTGTTGTGATGATTTTTTAAGCAATTCCCGGTTGAAGAGTGAAAAAACAGTGACGAGATGCTATGGTGAGTTCTCGGAACATACTAATTTGTTTTCGTTAGCAGCCAATTTTATGTTTGGCATGCTGGTGATTTGAAAATGAAAAGTTTGATATTCCATGAAATATATCTTTGTCTATTTTTGATTTTTCATCATGAAATGCTGGCAATCCTAGTATACTAGAGTCCCTGTTCAAGTTTTGAGATTAAAATACATCCAAAGCATGTGATTTGAACGCATCAAGCATGAAGAATGTCCCATGAAATCGATGTTTTCACTGTTTTTGTTTGATTTGATGTGTGTGAGGTCGCATTGTCGTGAAGGAGAATGATTCGTCTTCTGCGATTCGTTACCCTGATTTTTTTGAACACTTCTGGAAATCAAATGCTCGTGTATCATCCAGAATTTATCGTTCCACGTTGCTCTAATGGAACGGTGGCGATATATCAAGTTATTCCGAAAAAAACAGGCGATTACTTCTAAGTCCTCTGTGCACACGATGATCAGTTTACGCCCAGCATCGATGGTTTCTAGCACAACAGCCATTTTTTATCGACCTCCACGAATTTCATCCTGCAGAGAAATAGGACCATCGAAACACGGTCTCTCGATATGGTGCTATATCACCAAAAGTCGAAGCGAGTTGATCGGTATAATGCTGTTGGTATAATCTTGTCGAAAGTAATAAAAAAAAATCGCACGTAAATGATCAAATCAAATAGCACTTATATAACAACACGTTTTGAGTACGTTCACCATTAGAAATGTCAAACTTGTCAACTGTCAGATTTGACATGACATATCTACATAAGTGTTGCCATATTTGAAAACTTAAAGTGAATATCTGAAATTGTAAATAGAAGAACAACAATTAGCACAATAATTTTTGTGTTCGGTATTACAAATTCAAAACATCTGTGTTGACCCCAACCGAATTGAACGAATCTCACGCAATTATTTTGACAATATTGTTTCCTCAGCTTAGCTTATTACGATAAATCAATCCCGACACGACTTTTATTTTGTTTTAATGATACTCCCCTTCTGAATAAATTTTTAATGCGTCTTGAAAAGAAATAATTATATGTTCGAAGCTTAAGTCGAACTGCAGGCGTTGACTTTTCACACATGTAGGACGAACACATTCATAGGCGGGGTTGGATTGGTAAAATAAATGAAAATAACTGTTATTATAGCAGCAATTGATAGTTACAGATACAATATGGATTAAACGTAATTTATATTCTTATTTGTACCTAAAAAATATTTTTTTTTTCAATTTCTTATAATTTTTGATATATTAATGCATCTAAATGTTCTTGATTTTAGAACTCTTTTTAAAATTAGTTTTTTTTGATAGTTTTTGAGAGACAGATAAATTTTGACGTTTCGACTTTCTTTATTTTAATAAAAACTTGAAGAAAAGTCGAAACCTTTTAGACCTCTGATTTATCGCCGTGCGACTATTATTTATTCAATTCAGCTCTGTAACTTGATAACAAATTTCGATTAATTTACCCCCCTTTTATTTAAAAGTTTTGCATTAGAAATTCGTTTTTTTATCATTCTGTCATATATAAGAATAAGGTAATAATAATTCTGAAATATATCTCGACACATTTGTCCTTATTTCACTTTCCCATTAATAATTCCGTTTCCTTAGAGGAGAATTACGTATTTCTTTGATCGCTTCGGAAGTATTTCCGTATCTCTCGGAAATATTTCTCTCTATCGTTTGTTAGTTTCTTTCGCGTCTCGCACAAAGTTTGTCACGTAGTCGGTGACTTACTTTTTCAGCGTCTCCTCCACCGCCATCTCTTAAATGTTGGACACATGCAGGGGAAACGTGAAGCGAATTACGTCAACTACTTTACATCTTGTTTGAATGTACAAATGGCCGGCGGTGTTGAACAACTGCACCCGATGAGGGATGGAAGTTGTTAAAACTATCAAGTACCGTACAAATTGCGCAAGTACATGTGAAATATGACAATTTAATTATCAGAATAAAAAAAATTATTGAGAATATTAACTCGCGACATAAAAATGTACAGTTTCCTTATTTATCTATCAGTTATTGTAGACGCACCCATGTGTTTTTTGACGTACTTATCCCTTGGTATTCTCTTCATCCTCCTATTATCTGACATTATTATTATATTATTAAATTATCTTGAAGCTAAGTTCTATTTTCAATTTGTTGTCCAATTACATGGGATTTTATGTCACTGCTAACATAAACTTTGCCATGACATTTTTATTTTATTCACAGTTTTTTGTGTCAATTTGTCCTAGTCATAAATCAAAACTGGAAGGACAGATAGTCAAGCAACTATCGTTTGAAACATGTCGGTATATCTAACATATTCTTCTTCCTCTTTCAATAGGACCAGGTCCTGCTCAATCCTAGGTCTTCGTGAGAAGCTTTCAACGTGATCAATCCAGAATCTTTTTTATGCCCTGACCCATCTCACCTCATCCTGTACGCTCAATTCTTCTCTAATGTCATCACTCCTTATTCGGTCCCTGAGGGTGACTTCCTTGATGGTTCGCAGTATTTATAGGTCTCAGCTTGGCAAATGCATCTCTTCTAGTTCGGATGCCATATCCCAGATGTTTGTATCCATTCCTTTTCCTTCAAACATTAGGTTGAGATTGAAGACTAAATTTGTTATAAATTGACAATATTCAACATTAGTTTTTGTTGACAGTTCTGATATCCACTTGCTTCGTCTAATAAGCACAAAACGCAGATCTTCTTCTTCGAGTGTCATCTCCATTTAATGAAGGCTGACGACAACTTCGGTATACTTATTTTAATCCTGAGTGGTGCTTATCAAAGATACCAGTCCTATCGCGTCTTGTTTCAATATATCATACTTTTTGTTAAGGTATAAGTGGCCCAGATAAGGGGTCTTTCTTCTCTTTATTGTTGTAACTCACTTCATCGTTGAGTCCATAACATTTTTACTTGTCTAGCGAACATTTCAACAGCCTCTAATCTGTTCATGGTGTTAACTTCTAATGTCCATGTTCCTGATCCATACAAGAGAACTGAGACTAAATTCAAGTTCAAAGAACTTTCTCTATAGCAGTGTCATAGATGTTTATGTTTAGTTGTAGGTTTGGAAGTCTTGTTACGATTACTTTTGTTTTTGTTACATCAATTTTCATGCCTAGTTGATCTCCCACTTCTACAACTTTGTTTATTAGGCGATGAAGGACTTCTGGATTGTCTTCAATGATAACCGTGTCGTCTGCATCGTCATCGCCAATTTTTTCGTTAAATATGTGTTCACAGTACAGTATTGGCGACAGAACATAACCTTGTAGTACCCCCTATTTTTCTGTAGTAATTTCAGATTAACTCTATCGAAGGCTTTCTCCTAGTCTATGTAACAGGTTTAGACATTTTTCCTAATGTTTCGACATTTATGGAACCTAACCTAACCAAATTTGGTATCGCTTTGATCGGCTTCACTTTATGGTAGATTCTAGCTTGTATAATTTTAAGTAGGATCTTAAGCACTTGGCTCATCAAGATGGTTTAGCTTTTTTCCTTTAACGTTTGTACCAATACTGTCCAGTTCAGTATTTTCAAACATATATTCTAAGAGAGTTGTGATGTGATGCTTCTTTTTGATCTTGAACCGATCTGTTTCTAAATGTATTTTGACTTTTGCAGTTGCCTGCTGATGTACATGCCGGAATATTGAAATCAAGCGGAAGTCTATAGGGTAATATGCAATATTTTGATCAATTCAAGGCGGTTTATTGGGTCAAACGCCTTTATATAGTTGACGAATACTAATACTTGTACTTTTCTATTGATAATCACCTAGAGATAACCATATCCATCTGGGAAGCCTGATAGTTCTATAGGCTGATTTAGTTCAAGTTTGCTAGTCAGTCATACAGTAATAATTGATATAGTTGTGTCTGTAAGTCTATAATTTTGTAAGTCTACAAACCTACATAGTCAACTGTATGCTTTTTCGATTCTTCTTCTTCTTCTTTTTGTACCGTAATCAGACTGAGTGACTAGAATTGGTTAAAACTGATTCCACTACAAAATGAAGACAGTATTTAGTGATGATCCGTTAAAAATCTTTATAAATTTTCAATTGAATGTTTCAGAAGATTATAATAGATTCTCTCTGTGCAGAAATATACCACGATTACCAAAATACACATGATTAGACGGGAAGTTCTGCAACGACAGTCGCGGTGGTTTTTCTATAAAATACTGCTTTATACTTAGAGTGTTTACCAGAGTTTACTCACTCTGTTTATTTTCCGGCTTCACACTCCCGATAAAGTTATCTTGAATGCATACAAACTTTTGACAATTTACAGTTTGAGGGCTTCATCAGGAGTTTTATCGTGTTGCGTGGTAAGGAATTGAAGTTTTATCCTCGTTATTCTGTAATAAGTTTGTTAATTTACAAAAGCAAAGCTATTATACTGAACTTTGCACGGATAAAGTAGGTATTTTATAATAGATTGTTACAACGAACTTGTAAAACTTATAGAAAATTAATTACTATGAAAAATAGAGGAGAATTCTATGTAGTAACTACTAAATAAAAATCGTGTTTAGTGTTGAGTGAATAAATTTCATCCTACACTACATATAATTCACTTCATTCTCTCTATGAAACGAGTGCTATCATAATTTATAGATGGGTTAGTGACACTTGCTTGCTTTAAGGCTTCTGGCAGTCCAGTAGTACCCAATCAATAAACTGTGAAGGTTCGTACTCACCTCAGCATTCGAAAAATTTCAGTATGTCGAGAAATAGTGCTACAAACACGTGCAGATTGAGCGCAAAAGCTTTAGGTAGCATACGCGCGCGAAAGTTTATCATTGCACTCACAAATGCTCAGATCAGTACGCAACTTAAGGCTTGTTTATGTATATCAACCTCCTCTATGTTTAAGTGGATAGTAAGCTCCATTTGTGTTTGCATTTGCTTGTTTTAATGGTAGGTGTTTATCTCCAACTATTTCCGAAGAGATTTTTGCGAGGAAACTACACATCAATGTGATAGCTACATCTTAGCTACACCAAACTCTATGTCTATGAGTGATATTGTTGAACTTGGTTTCGTGATTCAATAAGCCTTGTTGTTCTTTCATGCCCAAGTGGCGAGGCACCCAAAGTATTTGGACCTCACTATTATGACTCAATAGTTCGCAATGGAATGAAATTAACAATTTTAAATGTAAATTGTGTCCTTCCATGTTGTCCTTCCGCGCTTCAAAACTCGGGCAACCAAAGACACGGCTACCTCACTTTTGACACCGCTACAGAAAGGGAAAGAACAAGAGTAGTAGAAGAGCTGGTAACGAATCAAGAAGCGATCAGTCATCGAAGCCAGAAGCTATCACCGTGATAAGTGGATCCAACCGGAATTTGCTAGGGTCCAGCGAATTTGTAGGAAGGAAAAACATGAAGCAGTTTCAATATATCGAGGAGCAGAAACAGTTCTTTAAGAAGCCTGTAGTGAAGACAAGACCTGAAGTAACTTTTATTATCTTAACAAGAAGAAAATACATATTTCGGGCCAAATCCAACAAGTTGTACGCTCTACATGCACCTGCTTTCGCTTAACGCACCGTTTGGTAGTTTCTAGGAAGTATCTGAAGGCTTAAGCCCTTCTTTCTCTATATATTGGTTCACATTTCTTGACCTGTTTGAATCTTCGATAAATCTGCGTGAATTTATCGCTTAGGAATTCTCATCCGAAATTTCCTTGCTTTTTGAGATTATGAGAATTATTACAAATCCCGAACTTCATTATTATATTATATTTATTATCAAACAATAGAAACTATTTCAACTGTATACTATAGTATGGGTTCTATTATCTCGAATCTCTTGTCCAATTCATCTGGTTCTTGGTTGCTGCAATTTCGTTGTCGTATCTACTTATTTCGTTGGTTAAATGTCTGCACGCTTCGGGTTGCACCAGAGTCGTAATATTCCAAGAGGTCATGGCTATTTCTTTTTGGTTGAAGCTCCATTTTTTGCGCTTTCTTAGCCCTGACTCTACTTTCCCTCGGTATTAGTTACAATGATTTTCCACAGGGTTGTACATTACCAGGGACATCAGTCGATAAGATATAAGGAGCTTTATGATACTAAGTGTCAGTGTCATTTATAAATTCTCATTTTCATTGCCCATTAGTAACAATGATACTTATGTGTAATAAGGCGATAAAACTCACTTAAATTAGTGTTATATTACGTACAATAAAACATTTTTCTTGTATACAAATCATCAATGACAAAATATCTCTAAAATTAAATGATACCCATAAATACGAACCTAAAACGTTTAATAAAAAATCGTCTTAAAAATATAATTCACAAAGCGAACGCTCGAAACATAAAACATTTTTATTGACAAAGTTGTCTCGGATTTTGTCTTCTCTCAAGCAGAGAAACGAAAATTAAAGACGAATATCAAAATTCATTCAAATCATGTCCATTTTAAATGATATTTATGACTCCTCGACGCAAAACGTAATAAAACTAAATTTTTATTGGTTTTTATTACATAGAGTATAAAATGACTAAATGTCTAAAAATTAAAGTTTATTATTTATATAAATAAGAAGGTGATTGAGATTTGGAATGGGTGTATTTATGACCTGTATTTCCTTTATAATATCAATTCTTTTCAATTATACGGTATTAACAACAAGTTGACTGCACATCTAAAAAACATTTCGTGCATCTAGTGCACTTTAACCACACCTGTATCGAATCCGAATGATCCTTCGACGAGCGCACTCTATCTGTGTCGAATCCTAATGATCCTTCGACGAGCGCACACTATATGAGTCAAATCTGAATGATCCTTAGACGAGCGCACACTATATGAGTCGTAGTGAATGAAAAACCATCAGATTCTAAAGGAAAATTTGTAGAAGATCTCGAATATTTTGCTGCTCAGGATCAAGCACAAAACGAAGCTAAGAATCCCAGAAAAACTACTCTGAATAGTAATTGTAGAGTTGTAACAAGTTTTAAGAATAAATCCGTTCGATACAGAAAACAAATATAGTTTCGAAAGTTCGAACATCATGATATGAAAAAATTAAACGTCTTGGTATGTCCATATTGGCAGTAATACCTCACATTCGAAGACAGTAAGTTCTGTTTCTGCAATTAATCAACTTTTTAGATAAACTAGCTGACGTATATAATCAGCAAGAATGCTACAGCTTCTCTATCTAAAAACTTGTTTTCGTGGATAGCTTTGTCATTCAAAATCTGCCCAATTCTTTCCTTTCAGGTCTTTGAGGATCTTCTTCGTCTTTTTCAATTCTGCAGTTGATCATCATCAATGCTTACAATCAATCCGTACCAGCGTAGTCTCTTTTAAGTCGAGATTACTCGACTTATTTTTCGTCGGATGGTTTCATTTTGTTCTGGATAACCTTCAAGATTCTCTCACGTTGTTCATTCTCACAGTCTCTATCATTTACTTTTGTCTATTTGTCAGGTACTAGCACTCGCATCCATACGTTAAAATGTTCTTTATTATGACTTTGTATATTGTCATTTTTGTGTTAAAGTCAATTTTTTCTGACCACAGCAATGAGTTCAGAATCTGTGTAGCTTTTTCTTATTTCTTGTATCTTCTTTTGCAGAAACATCTTCCGAAATTATGCTTCCTAGGTATTTGAATCGTCTATTTATTTGCAGTTGTATGCTTACCATCGACAGATATCCTGATTTTGACATATTCAAACTCTATTTTCCATAATCGTCGTTCTATTTTCTCTGCATATGATCTGCAGCTATAGTAACTTAGTCGTCTGTGTCCTCTATCTCAATTCCCATTTTTGCAATTCAAATTCTTCAACTATTCAAAGCTTCCTGATTGTTTATTTTGAATAATTTTGTTGGTAAACTATATCCTGGTATCAAACTTTTCACATGCGAAAATTATTTCGCTATGGTAGTTCCCAACTACTTTCTGTACAATATCTTTCTGGGTCTTGCTGTCCTGCTCCATTTTTTAAACAGTTGTGGAGCTTACCATCTGTTGTTAGCTCTTCTGCTTTATGGTTATCAATTTCGTTTTTCCTATTTATCTTTTGATCTCTGCACATTTCTTTTCCTATGTTTTGTTTTCACTTTCCATGACCTGTTTTCTTTTTACTTCTCTGTACCAATACATATACAATTTTTTGTCTTCTGCTTTATGAGCATCAATTTTTTTTCTTGTATTATGTATTATGTGTTTCTTGAAAACTTAGAGCCGCTTCTTGCAAGTAGTTCTTAACTAGGGATAATAAAACTTTCCGAATCATCAACTTTGCCGTAACATTGATTCATTTGAGCATGAATTGAAAAATTATTTTTGATATCATAAGAACCTTATTGTAGTACAATCAATTCTTATCAACGAAGTTTCTCGAAATTCTAGTTCAATACGTACACCATCAACATGAACTTAAATTGGGTAATACGAGAAGATAATGCAGCTTTAGTTACAACATCCCTGATGTAGTGTTTTATTAAAAACTGCATGTATTAATGACGAATATATCGTTGCCTCGCTGTTACAGAATGTGTTCTTAAAATTATTTTCACAGAATCTCGTTTTATAATAATTTAATCCGATATGTTTGGATTAGAACAATAAAACCATCAAGTCAGATGGGTAGTGAAATATTTTATTTCAGTTTACTGAGAAGTAGATAAAGATACAAGATTCATACAGTGTGGGCGAAAGTTGTGGAAACATGAAGATTTGTTTCTTTCTTGGTAAATTTCATTGATGAAATCTAATAAATGCAGCAGTATCAAGGCAGTTACAACGTGGTAAAGAAAAAATTTGGTTTCATAATGCACACAACACTGATGAATCGTGTTGTAAGTTTCTTAAAAATGCACATCAAAAGCTCTTTTCTGTACTATATAAAAGAATTTTTTTCAATCTTATCGAGTCTAGCAAAGAACAAAAATCGATCTGTGAGATGATTCAAATATCTCGATAAATAAACAAATATTTCATCTGGAAAACAAACATTTTTCAAAAATTCATATGAAGCTGTAAAAAAATGAATATGAACTTAATCTCTAAGATATCACTTTTAATATAGCGAATCTAGTTGCGAAATTTGTTATTTATTTGCTAAATCGAAGGCATGCTGATATACTTAATGAGTAGTTTTTTACAATTACTACAAATTATACCTTCTCATCCCTTAAGAATGTATTGGATTTGAAAAAAATTGGGTATATTTGACTTTATCCCTTATTAAATGTATCTTTGTGGAAACCGCAATTCATCGGGAGTCGCGTTTCAATCCATAATACACCGAAGTAACTGAAGCTAGTAGATCGCGTGTAAACACATCAGCAAGTTCATAATCAATATGAAAACGAAGCGTTAGTTGCATTTCACGACCTATTTCCCATCTTTCATTAATGAACAACAAACTAAGCAAGTATATACGTGTTGCTTTCCAATATGGCGGATCCACAGATATTCCACTAAATTCCATAAAGAAATTAACCACGTTCCATTAACGTATAAGTTTTCTGTTATGAGGTGATATTCCAGTACTTGGAATGTTTTGAAACATTACATCGTTGCCAGATTGTGATTCTTTTTATTTTATTATGGACTGTTTAATCATTTACATATCATAAAGTAACGGAAAATAGTTGTATCTAATGGAAATATATGCCAACAAAATGTGGATATTATTATTGAAAAAAATAGAATAATTTGCCTCTAGAATTTATACAGGATGCTTCGTGAAAAGTAGTTATACCTAGTTAAGTTATAAATATTAAATGAAAAAACTGTAATTTTTTGATGATCCTGAGCTCAAATATACTTACGTGTATAGAAATCGATCGAACCTTTGACTTCAACTATATTTTCTCTAAATTATTTATCATATCATGGAAATATGCTGTTTGTAAGACAATTCAATATGCTAACATGTGAGTATTAATTTATGAAAACGTCTTATCTTTAGCACAGTGAAATTAATTCATAAAGTAAATTAAGCTTCCCTATTATAAATATAAATAGGGTTCATGACAATTTCTTGTTAATGGGTATGACCTCCTCTTGCACTAATAACATCTCTAATACGATAAGGCATAGATCCAATCAGGTTGATCATCATTTCTTGTGAACTCTTCGTCTACTGCAACTATGAGCTCTAGGATCGTGTTTGAGGTAGCTTAGTTTTCAGATTATTTTATATCGGATTTTGATCAGAACTACTCCAAACCCTGAAAAACCGCTTTCTGCAATGTAATCTTCCACGATTATGGAGGTATGCGGCGTTACATGAAGATGGAAACATCTTCACGATGCTCGCGCACTTTCAGTTAACGATCGTCCAGTACCACTTGGTGGATTTTCTTCAACATTTCTGGAGACGTCACTTCGTTTGGTCATTTGTGGATTTTCTTCAAAAAACTAGAAATACAGAGTAGCTATGCTCAATCTCAAAGCAGTAATTTATGGATTTTTGATCACATAACATAGAAAAGAAAAGAAAATTTCAGCTGCCCAATAAGTATTGAGATTTTTTGAAAAAATAAGATACGTTCAAATTAAGATTTGATGAATTTTAAAAGAAAATTGATGTTATGCTGTTCGTTCGAGGAAAAAGTTTTGGTAGACAGAGAAAATATTCTATTGTTCTAAATTAAAAATCGATTAAAATAGAAAATTATATGAAAATTTTTCATTCAAAGTTCAATGTTGGATAGTAGCTGAACCATCTGCGTTTCATTGGACTCTACGATACAAATAATCTCACAACTATCTACGGATTCTCGTAAACTAGAATCAAATAAAAATATTGTCGTGACTCAATTTATGACAAATTTAGTCCTCAGTTGTAACCGAATGTTAAAAGGAGCAAATTGAGACAATAAAACCTGCGAACAGGAGAATAGAACTGTTTTGGGTTGCACTTGGCTAGCTGATGACCAATGCGTCCTCAAGTATTGACTTATGGCTCGGAGACACCAGCATTGACACACAGATCTGTTAGAAGTGATATACAAGATAAAATAAAAACGAAGTACGATAAAAGTTGAATAATTAATTGGAGGAGTCACATATTCAAAATTGAACTTGACTGGCAAGAATATAAAATAACAGATGGACTAAGAGAATACTAGAATGGTATCCCAGCGATGAAGTATACAGAAACAGAGGATGACCGCCGAGGCAATTGAAGGACTATTTGCAAAGAATATTTTCCACCTGGATCCAAGATACTGAAAATGGTCTAGATTAAGAGAGGCTTATGTCCAGGGACCTGCTGGCCTTGGACACATCAAAGCCTTTTGACAGGGTTTTTCGTAGTCACAAAAACTTCGAGTTCTCTTTAAGACCAAACATCTATATACCTCGCAACAGCTTGTTATCCTTCACAAGGTTCAGAATTGTCCATATTTGGAATATTGCTCGCACATATTTGGAGATCAGCTTCAAAGTAAACCCTGAAGATGCTTGACTCAATATAGAAGGGTGTAGTTCGACTTATGAGCGATTCAGAGCGATTCAGAAACCTGGACAACCAAAAAGTTACTATCATGGCAAATTATCTTATGATCTGTCGAACATAATCCCGCCTGGACCTACTCGACAAGCAGACTTGGCTTATGAATAAAGAGTTCGATTGCCGATGCCAAGAACGTTAATTTATCGAGAATATTTTTTCTGGAAAGGGGCAATCCTGTGAATCAGCTACCAATGCAAAAAAATATTTCAAATGAGGTGTGGAAGAATTCAAACTTTCTTTTGCGTTTCATGAGGGCTGATCCTCTTGGTTGATGTCTGCTTCACCTGCAGTTCTACCTCTGCCTCACATCATATTTCTCTTTTCTCTCTTCACTTTTTTCTTTGTTCTTAATTTTAGTTTCGTCAGTTTTGTTTGGATATCGCCTCTTCAATCGATTCTTTCCTTTCTTATTCTGATAATATTCTCCAACAAATTATGCTGTCCCTTGTGTCTAAGCGATGTTTACTATTTTCTCTGTGTCACCTCTTTCTCGTTCTATTACGTTTCTTCTGTCTTTAGTCAAAGTCTGTTTGAATTGCATCCATTTTAAGCGCTTCTAATCGATGAGTAACGTTAGTAGATACCATACATTTTAATAGTGTACTCACTATCATCAATTTCCCTTCGAATCATGTCTGTGTACTTTCTCAATGTTAAAACTAGTTGGTCTTGCTAATACAAATACTCCAAAGTTAGCGTTAAGACCACTAATGATCCCTTCGAGATACTGTGTAGACCGCATCGTATCGTTATTTGTCAAATTTGGGGTTGCACACGCTCACAGTTAACTTAGTTCAGTGGGTGGGTGGAAATTTGAGAAATTGGAGGATTAGTGTTCATGGTAAAGTAATTATGTGTTTTAAAGCAAAATCCTTAATACATAATGTGATTCAGTTATAGTATATTATTCAGCATTTATATAACGAATAGGATAAAAAATCATTGTGGATAGATCTAGGGAAAACGAAGGTTCAGATAATAAACTATTGAGATAAAAATAGGAGATAGAAGTGAACTATTATGGTATATAGAATCATTTTAGTACCGAATACGAACTTTCGACAAACAATTCTCAAAGGTGCAAGATCCAAGTGTACCAACTTAACTTTGAAGTATAGCTCACAATCCCTTCTAGAACAGGCTGGATATCTTGTATACTGTATAATATTTATTGATACAATATATGAAAGGACTCAAACTTACTCCAAAAGTGTCCAATGTGACCACCATCTCTCACACGGAACACTTTCAGTCTACATTCGCGTCTTCAATAACTGACAGATGCTTTGATAGGAAATAGTAGCCAAGGCACATAAAAATGATTCGATATGAGCCCTAAAGGTAGAAATTAGATGGAGTCAGATCCAGTGAACGTGAAAGCCATACAAAGCGAACTCTGTATGGACCAATCTAGTGGACGACTCCACGAACATATTTTAAGATCTGTAAGTACGTATTTGCAAATAAAAGTTGAAAAATTTGTTTTATTTGAATTCTAAGAGTCTCTTCTCGGCAATAGAAAGAAAATCATTGTTGGAGCAGACTTTGGAAGCTCCCATGATTAGGCCAGGTACTTTTGGGACCATCCTCGTATAATCAAAAGTTTCTTTGTATCAATTCTACATAATTAAACAATGCCGTATTCTAACTTTCGGAAAAAATGTATCGAAGCTGAAATAGGAGAATAAAATATTTTGATGCAAATTTCAGAAAGATAGATGAAATGTTTTGTTTCGGATTTACATGAAAAACAAATATTTTCAAATAAGCAGCGCATACAAATTGAAAAACAAATTCAAAAGATCGGAGGGCAAATAAATAACGCGAGCATGAAAAATTGTTAGGGATGCTCATATTTCACTATCCATAACGCAAGTAACTGCCGTTTGATCCCCTAACTTTCGATGCAATCACATAAATTTTCATATCGACTATAGCACTAATTGAATTATATCCAACGATTTTCATCCATACTTCAGAGAAATAATAGTCAGTGACAGCGGTAATAGCAGTTCGAGAAATATGAAATGTGTAAAGAAAATTTTGTTTTTGTGTGTTTTAGCCGCTTCAGCATTCACCCAGACATTAACTACATATTTTCATATAGTTTCAGATCTTTTAGGTGTTCTTGTTCATCTGGAGGTTTTGTTTTTGTTCTGTTTTCTTAGAATTCTGAGCAAACTAATGAAATATATTCAATAATCAGTTCCCCAGCGCTTTTGTTACTTTTGGAAAGGTCTTCTTTGGATGTTCGATAACCATGGAAAGCTCGAGTATGGCCAAGTCTGAGTCTTGATGTTAAACTTAATAATTGGTGTTACTAACTAAGAAAAACACATTTTTTTACCAAAAATTGATTTTATTCATCCTTCATGCTCCTTTAAGTGCAATACAATCATTCCAACGCTTCTATAACTTTTCGATGTCGTGCTTGTAGAAGGATTTGTCTTTTGTCTTCAGTTTCAGTAATTGCTTCTTCATTTGACTTCAACTATTTCTCATTTCTTATTGGCGAGCATTTTTTTGAGATCAAAGAATATCCTTAGTCATTGAAGGTCAGATCTTGACTATACGGTGGATGAGAAAACAATTCTTTCGATTTAACCATATTTTCCATCGAATTGTGAATTGGTGCGTTATCTTGGTGAATCATTGTTATTTATCTTTGACATATGAGACCCTTTAACCCTTTAACCTTGATTTCTTCATTTAAACTCCATGTAATATTAGCTATTGATTGTCTTTCCATTTTGGAGATGATCGATGAGAAATATTCCATGCGCACTTTAAAATACTGAAGGTACAATCTTCCCAGCTAACTATGAACTATTTGGACTTGGTTCACCTGCTAAAGTCAACTTAGATGATGATCGTTTTGTCCATTATCACATATCGATGCAAAAACTATTCTCTGAATCAAGTTGTTGTTTTTAATTGACTTTGGAAAAATCTTTCTTGAATAGCCTCCAGTGGATGCTAGAATTTTCTCCTTAATCCTGCCATACCATGAGTCAAAATCGATGATGGTTCTGTCAAATTTCAATACACAAATATCTACCAGAGCAAATGGAACTATTACTTCATGTCTTTCCTCTTTTTGAGTCAAGACTGCTGCTAAATCATAGTTAGAGGTATCGCACTGGATAAAAACAAGTTTCGTGAAATCTGGCGTGGAATTTACCGACTTGGTATTACTTAGATCGTGCAAATTTCTACGATAGAAGAATTGAGTTGCAGGACTTGGTGTTTGGAGCCACGGTACTTTTCATTTACTACTTGATTCAACTTTATTGATATAAAATCAACATATTTAAATATCAATTAGACTTTTAATTAGTTAAAAAGCCTGCCAAACAATTTTTTTAGTCTTTTTTCTAATCTTTTATCAAAAATATTGTTTTTCTTTTTCAAATAAATCTTCTTTCGAATCAACACGCTATTCACATACCCAGTTTGTATTTTGAAATATTTTTTAAAAATGGTTTGAGAATGAAATGAACGAAAATAAATCCTCCAGATACAATTCAAAACTATACCACTGCTCTCTAACGATTTCTATTGTTACCAACTGCCCTAAAAATTTTCGCGATATTAATTTTTGCGGCATGTCGAATCATTGACAAGTGCGTGAACTAATGGTATCATACATACCATAAATTTCTAATAACCAAATTTGAATCACGGTTAGAATGTCATAAATAACGCGTCTCCAAATATGAACCTACCGCCCCTCTTTAACGTAACGGTAAAGCTGGGACAATCCACTTCAGCGATAACGGTTATTTTTTAACAACTTAAGATTGCATCGAATAACTGTGAACAATTTTGAAGCGAATTGCGTACATATATCATAATATCACAAATATTTTTTATAATATAGCAAGTGTTTATTAAACATTAGTTTTATATAAAAAACAATTAAATAAAACGAGGAATAGTTATGTAAATATTATTATTTGGGTACCCTGGAATAATTCTTTGCTTCTAGAAGTTGCTGATACTGTGCTTAGATTGCTTCAATTGAAGTTAATATTAATATTAAGAGCTTTCATACGTTGAATATGTACAAACCGTTGGAGTTTTGAGCTTTCACTGCCATATGAGAACACTGGGCTAGTAAGAGCTTAGTAGATCTGCATTTTGACAGTGCGGTTTGGATCTTTTTCCTCAATATACTCAAATTCGTGATTCTAGCTTAAAGTCTCAAGGTACTTGAAGGTTGTTACTCCTTCAGCAGCTCTATTTTCTATGGAAAAGTCTACTTTGTCAGAAGTTTTATTCACTAAAGCGATTTGCTTTAATTGATCACGAGTCCAATGAACTTTTTCTTCTATGTCTTCTAACATCTTCACCGTTGTAGTTTTGCTACTTACTATCAGTGTCATTTCATCAGCGTACACACACATTCATGTGAATTGTTATGTATTTTACTCCGTTGTTCAAAATTCCCAATAACAGAGTGATAAGTGATTATAAGCAATTATGCTGATAGACCATCATCTCACTACTTAATTGATATTTTATAATATGTTAACTTTATAAGAGGCGTTTTTATATACCATAGAATAATGGCTTTTTGACATTGATAGATATATCCTGCATAATATGTCACATAAACCATCCCTGTGTAAAGTTTGTGACCTTTATTCCACTAGAAAACACCCATTCATAAAAACCAGTGATTCCTTTTGTATATCGATATTTTATGTGCCCTGTATAATATTATACGTACGTCCTCGGTATAATATAAATCTTTTGTATACCAGCTGTATGTTACGCGCTTGATTTCGGGGAAGTACGCGATTTGGGACACTTAGTTGTTTATTTGAACTTGAGCTTTCAAATTTCACAGTTCGAGATAAAATGTTGAAGTTTCTGGAAATCGACCCGATCTCACTAGATCACCCTAGAATATTCTAGATACCAGTCGAGAGGATATAAGAAGGGTGAAATGAGCAGATTGAGCACATTAAACTATATGTCTTCGCAAAAAAGTAAAATTACTAACAAATTCAGAATTCATAATCAAAAAATGAATAGTACACGAAAAACCGTTTCAGGATTATATGGAGAAATAAGAAATTTTATTATTACTAACTAAAAGGGAAAAAAACAGCATGGAGCTTTTTTTTCAACAACAACGTGTTTGAACTGACTTCAACAACATTTTCTAGACGTATGACATTTCTTTCGAATTTCATTTCTCGAATTGAAATAATTCTATTAGGGACTCAACTGATCGAAATTTTTTTCACATTTACTCTTAAACTTCTGTGCTACAACGGTGTGCAAATGATCCTTCACAAAAACAAAATGCACCCTCACCACATTAACTTCGGACAGGAATTAACTGAATCAACAAAGAGATTCATTCCACTATCTTTTATTTGAAGATAAAGATTTAATAAGAATGGTTGTATCAACATTTAATATATAGTAGGATCATATGTTCATGTTGAGATGTATTAGGATTTTCTAGTGAACCAATTACTTCTTTTATTGGAAAAAGTCATTCTTCTTCTTCTTTTTCTTGTCCTTCTTTTTCATAGTACGCTAGGATTTAGTCCTGTGCTTGCATCAATGGTTGCCTAGCTGCAGCTGTGATGATGAAGATCAGCTTCCATACCGTCTTGTGGGGATGTATTCGGTTTTTCTTTCTTTGCAATCTTTATCAACCTGTCCACGTGGTCTCTCCATTCCCTTCGACGATTTCTCGCTCAACTCACTTCCAGCTTGTTTTACCTCGTTTATAATTTCATCCATTAGGAGGCTATCTCCTTGTCTGATACCGGCCGTCACAGTTTATTTTCCATTCTGATATATGTGTAATTATCAATGTTCAAGTCTTCCATTACTTCTAGTGTGTTGAGTTCAATCTTTCTATTCTTCAGAAGAGTTCGTACACTTAGTGCGCTAATCAATTGATTATTGATGAACTAAACAACTATTCCTGGAAGATGAATCGAAATAAATGGTCCAGTATAGTGGCCACCAAGTTAACCAGATTTTGATCAAATGGACTCATTTCTTCGAGGACACATTAAGAATTAAGTACACAAAATATTTCTAACAACAAGGTATGACATGATGGAGATAATTCACAATGAATTTCGGAATGTAAATCTTCAAGCATCCCTAGAGGTCTGTGGGGGATATGTGATGAAATATAGGGTGTTCTTCATCAACAAACGGCAAAGAATTCTCTATAAGATCGTGAACAATTCTAGAATGTGAAGACTAATGACTCAACTTTCCAAATTTATATCTCAAATGACAAAAGATGCACAAAAATTCATCACAATAATCAATAATCCTGTTTATTAATTGTTGAATTTAAAATTGAAGGAAAAAAAATTGATATGAAAGAAACTTTGATGTTATCATGAACATAAATATCTTCTGAACTACTCCCAACTCTACAATATCGCTCTAGTTTTGGTGAGTTGGGAACTTTGAGAGTTAAGCAGAGGGCCGCGGATGAGTCGACAGATGGTCATTTGTTTTGTGATGATATTGTACACTTGACGTTTAGCCGTTTGGCCTGTAGGGAACGAGATTGTATGACATGCATTTGGCTCTTGTTAACCATTCAAAAATAATGTGTATATATGAATTGGTCATTATACACAATTGTTAAAAACGTCAGAGAGAAAAGATATAAATGGTAATATGGAAACGCATCTTTTATTAGAAATTTTGATTCTAGAAAGTAACCAAATTTGCCAGATAACAATTCGCTCATGTTAACATTCCTTGTTGCTTTCGTTTGGATCCTCCAATCATCCAAGATTCATTTTAAGAGAGAGCTATCCAGAAACGAAGCCTAAATTTTTAGAACTCATCGATTGAATCTGTTTCTTAAATTTGTGGACAAAACTGACTCTTCATTGATAAGAAGTGATCTACCTACTTCAAGCAACAAATCATCCTTTTATGGTTTATTCCAAGGCCTCAATCTGCCTATCCCTTGAATTTTCACCAGGAAATTAAAGCTTGAACACGGGATGTGATTCCTGTGTTAACGTCTCTAATTTCATGTTTTTTATTATTACCTCATTTCTCTTCTCTATTGTTTATTGAAAGCTATTTTCCCGTCTTTTTTTGATTATCTATTCAGAAAGCTGTGGGGGTGTACATAACAGGAAAATTCCTCCATAATTATTGCAGTCTTTGGTGTCTTCTTTTTTGTGAAGGGTAATCTTCATCAATCTTCAGGAATCTGCGATTTTATCTTCTCATGCTACATTTTCATTCTTAAGCTTCTTAATTGCTGCGACCGATTTCTCTTTAGTTATAAGCTCATCACTTCCTTCTTCTTGAATTTTTTAATCTTCTTTGCTGTTCTGTTTCGTCGTGTCTTTCATGTTGTCTCAAGCAGTCCTTCAATATATTCTCTCGAGCTCTCCAATTGATCTAGTTTATTAACTAGTGGGTATTTTCACTGTCTGGTTATTGATTGATATATTTACTACATTTTTTTGCTTCTAAAACCTTTCCACACCCAAAAAAGTATCTAATTTGACCCAATATTTAGAGTGAAATAACAGATGTTTCCTTTTTTACTTTGTTCTTTGTACTCTTCGGAACTTTTCTACTGTTTTTGTCCTAGGTATGCCTACCATTTCTTTTTTCTTATTATTTCAACTTATTGTATGATTGTATTATTTTTAACTCATTCAATGTGATTTTTTATCAAGCAAGCGTGTCTATTTTCCCAATTTCAAATTGCTCGATACTTGTTTTGTAGATTATATTTTTTAAGCTTTGCAAGAAATTCTGGGTGTCTGTAAGCAACCTCGGTGTTCATGAGTCACGTCTGCTCGTCGAGAAGCTGTTGCTAAAACTGTAGGTGGGATTATGTAAAACAAGTCAGAAGAGCGCGTACAAGTTTCTGTTAAATTCTGGATCTCCTATGAGTCAAATCGCTCTCTTCTATATTGAGTAGAGCATCCTCTGAGCTTGCTTGGGAATCAAGCTCTAGACGTGCGAGAAATACTCTAATGATAGACGAACTTGCAGTCAAGACAGTGGATTAGAAGGACAAGCTGAGCAAAAAATTATGTGGAACAACAAAAAAAAGTGAAAACAACAAACAAATACAACTGATAAAACTATTAAAAAGCTTTATGCAAGGTGATTGCTTAATATTGATCAAAAGCTCGCTGGGATAAAAAACTCGATTCAAACGATTGTTTGGATATCTTCAAACGTTCCAAATGAATGTTCGCATCATAGTGAATGAACTTGAGTACACAATTCAGTTCATTAAAACATCAATGAAAACCGGTTTTTCGACCAACATATCTTGAATTTAGATCTAGTAGAATTTTTTTAAACAAACAAATCAAAAAGAAACATAAATAAAAAGGATGAAAGATCGAAAATTCACTCTGAAGAATATCCTAGGGACTGTGATCAGTCGATTACTCAATAAGCTTTCACTAGACTTTTGATGAGGTTCAAACAAAAAAGTCGGATTTTTGCATCCAACGAAATAAACAGTCAAGACAGTGGATTGGAAAAACAAACTAAGCATAAAAATTATGTGGAACCAAAAAAAACGATAAAAACGTGAAAACCAAAAACAAATACAACCGTGGTTGTTATATACCAGAAAGACTTCGATTCATTTGGGCGATTGAGAAGTTTTTTTTTTTATTCTCTCATTATATTGTTCTTTGCAAGTATCTATGGTCTGCTGTATAGATCAGGTTGTTGTCAGGTTTAAGAGGCTAGGAAAGTCGCTATCTCGATCGGGGACTTATTGGTTGTTTGGTAAGTTTAGTTAGTCCGTGACTGTTGGCAAAACCTTCAGATTCTCGCCCCTTATCATCAGTGATAGATTTTATCGGCAAAGATCTAGAATAATAAACCACATATCGTCGAATTCTGAAGGCTCAAAATCGTTTTCTCGATAGCAAGATATGTCGTCACTAACGAAGAAAGCGAGACCTGAATCGTGTAAGTCGTATCCAGGATATACGAGATGAAACTTTTTTTCTGCTAGATCCAAAATATGAGTTTTCTTCGACAACAGTTACAATTTATTTACGTGTGTAGTTCTTCTATATTGCAAGAATCTACCTCAAAGATATTTTACCTGATGGACCCACCAGACCAGCCTCTACCCGAAGGGGGATATTTGAAGCTACGAGATATGAGAAGACTCATTAATTATTAGAAAAAAATACAGTATTATAACAAAATTCCAATCTAAATACATCTCGCAAGACTGTAAGCAATAACCTGCAATTGAATAAAAATTCTATTTCCCAAAAAGTCACGTAATGTGGGGTTATTTATCTGTTAGTGAGGTAATTTGAAATTCTTTGTTATCACCTGTACTATATAATTAAAATATGCGTGCTAATGGTAGCCATGTAGTTGATAACCAGCCCTTATATAACGTTGCCTTATCTGCATGATGAACTGCTTCACTATACCGGTTCTAATGGCGGGGTTCGAGGACATGTATACTATTATATGAGTTTAATTCAATTTTCGGTTTATACACAGTTTCTCACGCTCGGTAGTTTTGGTATTCTTAAGTAAAATTTTCGATATTGGACAAAAATTGATTTCGTATAAATGTTAAAAATTCTGAGGGATAATTTGTTGTTATGGAATATTCAGCTGAAACTTTTTATTCAGCTGAAGATGAACTGAAACCTCTTAACTCAACTCAACCTTCCAAATCCATATTCTAGCCCTTTTAGCCCTTCTAAGTAATAATTAAAATATTTTTCATGTGTGATAACGTCCTCGTCGGATACAAATATTTCTCCACCAAATGAAAGGTTAGGATACAAAAAAAGTCACAAAGGGATAGTTATGGTGATTGGTAAAGCATTTTGTGAGCTTTGGCTTATGAAAAACCGATTTAAAGCAGAATATGTAGGAATCAACCTTTTTTAGGAATATGCGCAAATTAAGACGATTAAAAAAATCAATATTTCGAAGAAAATATGTTACAGAATGTAAATTTTAAATAAATATTAATTTTAAGTAATTTATGATGATGATAATTTAGAGTTTTTTAATTATTTTGACTGTCTAACCACCCTAATGAGATATGGGATACAAAAATTTTAAATTGCCCTCATGCTCAATCTTAGCATAATTGTAATAAGACAAAGATTAAACCACGTCGTAACTTCTAGTAAGATAAATATTGGTTCATAATTATTATAACACGTTCGAGAAGAAGTTGAAATTGAGTCTTGAAGACGCGACCTTCACAAAGACCGCAGTGTAGCCAAACCCACACGCAAAACAAACATCGTAAGAAAACGCAAGTCACCGTTTTACCAATTAGTCAAAATTATTCGCATCAGTTATCCAAAGTTACCACACTACTTGTCAGCGTAAAGCTTGAGGTCATTGAATTCAGTGAAATTAGTTCAATAAAACAGAAAGTCACTGAAATTACAGAAAATGAATGTAGCTGGTCGTTGCAATTGAATCGAATAGACTAAATTTAAGTTTCGTATCGATCGAGAATGATAATTATCAGTAAAAAGATTTTTGAATAGTTCCAATCGTGCTTCTAAAATGTCCAAGAAATGAAAAATCGTCGGTGTTTCATCAAAAAGAAAATCCTTATATGCATATCATTTTAAGCTGTTCTAATTTATTAATTTAATAATGCTTCGGCTGTTTTCTGCAGGAGCTCTTGCAGGTCAACTTCTACAAGAAATTTCACTAAAAATAAAATTTAAAGGTATGACAGCGTTTTTAACTTCTTCAGTTGATCATAACTGGAAAGGAAGTCCTGGGATTTACCACCAATTACAGACTTGAGCAGGATATATTTCCTTGCAGATATATCTATATATAAGATGAACGCAAAAGCTTCAGCGGAGTTAAAAGTATTTGTGAAGACCTGGACTTGGTCCTTTCCTTTGAACGAAGCTCGAGGACGACTGCTGGAGTGAGTGAGGAGTGACTTAGTCCAACTATGTTAATTCACTATGCAAAAGTCTATTGCGAGATCGATCTGGATCCGTCCATTTACTAGCAATCTTCAATCCAAACAACTGACTACATTTCAAGGTTCTATCTTTTGCTCGTCCACTTTGATAAGAGACAATACTTTTTTAGAAACCAGCAATTCAAATGTTTTCTCAACAATTCTGATGCATTTTCAAATTAAATGTCAGAAAAAATCGAAGGTGACTTTTTTAATGCAAAAAAATTTAAATTTATAAAAAAGGGCTAATTTGAAAAAAGGCCCTAATTTTGAAATAGCGTTTGCTGGAGTTTACTCGAAATTATCCTTTCAAATTCTTCACGTGTAGATGCTTCCCAATCTTCAGAATAAACGTTTAGTTTTATTTTCAAAAAGCATTGCTAGACTTCTAAATAAAAGAAGTAGGCAACTTTGCTAAAGTTTCCACAGAGTCCTTTACATAACTAGCAGTTGCCATATATGGTCAAAACACAAAATTTCATTCAGGATGCTAATCCTTTAGCGGGCGAGATCTCATTCTAACTCACATATAATAAATTTGTTCCCACACGAAGCACTTTAAAGCAAATGTCATCGCCGTTTCATTAGATCAACGTAGTCAATTCTGAACTATACACAATCACCAGCGATAAAATCAGGTATACCAATCGCAGAAGCCTATATTCCACCACGACAATGCAGGCTCTGGCAAATTAGTTCATACAAAGACGTTTTTAAATAGTCAAAACCTTGAATTGATGGGTCATCCGCCGTATAATTCTTGTTTGGTACCCAATGATGTCTTGCGCGATTGATTCATTCAAATCTCATGCTTTGGAAGTATTTTAAATATGGAAGGTTTCACGAATTTTTGTTGCCAGGCAAAATCAACTATCAACTATTCACATTTTTCTACCTATTCTACAGACACGGCAACCTTTTTATGAAACACCCTACAGTATCCAATGACCACTATTTTGATAATCGTTATTATCAATTTAAAACGAGCAGCAATTTTAAAATGTCTTCATTATTATTGCGTCTCTAATTTCTACAAAAGTTCATGAATTTTGTTAATCAACCGCCACTGGTTCTTCTGGTACATGCGAGGATGGTTCCAGAAGTACCTGGACCAAAAAAAGTCACAAAAATTTCTCAACATTAACTCCTTTTAGCTCTATACACTCTTCCCAGAGATGTTCAATAATTTCTTTATCATTTTTATAATAAGAATCGTCAAGCTCTTCAAAATAGCCATTGCTGAAAAATGTTTGACTACCAAGACATTTTTTCAAGTATGGCAACAGAAAGTAATCCGAGGGAACTGAATCTAGCGAATACGGTGTATGTGGTGATAATTCAAACTTTAATTCAATCATTTTGGCAACTGCAATAATGGAAATGTGAGCTGAAGTATTGAAAGAACATTTTCTTTTTAGTAAAATACGGCTGATTTCGATGGATTTCTTCGCTCAGACCTCACAATAATACTCGCTGTTTATTGTTTTTCCTTTTTCGAGATAGTCAAGGAAAAGTATCTCACGCGCATTCTAAAAATCGACGCCATGGTACTTCTGGAACCATTCTCGTATCTAGATCAATGTTGAGGTTAATTTTTAAGTGCTCCCACCGCATCTGAATTGAAATTGTTTAAGTATCACTAGCAATTTTCTAAGATTGGATAATCAAAATTTGAGTTGTCAGTTACGTCGAAATTACTGCTACGCCCTTGATTCCATTCGGTCAACAAGGAAATCCTTTTATTTTCCTTCCTTTATTTTTATTACCATGCAATAAATTCAGCGATTATGATGGAAATATGGCGATAAGATTAATACTGATTTATTAATGTGCATAAACCCCGTGAAATTCCCATTTGAATAAACGACTATTTCATGTAAATTTAATCACTTAGATGGTTTCTTTGGGGTTGAAATTCGGATTTGTTTCCAGCTCTAGGAATTCCAGATATTTTGATATGATAGATACGTGACCGACAGTAGTGCCCTAATAACCTCGAAGTAGAACCGTAAGTATGTTTCCACAAATTTTGCTTGTGAGCTATTACCAAAGATACGAGGTGAATATCAAAATATTTCGATTTGAAAAACTTGACGGAAATAAAACTTGTATGATAATTTCGTTAACCTTAATATTAAACCGAAAATGATCATAATAAACTTTTTACTAAACATTGAACAATTGCTGATGTTCTAACAGCTGTAATCGTGACCATTCAGCATCTAGGAAATCATAAAATGAAGGAAATTGATTCCGAAATTGCTAATCTTAGATATAAGAATTTATAATTCTGGTTTTGTATCTTCTCACTATTTAACTGAGTGAGTGTGCAACCGCGCAGCGTCTTTTGCGTTCGTCAGAAAATAAATATCGGGGAACCAACAGATTGACGTGCTAGCAATAAAACATTCCTCTGGAAAACAGGAAGAAATTTCAAGATTTTGATATTTTTTGAGTGAAGATAAGATATAAGAGGTCTAGAAAACGTCGAGCGAACAGTTTTGAACTTTTCTTTTAATTTTTTCCTAAGAAAAGAAAAAAATTCCCCTCAATACAAGAATTCTTGTCTTGCAATCTACTAATTAAAAGTCCTATCACTAAATATTTTAGTTTTTCATTTTTAATTAACATATAGTGAGTCGTTTATTTTTTTTATCTGCAATATTAGATGTTGATTTTATTAGATTATTTCATAAAAATTCAAGTAGAAAATGACTATAGTTATTTTCTCTTTATTATATTCAAATACATGCATAAATTATAAAAAACATATGTGACTCTACAGGGGGATTATAAAACTGAGATAACTTGTGACAAGGAACGGGGTAGTTCTAAAATTCGTGTGACGTGATATATGGACAACCCCTAAGGAAACACCAAGATATATACTCTGATTCACCCTACACGTATATCTATTCGAGTATATCAACTTTTCTAATGGTTTCACAAACAGTAATCGATTGAAAACCCTAGCACAAAATCGAATATGAAGAGAAATATAAAAACTACGATAATTTACAACATAATCCTTCAATTGTCCAACCTATTTAATTTATATTGTGAACGACTAATAACATTTTATCGTATCCTCACTAGGACAAGTTGCTAATTGAAATTGTTCAAAATTTTAGAGTTTGTGTGAAGTGATTTATGGACAACCCCTAAGGAAACACCAAGATATATACTCTGATTCACCCTACACGAATTTCTATTCGAGTATATCAACTTTTCTAATTGTTTTACGAGAAATAATCGATTGAAAACCTCAACATAAAATCAGATATGGAGAATAATATAAAAACCACAATAATTTACAGCATAATCCTTCAATTGTCCACCCTGTTTAATTTATACTGTGAACGCCTTAGCACATTTTATCGCACTCTCACTAAGACACGTTGCTAATTGGCTGTTGTATGTGAGAATAAAAATAAGAATCCTTGAGAAGCTTCTCAAGTTTTGTAGCTGACGAAATAAAAGAAAAGATTGTTACAAAGTTATTTTTTTTTTCATGAAGAATTGAATAAAAAAAAAATAATTCGTTACCCTACATACTAATATTCTGTATATATAGAAAATAAAATTCAACAATATACAACATATACTGTTAACAAAAGAACATCATCTTGTGAGTTCCATCTATAAAATCCCAGTAACACACTTTACCTGAAATGCCATTGAAATTTTTTAGCGTTACGAATCGCGCTGGCTATGAAACTGTGTCACATCTGTTAGTTAAAACGATTTAGAACCGTTCCGCAAAATTTTGATTAGTCCTGCCTCGTGGATTCCTAAGAATTTTCTTTACTTACATCTGCCTATAACGAATTAAACCTTTTATATTCGTCATTTTTCTAAAGTCTTCGTACGAGTCCGATCTACACGGTTTTCGGTTTAATTTTTCGGGTAAGAGGAATTTGCGACACACGTTTGCTTTCTTTTACACCAGGTATAGACTAACATGATGTTAGTCCAACTTCGAATCGGTAATTCAACTTGATGATAATCTGAGATTTTTATGAGTGAAGGCAAACATCAATACAAAGATTCGAGCTTGACGATCTTATATAGTTATTTACACTTTTAGAACTGCTATTCAGATGGTTTGAATTATACCAAGTGTTCAAATTTAGGATTGAGTAATTCTACACTACTATCTGAAGGACAGGAGCGGCTTATGCCCAATGGATAACTTTCACATGGACAACCTGTACGATAAAATGTTTGGTTTGGAAGATATGATTTTTAGGAATTAGCATCAACTGCATATAGTTCGCTATTCGATACTTTTTAAAATGATATTTCATGAAAAACTGTTAATTGATATGGACAAAATTGTTTTCCGTAAGCTGCGATCAACCGTAACACATAATTCTGCCCGGTAAGCTTTCAATATATAATCTTCTAGATTCTGACTAGTTACCAGAAGCCAAATCATACATCAAATGCATATCGGTATTCACTAAAGGTAAATTTCACCATATTGAAACTTTTAATAACATATGGTAATTATTAATGACAGTTTTTGGAGACATTGACAGCAAATTGATGTTTATATATCAATTTATTAGTTCTACAAGAAAAATTTAATAATGTTTCAATACCTCTTCAAGTAATTTCAATAAATAAATACAATTTATGATAATTTCCTTCAGAATGTTTCTTTATGTTGAACGGTTTCTTTGAGATCTACAACGATCTATGAATCTACTTATCTCCTAAACCATAAATTCCGTCGAGTTCAACGAAGAATATCTTTTTGTTAATTCATTTTTGCTATATTCAAATTATACAGGGTGTCCGTATAATCAAATTTAGTTCTGATTTCGCAGCTTTGAAAGCTTATAAATCAAAAACGAGGGATCGTACGAGCAAAATTTTTTGCATCAAGTCCCGAAATACCTTGTGTAAGTGATTCATCTGCTCTCATCAATTTCACTTGTATGTTATTGACTTTTTGGCTTCAATTTTATTCCACTTGGAACGATCGTATTTTCTAAAAGTATTGATTACATTTCGCAGGATTTATAAATTCTAGTTTTGACAGCAAATTGATGTTTATATATCAATTTATTAATTCTACAAGACAAATTTAATTGTGTTTTAATACCTCCTGTAATTATTTTCAATAAATAATATAATTACAGTTTATGATAATGTCTTTCAGAATGTTTCTTTATGGCGAACGGTTTCTTTGGGGTCTACAACAATCTATGAATCTTCTTATCTCCTGAACCATAAACTCCATCGAGTTCAACAAAGAATACCTTTTCGTTAAAAAATCTATTTTTGCTATCTCCCAATTATACAGGGTGACCGTATAATCAAATTTAGTTCTGATTTCGCAGCTTTGAAAGCTTATAACTCAAAAACGAGGTGTCGTATGAGCAAAATTTTTTACATCAACTCCCGGAACACCTTGTGTAAGTGATTAATCTGCTTTCATGAATTTTACTTGTACGTTACTGACTTTTTGGCTATGATTTTGCTCCACTTTGAGCGATAGTATTTTCTAATACTATCGATTATATTTGAAAGGATTTATAAATTACATTTTGTATCCTTAATATGAGAAATAGAGCTGTTGGATGAACTACGTAAGCGCCATTTGCCAAACTTATAAAAGCGAAATGCAACAATCAACACATCTGTACCTATTGAAGTATAATTTTTTAGTTTTTAGTATGATTTTTACTGAAAACGTATTTTTTAGTTTTCTTAAACTTTTGATTCTCTTAGTCAAAGTTTTATCTGGAATTTGTATGTCTTTTGTGAAGTTTTGAATTCGCAAAAACTCATTTAATAGAATAATATCGAATTTTCTGCTTTAATTTGCTATGGTGGATTGAATAAAAACAACAATCGCCTCTTAATTTGTGTCAAATCGATGAAATTGGGAGAAAAACGTTATCGGAGGCTACAAGCTCAGTTGAATATAACAGGTGCATTGTCCTGATGAAAGAAGACACTTCTCAAGATCATCATCAAACATTCTTCGTAATAAGCCTTTTACCAAATATATCGAGAGGAAACAGGCAGTTGAAGATAAATTATCCTCACAGATTACAACTTAGGCATACAGAAACTTGTAGAATGTTAAGATAAAAGGTACAGTGAGAAATTTCGTTGATCCAAGCTGAATAAGCTATCAGTATAAATCTCAACCTCTTCACTTTGTTCTATTGGAGGTTCTCTAAAATCATTTGTTGGCGTTGGACGATGTTAGTGCTTGTAGGAGCTGAAAGAGCTAATTATTGATGAGTGTAGATTGATTCCTAGAGAAAAAATGACTCATGAGATGAAAAATTAGTATTTTGAGGTTGTTTTATACTTTTATTTTACTGCTACAGAATTTTTTATATGCAGAATCTTTTTATAAAGACACAAGATGTTTAATTTCTATTCTATACCCAAAATTCTGAAAAAAAAACGACTGAATATAAAGCTAAATTTTCCGTCGTTTCCATGTTCATAGATTTTTCCAATAATACGTTTGTCAATGATTGCCATGAAAAGAAAAATAGGTCACGTCTGAGAAAATTTCAGCCCGAATAAGCACCTGCTGCTCATTTTCTGAATATTCCATCACTTTTCAAGTTATATTGTGTTGTCAGTGAAGGATTGTACTCATAGAAATTCATACATGGATTTGGTGGCTTATATTTCGTTCGGAAAAGCTTTTCGTACACGTTTGCTTCGAACATTTCGAAAATAAAACAGCAATACATCGCCAATAATATGTTATGGAAATATAATACTTATCCAAAATCATACTTTTCACTTAGATACAGCTTGACGTAGATGGAAAGACGTAAATATTTCCGTTTATCAAAAAATTCATTCACTCTAACCAAATTCACCAATTTTTATGACTAAATAAAATAGGGGCTTCATATTTTATTTTCACTACAAGCTTGAAGTAGAAAGTACGTTTGGTCTGTGTGTCCATAATAATTTAGGAAAGTCTTCCTAAATTGTAAATTATATATTTGTAGTTTTTATATTTAGATAAATGTATGTCTGAAAAACCAATGCAGAAGACGATCCACGTGAAGTAACTGTCAACTAAGACAAACTTCACGCCAATCGGCATGGTAGGCCACGTGCAAGCTGGAAAATTTTATACCGGAAAAGGAAATTCGTGTGTTTGAAAATAATCATTCAAAAAAACGTTGTCTGCTAATACGAGGGTTGCTACTTAAGTTTTAAGTTGTGAATATGTCAAATCTTCAAAAAGGGAACCAAACACAATGATAAAGTATAAATTGGGAAACCAATGGTTGCAAATGGTTTTACTTGAGGTCCAGCCCAGGATCAGCGATCAGTTTCTTCCACGCCGATTGGCGAGCTCTTACAATAATGACATATTCATATAACCAACCGCTAATAATTCTTACAGATCGGCAAAATTGGTCCAGGAGCCGAATACAAATTCTACGTGGAACTATTAATACTCGCGATTGACAATTACCACTTCTTGGGTGAGGAAGCCCTCAACACATGAGGAAAAAAGTTATTTTCTCCTATATAAAATTTGTTAGATTATAGTTCACCTACTATAATCAAAGTCAGATGCTTGCAGACGAAACAAAAAATTATATTTTCAATGATTTTCTCTCAAATAAAAATGTACTTGTTCATCTGCTATCTTAGTGGAAAATTTGTCAGCTAGTCCAATGAAAGGTCAATGCAACCGCATCTGAATCTGACGACTTCTTCTTTGACACCATGTTATATAGATGAACTATGATCTGACCAATCGACCATAATCTGACTGACGAAGTCGCTGGTGATAGTCGCGAGTATTCATAATATGAATTCCTGAAGTAATTTTCTCTCAGGAGGGACTTGGTCACAAAAATTTGTTAGCTCCTGGACTATTGAGCTTAAGAGCTGATTGATTTCAGGTAGTTAGCTCAAAACGGTCAGGATTGATAAACTGACGTTTCATTTTTCTGATTTATGTGAAAAGACGCGGAATAAAATGAGTTTCGCACTAATTTTTCAAAAATGAACAAAATACGTACGTATGTAAAATTTTCACGTTGCCAGTGGTTGCAGCAAAATCGTGAAAATTTTTTTAATTCAACGCCTCTTATATTGAATACGGATGACGTTACGAAATTTTTTTACTGAACAAACTCCAAATATCTTTCAGTTTTTTATCTATACTAGAGACGAGATTACCTCTTTTTGAATCACCCTGTATAATATTATGAAATATTCATGGATGTAGGATAGTTTCCGAATAATTTAAAAATCTGCAGGAGCACAATAAAAACATTCTGCGATGCGGATATTAAATTTTCCCAACAACAAATAACTTAAAATTTACGTTGGCATCAAAAGTTCCATGTTTCGTAATTTTATAAAAACAAAGCAACTCGCTTGAAACGACTGAATCGTAAAAATTTTACCGGCAGTATATAAAAGTGGAATATTAGAAAAAACAATTAACATGGCCTCGCTAAGAGCCTCTCAACCATATAATGAACGGTCGCTTGACTCTAAAACTCACTAAATATTTTAAAACAATTCTCGAAATGACTTTATTCCATTGTTTGATGACTTTAGTACGTGTTTGTTCATTTCATTTAGGCTCAGTTTTGTTTATAAAACCGCAAGTAACGACGAACAACGTTCCGAAAAATCATTCATGTCTTTATTTCCAACCAACAATAAGATTCGGGTTCTACTTGTTTGAATATTTAACTTATTTTATATGGAAACTCATAAAACTTAAGCGAGTATTGGGTAAGAGTTTACCAAAGAAGTATTTGGATGTTTAACACAGATTATTGCGGGAAATCGACGATTCATAATCGTGCAGGAATAATAAAAATCGAATGAGTTGATGATGATAAACAAAACCATTCGTTAAATTTCAAAAGAATACACTCTAACAAATTTATTTGCCTCATACTGTCAAGTGAAAGTCCAAACGGTATTTCACAAACCAAAATAGTGTCCGTTATTCATTTACCTACTTTATACGAGGGCATGTTCATATTTAAACGGAGAGTGACAAACTAAAACCTGCAAGACATCTCCATGTGAAGTTCGTATACGAATTGTTCTCAAATTAAGATTTGTAGCTTTCAAAATATGTAATAACAAGAAATTATCGGTTCAAACTCACGCATTAATCGCGAGTTTTTAAAGTTTTTCGAAAACCCACAACAACGACAACTCATAGACCAAGAGATAGTAGCTCAGATCAATGAATCTAGAAATCTACCTTTGAATCCTCCTACAGAGAATGGGAGATTGGGAGAATTTGGTTTTTTTTGAAAGGTCACTGTGTAGAAACCTGTTTTAAGAAGTCAAAATAAAATTTGGAGCTTGTAGTGGGATGGACAATATGAAAATTGGACGCATAAAGAGTAGGATTAGTGATGAGTTAGGATTTGAAATCATTGGGTTTTTCTAAGAGAAAGGGTTTGAGCACAGATTAAAGAAAAAACTAATGTTAGATTCATGGTACAACAATAGAGTTGTTCCTTCTTTTTATCAACGGTATTACCAGTCTAGATATCAGCGTTGAAAGATTTCTCTTTGCGAACGATTTTAGTTTCTCTTGGAGCAACCATGGTGCGATTCGAATCTTTTGTGTCTCAACGTTTCTAAAGTGCTATCATATAAGAATACATTGCTGGCTTTAAATAACATCACCATGGACGTCGCTGATTCTTGGGGTTTGTTGTAGACAATTCTTTGAATTGGGACATGTCTTCGCTTTATCTAAAAATTTTAGTTTTACGCTAAGATTATTTCTCAAAGAACTGATTTGATCAACATCTATAACAGTTTATTATGCGCCTTTTTCGAATCGCCTCTCTGATATGCCATTCCCTTTTGGGGTTCATGTTGTTGGACTCAATTAGAGCGAGTTTTCAAACTACAAGCTCCTTCTATTTTAGATTTTATTATACAGTTATCCACTTAGAATCGCTGAGCACGATCTTCATCAACTCGTTCCACGTTTAGAATTAGTTAACGGCTCAATACTGTACAATGTGGAAACAACGTACAATCATTTGCCAATTTAAATCAAATCTATATTATACTGGAAAGCACTGTAAGCGATTAATATTCGATTTTGAGCGTTCTACATATTGAATGTAATTATTAATTTCTAATACAAAGTGTGACATATTTTAGGATAACTGTATATTTGATTCAATTATCTGGTTTAATTTTGTTAATTTAAGTATATTTTACCCGATTTCAGGATAAACTAGATTTCTCTAGGTCCTATATATAATAGGATTAACTAGTATAGCCTGGTCCAAACTAGTTAATTTTGATATAAATACCCATACTCTAGAATAAATCAAAATAAATAGATAAACTGAATATAATACCCCGTAATTTGAAACATAACAGTTTTTGCCGCAGCTGTATCTTACAAAACCATGTCCTGACATGTCTCCTCATGTTTAGACTCTGCTAAATTGGTTTAGACTAGACCGTACTAGTTTATTCTGCAATATGCGTATCCATATCAGTATTAACTAGTTTATGGCTTATCCTACAGGGTTTAAGACAAATTAGTTTGGACTAAGCTATACTAGTTAATCCTATCGAGTAAAGGAAGAACTAGTTTAGACTAGGTGAAACTAGTTTGTCCTGAAATCGGCTTTGAACAGTAACATATACATTTTACAATGTACATTTTAGAAAGTTATTTTTCATATTTTTGGTCTATGTATTTTATATTTAGATTTCATTCTATCCATGTATAATATATTACATATTACATATTTCAATTTTATCATGGGAAATATCGTTTTTAGTTGGTATATGTAAAGAAATATCCCGATTATTTTCAAATGATGTATAAGTTGTAACATAAATGAATTTTCAATTCATTAGATGCCACATTACTCATAAAAATAAATCTTCGAACATATTAAACACGGTCTACCAATAAAAATACCAATTTCATTGGTCTCTAATCACCCAGATTAATTACCATCAGAAATTATAGAATAGTACCCAACAGCCTCACATATTTATTAATATTTTCATATTTGTAATGATTAGAAGTTGGGATAGGGCGCATAATACCTCGCGGGATACCTTCAATGGCCCACCTACACATACTTATTTGATGTAAGCCGAATATCCCAAGGAAAAATAATAAAGCAGTGGCGTAACGTTAAGAGAAGTTTAATTCGTATATTCTTTTTATGGAATCGTATTTATGACGCTAAAACTACTAACAATCGACAGGTCTTGATGATTCTGTCAGTCCAGGGTATCCTCCTATAGAGCCACATCTCAAGTTTTTTGATCATTTGAGATTTCTGCCAGATTTAGCCCCATTAGATTATTTCCTGTTGTATCGAGGATTCCATACATCGCTGGAAGAAGTAAATGGAGCTAAAAGAAGATTACGTTGAGAAGAAATAACTTTATCCAAAAATTTTTTTTGTTGGGCTAGGTACTTCTGGAACCATCTTCGTATCTGCAACACTTTCATGTTGATTTTTCACATTTTCAGTGTTGATTAGTTTGTCAACTAAAGAAATTTTTTGTTACTGTCATCATCGTTTCTAGCTATAACTTCTTCCATCACTTAGATTAGATTTTTATGTAACTTATTATAGTTCAATAACCTCATTAGAGACTTGATTCAGTGATTTATACTTTTCTTCAGGGCAATCCAATAATCCATCATATCAGTATGAAAAATAATTGCGATTTGACAAAGAAGACAAAACTTTTTTTGTAAACATTGCAAAATACTTAATATTGTTTCCAAGAGCCCTCACTGTTTTCAATCATCATCATCATCATCATCATCTCTGCTTATAACTTCTTTATATGTTAAGAATAAATAACCACTCCGAGGTTCTGAAGCTCTGAGTTGCATCTAATTTCACGGTCTGGTTGATATTTGTCTTTTGCTGTTCACCTAGAATAATTTTATTTCGCTCTCTTTGAGCAACAACGTTATGTACAGTAATAAGGAAGCTACTCGGGATGTTAATTAGTCACAGTGTCAATTTTAATATGAGGAATAAGAGTTAAATTGTCCATAGAAGTTATCTTATAAGGCACGAAATGAAAAAAACTGTTGATAAGATCACCACAGTAAAATAATTCTTCCTTGTTTTCATTCATTATAACGTGGTGAAATATTTGTTTTAATAAATTTGGGTGAAGTGAGAAAAATAAGACTGAAAATATGTAAACTGATGAATGAAGTTCATTTTTTGAAAATAACACCTTGTAAATGATATAATGACGGAAGCTGGTGAAAACTTTCTTCAGTAATGTTGATGTAATGGCTAAGGATATTCTCCTTGAGCTCATCGATGTTTCCCGGATTATATCTTGTGTTTGAAGTAACCCTACAAAAAAGTCTTCTAGATCAATCTGCCGGGAAACATCTTTTTGTTAAAACCAAATCCTAGAATTCATTATTCTTGAAGTTTCTAGTCTTGAATGCAACAGTGACATTTGAGTTCATTGATATTTTCGAAGGAAACACTTTTCCTTTGCCTAATATTGCGGCTGATCTGTTAATTATATAGTTAAGGGATACAAAGTGTCCCTTATTTCAGCTTCAATCAGCATATCGACTAAATATTAGATGCCCTGAGAATAAAGTTCACTGAGGTTCTACCGCACTGTCTCTGCTCAGGCTGCACTAGTGACGGTGGGTATAATCCCCGTGGACCTCCTGGTTTTCGAGTGTAAGAGAATATACATAAGCAGGTCATATGTAACAATAAAGACGTGACAACAACGGTGGACAGAAAGGAAAATCACTGACGAGACACGTCTACTTTCAACAGTATCTCCACAAAATGAAGAAAGAACAAACACCTGAGTATACGTATTGTGGAAAGGACTCAAGTTCTTCGCGTACAATCGATAAAGGGGTTTGAGAGAGGAGGTAGAGGAGATTGTCGGCAGCATAAATCCTGATAATATCGTCCAGGTGATGCTGCACAAGATAGAATTGTTGCTATCTACATATAAAGAGCTCTTAGGCAAAAGAAGGTATGACGATATTATAGGAACGGATTCACCAACAATAGTTTCGCATCTTCCTTTAACAAAAAACTCCTGGAATGATACATATTGTGCAATAAATGTGACTATTAAATTCAACGACTTCTTAATATACTTATTATATTGTCGCTACTGTCAGAAAAATGGAAAATATTCCTTAGTATACTCCTTATATCGTAACATTAGTTTTCAGCGACACCCCCAGAATGTATATATTTGTTTAACTTCACCTATTACCTTGCAGGTCATCTCAATATTCGTGTTTAATCCTTAGGAAAACCATTGGAAGCGAAATTACACTTATTTCCGGTGAAATAATCATTACAAATTCCTCCAAGTTTTTATTTTTTAGACCTTTTATATATGTTGATACTTCGTCTAAATCATCTCTTTTGTTATAATAAAAAATTAGTTTTTTTAATTTTTCTCCTGCACAAATGCAATTGAACTGTTACCACATCCAGCATTTGCTACGAACCTTGCACTATACGTTCAGGTCCGTGATAAAATTATTGCGCGGGAAAAATTTGAATCAAAAGGAGATGCTGCAAATTCAATGCGAAAATAATTTGCATTCAAGCCTAATGAATGATTTTACTAAGGTTTAAAAGAGGTTTTGGAGGGAAGAGTTGAAACCATAGGATACAAAAGGCCAGTTATTCCCAAAGCGGTCTAGGTGCACCCCCAGGGCTTCAGGGAAAGCTCTGCTACAGGGGTGTATTTGAATTGGTAATATGGTGTGAATGGTGAAACTGAAGTATTTTGATAATGGTTCATGAGGAAATAAAGTTTTAGACCTTCTACTACAAGCTTCACATATTGAGGTAACTTATTTCATGGTCATTTAATAAACATTGGAAACTGACATTATTTATGACACCCTCTATAAAAACAATTCATGAGTCTACTAGTTTGACTATTACCCGGAATGTATCAATATTTTTTTTCGTATTAAATTTCTCGACATTTCATTTCAACTTGTCCTCATTGAAAACGATTTCAGGTGGTCCTAGTTGTGCATAAATACCTATTGTTGAAGTTCGTAGGTGTTTTTTGTTATCGGATTGTTAGTATTTTGTAGCGTTAAAAGGGCGCTATTTCTAAGGAGAACTCTTCAGGGAGTTGGCAAAGTATTTACCCTAACGTGTTTTCGGAATACTAAAATTCACTACAATTTCCAGTGGTGTACATTTCAGATTTTACTTTCCTTGTTTTGTGTGATTTTTTTTTGTTTCGTGAGTATTTGCCATCATATATTTTTCTTCTAATCATCAGTTTTTTTATTTCTTCATCACACCATGTGGTACGGTTTTTTCTATTTTCGCTCCAGCCCCCGTATTTAACAATTTAATCTGTACAGATTAAAAAGAAAAAACAACAAAAAGGGATTTAATTATATGAATATGACCGTGTATCTATTGAATTATGCAGGTAACATGGAATGAATAAAGTACGTTTAATTGAATTACCACTAACACTATAAAAGTCGTTGATTTTAAATGCAGTTAATTATTCATCATCCCGTATGACTTACACGAGTCCATTAGTTCTAACAATGCCTTTATAACCGAATATCGAATCGATGAATGACAGCACTCACCGGCCATAAAGACAGTCAATCAATTAAGGACATTCACGAATTTAAAGATTTATAATACACAATGATTTCACAGGTATTATTATGGTTTGCCATATCAGCAAATGAGAACGAAAGTGATGTGATTTTGAGATAAGCATCGTGTTGTATTGAAGAGTATCTTCAATCTGTCTGGTTTAGACATGTATAAGTACGGTTGGAATATGATGTTAGCGCAAAAAATTGAGAAAATATTTTCATACTTTTTCAACCACTACATAAAGCGGATCATGGTTTTTATTCAAAAAAGAAAGAGGTTTCTACAGGCCAGCAGATCTATGTATTACAGAACAAACCAAAAGGAAAAATGCTTACTTTAAAAAATACAATTTCAGCCTAACATATCCCTGACTCTACTTTATCTAAAAAGCTCCTCAAAAGAGGTCGCTGGGCGCTAAAGGCAATAAAAAAATGGTGAAAGGAAGATAAAAATCATTTCTGGTAATCGACTCAGATCTATTGGTTACAAAACTTCAAAAATGTCATATAAAGCAAACCCCCTTTCATATTAGTGACAAAATCAAATTTTCTACTTTTTTATCGAACTATAATTTATTGTTTAATGGTATCATCAAATGAAATAATTATAGATACATAACTATCGAAACTGAATATTTTTCTTCAATCGATTTGGTCATTTATTTACCCTAGACATTCTTCGATGTCTACCTGATCTCAGGTTACTCAAATATTTACCAGTTGAACTGGTTGTAATCTGAGCATACAAACACTTGTAGAACTTGTAACCGGCATATTTATTACTGTTGACAGACCGCTATTCAAAATATTATTTATGAATACTTGATATATACTTAGAGAATTTACATATCGGTGAATGTATATAAATGGGAGAGGAAGGTTCTAATTTTATATTCCACATCAACAACTTATTGATGTATAAATAGTCCAGGTAAAAAAAACTTTTTTCTAAACTTCACTCTTTACTCATTCATATTTTAGTCACATTTAATAATGAAGTATGAAAATCGTAGTGGTTAACCCCGATCAAACTCAAACACTACACCACACTAGTTTTCTACACTACACTAGTTAAAAAACTCAACAGATACATTGATAAGCAAGTTCGAAAAGCAACTCACACTTCTTGGGATTGCAGAAGAATGTTTTAGTGCAACCATAAATATTGTGTCGCAAAATCTTGATGCTGGGACTTTGGATAGCAGTGGAGTATCAGCATGTGATTAATTTACATAACTGGGACCTCGTTATTATTGGTAAGTGACTGTCTTTCTAGGTTCTACGAATTCAAAATCAAATTGACGTCATGTTCCCAAATAAAGCGAACATGAAAACCACTCCTCTTTTCATTGATTTAAAAAGGTTTATTTGGTACACAAATTGATCTGAGATATGATTAAGTCCATGTTACGACAAACCGAGAATCAACCAAAGCGACAGGAATTAACACATCTATATCTGCCGCGACAAGCTCTCAAGTCACTTAAGGGCTAAGTGAACAACTGTATTGGGCAAATTATCTCAAGCTTGTGTGAGACCCTGGACATTGAGGTGAACAGACATCTTCAATTTTATGAGTTAATCTAGGAGCCAAAAAATTTGGCTGGCTTGCAACGCCAAACCCTCTTCAGAAGGCCATCCAAAGTAGGGGAAGACAGTCTCATCTCACTCGAAAGAAATCAGCTAACGCTGGTCATCGAGGTTATCACTGTCCTTTGGTATACAAAAAAAGATCTGAAGAAGATCATCATAGAAAAAGAAATCTGCTAAGGCTGATCATCGAGTTAATAATAGGCCTTTGGTATACAATAAAGGATCTGAAGAAGATCATCATACAAAAAGAAATCTGCTAAGGCTGGTCATTAAGCTGATTACTGGCTTTTGGTATACTATAAAATACTCCTGGAAGATGGGAATCACACGAAATGCTCAATGTCTAAGATGCAAAGATGCAAAGGAGTTGTCTTCCAGAGAACATCAAGTAAAAGATCGCGGGAGAATACATGTAATCAAGGCGACAGACATAAGTAGGTTTTTTCGATGAGCATACAAAGTAAATATAGACCCAAAACTGTCCTTAATAAGAACCATATACAATATCCAAAAACCTGTAGTTTCTAATGAAATATATTTTATCGGAATTCTGGTGGATTTGAACATCCAAAAAAAACAACGAGATCGATTTCACTTCTTGCAACCACCCAATAATATGTGAAGCTGTGGTGAGAAAGCATTTTATTATTGATCATCCAAAACGTTCAAAAATTGAAAATCAGTTTGAATTATGGGCGACAGGACACATAATCATTAAGTTAATGTATTGGATACTGAAAAAAAAATTTGTATGGCTCCATCTATTGAGTAACATTGTTAACATGTTTCTGGAAGACGTTGAATATTACTGGATAGTTTGGAAGATACTTCTAGCATATTCTAAAAGTGATTTATTTTTTGTGATAGTTACAAAATGATCATTAGTATTGTCATTTGGAGAAGTATTGATTAATTACGATTTTACTGAGGATTCTTACCAGCGAAAATGTACCTTCAAAATAAGTTGACACCCTATATAGCTCTGCTGTTTCCTGGTCTATAATTTCTACATTTTGGATAAAAAATATGATCATAATAGAGTTACTGTTTAGAATATGTTGTGTGTGGGATATTTCGGGACATGAACATCACTTAGACGTCTGTATACGACTGAATAGATTAAATGTTGTTTGGTCACCTTCAGTCAAGTATTTTTTGTTTTCTAAAGCGTGGATAAGAAAAATCTACATGTATATTGATAACTTTGTTATGACGTGACTCTATTTGATGAAACCTTGGATAGTTGCTACCAAATTTAAATATATAGGAAGATATCGAATACACCCGCTCCCATTCAAAGTCTCTAATCAGCAATTTAACAAAGGGAGTGTTATTACAAGGATAGAGAACTTTGTTCTCAACTTTTTGCAATTTTATTAATATAATATATCAAACTATAACATAAAACTGGATTTTGAATTCTTCTTAATAATTATATCGTTAACTAACAAATCTCAACATATCTTGAGTGTGCTAACTTCATCAGCTATTATCAATACTGAAGACTGAAACTATAGAGAAATAATCCAAAGAAATCATACGGTTTGTCGTCCTTACCTTTTGGCTGACTCAGTATACTAAATATTATAGAATTTACAATACACACAACAACTGTCACAATAGTAAATATAAATATTTCCTTGTGCAAACTGTCACTTGTTCACTGATATAGAGCCAAAAAGTGACACTGTTGAACGCTTCGTCGAATATTAATCACAAATTGTTACTTTTATTATCTAGTGGTATACAATTGAAGATAAATAAATAAGGAAAGAAAATGAAAGAGAACAAATAATGAACAGAAATGCAAGAAGAATTGTTGAATTTTGCATTAGTAATGAATTGATGATGGGAAACTCATATGTAGAGTAAAAGCTACACGATAAACATTCGTAGAAGAAGGAAGAAAAGCGGAAATGATGAAAGATTACATAACATACCCAAATAACGTGAGAGGAAGGATAGGGGAGATATTAAAAATACCAGGAGCAGAAATAGGTACGAGCCAAAGATAGGTGAAGACAATTCGACACAAAACGATTATGTATAGATCAAGGATTGAGGAATATGGAAAAGCTCCAATAGGAACCAATAGCAAACAGAATAGTTCAACTGCTACGGACCCAGAAAGTGAGGAACACCAAAAAGCTTAATCAGAAAAGTGGTAGAAGTAAAAAGATATGAATAAAAGAAGAAAACTAACATTCCAATACTTTGAAATAACATGGAGACTTCTAGAGAAATAGAAGAAGAAAACGTATGTTTAACGCAATAATCCAATTTCTTGAGTTGTGACTCTTTTTTAGCAGAAATATGTTATGATATCCTTCATAGAATAATCCAAAATTACGGAAAATTCACAATGAGATTAATGGAAAAAAAAAGGAAGAAGCAAAAAGTTATTTTCCACTATTTAATACTCTCATTTCAAAATAAATTACCTTCAAACGTTCCCAAGTTTCTGTGTCAATAATATCCTTGTTTATTTCGCTATAACGATATCGTTAAATACTTCTCCCTCATTTAATGAACTAAACTCCCTTCCCAATAATTCGGTAACCTACATTTTGAAAACTAAGTTACCTTTAGATTGTGCCCCACACGTCTCGTAAATGTCAATAAAGTTATTTGCAATTGCTAAGTAATTAGCCGTTATCCTGCAAAACAGCCTCTAGACTGTCACTTCTAATCAAGTTCGGAAGCAAATCGCATTTTCTCATTACAAAAGTTCGATGTAGACGGGAGGCGAGCTCAAAATGGGGGCAATTCTCCAATTGAAGTTGGAACATTCCTTTGTAACAGTTTAATCTCCTGTATACAGAGTTAGAATATTTCATTCCTCCTAGTAGACGTTAAAAGAAGAGTATTTCTTGATTGGATTTGTTCTATCATCTCAGTTCTCAATATTATAGAAAAATCTAAATAACCATCAAGTTAATACACGCAATGAAAAATCCAAATCCTATATTAGTTATTTCTTCATTGGCATTAAAAGTCACTGTAAGAAGAAATCAATTTAACAATGTACTACATCTCTATCTCAACCACTCGCCTATTCATGTCTCCTAATATTTTGATGCCAGTAAATCCTCTCGCTGTCTATCAACTTATCGTCTAGGAATTTATCTATATCTAACCAAAGCTCAAACTCTCTTTCTCTCAGTTTTATAAGTGAAATACCATGAGCATTTGCACTTGCCCTCGCTTCCAGTAAGGTGCACCCTTGGACATTATTAATCACCACCTTTTGCGTGCGATTCCTAACTTCTAGATTCATTGCCATAGCATCGTCTTCAGAACATTTTTCTCAACTGGAAGAACGGAAGATTTAATTCTTGACACCTATTTTGAAAATGAATTCCAATCTTTCGACAGTAATCTAGTTTAGCTTGATCATTTTTAGTTCAGCAGTAAGATTTTATCTTCTTTAGCTCATAGAATGTCTCAGGCATGGGGTGGTTTCTTTAGGAATATCCTTAATAATAGATAAATAACCATGCCAGAACTGCCCAAATTTAAAGATTGTTATGTGAATTTGTTAAAAGTGATCCAAAGATCCAAATTTCCATTCTTCATAGGAAATTTTCTCTTAACTATCGCTTGTATTGCGCCTGCTGCAATCACAAAATAGGATTGGTTTGCCGAACAATGGAAATTGATGAAGAAGTGAGGAATATACACCAAGAGATCAGAAAAGTACAATTTAACATTCAGAGAGACGTAGGATACTAATAGAGATGAAGAGGGAACCATAATAGGAGACCATAAATCTAGATTATGAAGGTGAACCGAATATTATGATTATCTACTGAATGATGAAAGACAAAACTTCTATGGAACAACAGGCAGTAGACCAGGATGATCGAGGGGAAGTAGAAAAACCTCCAGGTTCAGAGATTGAATGTGAAATATGGAAAAAGCAAAAAAGTGGATGAGAGACTAGTATCTTAGCAGATATATCAAAAATAGGTGGACAAGTACTACATGAGAGGATTTGCAGAATGATAAGGAAGAGCGTTTACCAGATGGTTAGAAAATCGATGTGATATGATATCTCTATGAGAGAGACCTACTACAAGGGCATAGCACTACTGGATGTATAAATATTTTTACCTTAGAAACAATACTGAGTAATAATCCAGACCAAAATCTATAACCATATCTACTTTCCATAGATTATGAAAAAGATTACGATAAAATAAAGAGTTGTATGAGGCTTTAGAATGCTGAAACTGTCTCCGGATAGAGCTGAGCTCAAATTATTGCTTGTAGGAAGGCTACTAGGAAGGTTTCAAGGAATAACAACTTCACATTGGAAGTAATCATAAGAAAAGCAAAAATACAGATAGAAAATTTAGACTACCACCGTAAGAACTCAATTTTAGTCTATGAAGACAATATTTAGATAAGTAAATAATGAAGAAATCGAAAGGATTTGACGTCAGGCTGAATGGCAAATATTTGGAAATTCAACGATACAGTAAAAATAAGGATAAAAACAGAAAACGAGGAATATCAATTGAAATATTGATTGTGAAAATGTACGCCATGGGCTTTCGAGGCATATAGTGTAGTCACATTTGGTGTGATTCTTATACTTTTGACGTCCTCTCTGGAACTAACCTCTCCCCATCCGTTAATTTTTGATTGCTCAAATTTTTTTTCTGAATTTAAGCTTTACTTTATTATATTTTATCGAAGAAAACATTTCATAGTATCCTGTTCTCTTATTCTTATATATATTTTTTCATATTCACAGAAGATTCTCATTTTATTTCTCATATTCTCAACACATGTTACTTTTTGTGGGATTATCTGCAATTTTTATGTAAGTAGCCCTTTGATGTCTACTTTTCAGGGATTCTTCGGGCATATCCGACAAAAGCTAATGCCTCCTTTGGTAAACGAAATACTTCCATACATATACAGAGCGTAATTTGATGTTATTCTCGCATCAAATCAATTCTATTGGGTTAGTAGAATCGGAAAAAGCTGAAGGAGAATTATTTTTCTTGATATAATTTAATCTAAATAATATCTATAGTCACATCAAATGATTTTGGTAACTTAACAAAAATACTGTAGAGCTCCTGAGGAAGGAAATGTGGACACTCCTCTTATTTATTAATTCACAGGGTGATTTGTGAGATTGACCATTGGATGATCTTGGAGGGCATTGAATAAATCCTGGTACACTTATTTGGATGTCTCACAGCCAGTAAAAAGTGGAGGGTCTCTACATATCATAGAAGTATATAGTTCGTCATGACTCACCTTGTATGATAAATTATCAATAAAAGAAAGTTTTAAATGGAAGTAGAGGATAAAGGCATTACGACAGATATTTTTAACAACAGGTTGACTGGAAAATATTGGTATGGAAAGAAATTAAATACAAATTTTGGAGAACCGAAAAAAACCTCAACGAATACCAAATTTTGACATAAAATAATGTTTCAAATCATATGAAATTGAACAAGAAGTAAGAAATAAGAATGAACAATCTACATGTACTAATTATCTAGAGGAAAAACGGAATTTTGGAAAATAAACTGAGTAACAATAGAATAAAAAATGTCAAAGATCGTCTTGAAGAACTATATTTTGAAATGATGTATCCTGCTAGAAACCTTCTCCAATTATAAATTAATACTTCTGTGCGATAAACGACTTTGGAGTGAAATTGGTCTTTTCAGAGCTTCACTCAATCCCCTCTTCAAACCTCACCTAAAAACATTTTTTTCACTTTTTTAGGATATTGAGCCTGAGCCTCATACATCCAGTGTGGATATTTTTCGCACCAATATCTACAGTTTTGTTTGTTTAGTTTATGAACTGCGAATCTGCGTTCATTCTTTGTAAGGTTGGTATTTTCCCAATTTGACTGACTATTAAATCACGAGACTCTCTACAAAAAAGGGTTTTATTATAAGAATTATTCCACATTTAAGTGCTCCCCTTTAATATACGCCTCTTCCCCCGCCACACACCTTTCCATAGGTTTTTCCCTTAGATCAAAGCAGTGCTGGAAGCCTTTTTGGTGAGTGCCTTTAGGAGCTCTGCTGTTTTTTGCTTCACCGCTTCCATCTACACAAATATGGTCCCTTTCAAAGCAGATTTTATCTTCGGAAACAAAAATAAATCGCACGGTGCCAAATCTGGTGAGTAGGGCGGGTGCTCGAGCACTTACTGGCCAAATACTGCTTCAAAGATAGCGCGTTATGGGCAGGTGCGTTGTCCTGGTGCAAAATCGGGCCGATGTTTAATGTCAAAAAAATTATCAAGATTGCTTTGAATTTTGATTTGCTCTCTGGGACGTCGATAGAGCGCTTATACCACTCAAAAACTCACGAGATAGAGAATAGGCCCATAGACATCTTGCAACAACTTATAGCACTCAGTCGGAGTTTTTTTTCAATTTAACGAGTAATTTGAGATTCATACGTTGCTCCACGATAAAATATACGTTCGTTTCAAACCGCTACTGCACAATGATAGAAACATGTTTGGGACGCCTTCTAGGCGCGAAATTTCGTTATTTATTAGCCAGACCTCGTATTTGCTTCTACTTTGATTTAAGTTATATGACGATTTCTTTTGTATTAGAAACATTTTTAAGAAATAATCGCATTAGTTGAAGTCCAATTATTGCAGAAAAATAGTAAACAAAGACATATTTAAGTATAGTCAGAATTAAAAACGCCACAGCCGAGCATCTATCAGGACCGAAATTATTGATAATACTAAAAATTCTTGTCTTGTGGATTATATGGAAGAATCCATCAAAACCTTATCCCTAGTATATATAGCGTTTACCCATGTTTTATACGAATAGTGAATTTTTTTATTTTTTTCATGAAATTTTTTGATTTTTTTCGACTTCAAAAAATTATTTCTGTTTTGTCTAATAATACACTCATCCCCACTCGTATTTTGTATTGAAGTTCCACTTCATTGAATTATCAAATATTGATCGTAATGCGGTAATTCCTTATCATCGTTAACTACTTTCAGACTTTATCCTTTGAAGGTAACTCATTTCTGTTGGCGCTCCTGTCGAAATCATTAATTGAATTGTTAATTTTTTCACTTGTTGAATACTTTTTTGGGTCAGTCACTGAATGATTATCTCCGCACTCACGAGCGATTCGGTAGACACTAGAAGATACTGTTTACGTGCTGATAACGCACTGATCATTGTTTTGGTTTACTATTTTCCTTCGACAAATAAGATTTAGTTTAAAGTGAGGTGTCTGTTCTTATTTTTCACACAGTTTTATACGTTTACCTCACATCATTTTATGTTTTATTCAATTTTCATTGAAATATTATTTTCAAAATTCCTCAAAATGTTTCGTGAAAATGCACATTTCTGATTAAAATATAATTCGAAGTGGAAACCCACCTAATCATGATATTTATTTTGGTTCAACTTAAACATCACAGAAACTTCTTGTAAAGTAGAACTTTTTCTTTTGATTTTCTATTTTGTATACGCCAAGTAGTTTCTCGAGCATTTCAAAAGCGTGCGATGCCTTGAGCCAAAGAACTGGCAGCAGCATAATTTCAAAAACTTTTAATTGCAGTAGAATTAAACGCGGAAATAATTAGGATAATTAAAATATAATAATTTGCACGAACCACGCAAAGAGTATCACCAGCAAATGGATATTGCTTAGCCTCGAGGAATGCTCTGACACATAAATCTACGAAATTTATTCATTCGAATAGTCGACGCGTTTACAAGAAAAACTATGTCTTAGTGAAGAATTAGTAATTTATATAATTGCAGATACGAACTTAAGTTAGTAAAATTAACCTGGATGTAGTCTACTCCATAGTGAATCATATTTACAAGACGACAAAGATAATAAAAAAAGATTTTTGTACTATAAACTTCCATTTTCTAATATTGATAGAGAATTCGAGACATTGTGTAATGATTTGAATACATAGGGTGTAACAAAAAACTAGGTCATAATTTGAACTTTCCCAGGTTGAAATGAACTATTCCTTGTTAATATCTAATTATTTTATCCGCAAGCATCATTCCCCATAGATTTAATTTATAAATTTTTGTAGTTTTCGGCTTCTACTGTTAATATTATCTGATACCTTTTGGATCTTGAGTATCAAATTATTTGATTATGTATTTAGTGTTTTTCATTCACTCTGAATTTACTTTGAATTTGACCCAAATTTTTCATTTAAATAATCCATGGAATCCATCCGTCTTTTTACGTGTCCATACCATTTTTACCTATGAGATTTTATAAATTTTTCATGCCCTTTAGTTCATTTTCATTTATTTTCTTCATGACATCTTACTTTTGAATACCATGAGGTTATTTTTATCTTTATTCGTGGGAAACTAAGTTTCTAGGCTTTAGTGAAAATGTTTCTAAAGGCTGTTTCCTAAACTTTTAACTTAACTTGAGTTTTTATCTCTTATGAATCATGTGGTCTCCAAAGGCTATCGGTTTATTTTTTTTTTCGCCCCCTTAATAGAAAAGTGAGAGGCTAACTATTCTAGGCTATCGACAAAATGCCTCGAATTTGCTGGTAGTTCAAGTTGTTATGTACCAACTAACATTATCAAAAATGTTGAGAAAACAGTAAAAAACGCGTTGGTTGGTACAACAAGTTGCTGAGAATCGCTTAACCTTGGAGATTGCCCATTCCACCTTCGTAGAAAATCGAAGGGATCCTTAAAAGTTTTTCCAGTACTACTGGATATCTGTAGCATAATTTGACGAGAGGTTTGTACTGATACGATCCGTACATAATCTTATTTATCGAAGAAAAATAGTAAACCAAAACAATGGTCAATGCGTTATTAGCACATGAACATCCTGAGTGGAACGAATAACTTCATTTTAACGCTAGCTGAAAACAGATGATTGTGAATATTAATAAAAATGAAAGGCAAGAGAATGATGACAAGATTTTTGACGACGTTATTGCCAAAACGGCAAATATTTCGGGAGTATCTTCTAGTGTCTACCGAAACGTTCGTGAGTGCGGAGATAATCATTCAGTGACTGACCCAAAAAAGTATCCAATAAGTGAAAAAATGAACAATTCAATTAATGATTTCGACAGAAGCACCAACAGAAATGAGTTACCTACAAAGGATAAAGTCTGAAAATAGTTAACGATGATAAGAACTTACCGCATTTCGATCAATATTTGATAATTTAGTGAAAGAAGTGGAATTTCAATACAGAAAACGAGTGGGGAAGAGTTTAATATTGGAAAAAGCAGAAATTATTTTGTGAAGTCGAGAAAAATCGAGAAATTTCGTGAAGAAAATAAAAAAATTCACTACTTGTATGAAACATGGGTAAACGCTGTATATACTAAGGATAAGGTCTTCTCAATCTCAATCTACAAGGCAAGAATTTTCAGTATTGGCAATAATTTCGGTCCTGTTAGATGCTCGGTTGTGGCGTTTTTAGTTCTGATTAAGTATACTTAAATATGTTTTTGTTTACTATTTTTCTTCAATAATTGGACTTTAACTAATGCGATTATTCCTTGGAACATGTTTCTAATACAAAATAAATCGTCATAACTTAAATTATAGTGGAAGCAAATACGAGGTCTTGCTATTAAATAATGAGACTGCGCGCCTAGAGGGCGCCCTAGACGGGCGTCCAAAACACCTTTCTACCATTATTATAGTGTTTGTGTAGTAGCGGTTTGAAACGAACGTTTTTTTTCTCGTGAAGCAACGCATGAATCCCAAACTACTAGTTAAATTGAAAAAAGCTTCGACTGAGTCCTATAAATTGTTGCAAGAGACAATTCTACATCTCGTGCGCGTGATTTTGAGTGGTATAAGCACTAAGTTGACCAGCGCCCAGGTCACCCCGTGACTGTTTCAACGTCGAAAAGAGTGACCAAAATCAACCAAATTGTGTTTGCAGATCGTAGATGAGCATCCGGATGATGGTCTAGGGTGTGAACATCGATAAAGAAACGATTAGAAAAATTTTACAACAGAAATTGCACATGATAAAACAAATCTGACTATTGACCAAAAGCTCATTCTTCAATGGGTCTGCTCTCAGATTAGGAATGTTAGAAAATGATCTGCTTCGAAAGGTACTAGATTTGAGTCGATGGAAGCGATGGAGCAAAAAACAGCAAATCTTTTAAATACCATCACCGAAGACTTCCAGTACTGCTTGGATCAATGGATAAAAATATATGGAAATGCGTGTGGCTATGGAAGGGAAGCATATTAAAGGGAAGCATTCGAATATAGAAAAATTTTTACAATAAAACTCTTCCTCGTAACCAGTCTCCTTATTTGATAGCCAACCCTCGTACATTCAGAAACATTCACAAATTAAATTCAGTCTTGAATGTGGTACAACAGCAGTATATTATTTCAGTCTGTCACTAAGAAAATTACCTACAATGTCGATGAAAATTCTCACAAGTAAATTGCTCGTAGTTGCATAGATATGCATACGTAGTTCGTATAATTAGTAGGAAGCTTTCACGTGATTGTTGATTATCCAGGCTCATGAGAAATATGTCACGAGTGGTGTACATTATTCATATTGATTCATACACATTTGTGTGAGATAATTTTAGTAATTATGATAGACGTTACGCAATATTTTTCACCAATTGCACAACGAAAATGAGATGGGAGTTCATTCTTGAATCAATTAATAAGAAGTTATTGTAATACTTTTCTTAATTAATTACACCATAGTTGAGATGGAATTTTGAGAGGTCTCAGGACTTATTCTCTTTAGTAACTGACTCCCAATTTTCCGTGAGCCGCTTCAACCAAGGCTTCTCTTTCCTTGTTTGGTATTTTTTTCTTTTCTACCAGATCCTGACTCTCTGTCAATCTAAATATCGTAAGTTGTTGTGAGTTGTTTGTCACAATCTATTTGTCGAAGGAAAATAGTAGACCAAAACAATGATCAGTACGTTATCAGCACGTGAACATCCTAGGTGAAACGAATAACATTTCAACGCTATGCGGAAAACAAATGATTTTGAATATTTATAAAAATGAAATGCAAGAGACTGATGACAAGATTTTTCACTAAGTTATTGCCAAAACGGCAATTTTTCGGGAGTATCTTCTAGTGTCCACCGAATCGTTCGTGAGTGCAAAGCATTTTTTTCTTTTCTACGAGATCCTGGCTTTCTTTCAATCTAAATATCGTAAGTTGTTTATCTGGCTTCTACCATTCATACAAAATGATTAATAATAACTAGTCACATAGATTTTGGTGTAACTTTGAAGAAATCTTCTTTAGAGTCCAAAAAGTTTGATCACACAAGCGCTTGTTTCCGCCTATTTGGATAGAGTATTTCAAAAATCGATGTTTTCAATCTTCATTATCTTTTGCTGTAATTTTTTTTGTTAGAAGATATGTTTACAATTAAGTCAGAATTCACAGTGAAAAAGATAGTAGTTGAATTGTGAAAAAAGGTAATTGAATCTGAAAATTAGTGTTTTTGGTGAATTTCAATAGACTCTAGCGTCTAAACTGTTAGGAAGTAAAAACTCATGCGGGAATTAGGCATATAAATCATAGTGAAAATTGAGCCACAAGTTGATTTGAGTAGCCCACTCTTCATAGAACAAAACTAGAAATTTCAAAAAATCCCAGTCTTAAAGTTTTGAAAAGAACGTGTTGAATACGAGATGAAAATCTGATAAACACAAAATCTATTAATCCTATCTTTAACTTTCAGATAACTTATTTTGTTATTTCCATGTTTAGTGCATGTAAAAGCATTTGTTAGAACAAAAATTTGGACGTTTATACTTATGGATTAAAATTACTTCTCGTCAGAAATAAATGCATTCATGTAAATATTTAAAAATTGAAAAAAAAAAATTAAATATGGTAAGCCGGTATTTTGAAAGACAAAAAATTATAAAACCTACTATTAATTTGAGAAAAAAATTGAATTGATGTTAAAGGAACATTGATTCATCAAAATACTGATACAGCACCGATAAGTTCAATAAATAAAGTGAAAAATGAACAGGACCGGACTCACTCTATAAATCAGTTTGCCAAAGTAAAGACTGAACAGGACAGGACTTACTCAACACAATAGCTCATCAAATTAAATAATGAACAGAACCGCACTCACTTGATAAATCAATTTACCAAATTAAACAATGAACATGACAGGACTCACTCGATAAATCAGTTTGCCAAAGTAAACAATGAACAGGACAGAACTTACTCGACACATTAGTTCATCAAATTAAACAATGAACAGAACCGCACTCACTCGATAAATCAATTTATCAAATTAAACAATGAACAGGACAGGACTTACTCGACACAATAGCTCATCAAATTAAATAATGAACAGAACCGCACTCACTCGATAAATCAATTTACCAAATTAAACAATGAACATGACAGGACTCACTCGATAAATCAGTTTGCCAAAGTAAACAATGAACAGGACAGAACTTACTCGACACATTAGTTCATCAAATTAAACAATGAACAGAACCGCACTCACTCGATAAATCAATTTACCAAATTAAACAATGAGCAGGACAGGACTTACTCCATAAATCAGTTTTGTGAATTGAATTGATGTGAATTTTGTTCTTTGAGACACTCGAGAAGAGTTGATCAAAGTTACACCAAAATCTAAAATGGGTCGGTTTTGCTAATTAGACGATTGGAATAACTCACGATTTTTTCTGATTTTGTTGTGTTAAATAAGACGTAATGTTAATACATGACACATTTGATGTCAAGATAATGATGAAATGTCAAGAAACAATTGACAACATTTCCAGTCAACGCCTACTTCTAAGCTGTCTAAAAATGTACGGTTTTTTTTTTGTCTCCACAAACTTTTTCTACTAAAACAAGTAAATCATACCTTAGAGTATTAAATACTACAACTAATTTGTTGTTGAATCAGAAAACATACGATTAGCATGATTCTAAACTAGATTTTCTTTCCTATAAGCAGGTACGTTCTATTTTAAAACTCTCGCTTGCAATCTTGAATGTCTACAATGTCTTGTAACACAGAAAACGACCATTAATCCAAATTCGATCGGACGTATTTGTGTCAAATTATTCATGCTATAGAATAGAAAGACTTCAATTACTTGTACCGTTCAACCGACATTATTTCTCACGTTTTATTGTCAGTCCATTGTATGGGAGCATTTGACAAATCGTGATTTCCCTGTAGCTAAGAATAAAAATAATTAATCTTTCTTCAAGTTGGAAACTAATAGTGCGGTCAAAGGAAACGTCCAAAAAAGATAAGGGTTGAGTAGTTACTGTAAAAAACTTGGGTTGATTGTTTTGTACTTCAAATGATTAGTGTATGATTTATTTCATTTTGTCTAGTTTCGTATAACCAGCCATATCTAGAAATACAAGATTGTGTGTAAACATAGAACACTTAAATTTATATAATACAGGTCTGGAGGATCTATGCTTTTTTGAGGGTCACACGATGGGTCAAATTAATCTGTAAATGCTCCAATATTCACGTCGACAAATGGACAAAGATCCAAAACTTGCGAAGATAGCCCATGTAGGAGCCTCCAGACGTCGGGGCTTAGCTCGAGCCAACGCTAGAAACGCGGCCTTGGCAAACTTATAATGGCACAAGCCTAGTTGAAACCTGGGTAACTTAGCCCAGGCCATTCTATAGTCTGCCAAGCTTGGCAAAACTGCATTAATAGAAATTTGTCTGCCTTGCTCAGGGTTGCAGACCAGTCTTGGTTTTATCTAGGTCTGGTCCAGGCTTGCAAACCAAGCAAGGAACATTCTTATCATCTCAGATTCCCATCAAGACTGAGCCAATAACGGTTTCCAAATTTTTATTGATGAGGTTTGTTCTAAACATATATTTTTTATTCTTCACCCACTCAGTGCACGCTCAGAATATATAGTCAGCAATTAGCTGATATCCCTTTGGCAACAGATGTACTGTAAACTAGTGGAATTTTTCAGTCCATGTATGATAAAATCCACTTTTGTTTAGCCCATAGCCTCTTCCATCTTCCTCGCCTAATCTGACCGTTGTCCAGTACCATTTGGTGAAGGTTTTTGATGATTATCGCGCTTCTTGACATTCTTGATCTCTCAGCTGATACTTTTGAATCCAGCTGCTTAAGATTTTGCAGTAGTAAAGGATCTTCACTTCACTTATACGATTATGAAACAATAAATAACCGTCAAAAATGTTTTAGCTATTAGTGAGAATCTTTTAAAACACGCGCAAATATATTTTCCAGCCCTCGTATAGTTCGGTGTGCACGTGAACAACCATGAATCAGTGACGTAGCGTTGGAAATTAACACCCCCTAGTCATCCAACAAATTATAATGAAGTCATGAATCATCATTAGTTTTATCAAACATTGGAATTTTTCTTCGGGGGATGATACATAGATAAAGTGTAGAAATATGCATGAATAGAAAATTGTATCGAATTAAATCGAAAAGTGTCTGTTGAACGTTCCACAGGTGCACATCTTTCGCACTTATAATCTTAAAGATAATATCTTGGTAGATTGCGTTTTAATAATCGGAGCGTGTGATTTCAGTAATTGAATGTACTATTTTTCTATTTCGTACGTCTATTCAAAGGAGATGATTTAACGGAAATATGTTAAGACTGAAAGCAGTGGACCGAAACTAATATTTTTATTCCGTTTATAATAGTTAGTTATGATGAAAAACACGAAGAAACAACAAAAGAATACAATGAAATAACAGAAAACGTAAATAAGAAAAGAAGAATTTCTGTTAATTACCATATGAGGCTTTAAACGAATACATATGGAATAGATTTTGAGTTTATAGGGTAAATGACAAATAGAAGCAACAAAATAATCTTTCAATACAGGGTGATTCACAAAAATGGTGAATTCATCTCTAGGATAGATAAAAAACTGAAAAATATTTGGAGTTTACTCCGTTTTATTAATGGTGTTTCATTTACGCGAAGAAAATTTTTCACTGATCAAATCCCAAATATTTCTATCCATCCCAGAGACGAAATAATTTTTTTAAATACCCTGTTTATCAAAAAGAGAGAAAATATCAATTTTTAATTAATAAACAGGTGAAATTTGTAGTGGATAATATCGATATTTGTTATGAAAGATTTATAACTTCCTACACTCCTAGAGGTGGATTAAAGCATGATAAAATAAAAGGTTTTTTCTCTCTTGGAAATTCATCTCTCACTCGTACCCTTCTTCTTGCTTTTCTATTGATTTTTTTTAGTTTTTGTTAGTTTCATTATCTCCATTCCTTGTTAATTCCATTTTCTTGTAATACCATCTACGTAAAGTATCCAAGACCTCCGTCACCACAATCTTCTTTTTTCTAAGAAGAGGTACTTTTTTGAGGAGATGTGTTCTCTAGGTGATCTATTCTCCTTAACTTCATTCTATTTGATCCATATAAAAGTGTTCACTGAATCTCAGGCCTCCATTTATGAAATATTGTTCTCCATTTGCTGCAACCATCAACAAAACCTCTATCTTCATCTTCTTATTGGAAGACATTCGAAACAATCATAGTATTGAACTTCGTCATGATTTTCTGTATCTGTTTTGTTATAGGTTTTGATTCTTCACCTTTTTTGGGGCGGTTTCTCTAAGTAATCCAGTTCTTTTAATATCAACATCATTTTCTTCGGTCACCATCTTCAGTTTACCGAGTTTCAGACCTCCATTTACTCCAATGAAATTACTAATGACTCGATCAGCGGTTTGGCAGCATTATAAGGACATTGGGTCCTTTCGTAGCCGACTTGGAACAGGCAGAAGGCGATTTACAAACGCCCGTGATGATATTTCTCCAATCTCCCCTTTTCTATTTTCTCCTTACTCCATTCTCTTTGTTTGATAGAGCTTATCACTTAATCTTCTTCTTTCCATGAGTCTCAGACCTCTTTTTCTCAATCTATTTCTCTCATTCCCTGTTAACCTCCCCTGGGGGTCCCAGGGGTCCATTCTTCCAATCTTCTCCTTTAAACATTCTAATAATTTTCTTTTCTTCGAGTAAGATTCGTGAAAGGTATTAAATTTGTAGAGTCCCAGATGTTGTTTGCCATAATCTTCTACCTTCAACTTTCTGTTAACTTCATTTTTCTTTGAATGCAATCTGTATAAAAGATTTTACAAAGTCTCATACTTGCTTTTCTTCAAGCTTCTTCATCCTTTTCCAGTTAACTCCATTTTCTTTGAGTAGGATCTGCTTGAAGGTATTTACTGATTCACAGACATCCTTTCTCCTAATTTACATCTTTCCACTATTGGTTAACTCATTTTTCCTAACTTTTTTGTAAGCTGAGTGGATGTAATTTCTTCCATCATATTTCAAAGTTGAGTTAGTGACCTTACGTGCCAGATTCAAAGCTACTGAAGGTCGATACATGATAAGGGACTCTAGCTTGAAGTATTCAATGTCAATGTTGGGCTCGTCGTGTGAGGGTGCTGGGATCTTTCGGAGATGACATGTTCTATAGTATCTTCTTTATCCAAGGAGATATGAGTGAAGCATTTGATTGCTTACACATATAGAATGTAGCTTGCTTCATACCAGCTCTTATTTTTGTTGAATAATACCCAAATTTGGATGTTTTATGTTGAATTTTGTCAAAGTTTAGCAAAAAAATGTGAGAGATTGATAATAAATAGGTATTAAAATAGATATTGTGAAAGAATCTTGTTTTTATAAACATTCTGTATACAAAATCCATACAAAAATCACATCAATTGAAGAATGATACATTTTCAGTGAACCTCATCATAATATACGAGGTCTGGCTATTAAATAACAAGATTGGTTCATTATAAAAATTATTCTACATTCGAATGCTCTCCTTCAATATACTTCCCTCTTTCCATTGATGGAAGTAGTGCTGGAAATCTTCTTTGGTGAGCGCCTTTAGGAACTCTGCCGTTTTTTGCTTAAGCCCTTCCATCGATTCAAATCGGGTCTCTTTCAAAGCAGATCTTTTCCTTACCTTTCAAGAGCTTTTCGTTAGGAGTCAGATTTTTTGGCACCAACTTCGCACAGACTGCACGCACAATTTAGTTGACTTTGGTCACAGTTTTGGAGTTGGAACAGTCACCTGGGCGCTGGTCGTCTTCAATGCTCTCTCGGCCTTCACTAAAGCAGCGCTGGAAGTCTTCTTTGGTGAGCACCTTTAGAAGCTATGCGGTTTTTTGCTTTACCGCTTCCATCGACTCAAATCTGGTCCCTTTCAAAGCAGACCTTTTCTTAACCTTTCAAGGACATCTGAGCAGACCCGTTGACGCAAGAGCTTTTGGTCAGGAGACAGATTTTTTGGCTTATCACTAAAGCGCTTACACCGCTAACCGCACAACCGCACAATTATTTATCGCATACACACGTTTCACAGTTAATGTATAGTAATGTAAACAAATGTTCAAATGAAAACCAAACTAATTTAAATTATTCTTGCTGAAGCTTCTCCTCAGTCTCTTATCTTATTCATTCTCTAATCAGGTCAACATAGTTATTATTCCAATTTCCGGTTAATTTTAGCTAAACTGGGACACCGACTAATGTACAATCTATATGGAAAGTACGAAACTTATTTAAAATTCTCGCAAAAACAATTTTATTTCTCTGCTTTGCATTAACTGCAACGGCATGATGCAGAACTAACGTTGAGTAATTTTTTAAGTGGAAATATACTTTTTAGAAAGACTTTCAAGTTAATTAAAAATAGCGAACCAGCTTTGAACATTAGGGATAGAAAGAGAACGTACTCAGTTATGCTTTTAAGGAATCAGATATTTATAAACAAATTCAGATAATTAACAAATAAGGGAAAAATTTTCATGAAAATAAATCATACATACATACATTTGTCTTAATACAAAAATAATCATACAGGGTTGATTTTTGAGCTTTGTACTTTGTTAATAACAAAATAAGTTTTAATGCAAAAAAATCGAATATTCATCATTCATTTGATGATACAGAGGTCGACATAAGTCAGACAACGCTCACGAAAAATCGACTAAGTGTTTCAGACAGTTGTGTATGTGTCATGTGGTTATCGAGTAGTCGCATTCTGAGAAAGAATAACCGATAAAAGTTCACGGTGCCGAATTTCTTCAACAATTTTCGAATTTACCACTAACAAATGTAGAATATTCGAGTGCGCAAATGGACAACGATCCATTACCTTCGAACATCCGCCTTTTTGTGCAGGAAGGTGCTCCGTCGCACTCCGCATTGTGTGTGCTAGAGTACCTTTAGTCATTCATTAAATCCTGTCATAGAAAACATAATATTCTAATGAAAATTCTTGAAGATAGATCACTTCATTTTCGCACTCCACTTTACGTTAAGAATCTGTTATTTTTTGATTGAGATTCCGTTTGGAATATTTCATCGGACAAACCACAAACTCACTGGATGAAACCTCAGGTATGAAAGCAAATGTTTGTGAACCAAAACATGAGAATATAGAACTTTTTTTGCGACAGATGTCTCTGGGCGTCATGTATTTCGAACCGAAATAGTTATTTTCCTAACAAGTGCGGAAAGTGATACTTTCCCGCACTTGGAGTTATTTAGTTTCAACTGGAAGGTAGATGACGTCGGTGAGGATGGCATCGGTTGCAGGTCGCATAAAGATGACGATGACTGTGACGGCAACAGTTTTAAGTCATTTGTAGTACAGAGAATTTTATTTGATATTTTTTTCTTCTTTTTCTCGGAGTCCTCCAAATAGCTCTCAGCGACAGTAGTACACTTCCAGCCACCGAGACGCTTCAGGTTGGTTATTTCTTCGCCGGAGTCTGCTAGGAACGTTGCCGAAGAACGTCTGAAACTGTGTCCTGTATAACGTTCCGGAGTAGGTAGGCGTAAATATGCAGCAATCTCTGCTGGCATCTTACCAAAAGTGTTTACGCCAACGAATTGAACTGAGCATTTTCCATTCTTATAATGAGTAAAATATCGGCGGTGTGGAGTGGTAGGTGGTCGTAAATCTGCGTACTTTCAAATAGGTTCCATCATTTATTTCTTCAGATAAAACAAATGATCTTGACGAATGATTTTTGGAATCAGAAATTTTCACAACAATTAGGTTGCCTTCATCTTGAATGTCGTCGACAGTGATACAAGCTCGGATCTGCGGAGAGCGCCAATGCAAAAATGGTACTCACTTTAATCATCAGGTATCCTCATCGGGAGCTAGCATAACCCTGGATATATCTTCTTTGGTAAAAACTTGTGCTTTCTGTGCTCGAAAACCAATATTTTTTTGTTTAAGAAACGACGTTAGCTTATGGAAGTTTCCTATATCCAAATTTTGTTTTATTTTTACTAAACTTTTTACCATCGAATAGCGGGACCATAATGTATTAGATTTCAAAACCTTACTTAGGTCTGAAAAATACGCCAAAAATACCTCTTCCTTATAAGTTTTGGCCCCTTTCTCCTTACACCATGTAACAAAATGGTCGTATTGCTTTTCATACCTTAGTCTGGATTTGGCAGGTAACAGCTCGGAATTAGCTTCATTTGCAGCCTTCAAAATGGCTTCGGGAATTTCTTCGTCGGATGAATCCATTAATATTATTGTATCAGATTCGGTTTAATGTGGTTTAATTTAGAAGAAGATTGTTCTTATTCGGTCACTTCCAAGACGTTTTGAACAACTTTGACGTTTTAGTAACAATTACACGCTTGGGTTGTCATAGCAAATGATATCAAAACCGGGTGGTTTAATAGTTGTTTCTCCTTTGAAGAATGTCACTTTCCCCCACTAGTGCGGGAAAGTGACACTTTCAAAACTAAAATGCGTGCGGGAAAGTGGGTTAAAACGCACAGTCGTAGAAAAACGATTTTTCGTTTTTTCAGCATCTGCCCAGTCCCAGTATTAGAGGTACTGAAAAATTTCATCAATAGACAACTGCTAAAATGTTTTTGGATTGGTAGAGTCAGCGACAATAGACAAAATGCTAGTTAGTTTTAGAGTTTGTAGATTCCAAATGTTGATGACTTAGAAACCATGTGAATCTAGCACCAAGATAAATATGAATCACAATTGCCAGATGTGTCTAGATAGAAAAATGAAAGAATTAGAAAATATTGAATCAGCAACGAATCGATACTGGGGACGTTGCTACCTTTGTGAACGAAAAGATCAACAATTGTATGATGTATGTCATTAATTTTTATGTACAGAGCATTCTAAAAATTAATTTGTCTTCTTGGGTCATTAGAACATGTACTTAATGGGAAAATGACTGCATACCAACCAGTACTTGCAAGTTTCCTGGTCGCTCTCACCGACTAAATATAAAAAGGCGCTCGTTTAAAATTAACAGATAACTTCGCTTGACTTATTATTTTAAAATTTATTGTAAGGGTTTTGTGGTTGGCAAAAAATTTTGACCGGAAGACTATATAACCAAAACTCAAAACATTTGGAACATTTTAGAAAATATTGCACTTTTTCACATTCAGATATTTAGAAGTTATAAGCTTCTATTGTATATTATTACACCCGATATATTCATTATATAATATCATTCAAAAAATCGTTTAACTGATATACAGATGGCACTGCTGTTGTCAAATCCATATGACGTTTATGGAGTACCAGCTTTCAAAAGATTATCTGTCAAATGTCATGACTTCGATTATTCAGAAAAAAGTGACAGCCATTTAAGTGTTTTAAAACAATTTCGTGTGTTAATTTATGAAAAAAGAAAATACTAAACAAGCTCAGCAATGGCTTCAAAAGTGTTATCAGGATTTTGTTTAAATAAAAAGACACTGAATTTAAACCTAGTCGTTCTAACACCGATGATGGTCAACGTTCTGGTCATCCAATTGATGTGACTGCTTCAAAAAAAAAATCAGAAAAGTCCACTAATTGGTTATATATAATGTAAATTGAAATTGAGTGAGATAGCTGAAGCTGTAAAGATGTCAAAAAGCCGTCTGTTTACAATTATGCATGAATATTTGACCACGAGAAAGGTTTTTTCGAAGAGGGTGCCGCGATTACTCACAGTCGATCAAAAACAATATGTTTACACGTAATCAATCAGATTTTTTGAGTCGATATGTGACAATGGATGAAATGTAGATCCATCACTCCGGAATCAAAACGATCATCAATCTGTGTGGACTACAGCCGGTGAACCAGGTACGAAGAGTCCAAATGCTAAACAAGCAGTTGGTTTCAGTATTATGGGATGCGCATGGAATATTGTTGATCGACTGTCTCCAAAAGGGAAAGAAAATCAATAGCGAAAAATACTTCATAGAGTTGTAAAAACGTTTGAATTCAAAAATCAAGAGAAAACGGCCTGATATGTCGAAGAAAAAAACACTTTTTCACTTAAAATAGTACTAATTAATAAAGAATTCACTAAGTATTTTTTCATAAATAATATAATAATTTCTAGAACTCAGTAATTCTTTTTACTAATAAACAAAATATGTTTTATCGATTATGTCACAAAATATAATTAAATATTTCTAAGAAAATATTCAACATCGATTTGGATAAGCATCTGGAAAAAGAATTTATAGATATATATTCATATTCGACATTACAAAAAAAATATTCGGTATTTTTTTGATAAAAAAATACCTACTGGACACAGCAGGTAGAATTTTATGGAAGTTTATGTCTCTCGTGATAACCCATTCCGAAATAATTATATACGAACGGTGTCAAAATTTTATTGTGATATAATTTTCAGCTGACCATGAAATGGAATGCCAGGAGACAAGTCGCAGCACCTGTTAGGCCCCTTTTTCTATTTACATGAAAAATATTCAGTTACGGGTGACAATCGGTAGAAAAATTCTTTTTTTTTATCAGAATTAATGAATTGAAATTAAAACCGTTCGGTTTTAAATATCGTTAATTTAAATATACGTATCGAAGTTTGTTAGAAAATGAGGAAGTACATACAGGTGATTTTTCCATGGAAAACTGATTGAAATATTGTCATTTTTTATTATAATCTTGTCAGGATCATTCTAGTGAGATTTCAGTTTTTTGGGAAAAGAAAATCAAATTTCATACGTCTGGCAATCTCTGGCAATATCTCTTTTTCCTTTTTGTCTAAAATCACTTTCTACCTAGATTTCCCAATATTGAGAAGAGACAGTGATCTTATTGATCTAATGAATCGTTAAGCAGTTTGACTAATTTTTCGCTGATAGACTTAGAGTCCAAGTTCACATTTTTTCTTGGTCTTTTCGTATAATTTCCATCAGTTATTTTAAATTCTAACGTTTTATCTGGTATTCTGTTTTCAGACATCCTATAGATATTCTATCTCTACCTGGTTTTATTTTCAGTTTTTCTCTATAGGCTCTTATATATCTCATAGCTATACAGAATAGTCCTGGAAGTACTTGGTCCAACAAAGAAAACACAAAATTTATGAGAAAAATTCATTCATTTTTCAACTAAATCTCTTTTTCCAGCGATATTCAATAAGTTTTATGATAAGAATCGTCAAGCTCCTTAAAATAGCCATTAACTAGTTTTAATGTTGAAAAATCCTCAACCACCGAGTCATTTCTTCAAGTTTGGAAATGAAAAATAATCTGAGGGGGCTAAATCTAGCAAATGAGGTGGAAAAACAAACTTTAATTTTTCAATTTTGGCCATTGAAATAACGGATGTGTCAGCAACAACATTCTCTTCTTAGCCAAATTCAGGCCAAAAACGGTCTTCACCTTCTTTGGAGCCGGTTCTCTCTTTTCAGTCCATTGTTTTATCCAAAGTTATGAAACGGGATAAAAATTCGGCACTGTTTCTATGAAACATTGTCCAAACTTTATGGAAACATCTTCACGAAGCTGTTTATGTTCCATCGTACACAAAGGTTTTTAATGTTCAGCTTTTCAGTTAGTATGGGATGTACTACACCTCTTCAAATGCCCAATTAATAACTAGGACAATGAGACAACTCAAATTATAATATATATTCTGTCCCACACAAGAAAAATGACATGAACTGATGAAGGATTCTTAAATCACCTCCCTCTGAATCGAGTGAAGCAGTAAGTTATAATGAACGTTATTTTAGGATATTGCCTAATCATTATACATCACAAGATGAAGGCACGATTTAAGGATAATATGCAGTGTCTCACCAAAAAGAGCTTCCCAAAGAACGTGTTGTACTTAGCTTAGAATGTATTGGTTTTTGTAGCTTACGACCATATAAATTTGACGCGTGTTTTGCCCAAAACGATATTTCGAGGATTAATGCTATGCTCAAATTCGGCTCTGTGAACCATTATCCAACACTCGATAGACACATCATTACGACGCTGTTTACGCACAAAGTTTTCACGTCATTTTTTTCAATTTTTGCAGCACACTTTCCAAATATCGTTAAATCAGGATGTTATTTCACATGAGTAAATCAATAACTAATATTTATGAAAGATAGATGGATAACACTCAGAGTCACGGCATATAGAAAAAAAAACTTTCATAGTTTTAGCGACCTATGGGCTGTCAAATTCCTCGGGAATTAAAATCAAGCAGCAATTGCAATACATAAAAGATAACAACAGAAAATTGCATTTTTTAAATCCGATATTAAATCAACCAACGTAAAGTGCTCGTTGAATGGGAGAAAAAATGGTCGACGTCTAGATGCAAGTTTCGTGAAGTGGAAGACTCCAAACCCCAAACCATGGTCAGTGCTACCCAAAAATCGTAGGGCTATACGCGAATTGCTAATTGATACATAATCGCTGAGTATCCATCTTTTAACGCAAAAATATCATCATCAAATCTACAACGAACGATATCTGAAATTTTAGGACCTAAATACAAGATTGATTTAGATCATAAACTTAATTTAACAAATATCTGAGATATATAGATAAAATACTAATTTAGCTTGTAATGTTGGAAAAAGTCGCTAATAACCAGTATACGAATTTTGTGATAGAAAAGAACGAATTATATAACTCTCAAGATCCGCTTTCAAATCTGATGCTAATATGAATTTATATCTTCTTCATGTCCTCATTTCAAGCAGACCTTTGCAGTACAATAAATCTTTGAATGTACATCGAATCGCCACTTCATTGAACGTTTGGTTGTAAAACGGCCCAACACTATGCAATAAAAAAAGTGTACAATCATTTCCCGCAGGAATTTGAAGATATATTTACCAAAAAGTGCCTTCTACATTTTAAACTACTTGTATACTAATATTTAACTCTGAACATTTTGCATTTTGGTTTTTACTGATTTTAATACAAATTTTATGATTGCTTTGGACAATGTACATTTTGAAATGTTATATCGATATTCATTTTTCATTTGGTTAGTTTATTTAGATTTTATTATGTTTGTATGTTTGTTTCGTAGTTATTTACTAGCTCTTGTATACAAATTGTGTAGATTTTTTTATAAGTGAAGCATGTTTATAAAAAATTTAAATATGGCCACAAATTTCACGAATTTTTATTCTTGTATTATTATAAACCTTCGAAATGGCTTTTCCCCTAAAATTCATTGGAAAAAAGAATTTAAATTCCAATAAAAATCATTTTGTGTTGATCGAAAACAATTATGATCAGTCTACTGTGAAAATAATCATTCAAGCTTCCTACGATTAACATCTACTAACAGTTACGCGCATGAAACAGGTTATTTACTACTCATGAGGAAATTGTTTTCAAATATTTGATCCACAGTTTCCTATATATTTAATATACACTGAAGAAAGTTGATGATTTCAATAAAACAATGCTCTAGTTTGATTTATTAATTTCGTGTTAATTTGTACCGAAAAAAAATTAAAAAAAAAAAGCTTGTTTGCCAAGTTTCTCAAGCGGGAATGTACTGAACACTCAAAATATTGAAAAGTGATATCACAACACATTTGACACACTTTTTACCAGTTTACAAGAAATCTAGTGAATCTCGAATCTCAAACTGATCTTGTCACTATTTGGGTATGCTATGAGAGATTCCTCTTGAAATTGCAGTGATTTTGGATGTTCAGCCTCTGAAAATCGTACTGGATGATCATTCGATCAAGGTTAGATAGATATAAGGGTGTTATGAGTCATAAATTGATCAAATGAGAAAGAAAAAAGCGAGAAGCGACTCCATTTAGAAAAAAAGAAGAAGCTTTTCCGGAAAACCTGAATGAAAGTTTTTAAATAAATACGAGGGCTGCTACTTAAGTAGATAGATAGATAGGTAAATAGATAAATAAAAACAAATATTTATAACTGTATATGTTTAGTTTACGCACAGCATCTTGCAAAACATAGTAGCTCTAATAAAAATGTCAATCTTTATGATGGCAATGTCAGATTTGACATATTCACATCAGTGTTGCCATATCCTCGTACCATATTATCTATCGCCTTTGGACAAAGTTAGTCATCAAAAACGGAATTTCTAAATATTTTATTAGTGTTTTGCATATACAGAACATTACCACGAAGCTCTTACTGCTTAATATTTTTATTTTTTATATTGAAGCAAAATACAATTCACTTTTTTCAGTGTGAAACTGAAGAATAACTGTAAGAATCGATAATGCGAAAACAAGTAAATAGAAACTGTATCTAAGATTTATGCTTCATTGAAAACATACCAGACTAGACCAGGATGTATTAGAATCGATGGGTTGTAACGAAATTTATCACATTTTAATTCGCATATATGAGATGGATAGTTAATATTCAAATCATTGAGCTAATTAGATACGTTCATAAAATAGAGTGACTACGACATTGAAATGTTTAGATAGAGTTCGTAAATGACAAAACCCCAATTTTTGCTCACGCCGACTGCAGTCGATTTACCTTCAGTTTTTAGTCTTCAGTCGATTACCAACTTATCGATTGAAGGTAAAACTTCAGTCTCTGAAGAAGATAACTTGGTCATCGAGACGCGCTTCAGACAGTGTAATCGTCTGTGCTGGTGTAGAGGTGGTGCGAACAGTGTTTTCAGTATAAGATTTTCCAGACTGGCTGTCATTTATTGATCAATATTTTCTGGTGACAATAAACACCTGATTATTCGTATTGTTGTATACGACCATAACGACAAATTGGCGAGTCTGTTATTCCAAAACGATAAAACTAACCCATGAAACATCCTGTGAATAGCTGCACCAGCTGAAAATTTATACATTTTCATTTGAGCCAAATTTCGATATTAAAGATTAATTTTTCCATCCAGCTACTTTTGTTTGTCATACTCTTCCGTCGTCTTTGGTAACTTACCACGGATACATCTTCCTTCTTTACTTCAGTTACATTATATGTCAAGCTTTTCATTCAGTAGATACTTTTCTAAAGGCGCTGCGTATTCTAATAGCTAGCTTTGGATTTTATCAAGCATGTTGTTGTAGTTTTGGAATCTGATTGCATTAGATCAACATTAAGCTGCATATAACATTGAGTGAGTGACTGAACTCAATAGTTTTCGCTTTGCAGGAGTAGGAACATCAAGATTTGGCGTTAAACGGTGCAAGGTTAGTGCAGATACCTAAGATTTTTGACAGCTATTCAAAATATGTTTCCTGGTCTATTCAGATCGACCATGAGTACAGTTTCTACCCTTTCTTCAGCGATTTCTGGATTAATTTCTTCCATATGCTCTGATGTATTGCAATATCTGACTGGATAGCCAGTAATTCTGATCACCATTGCAAAATTGTCAGCATAAACTACATCTCCAGATTGAAGTTCCACAGGGGTGAAGCTAAGATGCGATATCCATGTGATGTTCCTGCCAAATCAAGAGCTATTTTTTTTTGTCTTGGAACACTTGTACAATCCCCATCCATTAAGCTGAGTTTAATGTATTTCTTACCTCAAGTATTACCAAGAGAGAGAGAGAGAGAGAGAGAGTTTCAGATTGCTAGTTATAAAGTCTACGAAAAAAGTGAAACGAATCTAACAAAAATATTTTTAAAAACAATAATCATTATCGCATATGCTGTGATCATGTTAGATGACGCTGAATCCACCTCATGGACCATTTGTAAAGTACGTGGAGTAATAAAAGAACAGCTGGTAACACTTCTATTAGTTATACAGAGATTTTTTTTGAATATTTGGCAACGCTGTCTTTATTGTGAGCTTCCTTTAGCTTTGCATGTACTCAATTCTTGATTCCTATTCAGACATTGATTAGGATAATCGCCACTAGATTTCTTCTGATCTCTGTTGAAGTTATGATGTAACATTCAGCGGAAATCAATTTATGCAGTTTCTCAATCTACCAACTCACCAAAATTCTTTAGTTTTGATTCTTAATACAAAAGTTAGCCCTATGGGTTTTCTGACAACACAATCTGTAGGTATGCTTTGCCTGGGTGGAAGTTGGGTATCTTTTATGATACTTTGGACTTCTTGTAACACTTTTATCGCAGTCAACAAATGTTGACTTCTAATTACGCTAATTACTTGTTTAAATTTTACTCAAAACTGAAGATAAATCACAAAATATCTTAGAGTAAAGAAAATATCATTTACTATCTATCCCGCATGCAACTGCATCATATGTTTCATTCCGAATTGGTTCAGTGGTAAACGATGTGGACGAAATAATTCATTAATTGCACCGATTGAGGATATTTGTTTATATTTCTTCGAAAAAAAATTTGATTGAAGTATAATTCATAAAATGACTAGAATTTTTCTTGATAACAAATATAATAGTAGAAATATGAACCCTGTACTTATATTTTAATTTAAAATTAAATCATGGAGGATGAACCTACGAAAGATATATCTAGCCAAAACTTAGTTCTTTTTCCCATCACAACAGATGACACTCATTTTTCATAATCGTTCCCAAATACAAAAGAATACAACGAAATTGACAAAATATACGACCCTCTTTCAAAAGAAATTACAAAAATAGTCATTATAATCTATTTATAGTTGGACAACAGAGTTCATTGTATCAGCCCTTTTTCTCTGACAAAGGACTCAAGAATGCCACAAAATCATTTTGTAGTAAATTAACAGACTTATACTCAATCGTTAATCAAATGTTTTTGTTGTTGTAGTAAAACATACCCCAAATTTTTTGAGATTCACAGTAGGGTATAATGTACATTGAAAGAAATTCCATTGGCGGACATTCTGTTTTTTTTTCTAATTATTGTAAAGTAATAAGGATAAGATTTTGTTGATGTAGGACTTGTCTTGTACGTTTGTCGTTTCCCTAATCAGTTTCGGAATTTTTTAGCCATGATTTTGGAAAAAAATATATTTATTATCCGCCGTAATCTCCTCCGAGTTTCATACACTTTTCCCAGTGCTGTTCAATAATTCCGATAACTTTTTCATGAAAAAAATCTTCAATCTCTTTAATATAAACATGGTAACAAAAAATTACAATAACGGATGTAGAAGTTGGTACCAAATGTGGCCATTTTGCTTGATTTCTTCTCTCAAACATTGTAACAACTTAGCAAAATAATCGTCGTTGATAGTTACTTCTTTTTCAAAATAATCATTGGGAATTATCCCACGCGCATTCAAAAAAACGGACGCCATGACTTTGCCTTCAGATGGAACGGTCTTTGCCTTTTTGGAACCGGTTCCTCCTTTTCAGTCCATTGTCAGACAACTCTACGACGCTGGTTTTTTTCCATTGTAAGCAAACTCGTCACCGATCTGACACGAGAGAAAAATGTTTTACTGTCAAAAAATTGTTTCTATTTGTAGACAAAAGCTTGTAAAAACTAAGAAATAAACAAAAAAATAATTAAATAAAGGAATTTCCAGTAAATATTTCCTCAAATTATTGCGTAAAAAAATAATATCGATTTGATTTCAATTGGCAAATGATTTTGCATTTTTTTGCTTTGTACATTTTGAGCCCTCAAGTAATTTTGCCATGATAGGGGTTAGAGAAGACATTATTCATATATGAGTATTTTATATTCAAACAGAAATGATAAAATCCTCTTTTTGACCAATCTTTCTATGATTTTAGATCTCCTCCTTCATCCATAGTTATAATTATAGCCGTCTCAAGTCAATTGGGAGCAATATAACTTCTAAGATATAATTAAATAATTTTTCACTCAGCAATTTCATATAGCAATCAAAATAATCAAAATTTTGAGTCTTCTTAGAAAATATTTCAACTTTGTACACCACTGTATAAAAACTAATCTACAAAACTTTTGCCTCCACAGTCGTGATTTTGGAATAGTTCTCATGGAGCACAACAAAAGAGACATTCTTTTTCGGCCGTAGATGCGTGCGACTAGCCTTTTTGAGACCCTTTTTGACCACATCACTATTCATACAAATCAAAGCCATATTGAAACACCCCCGAAGGTGCTGAAGGTTGTTACAGGATAGGCTTTCGTTCGAATGTATAGAAGAAACATATATAAACAATAAATTAATATAATATATCTTTTGTATAAACTTTTTCAGCGAACAAAACTACAGTCTATTATTATTAATAAGAGAGTAATAAAATGAATCATACGTAATCTAAAGGCTTATCACTGCTGGATATATAAGTATAAGGGTTGAAACTTCAACACAACCTTATTTTTTCATATGCAGAATATTGAATAAAGTTCGATCGCATCATTCAATTCTTTCAAGCATTTCTAGAGTAATTACACTAAAATGGTTGGAATTCTGACTATTTTCAAAAACAGACAATCGATTAAAAATCATTTCGTGTGAGTAGTTTTATGTAAAAGGAAAGGAAGAAATTGTATCTTGTTTTTTTCAAATAACTTGATTCTTCATAGAGCAGAAACTGTTTTTAGAGCTTAAAGTTTTAAGACTTGAAATTCAAACTAATACTTCACCCTGTTGTTAAATCTCTACGGTGTACTCTCGATGTACTTAAATATTTATAACAATTTTCTTCATCATAATACTACTAAAAACGATGAAATTTTTAGAACCAGCCCTGAGTCTCGATAGAACCCCAAGGGTGAATAACCTGAACCTTTCCACAAACTATCTTCCAAACAAGTGCACCGCAGAATTCAGAGACCTCCGATTTATATGTTATGATTTAATTTTAGAAAACTTTCATTTATATGAGATTAGATTATTCTAGATTAGAGATACTTCGAGTTTCACTATATACAAAGGTTGGTAAAAGTCGAACAACAAATTTTCATTGAAGAAAAAAATACAGCGTCAAAACGAATTTATTAAAAGATATTACAAAAGTTGCAATCGTTCAAATTGATATAATGCATTCACTGCAACGTTTCACCATGGGGATGCAGGTCTGCCCGCGAAAACTTTCAAATTCTTCGTCAATTGCAGTCCTTAGATGCAGGAAGGGTACGTTGTCCTCTTGCAAGAGAAGACCAGGTCACATTAGCGAGTGTTGGATCGTTGTCCATTTATTCACTTAAATCTTCGAGGATTTTCATATAACTTTGGCACATCACGGGACCGTTAAAAAAGTACGAACTCTCGAGATAACCCGCATTGATAGTTTCCCATACATAGACACACCCTCGGCGGGATCAATGAAGACATGGAGATTCCGATCTTTCCAGTATACGCAGTTATGATGATTGATCGTACCGACCACAAAATGGAATGCTAGAGCTACGGATCATCCTGACTGCATTCAAGATACCACCGGTCGTCTAGAACGCGTCGACAACAGAGCCCGTTTTTTAGAATTTCTAGTAAGTTTTCCACACTGTTGAACGATTTCGTAGCGGCGTCTTCGGATACTTGTTGTTTAAAAACAGGCTTATGATGATTTTTCGATGCATTGCTTATCTTACCAATCTCTGTATTAAAAACGACATTAATTGAGTTATCTCGACTATTTTATTTACAATAATAATCATTTGTTGTTGAGTTTTCGAAAAACTGATTCTTCTCTTCACTACTTATGTCAAGATGCTGTAGACTTCGACTTAGATTGGTGAGAGACTAAAAAACTTCACTGAGGAATCTTCACAGCTTGAAATTATGCTTGAGCGATACATATCTCAAATATTCTTCAGCCAGAAATATTTTTTCAGTTACAGATAAGCCTGTACTTGTGTATCAGTGTTATAAAGCCATTTTCCACTCTTCTGGTTAGCACATTTTGTAAGCATATGAACTGAAGAAACTCAGAGCTCATTCTTTGTTAGTAATCGTCTCTATTTTCAGTTAGAAGCTTCGTCCTGATATTTCTGATTCTATTGTTGTCTTTACATTTGTCTTATGCTTTGACTTTGTCCCATCTTTATACGATTCTTAACATCTTGAATTCCTCGTTGGTTGTTTTTCTTTGTCCCTGAAGGTGCCGTTCCTAATTGTGAGTGGATACATCAAAAATTTAAATCGATTTATTCCCTTCTAAATGAGTTATGGTTGAAAAAGTTAGATAATGTTTCAACAAAATAAAGGTGGGACATGTTTAGATTCCTACCCATTTAAACGAGTTCTAATTTCTCGAATTCATTTCACGGAACGACCGTTCGATTTTATGCAATTCACATAATTTATCACAGTAATTAGATAAAAGTTTGTAACGTTATAATCAAACATCCTGTATCTAAACAACCAAAAACATAAATCCGATAAGAAGAGGCAAAGGTGTATAATAAACTTGTAAAAGCTGTTAAGCACTAGACCCAATTTAAGTGGCATTAAATGCTTTTAAACAGCATTCCTAATTCTAGATTATTAATGTTACTACTTAGTTTACACTGGCTATTTTGGTATCCATAACATTTCTATAGCTTTAAATTTTAGGCCCGTATTATAAACAAATTATAATATATAAAAAATATATGTACCAGAAATTTCGTGAAACCTGAAGATATTATTGGTGATGGTACAGATACAAAATGTGAAAGAAAACACGATTCCCTTTGTGTATATTATTTTTCTGGATTTGTAAAATCTATAATTGATCTGAATCAAATTATTAAAAGTACCCAATAAAAAGAAGTAGAAAACTATTTGAAAATCTAAATACAACGGTTTTCCTTATATGAAAATTCTTATACCTCAATTTAGACAAATCGTAGTTTATTACGACAAGCCCCTAATCCTACGAAGTTGCTTCATTTGTTTGTACTAGCCCCCTCCGAAAATCAGACTCCATAGAATAATCTGAAGATATACACCATAAGGCAGCAGCTTTTATCTATTGTAGTAACATTAGTTCCATTCTCCAGTTTACCTTCAGTCTCTGAAGACGACAACTTGGTTATCGAAACGCGCGTCAGACAGTGTAATCGTGATTGTTGGTGCAGTAGTAGATTGTTCAGTATGGAACAAGTTAGTACAAAGCAACCGACGTTAACTTGAGAAAAAAAATTGCGAATCATCTTATCCCACTCGAAGATTTATCCAGAGAAGAATTGTTAAGCAGATGCTTGGAAGCGTAAAGTCAAAATAATAACGAGTCGCTAGTTACGTTGAATTTCAGAAATATCCTACTAACTGCGTCAACTACGTTATTGAACTTCCAGAAGGCGTTTTTAAAAAACGAATTACAAATTGAGAAACGTTTATTCAATACATTGACAAAACAGAATCTAATACTATCGCAAGTTTACAATATTTATATGTTTTACAAAGTATCTCGTCGGCGTTTTGCAATAAAGATTAAAAAGAATTTTTCATTAACGTAACTCGATCCATTAGTTAATCTGGACTTTTGATCCGAAGCACCTTCATTCTGGGCCACGTTTCTCGCTGTTATAATCTTTAACAAACGATTCGAATCTATCCTCAAGACCTTGCAAACCATTGAAGTGAACATCGGCTTAGAAGCTGAAGAATATGTTTAATAGCTGTTAAATCATTCGTTCAGAAATGCGCACAAGCTGCGAAAAGGAAAGACGAAGCAGCTCTGCGTGACTACCACGAAGAAGAGGAAAATATATTGTATAGTCCAAGCTTAGTAGATTGACGGTGAGTTGAAATTTTAAGTATTAATCGCATGCGCGAACTTTCACAAACGTTTTTACGGGAATTTCCGAAATTAATAGACCGATCTTCAAATTGATAAAGTATCTTCAATATGCTATAAGCCAGCGATTGAATTGGGATTATGATAAGGGTAAAAACTAACACGTAATTTTCGAAAGTGTATAAAAAAGTAAATTTTTGTTATATAGAATTCATTTTACTGCAATCGCTAGTCTTGAATGGAAAGATTAAAAAGGTTTTTTGATTTGAAATAAGCAGAACAGCCGTAATTTTGGTCACCTTCAAGCACGTCTTTTACTTGATGTCTTCCTGTCGACCACCATAACTTTCATTCTATTAAATATTTTGAATCCAAAAAATTTGTGAAGCTTATTTGAATGTTGATAAAAATTGTGTAAAAACAATGATATTGACTATTTCAACGGTTTTCTCGTGATTTTAAGTTTAAGAAACATACTAGAAACTAGATAACCCCCTTAACTTAGATGAACAGTTATATGTGGTAAATTAAGTAATCCTACTTTCGAAATTGATTCAATGAATTTAATATTTTTCTTATCATAACTATCTACAATCTAGGATATTCTTCTTTGGTCAGTTGATGTGACTGCGAAGCTCTCGCAATACACACCCCGCCATTGTTGACATTCAGGCGTCAGTCAGCGTTGTGCTACAGCCACGTAAAAATGTCCGCCATAATTGATGCTAGCGTCAAGTGTGAATTGAGAAGTGCGATTCGTTTTCACAAGCTGAAGGCCGTAGTTCTGCAGAAATCCATCGGAGAATGAGTGATGGTGCATGATGGTCAAGGCGAAGGGGGCCAAGGACGCGGATCTGTCGTTTCAGAATTGACAGATTGGTTAGAGATTCACCATTAATACTTTGTCTCCAGAATCTATAGAAGTTTCAAGCTGTGTTTTTACTGTACTGTTACTGAACGGTTAGGCTACAGAGTGTATTGAAAAGTTTGTCCACGGATATTACAAATGTCTCAATCTCTTTGGTGATTATGTCGAAAAGTGTACCAATTTTTTGGTAATGAAATTATAAGACACCGATCAAATGTAAGCTTGTGGTGGATAACAAAATAATACACCAGGAAATGAAATTTAAATATCTGGGAATCGAAATATCTGGACACGGGGACGTGGAGACGGAAGTAAGAAAACAAGCTACAAGAGCCTCAAGACCAGCAACATACCTAAATGACACAATCTGGCGAAATAAATATATTCGAACTGAAACAAAAGCCCGCATATACAAGACCGCAATAAGACCTATATTATCCTATGTAGCAGAGACCCGACCTGAGACCTCTAAAACGGAACGGATATTGGAGACTACAGAAATGAAAATAGTTCGAAGGAGAAAGGAGTGAAAACATAAGACGAACATGCGAGATAGATAACATCAATGACTGGGTACTGGATAGAAAGATAAAATGAAATGAGCACATTAACCGCATGACGAATTGTGAAAATATCAAGGGACAAATCACCAGCAGGACAAAGAAGCCTTGGAAGACCTAGGAAAAGATGGAGTGACAACCTCCCAGGTGACTGAGCAGAGGCAATGATGTGAAGAAAAACAGGCAATGATGCCTATACACAGCAGGGAGAAGAAGAAATTATTATTGCATAATAAATGAATTGGGACGAAATATTTGCCAGTTAGATTATAAGCGTTTTCGTAGAGGGATTGTGGCAAACTTGATGTATTCGTCGTTATGGGATTAATTAGTTAAGTATTGCGATGTGTAGAATTTTGTAATATATTTTAAAAAACATTGGATTAATGAACTTAATAGAACTTTGAAAATGTTGAAGCGTGTTTTGTGGCTATAATTTATGGTTCGTATCGAATTTATTCACCTCATCAAACTTGTTTTATTCGCATTACTGTCACAATTATAGAATTCACCAGGTATTGGCCTATATTTCCATCAATACTTGAAAGTTATTTTTATGTTGATTTCCGAATTCTCATTGAAAATATTGCGAAAGAGGATGTTTGGATAATAGCGGTATTTGGCAATTATAACGTTAGTTTTAACGAATGTGTTGATTAAATCATTGATTGGTCATAAATTGGTATTTAGATATCACTGAAATGACTACTAGTTTTTAGTTCTAATTTATTGAAAACCAAAATGAAAAAATTCCATGGAATTGATGACTTAATAATTTAGGAAGATATTGATTCACATAATAATACTGTTAAATATTTCTCTATAACAAAAATCTTTAAACTAATTAGTATTATATACCTCTTACCATGTTTAAACTTAGTTTTTTTTTTAAAATCAGCATGGAAATTTTTTTTATTAAGAATATTATATATATATAATAATTAATATCAATAAGAAAAGTTTATTTTCCAAAAATATTTCTGAAATCACAAATAATTCGACTTATAATGAATCTTTTCATGGGACCATCCTGATTTTGACAGTTATTGGCATCAAATGATCAAATATTTGAACATCAGATGCTTATGATCTCGTAATTTACCTACCAAGATAAGTCTATTAGTTTGATAAACAATCAATCTGTAAGCTTAGAAAATACATATTATAGGAAAATCCAGAATCAAGGACTCGTTTTGAACGAATACGTGAAGAATGACAATTGGTCAAGCGATTAATGCCCTCCGGACCTCCGAAAAACCAGCAGAAAAGTTTATCTAGTTCATCTTCAATGTACCACCTTGGATCCTAATGAAATTTTGATCTATTTTGATACTAAGGTAGATAGCAAAGATATGGGAAGTTGAACTTGGAAGTTTTTTGAGCTGCATCCAAATTTTTGACGTAATATAGCAGCACATCTTTGATCTGGGTAGTGGTAGTGAGCGAGGCCAAGTGAGACTCACCGGTGTTGCAGATTTTCTGGTCCAAATGGCCGACGATATGCAAAAATACAACCACAGCTGTACCCCCTCATCTAATAACCCCAAAAACTGTTTGGTACTAGAAACCTTTCTCATAGAAAGAAAAAGTTTTCCTATATCAATGCAATTCATGAAATCAACCATATCCTACAAAATTATGTCCCTGTCCATCTCGAACGAGTCTCTCACACTCTCGCACCTTCCGTTTCAGACTAGGTTGATGTGACAAACGCATTGAGGGCCGTGATTCAAAGTATTATTCATTTACGATATTATTGAGTGAATTCTGGTTTTGTTAGGTTAGGTTAAGTTGATTTAGGTTAGGCTAAGGTAGGTAAGGTTAGGTTAGATTAGGTTAGGTTATGTTATCTTAGGTTAGGATAGGTTTGTGCGTTTGAAAGTTCATCTCGTTTCATTCGTTGCCTTATTTTGGAAGTCCTAGCTCTTCGTAAAGCGCCTCATTGGTCTCTCAAATCGCTATCAGCAAAAAAGCCTTATTTTGTTTCCTAGTACTTTCTCAATCATCCCGTTTCTTCAGTAAAAGACATCAAGACTTCTATATCTTCGCCTAAAATTTGTTAAATCACTCTCTGATTCCATTTACATTATGTTCGACATTGGATCAGGATCAGATCTCACCGTTCATCGAAATGATGAATTAGAGGAAGTTACACACAACATTGATGATAGCTATAGAAACCGCAGTGCATCTGGAACTAACCCTTAAAAATAAGGGATTCTTTACAGAACTAGACACCAAATACAAAGTAATCACAGGAGGTGAAGTTGTTTTTGAGGATTCGACACTTATTGAAACCAGGTTTTCCTTCTACGCTTGTAAAATTGAAAGTCCAATTACTTAAAAATAATAATTATAATACTTTCGGAATGTGAAAAACCTAATTAAAAGAGATATAACCCTAATTTCATATTAAATTAGTATTCATAATATAATACGAGATCCTATCAATTTCCTATAATCAATTAGCAATTTATCATTCCAAAAGAATATAATAAAATGACAGTTCTATCATTTTAATGAATTGATATGACATAAATAAAACTATGCCTTATAAATATATAATTAGTAACGATTTATGACAATGATTTAACACCAATAAAGAATAAAAAAAAGAAACAAGCATGAATTTTTTCACAATCTACAAGTTATTTATGTGCAGCTAGTCGGAACGGATCGGATACGAACGGTATGAATAACAAAACAAATGGTTTTGCCATAATAACGAAAGATTTAATACCGTTATATTTGCCCCGTTTCTTGACATTCAGATTAGATCGATATAGTTTATGCAAATGCATTTTAGAATGCGAACAGATGATGTATATAGACCAGTCGAAATTAACTATTATTAACACTAGTCACTTGAAAACAAATATAGTTGATGGCCGACGCACACTCTTCATCTCATTCGAATCAAAAAATCTTCACGATGTCTATAATTCGAGAGCTGGTTCCAAACTTTGTATACGTACTCGAAGCAACGCTGGAAACGCTTCTTTTATAACCCAACTCGGAACTGCAGACCTGGTAAGTGAGTAGCGGGGCTTAATGGACCCCTCAAAGCTCAGTTCTAGGCTTTATTCTGTTTCTTTTGTTTATAAACGACATCAAATCATCAGTGGTGAAATATGTCTGTTCACAAACGACCTAATCACCCTTAAATCATGGCGCGATTATTATCTTCTATATCTGAACTGTTTTGCTTCTGCTGTTTTCCACTGAGATCAGTTTCCAAATAACTGAATTTATCCATCTCCTTAACAGTCCATTATACCCTTATTGAGTCACATGTCTGATATGCCCTTCCCTTCTGAGTTACGTGTGGTGTGACTCAATTTGAGCGAATCTTCAAAGTACGAAAGATGTTACATATTTACTCGGACTTATCAACAGGTCTTACTGCGCGCAATAATATTTTGAAAAAAACAATATGAAAAATGTATTTGAGGCAACTCGAAATTTTCATAGGGTAATATTTATGACTAAAAAATCATTTTGGTTGGAATTTCTACATACCATGTGATCTAACAAAGTGAGTAAGTGAGAGATAGCGGTGAACTTAACATTTTTATGTAGTATGGCACTGGTACATCAATACCACAAAATAACCCATGGAATTAGGTTCAAAATTATGTACGATTTTACCTGATTTTCATTTATAAACAGGATGCGATTACAAACAATAATTTTCTCAAAGTAGCAAGATAAGACCGTAGATAATACTGATAAACAATGAGTGGTATTAAAAAGCATTAACTGATTAATTTTTGCTAATTTGATAAGAATTTGTGTGATTCACAAAGCTGACACTGAAGATGAACTTTTTAAAGAAACAATGATAAATTGTGGTACAAAAACATCTTGTAAGAACGCAATATATAACGTAATGCATATTTGCTTTCCTTCAGCTCTTTGAAACCGAATTGAAATGGATGGACACTGAGGATACGCTAGATTTTCAATGAAAAAAAGTTACTGCAGGTGAATGTGAATAGTTTTTCGTTGATTTGATAACTGGATCCAGTTTCAAATACGTATTTCTGGGTCCTTAGATGGTATTCCATCTTCTCCAGGAACTTCCCTACAACCCAGTCTTTTTCTTTCCATTTCTATCTCAGTTTTCGTTGGGAATTCTACTCCTAAGTCTTCTTCTTTAGTGTTTTGTAAATTTTCCTCTTTCCATATTTTGAATTATACCATCCTTATCCTCTATTCTTTTTGGTTTTGGTTCTTCCTCAGTATTTCTAATTTCTCATTCAGCCATTCGTGTTTTTGATAGTTTCATTTATTTATTTTTGTTTTGGCAACAATCCGTGGAATTATGATCTTTCAATTCATAGAATCCTGTTGAGAAATAATGATTTAATTGTATATTTCGTGCGAAATGGGAAATAATCATTTATTTATTATAATTTAACCCGTTAGACTATTTTTCATTCGAATCCATCCTCGTATTCATAATTTATGATACCCATCATACAGTAGTAGTAGCTAAGCACTTAATTTTTCCACCATACATCAATATACAAAAACAAACTTCATCTAAAAATTCAATAAATTGTTCAAATGTAATTAAAAACGCCCGTAGAAATGAAGTGAAAACTATTAAGGTTAATAACTAAGCCCACATTCTAATAAACGCATTCAGTATTAACAAATAAATCTGAAGATTATTACTTTTGGGCCGAACCTAATTATACTATCAGCCGAAGATCTTCGGATAGGGGGAATGTATGGCTTCATACAAGTAGAGAAATTTTGTGGGTAAAAGATTTTATAAAATTATAATCATCAATGGGATTCTCATTAAATAAATCATCAATATAATTCACAATTACTCTAATCATTTTTTAAATAATTCAACCAAAATCATACAGGATGTCAATCAATTAACCTAGCTAACTAGTAGATGATGAAAAATATATTAAAAATCAATATAAATTGGTACTAGGTTCATACGAGGTGTATCCTCAATGCAAATTCCTTTTTCATGTCTAAAAATCGAACCAATTGGCAAATATACGAGATTTATGGACAAAATACCATTAAATATTCAATGATTGAAAGATCAATTGATTAGAGGACTTGATCAAGTACACGATAAAAAACTACATGGATGCCCGGCTTTAGTAACTGATGATTTAGTTCAAGCACTTGAAGAGAAGCTTGAGCGAAACTGTTTACAATAAGTGCTCCATTGGAGGCGAATAATTCACTAAAACTAACATGGAATAGAAGGGTCACGAGATCTTCAACCCGGGAGAAAAGTTTGATAGGCAAATATCGTTATGTACTGAAAATAAACCTGTAACATATCATTTTTTTGCTTCTCCCTATTCTTCCCCATTTTTCCGTTTTTTTTTCCTCTTTTTTCTCCCTCACAGAATTCCACGGCTAGCCTGTTAACCAATTCTATCAAGGAGCAAAACCTTTTACCCGTGCATCTCCACACTATGGGCTACACGGACGATCCAGAGTACTTGAAAGCAAATAGTCGCCTATTTCTTTGGAATAACTAGACATCTGACCGCCATTCCTACAAGCTGAACATTGAACGATCAATTATGAATGGTACACCAGCATTTGTTTGCTAGAAATTTTTGGAAAAAATCAGGGAAACCAATCTCAGAAGACGAATCATTTCCCACTACGACAATGCAAGCTCTAACGAATCAGTTCAAACAAAATGAAATTGATGGATCATCCGCCTTACAGTCCTTGCTTGGCACCCAATGATTGTTTCATATTTCTATAGATCAAAAATAAACTGCAAGTTTACCGTTTTCCATACCCAAAGAAGCAGTTCATGTATTCAAATCAATTGGTTCAAACTCAGGCAAAATATATCGATTTCAGTCTAGTATTCGTACAGTCTTCCACGTTTGTCCTTTCCACACACACCCCGTCCAAGGTAGACTTCTCATCTTATCCAATGTGGTAGTTCTTTTTTTTTTCAATCATTCACTCCTTAGTGAAATTCTCTTGAAATCATTTTCTGTCCTTAGAAATAGTGAATCCACTTGTTGAAATCGTCTCTACTCGAGCCCCTGTCAATATTCACGGATTGGTTAACCCTCTAATATGTGCCTAAACTGCTAATTGTGGTTCAATCTTTTCTACGTGACGTAGTCTTCTTCATTAAGTTGGTCAATTTCTTCAGCTAGAGATGGATCTTCATCTTCTCAAATCTTCTCCTGGTGGTGTCGTCTAAGCCGTCTTGAATAGTCTAGCTCTCCGCAAATCTGCAGGATACTAATGTATCAAAAAATGTCTATTGATTGCCACAAGATGAAGTTCTGCTGAACTTGGCATTACTTAAGATTATTCTTGGTAGATGATACAGCTCCATAGGTATAGGGATGATCTTGATTGACTTGGTTTCAGAAGAGCTCTACCAGTTATCCTCTTGCCTTTCTCGTCTAGTTTATTATGTAAACAATGTGTTTCTTAAACATCCAGAGAGAAAAATTTGTTGGATCACTTTTGTGTCTAGATAATATGAATTGAAAACTTTCAGTTGGCTTATTAAACTTCGAAAATAATCTAATGTTATATATTTGTTCGGTTAGGAATGATACACCCTGTTTATTTTTATATATCGAAATTATGTTCGCAGGTATATACTAGAAGTAATTGCATTAACGGAAAGAATGTAATTGGATACAGTAGGGAAGAAACCGAAACGAGACAAAACAATAAATGTATTTTCTGCACACATTGCCACCCAGAATACAATATCCAATTACTTCCAAAGCCAATTCGAAGACCGCAAATTACTTAATTAGAATTTTAAGAGTTCTTCATCGAGGTAAATTTGAAATTCCCTCGGTGATGTTCGAAGTTGCTGAGGTAATTTCACAATTAAATGCAATTTTCCTAATAAACCATTCATTGGATTCGGAATAATGAACTTGGCACTTGTTTGGAAAAGAAAATTTTCCTAACTTGAAAGTGTGGTAATGAAGCATTTCCAAACAGAAGGAAATGATTTAGAAATTTTTTGTTGGAATATTTATGCCCAATAATAAACGGAAAATCTTGTTAAACTATTTTTTTACTATAAAGGGCCTCTCATGAATAATTTCGGTTTCCAATGTTCATTTTGCTTATAAAATAGTCATACAAAAAGAAAGTCTTTATATTAGAAATATAGCCCATCGTAATCCATAGTTTAAGCCCATAGTTCATCAAACTCTTTGATACCTTGATAAAACCATTCTTTAGATTCAGATGCACTGCTTCCTGAACGTCTCGATTTTGGTTATCTAAACAACTTGTCCACTTTATACCTAGGCATTGATAGCTAGTCCATATAGAGTAACTTTAAGTCCAATCTCTCAATGTTCGATCCCAAAATCTTCTGAATAAATTTTCGTGTAGGTGCAGGAAATTTATGGTGACTGTCAATTCTCAAAAAACTCGTTTCTAAGCATCCCATTACCCGAAGCTATTGACTTCAACTTCCACTTGAGACTTTGGAAGGAGAGATTCGAGATCTCATCATTTGAAAGTAAGATTCACGCACACAATAAAACTTATCAACATTTGAGAAACGCCGATAAATAGTTTATATATAGTGGTACCAATACTGAACCCTGAGGGACTCCATCGCTCACTAATACCAGACTAGATTTACAGCTATTATAGCTGTCTATCTTACAAATAATATTTAATTTTTGAATTTAGGTAATCAAAGGCAAAGTTAGGTCAGGACTCTCAACGATGTTCAAGATTGTCTGAATGGTTGATTTGTGTTTCTGAAACCCAAATTGACATTTGAGTATCAAGGTATTTTGTTCTAAATAGGACCGAAGTTTATTTTTTATTAGTATTTCAAATATTTTAGAGATCGCAATTATGATGGGTATGATATTTTTGATATTTTCGGTTATACATTTGTTGTATACGATTGTCAAAGTTCCAATCAACTCGAAGCAACTTTGAGCATTAGTGATGTTCCAAATACTCTTACTGTTTTCTGATTCACTGATATTTTGATCATATCGATTCATCTTCGCTGTTTCAAGGGACCTACGGTAGTGTTTTAGCATCTAAAAGTACTCATACCAACTAAAAGTGATTTTTAAAATCTAATCTTCTCTCTCCAAAGATAGACTTCTTCTCGAATTGAGTTCGTTTCAATCCTGTATTTTTTTGAAAAATAAATTTCAACGGAAAGAATACATGGTCTTGGCAATTTTTTGTATCTAAGCTCACAAAATGCTGTTACCACGTCTCAAAGAACTTGCTCAACGTTATTTTAGATCCATAAAAGACGATGAACTTTGATAGATTCAAAATTATTATTGGAGCATGTTTAGAAGCAAGGCCTAACTGGTGCAAACTGGAGATTAGTATAAGTCGGTGGTTCCCAAACTATGGGACGTGATCCTCCAGTGGGTCGCCTCCTTGCCCTACCACCAAACAAACCAAGCATTCCAGGAGCGACTCGGTCTGTCGCACGCGCCACCGCTTCGACACTTGGCCCTGCTGACAAAGCAGTAATTGGACGTTGCATATTCTTAGATAGTGAAGTGAATTAATTACTTCTGGGAGGTCAAATAGTAACGGAAGATCTCTAAGAAGGCAAAATCGAGCGGTAAGTATAACGCTGATAATTTGAATGATGGCTTTATGTGTACTGGTACAGATGACGATCCGCTGCCTTGGTGTGTTATATGTTTTGAAGTACTTGTTAATGAGAGTATGAAGTCAAAATCAGTAACGAAAACATCAATTTCTGGTGAGCAAAATAGACAATCTACAATTGCATCATATCGACTATCCTTATTGATAACAAAAAATGGAGCAGTTCACTCTGTAGGGGAGAATATTATTTTACCATAATATCTGAAGTAAAACAGTCAGAGGTTACAACAAAGTGAGTACTGATGTCGCGGGCCAGGTTAATCTATTAACCTTTGTTAGGTTTGAATAAAAAAACTGCTCTTTGTCGTCAAAAACAACAAGGATGGAGATTTTTGAATGTCTCGATGATATTATTACAGATAATGAAATAAAATGGATAAAATGTGTTGGACTGAAGACTCATGGTGCGCGTGCTATGTCTGGGGTTTACTTAGGTTTGATTGCTAGATTGAGGGCAGTCGCTCCTTCTGTTAAGTCGACTGTAGCCTGCACCAAGAAGCTCTTGCCTCGAAGCCTGAAAGGAACGCTTGATAGTGGAGCAAATCGGTAACCAAATTTTTGGAGCTGGTTAATACAACTTGCATATTTGTGTGACATTTTTAGTACCCTCATTCTTAATTTGAGATTTTAAGGAAAGGAAGTCCACAAGTTCTATGTTCAAGATAAGATCGAAGCAAATATTAAAAAACGTGAAAGATGGGTCAAAAATGTGGAAAAAAAATCGTTTCCACTTATTAATTACTTTTGAGACACGCATGAGCTCAAGGAACATCTTCGAGCATTGACTTTTATTACTATTTTCACCAAACTGATATTTACATACTTAACTATGGTTCTTATTTGACGAGGTATTTTCCAAAAATACAGCATGAGCTTCTTTGGAGAAGGAACCCTTTTAATAATGTTTTTCTGAAAAAAGTACAACTCTCAGGATCTAAAGAAAACTGCCTTACAAAACTATTTATTCATTTTGCTTTTAAATTAACATTTAAGAACTTGAACTTGATTTTATTTTGGATAAAGGCCGGTGGGGAGTTTTCAGTTCCTTCGAACATAGCCTTAGAAGAGCTGATGGGTTTTTGGAATTTTGGTACACTTTAGTATATGTATCTTTGTCTGTATCATTTCTTTTCACAGTTATATCTATCCATTTAAAGATAAATTTTACGATAGTAATTAAAAAATAAAATCAAAATCACGATAATATAAGTATAGCATTTATTTGTTTCCTGTACCTAAAATTCATCATCTTCACCTTCGATTTTGTCTTTTTTATTCCAATATTGTTAACGCATAACTGCAAATTCAAAATGTTTTCATTCAAACAAAGTTTCGAAAAAAATTTGTAATTCTTTTGTCGTTTGCGAATTCACTTTACTCCATTTTAAATTTCTTTGTTTCCACTTGACGTCACATCACCTACCTCACTTCACTAAATGCTCTTCGAATAATTGGAAAAATTAAAAACCGCAACTCACAGGGGACGTCAGACTTTTCCAGTAAATGACATGATTCTTTTCGTTTTAATACTTATAAGAGCACCGTAATCTTATATTTGTTAGTCTTTTTTACTTCAGACACGGAAGAAAACACGTGACATCAATTTAATTGATATTATACAAGACCTAAGAACTAACAACTTCTCCAAAATTGAAGTTGTATTCCAGGAAAAAAAATACAGTGAAGGTCGGCTGATCTGAACTAATTGGGACCGAAATAATTTAAAAAAATCGAAAAGAATGCAAATGTGAAAGGAAATATATAATTATTTGCTGATTGTGGTTATCAATGAGCTTTATTCTTTGTTTTTTTGCTATCTCTTTAAATTTTTGCCAGCACCAGATTAAAAGCCACTCTCGATATTGAATCTCCTGGTTTCAAACCTTTTCCAACCCTAAATTTGTCTGATACAATCCATCAGTCGTTGCTCTACTCCTAGTAGATTGTAGGCAACATACTGACACAAGCCCGCTTTGAATTTTAAACATAATATGATAATCTGATCCGTTGTTTTCGTTCCTGTCTTGCAACCTTATTAGTATTCTCCGACTATTCTTTCTTGGTACTCTTTGAGTTTGTTTCTCACAACGTCAGTAAAAAATTTGTACACTACATCCCTCTATAACTACTTTCATCCCCTTTTTGAATATTGAACATTTTTTTTCATCACTCCATCTCCAAGCATTGGTTCTTCATTCCAAATTTTCTGTATTATTCTTCATTCGTATTATTTTCTGTAAATCTTCCTTGCCATATAAATTTGGCGTTTTCAGCCTTATTGCTTTACCCTCGTGGGGGTGCCGTACGCTTGTAGAGGGTTGTATGTGTAACATAATTAGGTTATTTTACATGACTTTCGGTGTTGTCGAATGAAGTATTTGAAATTTAAGACTCGAATAATAATTAAAATTCGTGCTTCCATGAATAATAACGTTTTTACGTAAAAATCTCGAGTACTCCGATAATTAATAACTGAAAATACACTTTATTTCAGTTGTAATGTGATAACCTTACAGAGTGTGGTCCAGCATGTTTAAGAAACGACGACAAACCCACACTGTCTCACGTTTCATAAAAAAATTTATCACTTTCGTCCAGAAGAATAATTAGTAGAAGCCATGCAAAAGTTGAATGACGTAACATCGAAAATGATCGTTGAATTGATTAAAGAAATAATTGATAGTAGATTTGTTACAAAAATGGTGAAGAGATAATGCAGTTTTAGTCAAACTGGTATACATTAGAAATATGAGAATCAAGATCTTCCCGAGTTTTGTGGATTCTAGAATAGCTTTCAACAGATAACTGTTGCTTTACATCAATTTCTTTTCAAGATGCTGGCCAGGTTATGCAAGGTTATTCACTTCAAAAAACTTCCTTAATGCGAAGTGTACAACCAGCAAACCATAAAATTATATTTTAATCACAAGCACTAAAATTACCAAACTTACAAACGTTATGAAAGTAATATTGTAATTTTTTTTCACAACTAACTAGCTTTCTGTTCATAAATCTCTAGATTTTGCTTAAGAAGTTTTTTTTCAAGATTTTCAATAGTACAAATTTGCTAAATACCAAAATATTCACCTTGAACTTGTTAAACACCAACATCATCATCACCTCTCTTAACCTAAAACCATTTTGCCCGATCTTGGATATCTTAGATCCAGTAGAAAGATATCATGTACAAACTCTAGTAATCTCCCATTATTTGAAAATCTTGCGACATGAGCAGCCCAGTTCTCCTAATTTTGAACAATGGAATGATATATTTTCTTGAAAAGTTAAGAATAAATATTCGAAATAACAGATAATGTCTTGTAGAAACTAGGTTTTTGAAATGATCCTAATTGGCAAGTCTATTTAATCTTCATAACATCTAAGCTATGACATTAATTGATTGAAAAATGCATCCTCTTGAAATACCTTGAAACAAAATCTCTTTGGAACGCGTTCCATGGTACAGGAAGTTAGGTTTTTTGTTAATCTTGTAGATATCGTCATACCACGAAGCAGGACAGGTAAAAAAAATATACAGTGAATCCTGGTGCTTCAAAAGAGGCCTTAGAGGCTGTATGTAAGCATGTATGTGGGATCAACCAAAAAAAAATTGGGCTTTAGGGAGGCTTCCAAAGTGTTTAAAGCCAGTCAAAAGAGGAAATTGCTTCAGATGTGAGAAAATTCGCTTATAAATTTGTTGTTGCCAATGAAAAGAAATATCCAGTAACAAGTCTGAGCAGATCGTCATACACAACCGATTTTGAACAATTTCTCTGAATCCAATTTGAAATTTAGATGGAACGGGTGTGAACACTGTTTAATCGCAGTCAAAAATAGTTGCAGCAAAAGAAATTAAATAACTAGAAAGTACCGAGAGCCGAGAGGGGAGCCCTTGTGACCATAATAGCAGCAGTTAATGCTACTGGAACACCTGGTGCACCTCCTGGAACAATCGGAACTGCAGCTCCCACTGCTCTTTAAATTCCATAAGCTTGTCAAATGTTCATTGAAGTAGTTGGAATAGCCTCCGTCTCTGAAATCATCATGATAACTTTTCCACTTCACACTTCAAACAAGCTCCAGCTGGCCCTCTTGAAACATTTCACAGCCAAGGTGTAGAGTCTTGGCTTTTAGTGATGGAGGAAAAACGTTTGACATTTACTCAGCAGCAGGAGTTCTGGGAACTGCTTTTCCTCGAGCTTTCATACCCATCAATGTTTCAAATGGTACGTACCTATTACTGATAAACAGACTCAGTCTTTAATCTCAAATAAAACAGAAACCAGATGAGTGAAAATTTAAAAAAAACGTTACAAGATACAACATTCTCTCATAGATCGACTGCAGTTGGTCGATTGGACAAAAACTATTATACAAAGATGAAAAAATACGTTCTCGAGGATATCGTTCAAATTAAAAGACTGATATCAAAATTAAATTTCCAAATTACGATTATAGCCTATAAATTCAACATCTTTTGAACTGTCACTGAATCTTTGTATCAAGACAAGCGCAAATTATAAAAGGAATTCTCTCGGATAACTAAAAAAATATCCGCCTCTGCATCAGCCACCACTCACAGATCCGTTTTACGAGCACAAGAATATAAAAATTCAGTTTGAATCCCAGGCAGTAAAAAGTGTGTTCACTGGTGAAATACGACAGCCATATTTAATACCTCATTGTACTTATAAAAAAGGAAATGAAATAATTTGGATTCAACAGTCCACCTCGTAAAGTTTGACTAGGGTTTTTTTAGCGCTAAGTACCCCCATAAATTGTATTGTTAGATAAAGTAACAATGAAAACGGTATGTTGGTATTGATATTGAGATTTTATAAGAGCTTATAAGATGGGCTCTTTAGAGATTTATTCCATGGAAATTCACAGATTGGTGATCATGAAAGTAATATCAGATTTTTATACGAAAAAAGATTTTTTGGAAAAGTACAGCCACAATTTGTATATAATTATAAATAACTTGATTTTACTGTACTCAAATTATTTTAAAAACTTAATTGCAAAATTAATCAAAATAAAAATGATTTTTTTGGTGGCTACACTTGGATGATGTGATATTCGCCTTCGTAGAAGATACACAGCAACTGCTTTTTTTGGTATGCTAGAGGGTAATAAACTGATGAATCATTCGTAATCCATTGGATTATCAAGCTCAAAAAAACCAAGGCGGCGGATTAAAAAATTGGTTTAATATCAAAAAAACTTCAAGCTATAATGAATATTGAATAATGAATATTGTTTTCTAGTCAATATCTTACAGAAAACCATCAATTCTGGAAAGTTTTTCTTAGTTTTATAAAATGACTAAATACTTCATCGTAGGTTGTTTGCATCAACGGTTGCCTAGCTGCAGCTGGGATGATGAAGACCAGCTTTCATACCATCTTGTAGGAAGTTGTCCTGATGGTCGGTTTTTCTTCCTTTGCACTCTTTACCTATCGGTCATCCGACATCCATTATGTCCACGTGGTATCTCCATTCCCGATTTCTTTCCCATCTCACCACATCCTGGATGTCACTTATCTTATTTCATCATTAATCTTGTGGCCAAATATTGTGGGTCCCGCTATTGATCGTAGTAGTTCTTAAAAGCTTCTTAGTTATTATGCTCTCTGCTCTGTTTTTATTTTATTTTAATAAGCATTAAAATCGATTTAACAAGCATGGAAAATTATTTTTGTATCCGTTTCTTCTTGAATTGGACCCGAATATGAGTTCTCTATAGTTCTTACAACTTTCGGATGTTTTTTCATGTCACTCCCGGACTTTCTACATCATTTCCCGGATTTATATACATTGAAATTGAGTTTCACAGAAGTTGGTGCAATTTTTATTGTGGAAGTTCAATTCTGAACCAAACATTTCACTGCACGATGCGGGCATCGATTCTGTTCACCTTCGGTCTCTGAAGACGATAAATTGGTTATCGAAACGCGCGTCAGAGAGTGTGTGACTACTGATTGATGTTACTACTAGTTAACCTGGTGAAGATTCGAGAAAATTTCTTATTCTCGAATCAATTGAATACCCAACACATTGATTGAAATTTCTATCACCTGCTTAATTTCTAAGTATATTTATAAATGTATGAAAACTCATTTCCACTGTGTGGAAACTCATTTCCACTAATGCTGCAACTTTAATTTCAAATTAACTATGCGAGACTTGGTTAACTAACCATGTTTCTTAGTTTTATACTTTTTTCCTCAACGTGCATGATTTACGCATGGAATACATAGAAGATTAATTATTATACTTGTCAATTTAATCCTATACGTTTACTTTGGAATGTATCCATTCACGGTTAAGACTTTGCAATCAATTATTCCAAAGAAATAACACCAGCTCATATTCCTGCTGATTAAGTTATTTATCATACAGATCTGCGAGAAAAAACCTCTTAATTTAGATGATGTGTATTTATCCAGTATTTCACTAAATATTTTCACTATTTCAAAAAATACTTTGAGATAGTATATAATCCATTAAAAGGATTTATTCAAAACTAGTCTCAAAGAAGTCTTGATACATGATGGAAATGTTAGTTAATTTGACATTCTTGAGAAAATATCAAGAAGATCAATGGACGGTTTATGGAGATGTAGAAATGCTAACAATGTTGTTAGGTCAAAAGATTCTGAAAGTTGGGTCTTTCAAAAAATGCAGCCGAAATGCTAAGTTCAAAACTTGAGGAGACAAACCTTTTTTCAACTGGTACCTGATTGTCCTGGTACAAACATCGACTAAAAGAATTTATCCAGTATTTCACTAAAGAAGACAATCTGGTTCATTATAATGATGTTCTTGAGCTCAAAGAATTCTTTGAGATAAAATATAATTCATTAAAATGCAATCATTCATCCAAAACTAGCATCAAAGAAGTCTTGATATTTGATGGAAATATTAGTTAATTAAGTTGAGATTCTTGAGAAAATATCAAGAACATCAATGGATGGTTTATGGAGATCTAGAAATGCTAACAAAGTTGTTGGGTCAACAGTAAGAGTAGTAGAGCCAAAGAGCTACATTGGACAACAACTGACCATCTACCTCAACACGGTTCAACTTCTGGCGAGCAAAACGTTATCAATAGCACTTTGGTTCCGCCAGGAAAGGTTTTGCCACCTCTTCATATCAAATTGGGGCCAAATTAGCAGTTTTTTAGATATATATGTTCCAAGTTCCTGAAATTGTCAAGCAAATTTAAAAGAAGAAGTTTTTTATTGGCCTTGACGTAAAAAAACTTGTCTGATCTCTTCTTTCCTTGGTTATTGGAACAAACCGAAAAAGAATCATGAGATTCTCTAAAAAATTTAGGGCAAGGATCCCGAAGTTTAAAACTATTGTACATACAGCGCATGCTTCACACCCCCATAGGGAATATTTTTCTGAGAACTTGGGAGTCTACGAAAAAGAACAAGATTTTACCAGGATGTACCGATAGACGTTACCAAGGAAGATAAGATGTCAGTATCCTAGCAGAATAATTTTGAATGCTTAAAGAAACCAAAAAGAGTTCGGAGAAGCATTAAAGAGAAGAAGAAAAATGAGTTCGTTCGGTGGCTTATTTCCTTTTGGTATGAGCACCAGAGTTATAATGGATTCTGAAATGAAACCTTAAGATGGTGATAGAAGTTTTGAATTCGAATTATCACAAGGTCAGGACAAGATGAGCCTGTACTGATCAGACAGACATGATCAGCTTGTTTGATTGGAAAAAAGAGCTCAATACGATGAATATTGTTGTGGTACCACGATTCTGTGAGCCAAATTAGAGTATAGAAGTTGAAGAATACGTAAAATCTGCCTGTAATTGGGAGAAAATGAGCGTAAAATACATGATACAACAAAAAAGACCACAAAAAAGCAGCATCTTTGGACTTCACGCAATCTTGTGCTGTTTTTATGCAGCTTAAAGATGATTTCTTGTATGCCGAAACAGGTTAACCAGATATAACTATTGATTATAACCAAACAAAAGATCAAGACCTATTATCAAATTTCCATTCAAAGCCGAGCTTATCAGCAAAATATTCCTTCACTCTGACTCATGAGATCGCTTCCTTTGCAGAACTGACGACGAAATCAATAACAGCAAATGTGACCTTTCCGAAAGCCGTATTTCCGGATTTCATCTTCTGTAACGACAGTTGAATGTTGGTTTGTCCAGGGGCTTCTCTCCTTTTAGTATGTTCATCCGGGAACACAAAGCTTGATGCTGCGTTGATAGCTGGTTTTAATGCGATGTTTAGAATTCCTTTTAGACTTGTTGTCTCTTACTCCTTTCGAAGCTTCTTTTAGTTGTAGTTTAATTTCATGCTGCTGCTCCACTGAAAAGTGAAGTTTTCGTTTTTGGGAAAACAAAGCTCTGAGAAATGACTCGTCGACCAGTTTGGAGGCGAATTTTCGATGCTGACACTGAGCTGTGGTAGTAATTAGTAAGAGAATGGAAAGACCACGTGGACAGAAGGTCTGATGATTGGTTGGCAAAGATTGCGAAGGAATAAAAACCAAATATATCCCGACCACTTACAAGATGGTATGAAAGCTGGTTTTCATCATCTCAGCTGAATATAAGCCACCATTGATGCAAACAAAGGTCTAAGTCCTAACGTACGATGAAGTAGAAGTTCTTATGACATATCACTGGGGTATAACCATTTTTTTTCTAAAGTATCATCTAGTGAAAAAATATTACACATTTTGGAACCTATTCTCATGATTTTTATCTTACTCATCATTATTATTGTGAACTGTTTCAATTTTCTCGATTATTGAATGACGTAGCCCTTCTAAAATATGAACCTCGATGCATACACTCAACTACTTAATCTCTGGATTAACAGATCAAGTTTAGTTGTTCTCACTAGTACGTGGCTTGGATATTTTTCACTTCACGTAATTAGAGATGAGAGATAATGATTAACCACGATTTCTGGAATGATTTGTAGCCAAATAGAACTTTGTTACTGTTAGGTATTTCTAGTCGTAATTTCATAAGGGTATTTACATGTCGACGAATAATCATTTCAAGTAGTTTAAATTAGATTTATCTCGAGGTTTATGATAAGTAATATAAATAAATAATTTTTGTTGTTCAATTGTAGATTTTAAACTGTTAAAAGTTGTTTTTATTGAACGATATTTAAAATATAAATTACATTCGGTTAGGTTGCAGGTAGATGACTTGTTCAAATCTACCCATGTCGTAAAGAAGAAGAGTTTATTATTTTTGATGTTTCGTATTTAATATTTTGTGATAATCAAGCTCACTGTTTGCCTTGATCTTTGAGTAAAACATCAAAACATGAGAAAAAGATTTTTTCACTTTTCCAAGAAAATCCCTGGCTTAGAAATTCACTATGATAGGAACTCGACTGTAACTTTGTTATTTTGAATATGTTGAAAATTTTTTAATTTATATAGAAAATAGAATAAACCGAGTGGTTCTATTTACAAAAATAAAGAAATTTAATATATATGTAGTTAAATTTCAACACTTTTCATACACACCCTGTATAAAATAAAAAATGTTTCACTATAGATATGCCTAGCCTTACTTGAACTAATCGAACAGAAACTATTTTCATATCTTCAAGGGTATCTTCGTTAAAAAATAATTTATAAGGGTCTACAACGTTCAAATTTTTCACCAAAAAATTAATAACTCAAAAAGTATGAATTTTTCAAAAAAAAAATTTTGAGCAAAATTATACTAAAATTCCACGTAAATTTCAAACATGTATCAAGGTGCTCTATTTAAAATAACAAAGTTACAGTCGATTTCCTGTAGAACCATCCTTGAAAATATTTTAGTTAAAAAAATCGTATCCAAAAACCCGAACGTAGATTTTATTTTGCCATATACAGATAGCTCAAACTCGTAATGGGACACCCTGTATATTGAAACGTCGCTTATACTAAGGCTTTATGCTAATTTTTCCCAATTGTTCGAACTTTGTTACAAAAATTTTGTTGTCAAGTATTATTGTTTTCAAATTCTTTTTTTTTAAATCATGTAGTGATGATAATTAAGTACATCTCTATCACATTCGATCATCCGAATGAATAATTCAATCAATTACTCAACTTTTTTTATACAACTGCTCTTTGAAACATTTAACCGACATTTGCTTACGTTTGTCCCGTTTAATAATTGAACAGTAATTTTATTGCTCCCGAGGACGATCAAAGGGAAAAAGGATTCATGAAACAAATATAAACTTGATAAACTCAAGCTTGTAATTGAAATGATTAAAGCGAACAGTTTGGTTCTATATAAAAATAATCGTTTCATAATTCTACTTTCTGTAGGTATAATAAAAAGTTGATAATATGACGGGGATTTGACAAATGAAAACAATTCATTTCTATACACAAATCAACCAAAATATAACCTCTTGAAAGTTATATAAAATACGGGTCTATCTCTGCTAACAACTCTTCGTTTATCTAAAAGATTAAATCTTCATAAAAAACAGTTTGACCACAAACTTATTGGGTATAAAGGATGATTTTTTCCTCATACCTCGATCGATAAGTATGTACTTTCATCTCTAATGGCAGAGACAAAAGTCTACTCTCTGTGACTAGGGCCAAAAGTTAAAATCTTAGTCCTGCGCGTCATAATGCCCTAGGGCAAAATCTTCAGCTCCCGGTCCTTATAGTGTAATGTACGCTAGTACTTTTCACATAAAGTGAATGTTTTTGTCCCTTCATTAGAGTATGTACTTCGACTTTCGAGGTATGAAGAACAATCGTATACACAACACGGGTCAAAAGTTGAAATCTCGCTCCTGCCCATCCCAAGGCGAAACCTCACTGGAAGCTGCTGCTTTATAATGGTTCCCTTAAGTCAACTCCACAGTACTGTGATGTTTGGCCCTGTACCTTGTTAAGAGTTATGCCATTTGATATTGAAGATATTGAAGATTTTCCTTCACCAGTCATTATACTGGTTTCGATAATGTTATTTTGTAATTATTTGATGCGGAGTATAATACCATCACACAGTTTTAGCTAGTTTAGATTTCGTAATCAAATACCTGGTACAAATTGCATTTATTTCAGAAGTTTCCAGATAATTCCAGAAGTTTTTACAACGTTCTAAATCGATTATGATAGTTGAACACATCTTAGTACTTTCTAGATAATTCCAGATATTTTGAGATCTTTCCATGCGTTCAAAAAAGGACACAAATATATTGTTTCCACATTTTCGCAACCCACAACCACCCATTTGCACCAACCGCTACAAAACTCCCTTAATATGACCTGGAGACCAAGTGGTATCTACGAACCATGTCTTCACGTACTACCAAATATGGATTAAGTCTAATATGTCTTTCAGATTCATCTAAAATTTGAACAGATGACATTAGGAACAGAATTTGGATTTATAAAGTCTTCCGTTCTCGCCCGCGCTGGCACTCTTATTTGTGTTACGTTCTAATCCGAGTTTTCGACTTTCCTTTGATGCTGGGGATTGGTTGTATCCATTTAACCAACCAGAAACGTCATTTCACATATTCACAAAATATTTTTCATGTTAGAGGAAAATTCTCGTTTCTGTTTGAAGTTTCAGCATTTCTTAGATTTGTTATTGTTGCTTCTGTCTTACTTATTGTTGTACTTTTTCTCGAAAATTTTGCTTGTTAAGCAAGAGAAAATCTAGTATCAACACAGGAAGCAGCATTCACTAGAATTTTTTGCCTCTATGTTAAGATAAAAATAGAAACGGCATCGACAATTCGAGCACAACAACATTAAAATTTAACCGGACGTTTTATGTTAGGTGTTGAACGTAAACTGTAAGAGTTAATCGTATCCGAGGTCTTTTGCAATGTTTAAAAGGTGCATTATATTTACATTTATATGATAATGAGGCTCTTCTAGTGCCGAGTACTTTAGTGCTTAAGTGGACAAACAGCTATTTAGATACTTCAAGACAAAAGTTCAATAATATAGTGGGATAATTGAGTTATAAAGAATAGTTTTATTCACTCTATAGAAAGTGAATATACTAATAAAAAGTTGACTCCAAACGGCGTCTTAACATGTATTATACAGGGTGTCCCACAGAAGAATCGACAAAGAGCAGAGGCGTATATGGGAGCCGATTGCGAGCAATTGACTTCTATACCAACCTACAACTTTTGATTTCTTGTTTAAAACATTTCCTTGGTTATTTGTTAAAAAAAATCAGAATTAGATTATTCATGGTATGAAATTGAATTTTTTTATACAAAATAATAGATAAAGAACTTTCGAGGTTAGTTCACCAGTAATTTAACCTCCAGAGCGCACTATGAGGCTAACGCAATGAAAAAAGAAAGAATTTACAAAAACCTTAACATGACCTACAAAAATAAAGCAAATTTGATAGCAACTCAATAGTCCAGCTGCCACTGCATCTGCAACACCCCCGTCTACTAATATTCATGTTGCAACGATTAGTATTGAATTTTTGCCTTGTTTGTCTCACTGTGAAATGGTTTTATCGCCATCTATCGACCATTGTTCGATTACTTCAAGAATTTTACTCAGTGTACCGAATCAAAGATTTAGCTTGCTTTAGGGGTGTGTTCTTATGCGAAACGATTCTGTATTGAAGCTAGAATGGAAAGAAGAAGAATATTTAGATAATTCCTGAAGGAAAAATGGTTAAAATAACCACCAAGTTCATCTGCAGACCCCCAAAATATCAATTTTTTATCACTAATTTCTTTGGAGAAGTTCAGGTCTGTAGAATCACCATTCAAAGCTAGTCTTTACCAAGCATTCCAACCTTTAGAGGCTGAATATCAACAGACATCTCCGTACGACAAGGAGGGACTTGTACTGGTGTGATTGCTGAGACATAAACGTAGGGTATAAGAGGAAGACCGAGAAGAAAATGATTGGATGAGGTGGAAATGGATGCGGAAAGAATGAGGTTGAAAATTTTGAAAAAAAAAATTGGTACTGGACATCCAGATATGGATAGAACTAGTAAGGGACTGAACCTTTTATCAAAAGGGATCCTTAGAACATAAGGAACGTCATGCCATTAGATATGCATCCAAATGATCCTGGTCACTGTGTCATGGGATTTCAATGGTGTAGTCTCCATATATTATTTAGAATAAGCAAAAACTCTAGTTGGTTAAGATTATGTTAATTTTCTGATTGGTCTCAATGTTGAATACATCTACCAAATACTCACTAGATGTGGCTGAGATTGCTTTTTGTTATCAAACTAACAAATTTCTTTACAAGAAGTGATTTTAGACAAATGAAAGGTTGATAGCAGTTTTATGTATGTCTTTACCTGTCTCAGCATCTTTAACTGGTTTCACCCCTCTAGCTCTGTAGCTGATACGAAAGAAAGGTTCAGGTCTTCTGAAGAGTTTGTCTGTTCCAGCTTCAGTGAGTGTGTCAGCTATAGTATATTCCAATTCTGTTTGATGCTTCGGGGCCATCCGTGTAACATTTGATGATTTCTGATTTTTCGTGAACTGTTTTGATCCTACATAGTATTGAGACGAATTTTTTTAAAGCTAAGCGTTTTTGTATTCCATCCTGAGGATTGTCCTAGATAACAGATGAGAGCTGGTTTTTTGTGGTACTTTCAGATTAAATTTTCTATTGATGGAAAAGATTGGACAATCGACCAAAATATACAAATTAGATCCACAGGAGCATTCAAATTTTATTATACCGATAAAAAATTTTTGATATCAATAACAGATTAGAATGAGTATTAAACTATTTTATTTCACTTCAGTTCATTTCTGGAGTTGAATATTGATTATATTTCAAGTGTGGAATTCAACATCAACATTCTCCGTCACAGCTTCTTCCAAGATTCCTCATAAAAATAACCCATATAAAAAATTGTCGTATAATTTTATTTTATTTTTAATTACTTCTTTTACGGTACTTATAAATTTTGTACCCTAAATATGACGCTCTCCCAGCTGGTTTCCAGAATTCAAATATTTTTTTAAGAGGAAAAAAACAACTTGACGGCTGGTTTTGTAACAGATTTATGTAGCAGTTATTTTGAGGTTATTTTGATATCCAATTACAGTTTTATAGCATGTGATATAGTTCAATTAAATTGATTGATGTAATAGCATTTTTACGATTTTTTTAATGCAGTATTAACATACGCATTTCATTTTCACAGTTCACTGTATCACTTCTATATTTAAATTTTAATGTGATGTCGATTCAATCTAAGCGAATCTAGTTTTGGATTTTCTACCAAGTTCAAATTCAATTGATACAAATATATGTTTGTCAAGCAAAACACCCAGTACAAAGGATATAAGGAAAACCACGGCCAATTCTCGACTTTTTTTATCTTGGGGTTCTTATTTTTGCTGTGATCTACACATAATTGATTGTCAAATGTGAAATATTATGGTCGCGTTCAGTAATTTAATTTGTCAATATTAGTCAATAATAATCAAGGTACTTATTGTTTGACATTTGTCAAATATTATGGTTGCGTTTAGTAATTTAATTTGTGACAAAACTTAAAATTCATCGATCTATTTATTGGTTGTCAAATGTCAAATATCATGGTCGCTATGAGTAATTTAATTTCTGACATAACTCAAAATTCATTAATCTACATATTACTTGGTTGTCAAACGTCAAAGTGAAAGGGAAAGTAGATGAAAAAATCGGTTTTTAACGAATAATGAATTGATTTCAACTCGCCGTTTTTTAGTTTGAATTTAACTTGTTTCAAATACTCTGAAACTTTCCTTTGTATGAAAATGCAATCCTCAAATATCTCAATGCTTTTCATTAAAGACGTTAAAGACATTTTCAACCAGCGTTTTCGAATGAAGTAACATGTGTGGACATTCTTACAAAATTCCCACGAGTTTTCAAACGACAAGATTTTGGTCTCAAAAGAGCATAATATGTGACGACTACGAGTGGAATACCTCGCTGCAGTCTGGACTGTTGATAGTTTAGCCCGCAACGATAATATACACTGGCAGCAAAAAATTCCAGCATAATGAAAATTTGTAGAAATATTTGTAAATGACTAACAAAGGAGAAAACATAACAAAACATGAGGAGAAATAAGTAAAAGAGAGGAAATATATGAGATAGTCAAAGGAACAAAAGGGGAATGGAGAAAGCAAGAAAGAGCGAGCAAGGATAGTTTGATGAGTGTAACAATATTCATGATGGAAAACAGAACAACAGAATATGTTAAAAGGAAGTACGGAATGAAGAGAGAATTTGTTCAGAAACATAAGGAAAATGAGTAAAATAGAAAGAGAGTGAAAGAGAATAGGACGAAGATTATTATTCAGAAAAAGAAATAATAGAATACGACGATCAGGAGATAATTTGTTGGAAAATGGAAAAAACAGTAAACGAATATTGGAGATAGGAAAAACTAGAGCAAAAAACATGTGGGACAGTCGAAAAATTCATAATAAAAATAGCAAATTAAAAAAAAAAGAACAGAGCAAAAAAAGAAAAGTACGTCAAAATAAATCGTGGAACAAAGGACAAAGGAATGCAAGTTATAAAAAATAAGGAAGACTAATAGGAATGGGAGAATCAGAGAAATAAAAGGGAAAGAAAAGGAACAACTGCAAATAATTCTAAATTGAAATAAGAATAATACAAAATCTGAAGTGAACAAATATAGAAAAAAAGGATGATTAGTAGTAAAGAGATAGAAAGAGGACTAAATAAAGATGTGGACGTGAGAATTCATTGTGTGTAAGGGTTACGAAATGTAACTGATAAGATTAGTGAGGAACAAGACAAAGAGAAAATTAAGACATTTTATTGTAACAGTGATGGAGAAGTTGAGAATAGGAGGAAAAAGGAAGTTCAATGAGAAATAAGAATTGTAAAACAGTAATAGTACGGAATAGAAACCTTTGAACAACAACTTATGAGGAAAAACTAAATAGAAGTAGCTAATATAAAAAAAATATGATGTGAAAAGGAGTCAGTACTATAAAAAATGGATTTGCAGGAAAATATTAGGAGAGAGACGTGATGAATTGAATGATAAAAAAGATGTAACGATAGAGAATGGTAATTTAGCAAAAAATGCAGCAGCAGTTGATTAGAAAATGAAATCAGGAAGAAACTAGAAGTAGAAAAGAAAATTATGTAGTCAAATGAGAGAAAAATAAAGAAACTGATGAAAAAAGAGATGAAAATCAAATGAATAAAGATAATTGATGACATAAATGTGATAGATAATACGAAGAACTTCGGTAGTTTTTATATGAAAAACAATTATCAAATTTTCTCAAAATTTTCCATTGTTAGTAAAGATTTTATATTGTCGAGCAGTGTAGAAATACCTACCCGCACAATTCACGTCCACGTTCAGCTGTTTGCTGGCAATAAACGTGTTTCCTGTCTTTGTAAAACAATCACCCCTATATTAGGTATAACTATTATACCTTTACAAAGCTCTTCTGATATGTCACCAATTTCGACACTGTTTCATGTTCAGAAGTTCGGAATGCAGACCGGAGTACTTTTGATCTTAATAGGGCTTTCAACCTAACAAATAAGGACAAATCTAGTAAGCGGATGGGTAGTGGTATATCAAAAACAGATTTTTCTTGTTGAAAGTTGAAGTTATTATCTCTAATATTCATTTTCAATTGGACGCAATTTATAAACTGAAATAACATACAGGGTGTTCCAGAACTTGATGCAAAAAGTGAGTAGTTGACGACCCCTCGTTTCTGAGTTATAGGTCTTTGAGGTTGCGAAATGAGAACTTATATTTTCTAAATTATACATTCGAACATTATAAATTTCAAATGGATGATTACTTGTGTCTATAGGTGTGGTTACTGAATAAATTAATCTTCACTACTATCTGATGGGGGATGGCTCATGTCAATGGTTAAATATAATCAAATATAAATTCTGATTTCGCAACTTTGAAGGCCTAGAACTTTCACTTCCGAATTTTTTAGTCCCAGGACATCCTATATGCTAAATGTATATTTTGAGTCTCCTGATGATGATAATTATAAGAATCGTTAATAAACAGAGTTTTTGGAAGATTTAGTGAATGGAAAAAGTGGAAGTTTCAATTTTGGAAATAAAATTCGTTATCAATAACAGTTTTCGCTTCTATAAATTCATGATTTTTTCTAGTAATAATAGATGTTCATATTTTCGATTCCTATTTAAGTCTCAATTTAAATGAGACAAGTCTTAAGACACCACGAAAATCTAGGAGAATTCAGAGATATTTGGAGATATACACTTCAGGATTAATGGCATGATTGCTGCGGGATTATTGACAGGATCACTCCAGTGTCTACTAAGATAAACAATTTGCTGTAGTGGCATGTAGTTAACGATATTCAAACACAGTCTTCAAAATTTACTCGTTTTATTCTTATAAAAGCCATAAAGGACGATCTAGAATGTGTTGTATCTAAAAGTAGAAAAGCCCTATATAATCTAGTTAGCGTTGACTGCAAGGTCCAATTTATCTGGTGAAATGACAAGGTTCATTCGCTCGCTAAACTCGGATCTTCAAACCTTGGCCAAGGTTATCTAAATCGCCATCTGCATCTTATAAAAGGGGATCAACAATATTGAGTAAGTAGTAAGATTTCATTGAAAAGTTATTTCTCGGTCACTAAAACTTTGTTTGGTATAGCTAAACAAATTAGTTCTAATAATTCTAAATGTATTTCATTTGAAGCAGAATCATAGATAGATTTCAATGTTAACAATGATGAAATCCTCTTTTATACTTTGTCTTGTACTTAATTCACTTCATGGACTGCATAGCAGTTAGATATACATGCATTATCTTGATTATCTACAACAAAATCCTCCATTTAACAACAGTTTCGTTTTATAAAACAAAACAACTGAATCCAAAGTAAAAAATATTCTTATATATATTATTAAATCTTCTTTTTATTATAAATTCTTGGATATATTAGAAATAATAAAAACAACAACAATAACAAAATTATTTGTCAAAAAATCTTGAAATCTAGTTTTTTCAACGCAATCTAGCATTCCAGTAATGAAGTTTCAATTTTTGAGGTTATGTGTCATCATTTTAGACCTTACTCTTTGGTTCTAATTCTTAGTCTGTTCTTCTGGCTCAGAAGCAAATGCTCCGTGCAGCAAAAATTGGATGGAATAAAGAATTTTCGTTTAACGCAGAGATGAGAAGACAACAGCAACAAAGTGTTTCAGAAAAGTTGCACTTCCTCTTCAGGTACGAGCTCGTTCAGTAGGACAAGCTACGCTGAAAGTAGATAGAAGAGCGCAGTCGAAATTTCTTGCATGAGGATTGTTACTAGGTTTCAATTTGTTCCATCAATTCAATTATCCTCTGATTGTTATTCGATCAATGGATGAAAAATGTAACAATTGCGGTGTTTTCAAACGGAAAGATGGAACAGTTGGAATGTGCTGTGGTAAAGTTCCACTTCCATTACTTGGTTAACCAGAAGAGCAATTTTGGAGCAAAAGAAAGTAAAACTCTTGCTTTCAATCATATTAATTCATTTCTATTGCAATGATCTTTTTTCCTTCTTTAATGGGTTTAATGCGAGCGAAGCCACGGATGAAAGCTTGTAAATCATAAAATCAGAATTGTTCTAATCAGAAATGTCATTATTATTTCTGAATATCTGAATATATTGAAATTGTGCAAGTGCAAGATTTTCAACCAACACAGGTTTAGGAAAAAACGTTTATTAAAGCCACACAAAACAACAGTAATGAAAATTTAAGATTTATATTTCAACCAAGATACCAGAAGACAAAAAATCTTCAACTCTAGTCATAAAATTTTGAAAATTCCACATAAATATTTTGATTATTTATACAAAATCGATCAGGGTGTAGTGATCATTCCTTGGTTATCCCTTAGAAATTTTACTAATAAATTGCAAATTGCACGCTGGAAATTATCACCAGGAAGTGATAAAGAAATGAAATTATCTGGTTTCTAAGTGGCGTTGGCGATAGCAAATGCAGAGTGCTTCTGAATTCATATTACGAAATTTGAGACGTTGATACGAACTTTGTGACTAATGATTTAATTTAATGATACTTAATGAATAGAAATCACAAGGATTGAAGTATATTGGACCACAATTGTACATGAACTACATATATTGAGTGCGATTTCTTCAAGAAGTTCAGGGGGATCATTTTCGAAAGACCTGGATGTTTGCCGATGAAGAAACGATTGAAAAAATTTTATACGGAGAATTACACGTTTCAAAAGTCTGTGCGAAGTTGGTACCAAAAAATCTGACTCCTGATCAAAAGCTCTTGCCTCAACAGGTCTGCTCAGATGTCCTTGAAGGATTAGAAAAAGTAAAAAAAATCTGCTTTGATAGGGACTCGATTGTAGCATTCGAATGTAGGATATTTTTTATAAGAAAACCCTTTTCCATAACCAGTCTCGTTATTTAATAGCCAAACCTCATACCTGGAAACTCATTTTTGATATTCCAGTTTCGTAGAGTGCAAATATGAAATCATGAAGCCTCATTCCTATCCATCAATACCCTAGCTAGAATTTCGTAAGTGCACAGAAAATAACATAATTTCAAGTTTCTAGCATCTCGGAGAATTTTTGAAAAGACCCATCTCAATATCGTATGAATTCGAAAACACCTCTATCATCGCAGCTTACCTTTAATATTATAAGACGATTTTGCGTTGCATATCCAATGCAACTTATCTGCAGAGGTTGTCGTGTGATTGTTAAGCACATTAAAAGTAGTTTTCTATTATCTTTGTTCCATTTATACCAATCTGCACTATGTAGATACATATAAAAGTCTTCAGACTAAAAGCGATTAATAGAGGACTCGAATTATCCATTGAAATATCGGTTACAGTTATAATTCTAATAAATACTTACAGATCTTACCAAAGTTTCACCATTTTCCGAAATTACAAATATGAAAACGATGCTTACTGCACAAATCCCAACATAGAGTCCTGAGCTACCTGACTTGTTTAACTAGAATCAAATTTGCCAAAAATTAGATTTAGTACAGTGAAATGTGAGTAGGATGTCGTTAAATATAGCAGATATAACTTTCTACTTTTTCATAGAAGGAGGATTCCTATTCCTTTTCAAAGTATTAGTCTTACTGCTTTCTTCTCGATCTAAATCTTCTTCTGTTCGTAGCACTTCCTGCTTCCAATAGAAATTCTTTATTCTCTATTTCAACAACCCTTTTCTCAATTTGAGAATTAAATTGTAATTATCTGTCTTATATATGTGAAATTTTGACAAATGATCCTGAAATTTGTAATTTGTCTCCGAATTGAATATTAGAATACAAATCGTTTGATGTTTAGAAGACACTTTCCAGTGAATAAACATTTCTGTTGGAACATGATTGTGCATTTTTCCCATTGTGTAGTCTTGAGCCCTAAACTGATTCTAAACATGGGATAGTTAGAAAGAGATAGTGCTTCGCATTGGGATTGGATATCTAAAACTTCTTTTTTGTAGTTCAATTTAGAATCTTCTTCGGAAGAAATTGAAGCAGATTAATTTCTTAAATCATTCACAATGGACCATATTTCTTTAGAAACATTACGAGAATTGGCGAGTCTCCTATTATAATGAATAACTTTTTGTTGACATGCATCAAAATTTTCTTGTTATATATACATGGTGTATCTAAAAGATTGATACATAATTTAGCTTAGCGTTGGATTCCTAAGAGGAAAATAAGTTGGTTTATTCAAATTATACCCAAAATTATTATCGAATTTGTGTTCTCTAATTAAAAGTTCCGTTTATAAACTTTGTCGCTAGTCAAATTTAAATAAACAGCTTGCTGTATAATTTTTAGAAGCATCTAACTTATATCTCCAAATGTGATCTGATTTCTTCTATAAATTATTTAGAAACATAATCTTATCAGCATTATAGAATTCAATGTTCATCTATAGCAGCATATGAAAATAATCGTCCAGAGTTGAATTAAACTATATTTGCAAGAACTGAGAGACGTTTCAGCATCCTTTAAGTGGAAAATATCATTCTAGAGACTTGAATCGTGAATATTATTCAAATACTAGATTTATAAAGCTGGAAATTATTGCATTTTAAAAATAAATTTATTAATACTTACCGTCAAATAAGAAATACAAGAAACGAAAGGAAATGTACCAACAATTATCAATGCCAAAAGTCGCCAAGATGAAAATTTATTGAATTTGGTGATATCCCTAAAAAACAGTGTCTTAAGTTTTTCCAAATTCATGTGAAATTTCACAATCCGTTGATCTATTTTGACATCGTTCAATTTTACGCCAAAACAAAAAACGAAAGCCACGGCTAAACTGGTTGGTCTACAGACACAGTCGAATTTGAAACATAATTTATGTCTTAAACTCCAGATTGGTACAAACAGAATAGAAGCTACTAATTATTGTGAATCAAGATGTCAATAGCCGAGACTTGAGGAAGTTGTCGCTTCAATCAAACTATGAAACCTCGTTTAATACTCACTTTCTAATATTTACCCATCGTTTCATGAAATTTACCATATTATCAAAAATTTCCCTCTGACATTTCTGACAATTCAAATATTCATCAATAAATTCGTGTTTGTTTCGCTTTTTTATCGATTCTTCGACATCTCTGTTCAATATTTTCAAATAATAAATATAATTACGTAACGTGTAAGTATTAATTAGAATAGGAAAAGCACTAACAGCCCCACCATGAGTTAACACAATCAATAAAAGCAGTTGTGTTGGGACTGTGCCTGTTTTATTGATTTTCACGATGGCACTAGGATGATTATCATTCAAGCCATCAATTATCCAAAGTATTATGATCAAGACGTAAAGTATACAATACAATAATTTTATATGTCTACTGAAAGTTGCCATTTTTTGTTTTATTGGCTCGGGAGCTTTATTTATCTGGTTTATAATATTGGTTTTCATCGATTCTGCAATATTGTTAATATCTTTGTAAGAAATAAATCCAATAATGTAAGCAAAGTCTATCTGAAACAATAAAAAATTCAGGGAAGTGTAGAGTCCCTCAGGTAGGACGCCATTAGGCTACTAAAAAGTGACAACTTAAATATAAAGATGGTGAAAAATTTTGCCATAGTAGATTATGAAGATGATTGTATTTGACATGGGCTATCTTTGGCGAGCTCTATATTTATTGTTTTTGTTTGAAGAGAAAGCTGTTAGCAGAATGTATTCTATCGATGCTAGCATACAGAGAGGTGGTGCTCAAATTCTAACCTTAAAAAAGCTACCATGAACAAAATCCAGGTGATGTAGCGAAGATTGGTGAACGAATTTAATGTATACGACATTAAAAATATAGAACTAAGCGGGTTTTGTGGCCAGAAATACAAACCATCGGTGAATGAAGAGAATTATTAGTAGAAATTTGAATTTTATGACCAGATTAATGATTTTCGGAATAAAATATTCAATATTGATGTACATGGTAGGTAGCCTATAAGACACTTGTTTTAATTAGCATTCAATAATTTAACGTCGTAAATTGATTGCACACCCAGTTCCCAACAGTTTTTACGTAAGTCATTTTTTTTATATAGAAGCAACCTTATAAGAGGGTTTTTCGGCAAACCGACTCCAAGATCGTGAATCTATTGTCCATACGCTCAATAATAATATTTGAAACTCATATGATTTGTTTTGAAAAAATTGAAAATGTTGCGATTTTTGTTTACATTGCAATTAATGCTATCCCGATACTGAATTTTATATATTTTTTTGATTTTCTTTCATAGTATAAACAAACATTTATATTAAAGAAACTGAAATTTATAGAAATATTTGAAAAAAAAGCTAAGAAGAAAAAATTTAATAAAAGTGTAAACCGGCCTGAACAAGCAGATAATTAACTAAATTTAAGTCGTATGACTGATTAAAAATAAACATTTCTTATCAGAAATCGATTTTATTTATCAATTTGAACTCCTTCAAGAGATAATCATTCCAACGCTTCTTTAACATAGGTATTGATGCAGGCTTTAGTTTCAGCAATTGCTTTTTAATTTAAGCTGAATTTCTCACCCGCGATCAATTTTTCGAAATCAACGAATAGTTATTATTCACTGGAGGCCATATTTAGACTATAAGGTGGATGAGAAAGCTCTTCGAAGTGCAATTCGTTCAATTTGACCAGTTTTTCCAATCGACTTGTGAATCGAGGCATCAGTGAAACCATTAGTTTTTTTAACATGATTTTTACAATTCAAAGGATCCAATAACTCAATATAGTATTCATTATTAATAGTATCTTCCTTAGGGAGATAGTTGATGAACGATATTCCATGCGAATCCCAAAATATGGAAGCCATAACCTTCCCAGCTGATTATTGTGCCTTGGGACGTTACGGACGTGGTTCACCGGCTACAGTCCACTCAGATTATGATTGTTTTGATTCTGATGTGAGTGATGGACCCATGTTTCGTCCATTGTCACTTATTAATGCAAAAAATCTGGTTTACTACGCGGCACCCTCTTCGAAAGAAGTTCATGATATCTTCATGGCCTCAGCTATATCACACAATTTCCATTTACGATTAGATTCAACCAATTTGTGAATTTTTTCGACGTTTTCTAAAGTAACCACCTTAATTGGACGACCAGAATGTTCACCATCATCTACCACGTTTAAATTGAGCTCAGCTACTTGAGCTCAGTAAGGGGGGAAGGGTTCAATGGAATATCATGAAATCACATTAACACCTGGGGGAATAATCAAAAATATCACGTGAACTATAAAAAATAAGAAAAATATCACAGATACTAGAGAAAAATGATTTAAAAATTCATTTTGTCAGCTAAAATGAATCTGGGTATTAAAATGATTCAGTTTGAAAGAGAAATTTATATCAGAATTCTTATGATGCATACCTTAAGTGGTATGTCGATAATCCAAAAAAAAACCTGTCAGTGGGAAGTGAATTGTTTATGAAAATGAGCAAAATCAAAGTTCGATGTGTCTTAGAAAATGATGCAATTATTGAAAATAGATGTTGTAGGACACGTGATATTTATTTCGCTTCGTGTATGAAGCTGCAAAAGCACAGATTAGCGATTCAACGATAAACTGTAGTCTGGATTCAACCAATACTTGTAAATAAGCATCGTGCTAAAGAGCTGTTATTTTGTGGATAAAAGCTTAGAATGGATAGATGAAAGAAACGTAACTATCTTCCAGCACTACCAGAAATAGCATGTGTCAAATTATTTCAATCGAAAAAGTACAAGAGTCTCCATGTATTGAGTGAACATTTTTGACCATTTTATGATGATAAATATTATTCACAGATCAAGTTTGTATTCGTGGACTTTTTCAATCATTCGTGTTTCGATGTAAAATGAGTTTATAGTCCAAAATATGGAAAAAATATAACTAAAGTTTGGACTATATGTATGGACTATAAAACCCAAATACTTACATAAGAAAAAATGGAAATTACCGCCAAATAATCCACAAAACTTTTCGACGTAAGTTCCGTTGAAAACAAGGCAGAAATTAGAACGAACAAAGCAAAAGTGACGTAGCCACATATGATACAAGATATGCATTTTTGAAGAGATGTACGAAAAAACCTTGTTGACCAATCCACCGACCAGTTGAATAAATCACCTGTAATAAATAAAATAATTCGATTTCCAATAGAAGCATCGAGCTTCTATTGAAAATGTGATTTCACTTCCAACGTGCCATGTCATTTCCCTTGTTAGCTGCAAAGGAGTGTTTCTTTTGAAGCAGAAGCTGTATATACAAGACACCTAGCCCCTCAAAATCTGTTTGTGAGTGTGTGCGATGTAATATGGTGGGATGATGTTCACCTGAAGCAAGGTGCGTATATATAAAAAATATTAATCTATGCAGCTGAAACGAGAGGGGATACAAGCAGGGCAAAAGAGCAGCTCCGAACAACAGAGATGAAGATCCTTAGATCAATAGAGATGGAGTGAATCATGGACATCGATATCTCAAGATCGAATCTGGACAAATTGAAGAGTACAAGACAAGCACTAAGAAGAATTTTGAGATTAGATCCCTCGATAGAGAAATTTTTGTTGTTATTGCAACCTGTTAAACAGAAAGTATCTGTTAGGCTTAACATGACAGGTATAAGGTTCTTACTGAAGTATTAACTATTTTCATCGTTTCTGTACTGTGGTATGAAGACTTTGTACTATTATTCAAAACCGTTCAATTTTGAACTATCAACTTGTTAGTCTACAATTATTCGGGATGACTAAAACCACGACAATCAGCGATATCTTGAAAAAAGTACTGGACTGGACTTCAAATTTTCTAATTGTTAAATTTTGAGTTATAATTAACTATAGATAATATTAGGCTCAACTGTCAATTGCGTTTTGTTTTACAATCAAATTATTTTATCTACCAGGAAAAAATCGTTAATTTTTGAATGCCCACTGTATTCTAAATTAAGTTCATAGTACAGTCAAATTAGGCGATTTTGAGCTAAGACGTCAAATTAAATTGGGCGTTATGATTTTATAGATTCTGTTACTGCAACTTTCAACAAAATTACGGGCACGGATTTTTGAAATTCTGGGACTTGAAACTAAAAAAAATTTGAATCGCGAATAACTCGAAAACTACGAGGAATTTCGAAAAAAGTGTTTGAGCAAAAAATTTACAGCACAGAATTCTCTACTTATTGGTCTGTACAAAAAAGGTTTCAATTTTTTCTTAACCTCAAAATTTTCATTATAAAATGGATTTGAACGATCAAAAATATTTTCAATCGCGAATAATTCGAAAACTACGTGGATTTCGAAAGTACCGGAGCCAAAGCTGTAAAGCACAACTCACATTTTTGTCAATGAGAAACTATTTAAAAGTCTGTGAATATTGAAATTATTAACAACCGGAAATAAAGAAAGTGTTCTTGATCGCGTTTTTTAAGAGCTAGATCATTTGAAACAAAAAAGTAGTTCTCTTCATCTTGCAGGATTTTCGTAAATTTCTTAAGTGGAAAATCATGCTAGCTCACCGAATAGAAAATAGAGATTTTAACCATTATGATACTTTTTTATTTTTTGAAAACGAAGTTTTTTTAGTTAGAGCAGTCTCCATGAGTGCCTGGAACGTAAATTGACTTAGATAACTGGCGGGAATTCGCGAGCGGAAGCTTTCGGAGGCTTTCGGCGTTGAGAAAGAGTTACTCAGAAATATTGGCACCAACGAAAAAATGACCTATTTTGTAGAAAATTTTATGCTCTACATTTCGTATTCGGGCAGTTTTTTTCGAATTTTTCGTAGTTTTCGAGCTATCCGTGCCCGTAATTTTGTTAAGAGTTAGATTATTCAGTAACCGAAAACCTCTGAAAATCCAGAAAATCGGAAGCGCCCAATTTAGTTTCGGGCTTAATACAATGAGAATCATCCCTAATATTATCAATAGTGTTAATCTTGATAAAATAAATCATTCCACTCACCGTCAACAGTACGAAACTCTCCAAATATTAAGTTGACGAGCTTATCTTGAATTGTCATTTTTTGTAAAAGACCTACTAAATAGCAATTATGCACATCCATCTGACGGAGTAGTTATACGATTGCAGGTTGATTTTCTTCGAATTACAACTTAAGTACGAACTGATGCCTGAACGATTGAGAAATTACTTCAAAATAACCATTAGGACTGAAGGAACTTCTCCTTTGATCTTGAAACAATTGTCAAATTCAGTTTTAAAGCATTTTGAATAAATAATATCGTTTTACAACAAATGTCATCAGAAACTCGTTATACTCATTGTCATTGATGTAATTTTTCATTCAATTTATACCGAATGTAACCCTACAAGCGTGTATATCTTTTCAGTAGTATATTTTCATATTTGAGAGAGTAATAAAATTATGAAGCTTATTCATAACTATGGAGTAGTTGCGCCTGATTCTACAACACTAGTCACGCGGAGTGTATCAGACACCCTATACGAAAAAGTACTTTTTCAAACTATTATTATGATTTTTCAATAATTTATTACTAAAACCACAAGGTAGTGAGAAATTTTTTTTGAAAGATGTCTTGTATTGAGTTTGACGCTGTTAGAAATTTACAAAAAAAATTCTCTATTTAAACTGTTCTTACACAATCACGATGCTGTCAAATTCGTCCACTAATTTATGCTCTTTAAACCGAACATCAATGCACCTCTTAGTTTGCCCAACGTACTTTCTGTCACAATCATTACAGCTGATTTATAAGGCAGCAGAGCAAATTTCCTGTTTTTGATTTTGCTTTTAGAAAAATGTGTTTTGAAAAAAAGATTCCTCAAACCTGTGGTGGTTAAACAACCTATTCACGATCCTTTTTTATGTTAGTTAAATCAATCAAATTTTATTCTATCATTATTTTTAACCCTTGACCTAAAAGGTGATATGTGGCAGACTACTATATGCGGTTTGACAATCTCGATTTTAGAAGTACCAACAAGGAAGAAAATTCCACAGCTGTATTTACATTGATTTTATTAAAAATTCATAAACTATTGTTGAAATCTGTAGTATATGGATTGGAATTGTCAGCTACAATTGACAAATTGCTTTGGAGGACGCTGCTGGTATGCTGGATGGTAGAGCTCTTTGAGCATAGGAATTTTAGGTGGACCATATTTGGAACCACTTAACGTCTAAAAGAACCTCAACCTGCATCGATAATCATTCCAACTAAGGCAAAGAGAATAAATCAAAAGTAAGGTTCCATACATTTGATGAGCTGGATTAATACTTCCTACCACGTACTATCTTATGAGTTTTTGGGAAAACTTTGTCCTTTGCTATTGGAACAAAAATTTCTGTTACATTCAGTTCAAATCTAGAGGTAAACTTCCAATATCTTAGTCACTGGCTTCCTTACCAAAATTCACTTCATCGTAAATATCAATTTGATCTAGATTATTAACAATTTGATCTATAGCCAGTACCAATTTGAGATTGCTAGCAGCGACTTCAACTGATTAGAATAATGTGATAATATTGGGAATCAGTTGTTACAAAACGATTTTATGTTACTTACTATTAGAATAAGAAAAATTTCCAAATAGTAGTTCCACTAGTTTCTCTTTTGAACCCATTAGACATCAGACAAATTTCACTCGTAACTAAAATCAAGAAAACAGTCCACGAACTTTTGTTTAGATGTGACTTGATTACAATGTAAACAAAAAAAAAGGAAATTATATGAAAATAACCATTACGGGTAGGTATGTTTGCCTTACTAGCTGAAGGTAATTATCAAATTTGGTTTTAAACAATTCACCTAATGCTACCCCCATAAATAAATAATATAAGTAATCGGAAAGTCATTATTCCAATTTGATGCATTGGTAATACTATTTATGAAGACAATGTAATATTTTTTTATTGGAAACTACTCACATCATATTTATAATAGTCTGTTCAAATTTTGATATCCATATATAAGGTCTTTCCATCATTTTTCTTTAAATTTAGATAAATATAAATAAAAAAATCAACTGATACATCTACCATAATTTGAAAATTTAATCTCTCTCTCTCTCTTCATTCCTTTTATTGTCCTTTTTAACACTTTTCCATCCTAAAATGATGTTTTTCACTGTTTCTAATTTTGCTGTCTCTTCGAGATGATCTACTGTGTCATATATCAGCATTTGACGTGGTTTTTTTGTCCAGGCAAAACACCAGCAGTCACTTCTATTTGACCATGTATCCTTGGCTCTGAATCATGTCTCATTAGCATCTATCAACAACATTACTCCATAGTGTCCAGATGACACTTTTCTTTAAGAGTCCAGCAGCTTTTTCTATTGTGTGAATTTACTATTGAACTATGATACAACTAGTTGTCTGTCTACACGACTTCTGAATTTGAAACATTAAACTATCCAGTTATTACCATTATTGAAATGGTTAACAAGGTATCGTAACCACCAGATCTGGTTCAAGCGACTTGTTTCGTAACCTTAAAGTTTTATATGCAGAAAATATATCCAAGAAGAACTGAAATATTATTTGGAAGAGTTGAAAAGGCTCGAGCATTGAGAGTCCAACAATGAGTTGTGATCGGTAACCACACTTTTTATGCTCATTAGGGCTAACTGATCATAATTAAATGTCCACCACTATCAGTTAGCTAACAATTGTCAACTGATACAGATCTTCGTTATCAACAAACAGGAATTCTACTTGGAAATGGACACAAGTGATAAAATTGCTCAAGCGGTAACCTTATTGCTAGAGTTACCCTTAGACTGATAACTTTCATCGTAGATGGGGTTCCTGAAGAACGTTCGATTCAACAATAGCTTAGAAGAACGTGAGAAGTGGTTTTGGTAAGAGTCTAACAGAAAATCTGGAGAAATATTAAATCGGTATTGATTGAACGATAACATAGTTTTTGAAGGAGGTTTCTGGAGTTTCTTGAAAGATGATTTGTTTACATCGGATCCATTATCAGCATATCGTTGTTGTTCAAATTCAACAAGAAACTAGAGGAACGTGAGAAATGGTTGTGGTAAGAGTCTACCAGAATACTAGGAGAAATATTAAATCAATATTGATTGAAAGATAACGTAGCTTTTGAAGGAGGTTTCTGGATAGTTTCTGGAGGTTTCTTGAGGGATGATTTTTTCACATCGGTTCCATTATCAGCGTATCGTTGGTATTCAAGTCCAGCAAGAAACTAGAGGAACGTGAGAAGTGGTTGTGGTAAGAGTCTACAAAAGACCTGGAGAAATATTAACGCAGTGTTGATTAAAAGATAACGTAGCTTTGAAGGAGGTTTCTGGATAGTTTGGGTGAGCATTTCAATGGGAACAGAAACCAAGTAGATTTTTGTTGAACCCCGAAGATTAAGTGAGCGGATTAACGGCGAATCGATATATAGGAGAAATTTCAAGGTGTCAAGTTATTTCCCGCACCAGCTTCATGTGTGAAAATTTTATCTTAGAGCAATGCAATGCCCAATGCAAAATGTCTATAAATGCTGATATGCGTTAGCCATCGCGTAGCCCTATCTAGTAAACGAAATGTTTGGTTTAGAAATGCCGCCACGGAATAGGACCTCAAAACGCGATAGCATCGAAGAAGATTCTATCCATGGAAGAGCGATTCATTGATTGAGATTCCTTTGCCAAAAAAATAACTGATAAACAACATAGACGAGTGATTATGAAGCTTGCTTCGAGATGCTCAAATCATAAGAAGAATGGAAGCTACAGATTTTCTGCTTTTGACCGCGATCGTCTATTTCTTTGTCCAGGAGTGTATTTGTCTTCCCCTGATAGACATTTAATTTTCTCAATGTTTGATGAAAATTGTCTGCATCTGTATATTATATATCATAAATCATCTTCGAATAATAAAAAAAGAAAACGTTCCTTTCTTTATCATAAAACAAATGTTTCAGCAGCTCATAAGTAACAATGTTTTTTTCGACTTCTGTCCAACGAGTATTCTGCATAGCTAATTTAGGAACCGCAAATGTTCGTGTGGGATTGTCTGTAATTTTTTATAAACACATGGTACCTCGCCGATAAGTCGATTGATATTCCAGATAACAATTTGTGCTTTAAGTTATATGCAACACAAACAACCTAAATCAACGTAACGTCAGAAATTAATATCAACATAACATGTACGGGTACCATATTTTCATACCACCGGGATAGTATACGACAAGGTTTTTTATTACGAGGGCCTCGTGAAAACTAACATTTCTATAAAAAAAATTTGATGTTTTCAAGATACTAACAATTTATACAATTCAGTAATTATTCGAAATCTTTACAGGGTGACTAGCTCATAAAGTAAATGTTTTCAGTTCCGCAATTTGTCAAAATTGCTATAACAGTCAAGACTCCACTCAATTTACTGATAAACCAAGGCATAGAACATGGAATTAACCTTGCACCAAGAATCGACATTCAAAAGCTACGTCGGCAACTTACAGAACAGGAAGATTTATAGGCAGATGGTCAAAGCTGTAAGGGAAGACCGAGTTCTTCATGAATGCCATCTAACATGCGTATAAGTTGCCAAGAGCCTTCAAAAGAAACCGTAAAACACGTCTTAACATATCTACCAAGAGTTGAACCAGGAGTTGATTAAAGGTATAGAAGATTCATGAGGAAGAAGATTTGTAGAGCTGGAAACACCCTCCAACGTTAATCTGAGAGAGCTCACGAATATCGAAAGTCAAGCTGGAAAACGATCTGAAGTACAAACATACGGAAAAAATCAGAAAGAAAAAGTTATTAGAGAATCTGCTAATCTCCAAAGTATAATTTCAGCAAGCAGATAATACTCGTCGTTTTTGATAAGAAAACAATTCATTCCTCTGCGAGGATACTAAAAATCACGCAATCAGAAAGAATTTTCGAAAGGAAGGAAAACGGAATGAAGTACAAGAGACTACATCGAATGATAAATGAAACTATGGAAGTAGTGAGATAAAAAATCAGATCAAAGACCCGGATTTTATCGAGGAAATCCTATCAAACAATATACTTTTTGACGATGAGACGAGGAACATTCAATAAACAAAATTTTTGTTATCAAAGTACGTATAATCTTCTTTTGGTATTTGGTATTGAAAGGGTAGTTCCATATTAATTTGTACAAATATCGATTCAATGATTACAAATTGTTTGTACCTCGTAAACTTCTTCAAAACGGAATGATATAAAAATAAGTAAACATATGCATCAGGAGACGTTTGGTTGGCATTAAACACATAAACGCTTTTTCAATATCGAGACAACTACAGATAAATGTGGATGATATACGAACAGGTAATGTTTTTATACATTAATTTTCATGTCCACAGCTTTGGAAACATTGGTTAAAACCACTTAGGTGGATTGTTTCATCGAAACTTTCTCAGAAGATGAAGAAAATACTACAAATATGTAACTTGCGAGCTTAGTAATCGGCCGCTGTGAACTTTTGATTTTATCAGTATTTTTTTAAAATTATCAGATCATGTACAAAATCAGCTGTTTGAAATGCTTTAATGTGACTAATTTCCACTTCCTACATTTAACATAATAAAATTAAATTTAATGAATTGAGCTTTTTTTGTTATTAACATAAATAGTGTTATCGACAATTTAAAATTTAAACATCTTCTTCTTCTACTGCAACAACAAGTTATGGGATCGAGTTTGAAGTGGATGTTTACCTCTAATTCTTCTTTCTAGCTTATCCTATAAATTTCCTATCGGATTTAGGTCGATTCGTGCATCCCAGATCATTCAGGAACGCCCTGTTCAAAGTAGCAATCTGCAAATCGCTCTCTTGGTCTTCGGTCGCTACCAAAGAGGCATATTCTGGTCTCATTTGAGAACAGAATAGATTATCATTGTTCAAACGTCCAATTCAGATGATTTTGTGCAAAACGCGATCTGCTCACCAATGAGCTGGAGTAAGTCGCAAGTGTTTTAAGGATCAGGTTATTTTCCTACAGTCTTTGTCCTTGTGTCCACTGATTCCTCGCACACACGAAGCTGCACTTGAACGGCATCAATGTGCCGATTTCTTAATATTGAAAGATCCAGTCTCCTTCTCTGAACTTATCGATAAAGGAAAATATTCACTTTTGAAAAAAAATTACGTTAGTTTTATTGATAAATTAGTGCGGATATGTTAAGTGTTAAGGATCATTATACATTGAGAAAAACGACTTGGAAAATTCAAATTCAACTGGTTTATGGCCAATATAAGATGGTGTGAGTTAAATGATGTTATTAACTTAAAAGATCATTAACAACATACGATAGAAGAGATCATATCGAAATTTAAAATCCTTGTTGTTCAATTTAGAGTGGTCTGGTTTAAACGTAGTCTTTTGGTCTAGTCTTAACAGTTATAAATAATTTTCTAGGTCCACGTGTGTTCCATAGGTTCGCGTTCCAGAAAAAAATATTATACTACATTCACTTTCATTATATTTTGTAGTTTATTTCGAGAAAATCAAATTGCATTCATTTTTTCATTATAATTGTAATTATAAATTTTATCATACCATCCTGACAATGCAGAGATAGATGGATATAGAAAAATCTAGGCTATTGCGATGATTGTGAGCATTAGACACAGATGTCTCTAGTTGCTATCTATTGCCCACCGAAATATTCTTTTTTAAAAAAAAAACAAATTTATTTTTGGCGGTGACTTTAATGTTAATATCTATTGAAGATCTAGAATAACGATCACTGAAGGTGAAGAAATAAATAAGTGGGGAGCTTTATCCGCTGGACATGAAATCTGATCACTTTCCTATGATCTTACTCATAACAACTAACAAGTTTACAGATTTTAATAATAATATCGAACAATCAGCTTGGAAAACTATTATTAGAAGGTTAGTTGAAAACAACTATCTTTATGAAATACGAAAAGTGATCTTTGGAAAGAAAACTAGAGCTCTACAAGATAAAAATATTCTAAATAATGCTATCAGAAGAGTCAAAAAAGAAATACAACAAACTGAAGAAGGATCTTTTAGTATTTACCTAAAAAAATTGACAGATGACAGCTATACTGAATACTCTGGAAAGCCATTAAGAGAATAAAAATACCCATAACGGAAATATTATCTACAAGATTGGAAGAGAGAAAAAAGAGAGCAAAAAGATTTACAAATCTTCTAGAAAAAAAACCTCCCAACCACATGCAGATCAAGATGAAAAACATCTTCTTGAAGAAGAAAATTTTTTGCTTCTTTTTGCTTTTTGGTAGAAATTAGTTTCAATTAATTTTCTAAGTATTCTTGTTTATCACTTCTGCAAATATTTAATGAAATTCCTGGAACCGTTGGTGATGTTCATACTGAACACACTGTTTAAACCACTACTACACCAACACTCACACACTGCCTGACGCGCGTTTCGATGACCAAATTATCGTCTTCATAGACTCAAGGTGAAATAAAAGTTATTAATTCGATACTCAATTTTCTTACTAATACACCTTCTCCCGCGGAAATTGATTCCAGCGGATTTATTCCTTGACTAGTGAACTATAGAGTGGGCTGTAAAGATTTGGCCCTTTGTCCCTATTTGAGCTACTCTTACATGTAACAATTTCTATGTTTTCGAATCCATTCAACAATTTATTATTGGATACTCGATTTTTCGATTATGTGCTCTTTAAGCCGGACAATAACGGATCTCTTAGTCTGTCCAACATAACTTCGTCACAACAGATTTCATATATACCATCGGTATATTACCAATTCCTTTTTCTACTTCTCAATACTTATCTACAATTATTTGTAGCTGTTTTTGAGTCACTTTCTTTAATACTTCTTCTATTTTTCTTCATTCCATTTCGAGCTTCTCCCACGAATTGTGGTTGGGATTCTTCAGTTACAAGCTCGTACTCTAAGCTGTTTACTTCATATTTTCTGAGAACTTTGCTCGTTTTTTCTGTTTCTTCCTTCAATTTTGTCACCATCAATTAGGGGTTGAAGTATAATTTATTAGATGTTCACCCGATATATTGTTATTTTGGATTTGGGAACGTCTTATTTTTCATATATTATAATCAAAAGAATGTTTCATCAACTAAAGTTAAAAGGATGAACAATGAAAAAAATATTTTGATATTGTCGTTGAGTTTGTTTTTCAAAATAAAATTATTGTTAGCTAATTTCATGACATCGTTACATTCACATACCCATACAACAAAATATTCGCAATCATAAACAAATAAGATAAAAAGAACTTGACGTAGAGATACACACAAACGGACATTTCAAAATTTACTACTTCAACAATCACGCATGTGGATAAGATGTCAGATTTTCTGATAAATAATTATAAGAAATTGCAGTGTAAGTATAGCTTTACATGCATAGAATGCACGTCGCTTATTTCTTATAAACTTGTTTCGAACTTGTTAAGGCAATGTATAAATTAATAAAGAGAATGAATTATTTGTTAATCGCTTTTTAGCAAGAAGCAAGACGTAGTTTCGTATCTGCAAAGTATCGATACTGATTTTTATGCCGTTTACTTTTTTCGATTGAACGACAAAATCAATAGCAGTTTAATAGTCCGGTCAAATTAGACCAAAAAATAGGAGTGAAGCTACATAAATTCCCATCAAGTTGAAAATCAGTAAAATTGTTTAAAATACAATTCAAAATCAAATTTTAATCTTTCCTATCATTTCCGTGTATGGAAAAAAATGTTATCAAATTCAAAGGTCACAAAAATGAGATTTTGGCGATTATCAGCAAAACGGTAAGTTTTACCATGAAAATACTCCAGACAAAAATTGTAGATCATAAAATTGTCTACAAGAAATGTATTGATACTTTTTTTTCTACGAGTTACCGTTTCTGAGATATAACGATTCAAAAAGTTGTAAAAGTTGTAATGTTTCAGATTTACTGTCGTATTCAAAGGCTATAATGATTGCATCTTCATCAATTGATAATTTATTAGATGAAATTATGACAGTTCCAATCACTCAACAGAAATTTCTTATAAATACTCAAACAAGTCTCGGTTCATATGAAGATAAGTTATTGATGAAACTATTAAATACGACAACTTTTACAACTTTTTGACTCATTATATCTCAGAAACAGTAGCTTTTCGGAAAAAATAATTGAAACATTTTTTGTAGATAATTTTTTTCTAGAACATTTTCATGATAAAGCTCACCGTTTTGCTTAAAATTGCCCTTTGACCTTGAATAAAATTTTGATGGAAAACATTCAAATTCTATGTTCAATTCCATTTCAAACAACTTCATTGATTTTCAGCTTGATGGGAATTTATGTCACTTCAAATGTCTAAATTGACCGGATTATAAATTTATGGCCACTGAAAACATTTGTTCCAAAACATCAGTACCAATTCAGTTTCAGATGCGAACATTCCACAAATCAACTCTAACAGAAAAAAAGGTGGGTACTAGAATATTTATTGACACACAATAGGCGTTTGATACAGTTTGGTTCCTTTACAAATTGAAACTATATTAAACGGGTAGCGCTCTAGGCCCATTTCTGTATCTGAATCCACAGCAGATGATACGTCCATAGCAGCCATTGCAAACGACACGACAATCATTGCAACATTTGTAGACCAAACTGTAGTTGTAGAAAAGCAAACAAGAGAAAACATTTAGATTTCAAACTAAGAAATATACAATGTCTACTCAACAAAAGGTCTGAATTAAGACTCGCTCAAATGCAAAACTATTCATATCAAGCTGGTGATACTCCAAACATTCCAATCCAAAACACTTCGTACGTTAAGTTACAAAGCGTCACAAACCAAAAAATTAATAACGGTCTGAATAACCCACTAATCAAAGAGCTATTCCACAAGATACGAAATTCGATCCAACAATCACAACAATTAATTAATAGATGATCTGTTCAACCAGCAATTAGCGAGGACAAGATTGAAGAAAATATGACCAAAAGATCTCCCATAATAAATACTGAGGACAGAGTATCGTCGATGGATGGTTCTTGACTCAATTTAGTGACCATTAACTAATTCTGAACGTGAAGTTAGTAAAGGTCTTGAAATTGGAGATGTGTCCTTACGAATTAGGCAAACGGATTCAAAGATAAATAAAGAAGGAAAAGTCAGAATGTTCAATCTTTCAAAGAAGTCCCTGCTGTTTACTCCGAGTAAATATCTGAAAGCTCTCTTTTATAGTTTGAAGTTTTGCTCAAATTGAGTCGCACCACACGTACCCCTGAAGATGCGATTCAATAAGCTGTTGAGGTTGTGGATAAATCTAGTTCTCTGGAAACTCATCCCAGTGCTAAACAAGAGGAGCTTAATTTTTTAGATAAAGTGGATACTTCCATTCCAAGGAATTGTCTACAACAAACCACAAGAATCAGCGACGTCCGTGGTGATGTTATTCAAAGGCGGCAAAGTATTTTTATATGATAAAACTTTGGTTTTAGTAACGTTTATTCATAGAAGATAAGAATCGCACCGAACCGAAAGAGCTCTGAAGATGATAAGTTTCAACTCTGGAAACAGTGACCAAAACCAACCAAATTGTGCATGCAGATCATCGAAATGAACATCCGCATGATTGCCGAGGCTGTAAACATCGATAAAGGAACGGATAGAAAAATTAGACGAGGAATTACACATGACAAAAGTTGGTGCCAAAAAATCTGACTCCTGACCAAAAGCACTTGCGTCAACTGGTCTGCTCAGAATTCCTTGAAAAATTGGAAGATTGGGAGGGTTAGAGAAATATCTGCTCTGGAAGGGACCCAATTTGAGGCGATGGAAGCGGTAGAGCAAAAAACGATAGAGCTCTTGAAGACCCTCACCAAAGAAGACTTCCAGGACTGTTTAGATTAATTGAAAAAACGTATGGCGCGGAGAGCATTCAGATGTGGAATAATTTTTATAATAAAATCTTTTTTCGTAACCAGTCTTGTTATTTAATAGCCAGACCTCATATGATGTTTTGGCATACCAAACATAGTCTTAAGTCTTATTGGTTATAATAAGGATAAATTTTTTTGTGAAAGGCGAAGTCTACAAATAGTCCCTCTAGTCAGTTCTAATATGAAGCTGCAAATAATTTCGTTTTTTGTCGAATTTCTAGATTTATTTTCACATGATCTGTCATCTTTGGTAAAAAAATAAATTGATTGTGATTTCTGTGAGTGCCTGTATACAAAAATTTTCCATTTACATTTCATTTTTTCTAATTATTTTGTGTCATAAGAAATCCTCATTGAAATTGCGAAGGTTGATAAGTACTATTCATCATAAATAGACAATTAATATGTTCGATATAGTTAACGAACTGTAAAATGAGAACGTGACCGTTTTTTTTTTGAAGAAATCCTACATAACAGTTATGTATTGATGGCGGGTTTAAGGAAAAATCGTAACCGCAAAAAAAATGAAATAGCACACCTCTTCCTTATTCTACTCGGATCTTTGAAATGCATCACGTGAGTCATGAATAAGAGCAATCACGAATCAATCGCAAAAACTGGCCTACATACTAGAAAAAAAAAGGAAACACTCAGTATGCCGTGAGGCATATATAAACTACGGTTTATCTTTATTATAAGATAATAAAATACAGTAGCGGACTATGCATATTTCAACTGTATATTTAATCACAAAATCACTCACGTTTTAGTATGTTTCAAATGTCTAATATCGTCTTACTGAGCTGATTTTTTCCATTCCAATACCTATGAGGTTCATTATTCTTCTTTTATTCTATATACCAAATGGATGAAATACCAGAAAAAATTTTAAAATTACAAGCGTGAATTGTAAGAAATTTTGTGAGCAACTAACGTCAATCAGCGTCTTCTAACATAGTCTATTTTAAGTAAAAGCTGTCGTAATTTATGAGGGATGAAAGTCTGTGTGAAACATTAGGGATTTATCGGAATAATGTGGACTTCATTTCATTTGAACTGAAATTCTTACCTGCGAGTTTCTATTTGAGATCAGCGAATAGGTACTAGGTACTAGGAACCAGATCTAGACTAAACAGTGGATAAGGAAGTCATTCGAAATGTAATTTGTTCAATTCAACCATCGACTTGTTAATTGGTGTATTGTCTTGGTGAAACAGTTTTTTCTTCGACCTATCAGACCGTTTCACATTGATTTTTACATTCAAATGATTCAAAACTCTATGTAGTATTCGCTATTGATGATCTCTCATTTTGGAGATAGTGGATGAACAATATTCCATGTGCATCTCAAAATAATGAGGCCATAACCTTCCCAATTGAATTTTATGTTTTTGGACCTGGTTTACCGGCTGCAATCCACTCAGATTCATGATCGTTTTGATTTTTGAATCCATTGTTTTCAAAAATAACAAAAGTATCTTATGACTGACTTATCAAAATGTCATGAATTCCCAGTCTTTTTATAGTTGGTACCATAGTGACAGTGGCAGCGCTATCTTTGTGTCAGTCAGTATTTCACAAATTCATCGACAAATTACTTACCAAAGGATCATTTTTCTGATAGGCAAGTCTAACGTAAACCAAACTCTTTTTTGACTGCTGTAGCATGATAAGTTTCCAAATAAAAGAACATCCAAATTGTCTTAGATTTCCTACTATATAGATATTAGACACGATTTTCTTCATAAATAGAATACGATCTGCATAGAGAAAACGAAACGTTTCAAATTTGAACATCGCACACAAATTAAAAATTAAAAAAAATATTTGAATCGAATATCATGATTTAAATTTGGAATAAATTTCTGGAAAACTATTTCTAGTTTGTTTCTCAAAGTAACTATATTATTCTAATTGGGGATTTTCCCCTACCGAATCTCTATAACTACAAAAAGCAGTTCATTATTTCACGAAAATACCGGAAAATTATTTTCCAGCGAAGCAACTAGTCAAAGAGGCTTGCTACGTTTCATTAAAATCTTGATAAGCTTCCTTTTTGAGCATTCAAAAGAACTGAATATTAACTTTGAATAAAGGAAGTGACAGTTTTGCAGATGGAAAATAGTTGGGAAAATGAACGGAAATAGTTAAAACTACGTTAATGATGACAAATTCATTATAATACGAGAAGTATTCACATCAATTCATCCTCCCCGTTCCTTTCTAACTCACCCAAGCACACAAAATGTTTGTAATCATATTATAGAAATGATATAAGCGCTAGTCGTAAGGGTCAAAGACGATGAAGAGGTTGCGCGTGTCGGATATCTAGGAGCAGCGTAGCTCCATTAAGATGTAAGCGTTGGAAATCTCCACGCTTTATTAAGACTTCTTTTCGATCCAAACTTCTTGCATGGGTGAGAAATAGAAGTGGAGCTATGAACAGTCTAACAGGTAGAGGGATAAAAATATGTTGTTTTTCCCTAAAACATGTACCAGATATATCGGACAAGATCAATCATGCTATTAGAATATGTAGAATGGGTACCAGCAGCACCTCAAAACTTGGAACAGACTCTACCCAACAACAATCTCGGAATTCTCAATACAACTGGGAATTCCCAGGATCGAACGATTATTGTTCTATTAAGAAAGTTGTTCAAGAAAACAGTTGAAGGAAAACATGTCTCAAATTAATGCCACAATGAGGCTGGCTGGGAGGTTTTCGATAAAGAAATCCTGATAACCAAAACCTACATATTCATCCAGGACAAGGACGTTCAACGAGCTTCATGTTTTTGAGGTTCCAAATTCGCTGTTGTAAAAAACATCCATTGACGAATAAATTTACAATACGGTTCAGAAACCTCCAAAAATTTTGGCTACAACTGTTCGCAAACAAGTGGGATCAAAGATTAGCATTTGATGAACAAACTCTTCAAAAAGTTTGTATCAAAAATCTGGTTGGATGAACTGTTTTTCCAGTGTTTGGCTATGCAAATATGCTAATCCCTGTTGAGAAATTAGAGTATTGCTTCTGTTTGGTGGCCTTTAACGTCACAACTCCTTAGCAGGAAGCTTATGGCCCTTTGAAGGTTAATTATTTTTGGTAGTATATGGTTAAACAGAGACAATCCAAAATGCATTGACGCTTTTGCATTTACTGAAACGGGTTTTTTAGCGTTTCAAAATTAAAAAAAAATAGATTCAGTGCATGACCTGTCAATTATGGAGTATACGGATTTGACACCAAAATAAAAAATATTTATTTGCGACATCCCCATTGTGTAAAATGCTATAGTGTAACCTATCACATTTTAGGTTAGTTTTCTTAAAATTTTCTTATTTAATGGAATTTTCTTAATAAAGCTAGTGTTTTATAAAGTGTTATTTACTGTTATGTGAAGAATTTTTGTTAAATAGAGTTGAATACTTAAAAATATCGATCGTTTTAAAGAAACAAACTCCTTTATAGTAACTCAGTTTGAAATACCAAATGAGAGTATTTTGACTAGATGTCTCATTGGATTAATAGATAACTTCGTATTTTTAATATATTGACGTTTTTCTTTGTTTTCCTGGAAGTTAATGTGCACTTATACATTCATTACCAATCAAAACACCTGCTTATATTTTTGTCACGCTCCGTATTATTCGAAATGGGCATGAAAATCGTTCAGACATAAAATTTATGCAGATGTCATTAATCGCCTTTTCGTTAACTAATCGTCCATTGAACGATACATCCTATAGAAAAAAATACCCTTCCATTATGTCCCCACATCCTTTTACATATGACTTTCAGAAAACTAATGAAGTTTTTAATCAAACAGCTCACTTCGGCTTTGGTACCGTAGTAATTTTCCGGTATTTTCGTGAAATAATGAAACCGTTTGTATTGCAGTAGATCAATATCATTATTTGATGAAAATATTTCCAGTTTGAAAAGTTTTTAATCAGAATATTTCCATTTGAGAATGCTTTTTACTTATAATACATTGAATTATTTCAATATATTGGTCAAAATAATTATAAAAAAAGAAGAGAAACGAGGAGAATCCTTAACTTTCCATTGAATCGTGTGATGGAACTTCATATATTTCATATATTTTGGAGGTTGCAGAATTTTCAGAAGGTCAAATACATGCTGAAGAACGACCACGAAGAGATATCGTCAACCATACCAACACTCTAAAGTTAAACTTTTCGTGTCTTTTGAAATACGATAATAAATTCAATTCTGACAATAATAAATTTCATCACTCCATATATTTCGCAGGCAAAAACTTGTTTTCATTGACACTCCCACGACGATTTTCTCAATTTATGAACCAAACTCCGTTCCTTTAAAATGTTACTTACATATTTCTTATCTACTTTGAATTTTCTACCAAATTTTTGTCATCTTACTCCCAGTTCTTCGTGAATAACTTCAACTAAAGTTTCTTCTTTTAGGACTTTTTTTTGTCTGTCTTCCAATCGACATATCTGTCCCATTTTTACATAGTGATTAACTGTAAGCGATTTATTCAGATATTGATTTCGTTCAAAATACTTTTTCACCTTTTCTTCATTTTTATTTGGAAGGAAATCTTTATGAAGACCTAGGAAAGTAGTCCCTGGTTGGGGATTCACCAGGTAGTGTTGCACCTCCTCTTCTGGATAAGACTGTAGGGTCACTCCACCTCTCCGAAGCCGTCGCCTGAGCGCCTTCCACTTCTGACTGTTTTCAACACATGGTTTATAATTGTTTTCTCCTTATACATCCTTACAGGACATGATGTGGATCATGATGTGTTTAGCGTCGTCCCTTTCGTATCCACAATACATTTCAAAACTCCCGTGGCCTGTAAGGAACTAGGTAACGTAATAGTGGTCCTTCTGAATCCACAGTCCACCAAGTTTCAATGTACAGGAATCGTCCTGGGCATAACCTGTAGGGCAGCGTCCCTAGTCCAATTTTCCTTTGCAAACTCGTCATTCGCTTTTTTCTCTTCAATCTTATCAGTCCCCATACACCAGAATTGAGTGGACGACGCTTAATAACGTGAAATGTCTTTGCTGGGGCCACCTCCGTTTGGGAGGAATTTACTCAGCATTGCGACCCTACTTTCCGCCTTCTTCACACTCTATTTCACGTGGTCTGAAACCTCAGCTTTTCCACTGCTACTTTATCTTCTTTTTGTCTTCATCATATCCACAATCTATAGTCCATTTTTTTCCATCCGCCTACATGCTTTCTTTATCGCATTATTCCCTTCGTCGATTAAATTCTAATGATGCTTAAGTGGAAATTTTTTATATAATTGAATCAATTGTTATTTTTTTAACTTTGTACCATTATTTTTTGAAATGCTCTTTGTTTAATAAACATGTCGTTTAATTTTTTAATTTGAGATACTTTGTAATAGTTACAACAGATCATAACATCTAAGAAAATGCTACTTCATCAGCGCTGTGAATTCTGCGAAATATTTGAATTAACTCGACGAGAATATTGCTGTTGAATCTCTTATTTTCGCGTTTCGAATTATCTCATCTACGGAATATTATACTGGTGATGCCCTAGAAATCAGCTGAGTGAAATTTCTGTTAAGCGGAATTCATATCAAAACAATGGGAGGACGTTCAATGACTTGTCACGTAATTTTATAAATGCATTAATACGTAAATAATTATTTATAAATATTTTTTATTCATTTTAGAAAATATTATGTTGACTTTCGTTGAATTTCTAAGCGCAGAGAATTAGTGAAAATTATAAATATATAAACAATTTAAATTCCCGAAAGAAGTTCTAAAGATTAGTTAAATTTTGGTAGAGTTGTCATTATTTAATTTCGTAATTCTTAGACATTTTTATAAAGACTAAAAGAAATCATATTTTTATGTCCCTCTAAAAAATTATGAAAAAAACTATTTTTAAATCAGAATCGACTCAAAATTGGGTGTTTAAAGTTATCATTATATAAAGCTACAAAAGATATTTATTAAAATAGGAGACTCTCCAATTCTCGTGATATTTCTAAAGAAACATGATCCATTGTGAATATGAGTCTATTTGGAGTCTACCATATTGCACATTGAATCACTTTTAATTAACATTTATATTTCAAAACGACACTCCACGTTCAAAATTAGTTGCAAAAAAGATGCACAATCACTTGCCATTTGAGGAAAAATCGATGTAATCGTTTTCCGCGTTCCACTATAATTTGAGAGCATATTTATTGGAAAATGCCTTCTACTCTTAAACCAGTTATACACTAATTATCACCTACAATTTTGTTACTCATTGTTTCTTTCTGTAATTTGGAAGTTTATTTTATTTATATCTTTAATTAGTTATTTTTATGTTTGTTTTTCAGTTTTCACAAGCTTTTGTCTCAGAAGAAAGATTGGTATTAAAATAGAAACTCCACGTTTAGAATTAGTTAAGGGCTCAATATTTTAAAATGCAAAAAATTCACAATCACTTGCCATTTGAAATTAAATCGTTATAATCTTTTCCCGCATTTCTTAATAATTTGAGGGCAAATTTACTGTAAAGTGCCTACTACTCTCTCTAAGCGACTTAAATACTAATTATTACCTAGAGTTTTGTTAATCATTGTTGTTTCTTTCTGTATTCGGGAAGTTTATGTTATTTTTATCTTTATTTAGTTATTTTTATGTTTGTTTTTCACAAGCTTCTCTCTATAAATTGTGACAATTTTTTCAACAATAAAGCATTTTTCTCTATTCTAAGTAATTTTAAACAATCCTGAAAAGGAAGATACAAATCTACGAGAAGTAGATGAAGATAAACTAGAGATTATAGAAGAATAAGTGGTATTGAAATAGAAAATTCAACCGGAAAAGCATCAAATACCAATTTACTATGAAAATAAGCAGAAATGGCCTGTAAAAAGCATTAGAGAATAATAGAAAAAACAAAATATAGCAATGATACTAATTATTTAATCATTCTCTATCAGTGTTGTTGTAGGGGTAATATTGCTTCTCCATTTGGTTTTATGCTTTGTTTTTCTTAATGAACAAGAAAACATTTTGATATCAGCGTGACGTCATGCGCGAGGCGGGTCAAATTTAAACTAAAAATTCAGCCTATCAGTGTATGAGTTTCGGCGTCTTAATTGTGTTTTCATCAGTATTTCATCTTTTCCTAGTCTCTCGCTTACTTTCAGTTTATCTATGAACTTTATCACCTCGTTCTACATTTCTGCACCTAGCAATAAGTTTAATACAAGAAGCTTCGTTTTTATGGTGGTCTCAAACTACTTTTTCCATTATTCTAGTACTCAAAATTAACACTCAACCAGCATTGAATATCAAACGGTGTTCTCAATGATATTTACCCATTATCTAGATCCTTTTTATCGAGGAAACATTGTTTAATTTCATATTTCCTTTCTTTTATGATACAGGAAGATCACACCCAACGTGTCCTTGCATCTCCAGCATCCCATACTATACATACTGTATTTCAATTTCGTTTGGTCAGTTCTCCATCTACACTAGAACAGGACCAAAACGAACTAGGCGTTTGAAACTGGCGGAGAAAAGTATAACATCGAGGAGAATGGAGGACTTGGGCCGTAGCGCCAATTGGTAAAGTAAGTTTTCCATCCGTCTTTTTATTTGATACTTTTAACCTATTTATGTTGTCACTGGGCAATTCAAGTTCTTTGTTGGGTCTACTACTCCGGCAAGTCACCTTGGTCTCTGCTGATAGAACAGTAGCTTTTTTTATATTTTGAATAAAGTCATTTATCGCCGACGAAAATGTTACACAATCTTCTTTCTATTTTAATTATCTTTTCGTGAAATCAGAATCAAATTGAGATATTTAGATATTGAAAAGATATTTACCACTAAACTCAATCAATTATTTAGGTTTTCACATACCAAGAAAAGCAATCAATAATATAGAAATCAATTTCGATCTAAAATAAGCGGATTATTTCTATTTAAACCCTAAAAGGTATTTTGAAACCTCATTTTACGATAATCACTTTGTGGCTACGGATATTTTTTTCTCTTTTTCACTTAATTTATCAGATAAACAACGATACTCGTTCGATAGTGCTTTCAAATGACAGTGGTGTACTGATATGTTCTTAAGAGGACAAATATTTATCCAAAGATTTTACTGATAATGATAGGGAGAGATAAATCTTCATTGAGTGCTCGAGAGTATTTTGAACCTCTTCAGGTTATCCAAAAATATACGACAGCCTATTGGAAAGTCTAGAGCGGCTTCTCCAAATTCTGTAGTATTTGGGAGATTTTCGACAATATCTTCAACTCCATTACTCATTGCGAGACGACAATCGACCATCTATACTTCTAAACTCCTGAATCAGAAGATTATAGACAACGTCTTCCGATATTTCGTTCAGTAGAAGAAGATACTTGTCTACATTCCAAAAATGACGTGGTCTTGGATTTTGAAGACATTCAGAAGCTGATAAGATGGATTAAAAATATGTGACTTTCGATTGGATAGTCTGAAGGGGCTTGTTCTTCATCAATAGCACTCAAAAGACTCTGGTCAATGTCGTTGGATCTATTATTTAATGAAACAAGATACTTGTCCATCTTTATTTCAAGAATGACGTGGTTTGAGCTTTTTAAAACATTCAGAAGATGATTAGATGGATCAAAAATATGTGACTCTCCATTGGATAGTATGAAGGGACTTGTTCTTTATCAGTAGCACTCAAAAGATTCTGGTCATGTCTTTAGATCTATTAATCAATAAAACAAGATACGTGTCCATCTATATCTCAAAAATGACATTGTCTAAGTTTTTGAAAACATTCAGAAACTGATCTTTGAAGACGATAAGACATTCGTTAAACAATGATGCTAGAGCTTCATAGTGTTTAAGAACCTGAAAAGCTGCAGGATTATGATGAAGCAGTTGCTAATACAGCTGGAGTTTCAGCTGAAGACATCGTCAATATCGTTCGTGTGAATAAAGAAGAAGAATTTGATCTAAAGCCAGGAGCAGTCTCAACTTCATAACTGCTTTGGGGGTAGCTAAAATTCTTCAACATGGAAAGTTTTCGATTGCAGATAAAAAGAGTCAAGCTTTCTACTGAGAAGTCGCAGAAGAACCACGTCTTGAACTTATGGTGAGAATAAAAACAAGTGTTTAATGTTTGTTTGATGAGGATAATTCAAAGTTTGAATTCATTATTTGAGAAATAAAAAAAATTTGAGACCTTTATTTCAACGGTTCTGATGGATTCTCCGTTACCTGATGGTTAACCTTCCTTTCGATGGTTTAATATCGACGCCATTGAATTATCAAATAGATTCACACAATCTTTTTTGTTCATGGCAATTCCAGAATGAATTTTATTTTCAATTTATGTATTTAAATTTAAATCGAAGCTATGCTATTGATGATGCATTATAGTGTTATATAGAAAGCGGCTTTTTAAATAGGATTCTGAAATTGCCTGATGAAAAAATTGCTGTTGACTGTGGATTTGTTCTTTCTCATCAGACTAGTCGGTAATTGGATATTTTTAGGTACAAACATCGACGATGTTTTGAAAATTTAACTACGTTGGAAATTTATTTTGTATAACATATCAATACCTCAATAAAATAATCAACTAGATACTAATTTTATTAAATATAATAATTTATTGTAGTTATTAATCATTGTTTTGGATTTAACGATTGAAATGGGTTGAGAAACACCCTCCTTATACTCCCGATTTGTCATCATGCGACTACTGTTTATTTAGTCATCCGAAAGCAGAGAGTGTATAGAAAAACTGTGAAAAATTTCAGCTCGGTAATTGATAATAAAATGTTTGAACCACCCTCGTATATATATTTTGTTTGTTTTTCTTTAAGTCACGTCGAAAATTATATATCATTCAATAAACTAAATAGTTTTAATTACAATCAATTAATGGCACTTTCGATTCAATTAACTTACCAAACATGAATATAAATTGAAAATTACATCAATAGAAAAATAGTTTTTGGATCAGCTTTCCTCATTGTGATGTATATAAAGTTTCATATTCGAATACAATTAACTATAAAATCATAAACAATACGTGAACATTCATTAAATTAATTTAAAATCCTTTCCTTTACCCGCCATTGTCAACCGTATCTAATAATCATACACAATGAGATGGTAATTTTTTGTTTTCACCACGTAGTTGTTCACAAAAGACACATTATGTGTTTTCAAATGAATATTTTGAACTCATTTGGAATTCAATTTGTTTTGTATATGTTTGTTTATCAAAGTGACGTACCAGGAACCACGGAATTATATATGATATGAATAAAAATGCACTGGTTTCAATAACATTCAAAAAAATTTTATTTTATATCTAATAGCGGTCATTCAATTGTTCGATTATAACTGAGGAAAATCAAATATGCTGATCAAAATCACAATATTTAGGCATAAATATGTAAATTATTTAGTCAAAAATTCTCGTACATGAATTTACAATTAAATTTACTTTAAAATGAACAGAAATTTCTTTAGTTTATTGAAATATATCAAAATATTAATAATAATTTGGAATTGCGTTGAACTTTAATTTTCCGATGAGAACATAATTGATTTCTACCTCAACAGGTGGCGACAAAAGTAACAGAATTTCCGGCGATGATGCTTTACTTCGTTTCCGTGCAGTTGAAAATTTATCAGAATCGATGGTCTCTTCACTAAATTTTTATTTGTACTCACTAGCTCCCCTACAAACATCGCAACCCCTTTTAGAAGTTAATGTCAACATATCAAGGTGAGAAACATCGAAAACTTTCACTTGTACTTTCATAGTTTTTTTAACAGTTTAGTCGAGAATGAATTGCGATATAACTTCTCTCATACTTTTAGAAATAATTAATTTATTTTTTAATACTGACTGTCAATAGAACGCCAATACTTTATTTGTCGTATAAGCAATTTTCACATTTTTATCAAAATCTTCTGAAATCAGTTTCGACTCATCCAATTTTCCTGTTTTAAACCCCTCTAATGACCCATGGGGAAAGTTGGTGATGTCTCATCGGGCAAATAGGCAATAGATAATGGAAACACTTCATTAATCCAAGCGGCATTTCTCTCCAGAAATTTGCCACTTTTTTAAAAATATAAAACAACTGATGTATGATACGTTCCACAGATATTAAACTTTCTTCACCATGCCTTTCAGATATTAAATGAGATTTGATTTTATTCTTTAGCCATTCTATCAGTACGTCTACAAGGCTAAGTATGGACTCGTTGTGTCATTTGTGGGAATGCTTTCTACTTCTTTATTGTCTGTTTCACACTATTGGTCTATTCCACAGCAGCCTAGACTTGCGCTCAAGGTTCTCTTGTTTTTCGAAGTTATGGATTCACGTTTCACCCCTGGTTATGAAATGGCTCCATTTCTATCAAACATTGACAAACACTCGATGGAAAAATCTTCAAGACGCTGTTTTTATTCTATTGTGAGCACACGCAGAACCCATCCTGCAAAGATCTTTCTAATGTCCAAATTTTCAGTTAATATGCAATGTACTGCAATTTTTGAAATGCCTACTATGTCCTCTAGCTTTTTCTACAACCTTATTTGGTCGACCACTGCGTTGCTGGTCTCCACAGAAAGTACGGTCTCGTCTAAACTTTGCTAACGAATCTTTCACTGTTAATAACGAAGAAATAGTCTCACCCAGAGTATTCTATGAAAACGTCCACCGTTGATGGCTGTCAAATAAATATTAAGCAACCAAGCGTCTTCAAACTTGAATCATATGCTGTATAAATTGTTACTTTCTACTACAGCGGTATTTGTCAAGCAAATACCTTCATCCATGGGTCAGGCTAAGTGTTTTTGGAACCATACTTGTACTTCTTGTTCAAATATCTCATTTCTAAGAATTTACAATGATTCCAGAAATGCTTTGGTCCTCTTAACTAATTCTTGGAATCATTGTGATATTAAGTCACTTCACCTTCAGTCTCTAAGGATGATAACTTTGATTTAAACAGTGGAGTTGCGTGTTTTGCCTTCTTCAAGTAACATACAGGTACACTTTGCAGCGTGGAGGTGTTCTCTTGAGCAAAACTTCTAATCTATTATTTGAAGACATCCCTCTTCTGCACGACTAAAAATTATTACCACACCCTAAATGCCTCACCAACTTTCCACCTAACCTAGCGTAACCTATTCATGAATGTTTTTTAAGTCCTGGTCCTCTCCTCCTGGGGGGTAATTAAGCAATTAAGCTTTCCCCAGGACATTTAATTGTACAAAATCTTCCCTATGGCGGTGGTGAATCACCAGAGGATGCGAAGAATCACCCGGATTGACATAGAGAAATTCAAGATGAGAATTGCATTGTATGGTAACCAAACTATCTATTTACATACAAATTATGGGCAAAATTGAAAACGGGCGATGAGAAATTATTTTAGCGATGAAAAATGAATGAAAGATCGAATTTAAACCACCAAAACCATCAGGGTTTTATAATCAACGTAGAAAAAAGAGTAATACGTGAAAGAATATAGGAATGCTGAATTGATTTTTTGGTGGTGGTACTAAAAATAAGATAACCTAGAAAACATATTTTTGATTTTTGTGATTAATTTCCTTTCCTCGTATAAACAATTTCGGAGAAAGACAATATATGATTGTGGATAAAAACAAAAGTCATTGACCTTATTACATTAGAATACAATATGAATCGTGAAAGTGAGCTGAATAAATATCAAGTCGAAGAATACGTATTCAAATAAAATCAATTCGGTATGATGAATTGGACACAATTATGGAAATTGATCGGTTTCACCGTATATGACTCAATTATTTGAAATTTATTGGAAACGCCGCTCAGTTAAATTTACGAATATTATGTGCGACATTTCGATTTAACACTCCAACGATTTTTTAATAAAACTTCTTGAGTTTAGGTTAAGAAAAATATTTTCAACCGAAGATAACAGTAAAGAAAATATTTTCGGAATCAATGATATCTCAAATGAAGCGTATAAATAGAAAGAAATTATTACTGTAACTTATATAGTTTATGACCGATTCGGCAAAAATAATTATGTGTCCTATGGAATCACAAAATTCAATTGTAAATTCGTCCTAAAAGTGTTCACAGGTACATAAAGTAGGTAAGTATCCGCAAAAGACCCCGTAGTATGTTTACACCTCTAAACAGGCTTCAATAAATCATTTTTTGATGATGTTAACGAAATTATTTCTTATTACCTAGATAATTTTATAGACACCATGAGAAAGACAAATGCAATTGAATAAATTCAATCAATAATAAGTAAGCATCAATAAAATTTTATCAAACGCGCGTCCGACAGTGTAATTATGACTGTTGGTGTGAACAGTGTGTTCAGTATGAACATCACCAACGGTTCCAGGAATTTCAACGCACTAAATATTTGCAGCAATGAGAAACGGGAATATTTAGAAAATTAGAAATTTCAACTAAAATCATGGTGGACAACCCCAAGGCAACTACAACACTCAAACAAACCCCAACAACTATCATTCTATGGAAAGTTTGAGGAGAAAAATATTTACTGAAAAATGCTTACCATTTACTAGAGGATGAAAAAACAGATTCACCCTCCAACACTCATATTCTTGCACAGACATGGATGTGGATGACTGTTTTACATACCAATAGAAATGAGAGGGTTTTTTCATCCCCTGTCACAGTTTGAAAACGTCTTATATAAATATAACAGGCCACTAAGAAACAGTAGGAACCAGCTGGTCAGTGGATAATGAGTTTCAGAGTAATTACTAGTTGATAGGAATTATAAATATTTATAAATTTGAAAAAAACATCTAAAAATCATGAGTCACTTGTTGAATTACCGCGTGAGCTCCTCAAATAATAAACTTTTCTATAAACCTCTTCTTGTACCATCTCCATTTCTGTAAGTCACTATCATCATAGCTATTTCCTTCAACTTTCAACCATTTTTCGCAGGTTCCTTTGCCAAGATAATCTTCTTCCTCCAAAAGATCTTTTTCCCTAAACAATCAACTATAGAATTTCAACTTTGGTGCACGATATTGAAGTTTTCCTTTCCTTTAACGACTCTTGGAGGACTGGGAATACGTAGAATTTGAGCATCCGTTTTTTAGCTCTAAGCTAGAGAGAAGCTTCTCGATCTTCATAAACAGGATTTCTCGATTGGAATAATCATTTCCAAACTTTGATCCATGTAGTCAAACCTTTTGACGCCGCTAGCATCATTTTCGAAGGCTTTGGTGACGGTTTCATCTGAGTAGACTTTCATAAAGGAATGGAGAAAGAACACAATCTTGTCTGTCTCCTCGTTTGATTTCTACTGTATTCCTGAGTTTTAACTGAACGCTAATAGATGCAGTTTGATTCAAGTACAGTTTGGTTACTTGTATATGCCAAAGTTTTTTCATTTGAAGCTTCTCACTTCTGTAATGTGTAATCATCCTGTATTATCGACTTAACCGCCAAATCCTCGAAGATAACCTAATATTCTGTTCCAGCAACAAGTATCACAACCCTAGAGATGCCCATCAGGTGAAGGTAGTTAGTAATTCCGCAAATCCTCACTCCATCCATCCGAACGGTAGATCCATATAAAGCGGTAACCGCCTCCTGGAAAGATTAATCAAGAAGAAAGTGCGGCATCCCTTCGCGTTGGAAAATTAGATATTGTAATATCGTCATCCTCGCAAACACTAGACGTCCTGTCTAATTTAAGCTTTAATCAAGTTTTGTGTTGGGATAAGAGTCAAGGACGTTCATATAATTTGGAAAATTTACCGAAAAAGTAGTTTATAATATGTCCTCTCATCCCTCAAAATTGAAGAAGATAAAAAATAGTTAATGAATCTTAGAGCATCGAAACAATTCGTCAACTGAATAATTGTAGTCAAGTTTTGTTAAAACCTTCAGTAAATGGAAATGAATATATTAGAATAACTATCAACTGACATTGGGATTGAATTGATATTTCAAATCTCTTATCCTCATCATCATCAAGCTTGTTATCGATATAATTGAATGGATGGACACTTCAAATTCCCAATCGATTCATAGTCCTCCATCAGGAGTGTCTGTACGATCACGTTTAAATTCAGCAAACCAACAACAACTGGTTCTTTTCGATGAAGTAGAGTGCTAATAACACTTTTGAAGCCATTGCTTGTACAGTATTTTTTTCATCAAAAAGCAATGATAAATTAACACAAACTTGTTTGGAATCCATTGTTTTAAAAATGATAAAAGTAGTTTCACTCAAATGTAATTTTTTTCTGACTATTCGAAATGTCATGATATTTGACACATAGTCTTTTGAAAGATGATACTTCATAAACGTCATATGAATTTGACAATGGCAGCGCCATCTGTGTGTCAGTCACTCGACTTATTGAGTGATACATTTTGTATACTACCGAAGGTAATTAAACTTTTATCTGGAAGACTGATGTACGCTTGATATAATGGGAACACCATTTTTTGACATAAATATGACTACTTAATGTTTTTCACCAAATGAATTCAATCTCTTCATAGCTTTTATCCACTTCTTTGAATTTGAATGTTTTTTGGAACGTGGAAAATCAACTTTTCAATTGTCTTGGTGGTTGTATTTGTATATTTTGAAAAAACATTTGATTTTTTAGCATGTAGATTAGACGTATCTAGACTTTTATGGTAAAAGGGCTGCATCAACTTTGCAATTGAACATTTTCGCAAACTACACGACGTATCGTAATAATCTTTTCACTCATATTTTTTATTTCCTACCAAGTTCACAAAGAGCTAAGAAAAAACTCGTTCTCTCAAGTTTCTAGATATCGATACAGGGTGATTATTACATTGGAATACGTTATAAGGAGAATAAAAACTTGTAAATTGAATTTAAATCATTTCCTCTACTTCTGGCAAAAACTTCAACTAGATGTTTCCAGAATGTTATGGACGAGGAGCTACTTTTTGTGAAGATTTTGAGGATGGAATCTAAAGATGAATCAATATTTAAAGTACACTAGATGCAGTGGAATTTTGAAGTGGTTTATAAGAAAAAATAATTTGAGAACAGTGTACATCAAACAGTTAAATTTTTTTGTGGAACGAGGTTATTGAATTTCTAGTATTTCAAAGTCAACCTCGTATAAGTATCAGGAATTCATTCGCTCATATATTTCCTACGATATCTCGATATGTTTTAGGTGAATTTCTCAGTTCACGTATTGCCAACAATTCAAATACTTACCCCGAAAATGAGGGCATTTTTCTCTGATGGTATTTTTATTTTGTGTAAGATAAAATTCCAAAAGCATTTTTGGTCCTTTAAATTTAGAATGATATATTATCATGAGCCTGCCTCACGAAAAAACGAGTATTCCCTTACAAGGGCTCTTCGGCAAACTATAATGACAGTTAGTCACGATCACAAGGGTGTCAGTTTTTATTCGGTCACATTTCAGATGTCTAAATATGCCTAGAAAATTCCGTTTCCCGTTTTTTCACAGTATATCATGTTAATTGAATAAATTTCTATCGATATAAAATAATAGTCAAAATGTATTCTGAATCAAAGTTTGCTTTTTCCCTAACGTTGGATGCTACCCCTTCTCGAAGATGGAAAATTTTTCAATGAAAATACCTGAATGAATCGATTAATTGCCTCATTATAAGCAGCTTTTGTTTTTAAAAGTTTTTTCTGAAATTTCACACTTGCAGAATTATTTGCGATTGAAAAAAAATGTTTTCGAATGGTTTATCGTTAATAACTGGAGAAATCTGCATTTAATCGAAAAAATTGTGGAGAGCAAGATTATAGCATATAAGAAAATGGAAAAAATTTTCTATTTATTATATTTGCAGACCCAATATAAACGGAATTATTGCTTGTTGATATCTTTAAACGCCACACTGGAAAGTTTTTAAGTGAAATAACCAAAAATCAATGCATTTTTTGTGGAAAACTCATATAACCTTTTTCAAAGTAGCTTAGAAAACATTCATTTTTTATTTTTTACAGAATTCCTAGCACTAAAATTAAAAGAGTTATGTCGATTCTTATTTTTTCAATGGAAAAAAATTGTGAAAATCTTGCCCCCTCTTTTCCACCCTAATTGAAAAAAATGGTTTCCACTCAATAATTAACTTCAATAAAGTCCTTGTTACATGTTCCACGTGATTCACAAGTTAAAAATACTTATTTTTGAAAAAAATGACCTTTGAGTGACAAAATCATTTAATTTAATGAAAAATTGCATTTACTTTAAAAGAACTCAAAAACTATTAACTATACATGGAATTTTGTTGAGTACAAAATTAGAGAACCTTTTTGAGCATGAATCTTTCCAAAAAGGAGATCTAGAAGAAAATTAAATTTCAATGAGCTTAAAGCTTTTAAAAAATCTACAAAATGTTAGTTATGGGGAAAAAACCAGAAGCACATTTTGAAGAAATAAGAACATTCATATTAATATATTGATGAATACACATAATGGATATGTTCAAGGCCCAGTTAAACTTGTTTTCTACGAATTTTTTCGATTGGTATTAGTTTTCACTCCTAATAAATAGAAATAAACCCCCGGAACATGTTCAATTTTAAAAGAGAGATTAAATAGAACCCAAATCCTGATTTTTATGTAAATCGGTGCTTAATCAGTTATATTACTAATTATTACTAATTAATAAAATGGGCCGAAAGTGGTTTATAAATCATAAATTATATCAAAAATTGTAAATCGACATCCATTTAACTGATATGAATATGATTACAGTTAATTACTTGCTCCAGTTCAAATTTTCAAATTTTTTTCTAAAAGGTTGTTTTTAACCCTAAAAAAGAAAAAAAAAACCCACGGCATAAGGTAGACTTTGAAACAGAGGGTAAATTAGTTGAAATTTTAATGTTTACACTACCACTACACCAACACTCACAATTACACTGTCTGACGCGCGTTTCGATAACCAAGTTATCATCTTAAGAGGCTGAAGGTACACTGTTCACTGATCCAATAAATACATAGCCTCAGATCTTCAAAGTATGTCTTTGTTGTGACGATGACCTCTTCATTTAACCCAAATTTCTGTCCCGCAAGTGACTTTGTTAGTTTGGAAACATAATTGAGTCACAATGAATCATATCTGGTTGATACTATGGATAAGACAAAGTCCAATTATAACAAATTGGTTATGGCGAGGTTGAAAATATGACATTGAATCAACATGGTTTCCTTCGAAAAATGAAGCCGTTTTTCTTCACTACGGCGTCGAATCGCCCTAATAACTTAGCATAGTTCATATCTGCGACAGTTTTGCCCTTTCGTATGTGGTGGATGAGAATCACACTTTATGAATCCCAAAGAAGGGTGGCCACCACCTCTCTTGTCGATATAACAGTGCTCGCTTCCTATGAAGTACGTTAGCTTTAATGTTTAGACTATTTCTTGGTGTCTGAAGTGTATCGATGGATTCATATTTGTATTATCTCTATATTAACGATGGAAAATCTTCTTCGGATTTTGCTCAAACACTGCTTGGTCTCATGATTTCAATTGTTGTTCGGGGTGAGTAAACTCGACACCTATCGTGCCGATTGCTTTTCTATGTCAAAAATTTCATGTAATCTGTCACCCACGTGATATTTTGAATATTGAGACTGGTTGAACCAATTTTTGTTAATGTTTCTAAAAGAAGAAAAGTCACTATAGACAAAATCCACTTCAGAAGTTTACAAGAATGTATTATACGTTGTTAAATTGTAATATTAACACCAATGGGTGGATTCCCTTTGTATGCAACAGAGAGAGAACTAATCTAAGTAAACCTATAAGAAAGCGAAGATGAAGATCAAGAAGATGAAAAGGTAAACAGTTTAGGAAGTGGTACTTGTCATGAACTGAAGGCGGAGAGTTTCAATTCAATACCTGAAGATGCAAAATGAGAAAAGACAACAAAAAATGGAGAATTATTCTTAATTAACTGAGATAGAAACATAGTTCTGAAGAAGCTTCGAAGACGTTTATTTTCCACTCTGCTGGTGTATAGCTACCCCAGAAGATTATTTTGAAGAAGACAATATGGAATTAAGAAGTTATACCTCATACAAACACGTGAATTTCTGTAAAGATTGTGAACATCTAATCAAAATTACCAAAAATTTTCCTAGTTTTCAGTCTGCCATATGAAGATATAGCTCTTGAATTTGTGTCCACCTTGTATGTACTAATTGGATTCAATTTATTATAAATTACTTAGCTTCAGGAATTTCTTATCATTGAGAACGTCCTGTATAACGAGATTGCATCGTTTTGATAATTTGTAGTTTTTTTCCACTTATGTTATTTATGAATCGAATTTATCGATGGATTCGTTGATTATTTTCTATGAAATGTCTAAATTTCCGTTTACGTTTCTTTTTCTTTGTTATTTAACGTTGTAATTTATCCTCAAATGAATCAAAACACTCTGTATAATCTTGGTTATGTGAATCGATGCAAAATTTTTGTTACGATATATAAAATTCCTCGAAATGGTCGTTTGTAATCAGATTTATCAATTTCCTCACTATTGGTCTTTGTATAATCGTAATTTCAATGAAAATGGTTAGGTTAGTTGTTTTATGGACGTACTTTATATTATTTCAACTCCTACTTCTTTTTAGATACCACTTGGTTCAGAGCTCGGATACATCAAGACAAAGATTGAGTGACAAGCCCTCGATTTAATTCACTTAAAACTAGTTAAAACTAATTTTGTGCCTCACATAGTTTTGACCCCAGACAGTCGCAAACACATGTTTAATAAGTTGTTCCTCATTAGTATAATAACGACAACGGAATTTCGTTCTCAAAGAAAATATTGAATTTCCATCAAAATTAATTGGCATATTTGTCGTATACGCCCATTTCTTATATAATTGACGTGTTGAAATCAGACACTCGTTACCAAAATAATGAAAGATTTATTTCATACTTCCCGACGGAATTAATATTAATCAAAATCGAAACAAAAATTGATGTTTCATAATATTAGATTCGAACGAAGTGTTTATAGTTCATATCTGTACGAATCCCTCTGATAAATCCCTGATCTATCCAAAAATGCATTGCTATGACGTCTAAATGCTGTCAAATAGAGAGAATCATGTCGCATTGATTCTCATAAAACGTTTTATAAATGTGAATACACTCTTTTTAAACTTATTAGAACGATATCAATTCCTTGGAGGTCATCGTCTTCATGATATTCGCTTCTACGAATTCTCCAGATATATCTCTTCACAACTATTTTCACAGTGCTCCAGGAAATGACGTACATATCAACTAGCCTGGACACCAAGTAGACTTCTTTTGACGTGATTTAGCTTTCAGCGACTATAAGAACCCTCAAGTAGTAAAATTTCTGGCAAAAATTTCTAATTCTTCATCATTCGAGATGTATTTTCCACCTGCACAAAGTCAATTTTCATTGTTTATTCATAATTTTTGTTAACGAAGCTTCCTTCAAATCGAATGCACAGGAAAAAAGTGGTAAATAATTTTTTTCACCAGTTAAATTCTGAATTGAATTACAAGTTTTTAAAGTTGAAATTTCGATGTACGTAGATACCAACTGAAATTCCAGTAATTTGTACCTGAGCACCCGAAGGCAAACTTGAAGAAGTGATAATAGTGATTTAGAAATTTATAAGAACAGCCAACAATTCCGATACTTTTGTAACAAGTCAATTGTACCTTATGACCTACTTTTCTAAAAAATAGTCAATTATTCATTACGTTACGGTGCAGTTAACTTGACGTATTAACAAGTAATAATAGTTTTTAGAAGAAAATAAATCCAAGTCTTCAATGTTCGATTATGGCAGTCATGTCAAAGATACATCCCGCGGGCCGCTTCCAGCTCCTGGGCCGTAGCAATAAGGCCCGCAATCGCAGTGAGTCACAGAAAGAATAATCATGTTTTTTAGATATTTCATACTTCATTCGATTCCTCTACTCGTACTTTCAAGTTTACGGTTGTTTATAAGTAATTTCAAGGGCAACGTGTCCCTAGACAAGCGAGAGAGAAAGACAGTATCGCCATATCTTAGCAGCAAGCGAAAATATCCTATTATTTTCTCGAACGATAGAATCTTCCACGTGCTTCGACTCTAGACTGGAATCTTCCTTAACCTTATAAAACGAGTGCGTCGAAGCGATGTGAGTCAGTTGAATAGAGTAATCGAAGCGATACGGTTGGAAAAGGATTTTAATTGTATTATATTACGGAATTAAATAATCGTTTTGAAGATTTTCACAAAATGAATGAAATGGAATTCCCAATTTTACAATTTTGCAAATGGAGTTGATAGATCTTGAATCTGACAGTATTTTGAAAGAAAAATTGAGAGTGACGCTCTTATATTTTATACACAATACCTCAAGAGATGTTTTCCGTCATGAAAATGAATAAGAACAAACATCGCACAAGACTTACTACAACGAATATGAAACCTAACATCAATGAGCTTGGCAAAGACAAGAGAAGTCAGGTATCTGGATCCTCAAGCTCAACATCTTTTCATATGATTTTTAACATCCGTATATTATATACTTATATAATTTAATAAATAAAATTTAATATATGGCCCTCTGCAAAATTGAGTTTGTCACCTCTGGTTTATGGTTTTATGATTTATGAATTTACTGACTATTGTATGATGGGGGTGGCTTTTCAATTAGAAGTTTCGAGTTTATCCAAAAAATTCCTGAGATGTTCCAATAAATATCTTGGCTTCTCTACCATCAGCTCTATCTGATTTAGCTGATTTTTTTACTGTGAACAGGAAGTAATTCGATTGATCTAGATTAGTGGAGGTGATAAATCTTAACAAAGCTCAACAATTTTATTCTCAATACGAGGGTTGCATGAATAGTTTTCGACTTCACGGAGATCCACTTCGCTCAATTCCTGAGGTAGATTTGTCAAGTTTTAATCTCAATTTTCTTATGTATCTCATCTAACAACTTTTCTTTGAGCGCACTATCCTCGAGATTTCTTCTCTATAGATCTTCTATGTTGTTGTTTTTTTCATTAACTTTTCATGTCGTTTGCTTTGTCTTTTTCTTTGAAAAGCTACTTTAGCACAAGTTAATCCTGATTTTCTAGATACTTTCATTATTTATTGGTACATACGAGGGTGGACTAAGGCAAATGTAGCAGATATTTTCCTTATCATAGTCTCCATTTGAGTCTATATACTTAGTCCTGCATTGTTTTAACTTGTTGACCCGTTTTCTCAAATAAAAGTATTCCTATCCAAAACAGGCGTTTACTATATCTCTTCTGTTAGTGAAATTTTGAGGCTAGGAACTTTGTCATTGGTTGTCGCAATTTTTTGATGTCACAAACACTCTTCGTCGCTTGAGCTGAATAATTAGTGAGATATTTGGATTACTATGAAGGGGGATCAGATATAAACCAGGATTTTTGAATGAACCGGCGAAAAATTTGTAACCTCGCTTTCTGGTGTACAAGTATGGTTCCAGAAGTACTTGGCATGACCTAGAGATGACGTTAGTTGCTTCGAAAATACCACTGTATCGGAAAGGAAGAACGTTGGCTTTTGGCACCAGGTCACACATCCATTTTTTCAATGGCCAAAATTGATGAGTTGAAATTTGAATTGCAACCTTATGCACCCTATTCACAGACTTAGCCTCCTTGGGTTATTTCCTGTTCCCAGACATGAAAAATAGTCAAATATTTTCCAACAATAAAGTTGATATCAAAACTTAATGCTTATTTTGACGATTCTCATTAGATACTTCTCGGACCATCCTCGTATTCAAATCTATGAGCGAGAAGGATGTACCAGTGTCCGTTACGCATTATTATCTGTTTTTTGTTGAAGATAATATAGTTTGTGGAAATTATTCCACGAATGGCTTGTTTAACGCAAAAGTTCAGCTAGATGGGTGTCAAGAAATACGCTGGCAAATATGCGTCTCCTGCATCGATAGTAGGAGGAAAGAAAAAATTTATTGCACCGAATAATCACCTTAGACTATTCTTGGGTACACCACATTATTCTGGAAAATGAACTCGCGTCTATGGAATCGAGAAATAAAATATGAAAGGTGTACAGTAATTTGGGACACGAAAGAAGTCATTGCGGTTGATTTTCTCAATGAACAACGAACTGTGCACGCGCAGTATTACAGTAGCCACCTGTAGAACACAGTGAAACCTGTCTACAGATCAAAACGACGAGATATTGGAATCTGTATTGTAATATTACTGCAAGACAACGCCAGACCGCATACACGTCAGCTTACGAAACATTGAATGTATTGAATTGGGAAACGCTGGAACACCCACCTTATTTTTCCGTTCTGTCGTCATTTATTTGGACCATTGGATTGCGATTCAGAAGCAATCCTTCGTGCGCGAGACAAACCGAGAGATTTTCATGAAAAAATCATCTAAAAGCTTCCTGAGAGGTGGGAAAAGCGTATAAAGTATACATTTTTGAAACAGCAGTCTGCAACTTAAAAATAATTTTTTTTTGGCCCACGAGGTGCGTCTAAGAATGAAGCGAGCATTTAATAAAAAAATAAGCTGAAACTCAATATCTGAGAAAATGTGAGATAAAACACGTGACGAAACAACATTGTCTATATTCTGGGTGTTCCTTTAGTAGGTCAAAAAAATGCTGATAGTGTCGCAATTGATATATGGGATGAGCAATAACTTAACGTGCCAATAAGTTACTATTCAGACGCTGAAGGTGTGCCAGAATTAAACTACCCTTCTCCTAGTGAAAAACAGTTTGACTGACCTCCAAGTCGAACAACGCGATAAACCTCCTCACTATTACCTCCATTTCTACCTTGACCTCTACTTCTATCTAATTACCTTGCGACTATCCTAATACAAGTTGTCGAAGCTAAGGACGATCTGTATAGACTGAAGAAAATATCTTTTATTGTGGGTGCCAAATTGGCACTACAAAAATCGTTACAAGAAAGTTGATGCATTGCAGGCGATTTTTCTAATATCAAATATGAACCTAGTAGATGATGTACAAGGGAAATGAGGAATATTATCAGTAGAGTAGAGAGAGAAAATGAAGAAATCGTGGACAGGTGAACATTTCAGTCTCAAATGATTTTTTTTTTTTTTTCGTAACTGAACCCACAATTTTTTTAAGAATCAGATTTTTCGTATTTTAAGCTTGAGCTAAGCCTAAGATTAGGCACCACACCAAATCTTCTAATTGATAAACAAAAATTTGTATTGATATGGATAGGATGAGAAATCAGTCATAAACTATATCGAAATTAATTTTCTGTTTTTTAATTATTTGCCTCGAGAACGAGATAAGAAATTTTTATAATTAAAAATTGTTGCATTTTTCCATGTTATGATATATATACCCATTATAATAATGTGTTCTGCCGAGAGGTGAGTTAATTGACACATAACGTTTTTAAATAATTTATGTTATTGATTTAAATAAACATTAAGCGTTTAAGCGATATTTGTTACCGCCTACTGTGTCTTACGTAAAAATATTATTATGATTGAGTGCTAATACAAATCGAGTGTAAAACTATTAGAAAAATTGTTCAAATCTATGGGGGTATTGTTCATGTATGTGTGATAACAATTTTTTTAATTCGAGGACGATCCCAGAAGTACCTGGCCCCACCTAGATATGTCAATAGTTGTTTATTTGTTTTTTGTAAACATAGAAGAAACTGGTCATCGTTAGCTGATACAATATTTTTATTTGAAAGGCGTTAGTCCAGCCAATACAAAAACTGAACTAGATTCTCTTCTGAGTGAGATTGCTTCTTCGTTATTAACAGTGAAAGATTCGATAGAAGAGTTTAAACGAGATCGTACGTTCTGTGGAGACCAGCAACGCAGCGGTCGATCAAATGAGGTAACAACTCCAGAAATTTTGAAGAAAATCCATCAACGACTGAAAATGCGCAAGCTAATAGATATAATACGCATTTCAAAAAGTGTGGTACATCACATATAAACAGAAAATTTGGATATGAGAAAGCTGTGCGCAAAATGGATGCCGCGTTCTCTCAAAATGGAACAAAAATAGCGTCGTGAAGATGTTTCCATAGAGTATAATCATAAAGTCGAATTCCATGAAACTTGGGTCCATCACTTCAGAGATCAAAACAATGGACTGAAAGGGGAGAACCGGCTCCAAAGAACGCAAAGACCGTTGCATCTGCAGGCAAGGTCATAACGTGGTTTATTTGGTATGCGAGTGTGATAATTTCCATTCCATTTCTTGAAAAAGGACGAACTATCAACTGTTAGTATCATGCGAACTTATTACAACGTGTTAACGAAAAAATCAAGCAAAAAAGGCTGCTTTGGCTAAGAAAAAAGTGTTGTTTCATCAAGACAATGCACCAGCTCACAAATCCGATATTGCAATTGCCAAAATTAATGAATGAAAGCTTGAAAGGCTAGTTCATGCATCCTATTTGCTAGCTTTAGCACTCTCGGATCATTTCCTTTCCTTAGACGTGAATTAATAGCTTGGTGGTTAAAGATTTTCCAGCATTGAAGCAGTTAATGGCTATTTTGAGGAGCTTGGCGATTCTTATTATGAAAATGGTATCAAACTTATTGAATATCGCTAGGAAAAGAATGTGAATTTGAAAAGAGATATCGTTGACAAATTAATGATTTTTTTTCTATAATTAGTTGGGCCAGCTACTTCAGACACCATCCTTTCGTATTTGTGGAAGTATAAATAAGAAATCGAAACAATTATATTCTGATGATTCAATTATAATAGCGGTGACTCAAAATTCTTGAAGAAATAATGAGAAAATTTGTTAGAGAGCAAAAATCGTGAAGATAAACTTCTAGTTTAAAATATCTTTGAATAAAAAACTGTAAAAGAATAAGTCAAACAATAAAATTAGGGATTTGAGAATACTTAACATGAATCTTTCTGAATTTTTAATCAACTGAGAATGAGACAACATTTGATGAAAGTAAATTGGATGGAAAACTCAAACATTTGTAGAGATCCATGCAAATAATTCTAACATATAATTGTTAGATAGAATTGAAAGATCTTCTTCATATAGATCAAAATTTTATTACTAACTTGAAATTTTTGGAATTATTGGTTAAATTTCTAGTGAATACTCTGAAACAGTGAGTGTTGGTTGGAAGAATTGAGATTTGAATTGATTTTTTAACGAGACATCAATAACTTTGCCATAAACTTCCTCAATTATAAATTTTTGTAAAGTGAAAAATCAACCAAATACACTTCGAAATTAAACATCACAATGTTTCAAACTTCTCGTTTCAAAATAATTAGGGCGTTATCAATTTTGAACAACGAGGCACATCAATAAGGTAGCGCTTTACCACACTTTTCCGAGTTTTTGTCTGATCAACACTTTTCTCGTGTATACAGAAACGATATTAATTCGAGTCTTTAGTATCTGTCAAGACGAGATCCGTGCCGGGAAAACGGCATCTGCAATGCTAATCAGCAATTCAGTACGGATTTAAAGGAGGATTCACAAATAAATAAGGAATAGGATGAAGGAATGATACCGTCCGGAAAGTCGACGAGTGAAAATCCATCCAATAAATTTATATAATAGAATAATATATCGGTTTCTCGAGTAAAATTTTACAGGAAAATATTTTCACTTATAGTCAGGCTTTGACTTATTTTGTAGGACCGTTCTCTCTAGATTTGAGTGCTCCCACAACTTTAGTCTGATGAAATCATAGTTTTTACTTCATGTCCAGTTGTCGTTGCTTATCCAGATACGGAAAAGACATATTGAAAGGCAAATATATAAAAAATAATTCGTTTAAACTGATGGAGGTATTCCATAATGACTCTAAGACCGAAAAGTATATATTTCAGATGATTATACAGCTCTTTTTATTGAGCTACATATCCATTTCTATGAGATAATCGAAACCTCCCATTGTATACAGGGATCTTAGATTTATAATTCGTAGCATTCGAGCGATGAAAACTACGAAATTCCCAGATTCTCCAGTTGTTGAAAATGTTTACGCTCCTAGTGAATATAGCGATGCCATTAACAGAGCTCTTCTCATGTGATTTGAACCGTCTACATTTGGTTTGAACCAATATAGGAAATTTATCATCTCAGAAATCACTCTTACAAGAGTTGACGCTTGAAATTAATAGTAATCTTCAGAGACGAGGATCTATAATTGCTGCTATACGTCTCAACTTGGAGCTAGTCTTCACGTATTTTTTGTTGGTAATTAGTACCGACTTTAGTACATTGCTTAAGAGCTTTTATTCCAATCAGATCTTCTAAATTTCTATGTAAAAACATAGCATGAAGCCTGGAGGCATTTCTGAAGAGAATCTGAGCTTCTGGGAAATAATCACTAGCTGAATCACTTCTGATGCTTCCCAGGCAATGTAAAGGCTACAATCAGTGATAATGAAGCTTTACATTGCCTAAGTAGTATCAGAAGTACAGAAACTGCATATGACTAGCTATACCAATTCTGACACTTTTTGGCAATGTAAAGGCCACAATAAGTGATAAGAAACGGCATCTGACCAGCTAAATATTTTCTGGTGCTACTTAGGTAATATGAAGGCCACAATCAGTGATAATGAAACTTTACATTGTCTAAGTATCATCAAAAATGATAAAGCTGAACTTATGCAATTTCTTTAACACTGATTGTGGCCTTCACATTGCCTAAGCAGTATCAGAAGTACAGAAACTGCGTAAATCTAGCTCTAATACTTCTGATGCTACTTAGGCAATGTAAAGGCTACAATCAGTGATAATGAGGTTAGATCTTATAGTACCATCTTCATATATTGCTATAGCATATTTATTTCAATCAGATCTTCTAAATTGCTATGAAAAAAACTTAGCATGAAGCCTGGAGGTATTTCTGAAGAGAATCTGAGCTTTTGGAAAACAATCAGTGATAATGAAACTACATATGACCAGCTATATAATTTCTGACGCTACTTAGGTAAAATAGAGGCCACAATTGATGATAATGCGATTACTGCGCTATATAAAGCGCGATTCGCTAGACAAGACATCTTCCCCACAGACATGTAGCGTAGTTTTGTAATTAGGAATGTTTGTGTAGTGATTGTAAGCAGTTCGCCAAGAATAATTATAGCTAATCATGAGAGTTTAGCAGCTATGAATAAACTATCTATGAAGCTCCATTAAGACCAATCAAGTTTAAGAATTTTTCAAAGTTGCTCTCTGCAAATACACTAGACAATATTATCCTTATATAAGCACCACTTAATTAAATAACTGTTATTTAATTTTGGTTCTGACATATAAGGTATGTTATTCGACTCTTCGCAAGGTGAAAAAAAAAACAATTAATTTTATTTATTTTAAGAAACAGATAACTGCAATTTTTAGGCAAACATGTGTCATCGATATGTTACTTTGATCTTTTTAAATACCATCTGTATGTTTTCAAATAAATCAAACTTGTCATAAGAAACTCGATATTTTTAAAATGCAGATGGTCACTCCTACGGAGGTTCAGAAGGATATATACGATTTCGTGGTGTTATTGTGGACGAAGAAAATTATTATCGCAGTATGTTGTTACCTCAATACTGACATATTTATTTCGATATGAACAAATTTTACCAAGCAATTACTATATTTCCGTCAGTAAGCGAATTAGTTAAATGCCTAAATTTATGGATATAGTTAAAGGCAACAAACCGTTTTTGTCGTTTGAAATATGTGTTTAAAATAATTAGATTTCTAATTTATTACTTCGACCGTATCTTTTACAATTCTACGTCCGTGGAAATATACGAATCTCATGATATTAGTCAGTTATCAATGTTAGAAAAATGAGAAAAAAATCATTAGTATTCATTATCATTAGTATAGAATTATAAAACGTGAAGAGACGAGTAAAATATACGTTTCTGTAAAGGCGTTTGGCTTAAACAGGGTACCAGACGGGAACTGAGCATGAACCTTCCAAATTTGTCGCTTACTATATCCGGTGAAACTTCAGGATTATACCTCCCCGCAATTCCCCACAGAAGCAGTTCTTTTCCTTCGTCTTCTTGATTATGTCAATTTTTTTTCCGGTTTTGCGTATATTTGAAATAATAATTTCTTCACTTTCGTCAAGGATGGAAATCTTTTCATGTAGTGGTAAATTATCGTCTCTACATATTTTTCTAGGTAAAGAAAACTAAATTTCGTGCTTCACACGCTAACTGAATTAAAAAGTTTATCTCTTTTCAAATTTCAAGCTCTCGGAAATATATATATATATATATATATATATATATATATATATATATATATATATATATATATATTAGCTCTTTGAGACAAATTCATAGTCAGATATATATATATATATATATATATATATATATATATATATATATATATATATTTCTTCAATTTCTTATTTCTTGGACCTTTTATCTTTCTAAATCGTCTTGATTTCAGGTCTCTTCTGTTTTAAAATTAGTTTTTTATTTAATTTAGTTAAAGTAAGAGAAAAATTTGACGTCAGGAAGATATAGAGCGTAGTCCTTAACGAATCAAAGAATTTTTTAGGTTTTCTTTTGTAGAAATTTAACTTTTTAATGTACTTACAGCCTTGAGTAGGAAGGGTATGAGTACAAATTCAAAATTCAATTGTATATTGCTGTCTTGCTTTCCGAAAAGGGTGAAAAGTGGTGGAAATATTGCCAAAGGCGCGGCCCCTCATACTGATGGGAACATCAGCGCTGTGGAACAACTCATTTCGGGAGTCCGATGCAGTACTGTCCGCGGTATGGCTGAAGAACTGATTATTACTAAATTTCAGCCAGATTTGAGCCAAAAGTTTTGAATTTTGTGCCGAAACTCACACGCTGGGAAGTTTGCACGCAACTCCTGCCTATAAAGTGAAGAAGTATAAAGAGGAAGAACGAAAATTCAGCGAAATTTTTGGCCCTACTTTGAAGCCTCATAACTTTGTATTGAGGTGAATTACCCTCAATCGACATATTTTGGAATGTCCTGTATCGGTTCTTATATCTACCCTGTAAGTGTAAAAATGATTTTATAGGGTGACTTCAAATGATGATCATATAGTTATGAAAGACTGACAAACGAAGTTGAAACTGTTCAATCCGTAAATTATTGATGAAACTTTTTTGACGTAGATCTAATGTCAAGAAGTCCTTTCGCGTTTCCACAAAAAAACCGTTAAACACCATCAAGACAAAAACCAATCAATTAACCCAAAGTTACCCTGTTCTCTTACTAACTTGTATCGCCTCACTATCTTTGATGGCAATCAATATAAGCCCTCTAATGGTTAGTTAGGGGATGTTCTTAGAACAAAAGCGGCATCCCCAAAGGAACGATCTTTAATTTTATGCCCTTATAACCGGTCCGGTTCGGTTGTATTGATTTAGGTAGGATTTGGAAAAAAGAAACGAGATTAAAAGAAAGATAAGCGTCGGCCTCATGTTATTTTCTGAATTTATGTTAGTTTTTTATTTATAAAGATAAGCTCCAGCTTCTTTTTAATACTGTAAGCGAAATATACTGCACTTCTTATCAATTTTTTATGGATAAATCCAGAATTGTTTACTTTATAATTACTAAAAAATTGAATTAATTAGCTTTAATTGAACTATTATTAGTTTCCATTGTAGCGAGGAATGAAAATTATTTCCATTCAATAATTGTGATTTGAATGTATCGAATTACGATCAAACTAACGACGACAAGTTCACACTAAGACATACGAGGATTGATTGAAAAATTCACAACAAGAAATTTGTTTTCTCAATAATTTCTTTTTCTTAACATTGTTTCCTTTTAAATATATTTACTTAGTTTAGTTATGCTTCAACCTTTTTAACCGTTTCAAATAGTACGAGGGCTGCTACTTTAGATTTGAGCAACATTAAAGTGAATATGGTAAAAGTACTTGGAACGTGCTGTCATACGAAACCACCACATCAATTCAAACAAAACGTAACACATCAAATTGATGGATCCTCAGGTTTAACATTTTTCTACAGCACAAGAAGCAGTTGATGCGTTCAAACCAATTATTTGGCGGTACCTCAATCGGAACCGCATGCAAAAGTGTTTTCATCACAATTGAAAAACCATAAAATCATGTCCAATCATAAATATTTGTTTTTATCTAACTTTAGAAGCAACTATCGTATGAGATAACGCATTTATCTGATGAAAATTTCTGTCCTAGAAGTGACTCTTCAAGATTGGGAAACATAAAATAGTCACTGCAAGCTAGATTTGGTTGATATAGTGTTTAGTCAACCAGTTCGAAACGCAATTTAGTTTGGTAACTAAATCATATAAGTTTGAGAAGGTGCGTTGTTCTAATGAAAGGGCATGCCACCTCTTTTTGGCAATTTCTCCCTCTACCTTGTCAAAAAATGATGCCGAATACTTGTTTCAACTTTTTGGAGATGAACACAATCCCATGGCTATCCCAAGAAACCATCACGTTTTTTACCAATGAAAACATCTTCGTCTTTGTTGGGGAACGTTTGATCTTCGTTATCCACTGTCTCTACAGTTGCAGAAGTTTAGTTCTGGATCCATATTTGATCTCAAGAAGTGAATAGATTCAAAATATTCGACTTAAAGTGATTAAACGTAAGGTATAAATGACAAATGAGATCTTTTGATACACCAATAGCCTTTTCCATCTCTAACGATTTTCCAATATCATTTAGTCAACTTTTCCTATAATACCGCTGGTTTCGGCTGTTTTTGGCGGTTCCAAAGGGTTAACGTGAATCAAGCTAATATTGCGATGTTTCAAATCATCTTACGTCCCTAAACGAAGGCACAGAGTCTGTGAATACGATGTCTAACTTCTTCTCTATCTCTCGTTTCTGCGGGACCGGCGTTAAGCATTAGATTAGAAGATCTAGAACGTGAAGGCTCTAAATCTACCTCGCCAACATTTTGACCTATTGATATATCGTTTGCCCTGGACTGTTCACTAGTCATGTAGCAACGACTTTGGATCTAACAAGCTCGAATGTCTATGAATTACCTCGAAATCACACTCACACCATACAGAAAGTGCTGCTGGAAGTTTTTCAGAACGTAAGTCACTTAACAGTGTCAATTTAACATACCACAACTGTATTATAGTTATTATTAACACGTTCACATTAACATTTACTTGTAAGAAAATTTTTACATAGCTTTAACAACAGAACTTATTATATCTCATTTCTTCAATTCGCCCAGTCGTCGGTTGGTAGGACAGCGTTGCCAGTTTTCATGAGTTTTGAATTAATTCTGCGTGAACATACTCCCCGCGTTGAAAGCATAAGGATGGCTTTCAAAGGTCAACTGGAAGGGGGCAGATTTTTTGAAAGCTTCTTTTGATGATTTCTCCAGAGGGAGTTCTTATAGAAGCGACCCTAGCGATGCCGTCAGGGCCTCTATGGAGCTTGCTGATTCTACCTAATAACCACTGAGTGGGCATAGTGTTCTCGCCTTTCACTAAAACGAGAGAATCTTCTACTAGATGGCATTGGTTGGACTTCCATTTGGTGCGTCTTTGGAGCTCCGCAATGTACTCAGATTTCCATCTGTTCCAGAAGTGCTGTGCTAATTGTTGTACGAGCTGAAATCTGGAAAGTCGATTCATTTTTATGTCGGTGACATCTTGATCAGGTGCTGCAATTATTGGTCTTCCAATCAAGAAGTGAGCTGGGGTAAGAGGTCCAAAATCGTTGGGATCAGAGCTCAGTGGGCATAAAGGACGCGAATTCAAAATCGCCTCGATTTGTGCGAGAACTGTGGCAAATTCTTCAAATGATAAATGAACTTGGGTCAAAACGCGCCTTAAATGATGCTTTACGCTTTTGACAGCTGCTTCCCACAAACCTCCGAAATGAGGAGAGTAGGGTGGTATAAACCTCCACTCTATATTCTGAGAGCTACATTTCTCGATTATAGTGTTGCTGCCACGTTTTAGAAAATCCTTTAGCTCTCGCTGTGCCCCGACGAAGCTTGTTCCATTGTCGGACAATATTTTTGATGGTTTGCCTCGTCTAGAGACAAAACGATATAGCGCTTGAATAAATGATTCTGAAGAAAGGCTAGAAATCAATTCCAAATGGACTGCTTTAGTTGATAAACAAATAAATACGCCAATATAACATTTACTTAAACGACAACCTCTACCTTTCTTATCGTTAATCATAAATGGCCCCGCGTAATCAACTCCCACTATTGAAAATGCACTAGAAGGATTAGTTCTATCGCGCGGTAAGTTGGCCATAATTGGCTGTATGGTTTTAGCATTGAATTTGAAGCATTTCACACAATTCTTAACAGTCTTTCGTGCAAGATTTCTACCGGATATAACCCAGTAATTTTCTCTTATAGTGCTTAAGAGCAGCTGAGGGCCGCCATGCAATAGGCGTTCATGTTCTTGTAAAAATAGTAGCTTTGAAAAATGATGCTTTGAATTGATCAAAATTGGATGCCTTTTGTCAAAGGAGTAATTTGAATATTTTAGTCGCCCTCCTACGCGTAGCAAACCATCGGGTTCTAGAAAGGGACTAAGACTTAATAGATTACTATGGGAGCTCAAAGGTTTGTTATTTTTCAATGTTTCAATTTCGGTAGAATACGATTGAGATTGACAAATTCGAATGAGACATTTTAGAGAATCACTTAACTCCTGTACTGTAAGAGAACCGCCTCTTCTGCGATTTCTCTGAAGACAATTATCCTTAAATCGTAAAATGTATGCCATTGTTCGTTGCATTCTTGAGAAATTTGAAAAACGTTCAAAGGGAAAACTCAGAGTAGGGGGCGCAACATTGGTCAGAAGACTGGATTTAAGTTCAGGTAAATCATGAACCACCTCCAGCTTGTCATTGGGCCAAAAACTTGGGTCCTTAGCTAGCCAAGTAGGGCCGCGCCACCACAAATCAGAGTTTAAAATTTGACTAGGATATATTCCCCTTGAAGCAATATCTGCTGGATTATCGTGGGTGGGGATGTGCCTCCAATCGGCGTGTTTAGTGAGAGACTGAATTTCTGCCACTCTATGGGCCGTGAATGTTTTTAGCAGATTCGGGCTTGTGCGTACCCAAGCTAGAGTTATAGTTGAGTCCGACCAAAGTGTGAAAGATTTGAATTGAATTTTCAAAGCAGTTTTAGCTTTATCTGTTAGGCGGGCTAGAAGCAATGCTGCGCATAATTCCAACCGCGGGATTGGTATTGTTTTTATAGGTGCCACCTTTGCTTTGGCGCATAACAGGGATACATGAACCTTTTGATCGGAATCAATACTTCTCAAATAAACACAGGCTCCGTAAGCCTTTTCCGAAGCGTCAGCGAAACCATGCAGTTGTAATTCAACAGCATTCTTGCAAATAGCTTGTCTGTTTAACTCAAGATCGTTCAGAATAAGAAGCTCCTTCTCCAACCTTACCCAATTTTCAGATATAGCCTTTGGAATAGCGTCATCCCAAGCTAATTTATTTTCCCATAATTTTTGCATTATCATTTTTGCGATAATAGTACATGGGCTTAGTAAACCAAGGATGTCGAATATTTTTGATATAGTAGATAAAATTGTGCGTTTTGTGACCTTTGTACCTATAGGATTGGTATGAATTTTATATTGCAGCTTATCGTTATTGCAAACCCATATCAAGCCTAATGTTTTTGTTTTGCCATCATGCGCAAATTCTAGTATATCGGATTTTAAATCATTTGAACTTATATTTTTGAGCGCGTTGGTGTCGTTAGAGCACCATTTTCGAAGTGCGAAACATCCCGATTTAAGAGTGTCACTTATCGCTTTACATATGTATTGCGCATGCTCAAGTGTAGGTGCACCTGTTAACAGGTCATCTACATAAAAGTCGTGCTTAATGATTTCGGCTATTTCCGGGTTCATTTCTTGAATATCCTCAGCGAGTTTGGCTAAACAGCGTATTGCAAGATAACTGGCAGAGGCTTGCCCGTATGTAACGGTATTTAGCTTGTAGACTTCCAGGTTATCACTCGGATTTTCGCGCCATACAATTTTTTGCAAATGCCTTTGCTCGAGCGTTATTGAAATTTGCCGGTACATTTTAACTATGTCTGCCGAAACTACATAGTTATGTTTCCTAAACCTTAAGACTATTGATAGTAAATCGTCTTGTAAAACGGGTCCAATGACTTGAATATTGTTGAATGATAGACCGTTGCTAGAGGGCGCTGATGCATCGAAAACTACCCGTAGTTTTGTGGTCAAACTCTCTTCTCTCAAAACTCCGTGATGCGGCATGAAATATTCGAAGCTTGAATCATTGACGTTACAAATTGTCATATGGCCTAGCTCTTTATACTCGTTCATAAATTGTATATATCTGCTGTGCAGCATTGGATCTCTCCCGAATTTTCGTTCTAATGCATAGAAACGTTTTTCGGCTTGAGCTTTCGACTCACCTAAACTAGAAGGTTGTTGTTTCAAAGGTATAGTGACTGTAAAACGTCCGTTCGCGTCTCTGGTAGTAGTTTTGATGAAATTGTCCTCGCAAAATTGTTCATCTGGAGATAGTTGTCGCGTGCTAGATATTTCCTCGATTTCCCAAAATTTGGCTATTGAATTTAATAATTCCTGGTTTATACTTAAATTACAAGAAGCCTTTTCAACGTTGTTAGTACTTATTTGCCCAGATACAACCCAACCTAGCACTGTATCAATTAATAGCGGCATATTTTTTCCTAGCGAAATTTTGTTATTGCTTAAAATTGTCCAAAATAGGTCCGCGCCAATGAGCATGTCTACTGGTCCGGGAATATTGAATTGTGGATCAGCTAGCTTTAGATCACCTGGAATCGCCCAAGATTGCGTGTTGATTCGACAACACGGCATCACACTTGTAATCTCTTTTAGAATATAACAACTGCCATGCGCTTTAAAATTGGTATGTATAGATTTAAATGAAACCTTACACCTTTTACTGACCTTTGAAATATTGTTTGAGATTCCGAAAATTGAAAGATCTGTTTTATGTGTCGCAATATTCAAACGCTTTTGCAAATCCTCCGTTATAAAGGAAGTTTGAGAACCACAATCTAATAACGCTCTTGCTTTGTGAAAATTATTGAAATTGTCTGAAATGAGTAAACAGGCGGTAGATAATAGCACCTGCTCCGCCGCTGGTACCACTACGCCACTGCTTAGTGCTGCGGAACTTGAGCTCGCGTTGTCCGCTATCTCGAGTTTTTCATGCAAAATTGTATTGTGCCAAGCTTTACACACTTTGCAAGGCCCTAATTTACACTGTTTGACAGAGTGACCCGAACGCAAACAGTTATGGCAAAGATTTGATTTTTTGACAAAATCTTTTTTTTGTGTTATTGTTAATCCGAGAAACTCTGCACAACGATATATTGAATGCTCTTTCTTGCAATAGGAGCATGTATATGTACTTGAGGTCAATGACCTTACTCTACTTTGTTTATTGAATTTATTTTCCTCATTACTAAATTTTGAATCTGATTTATTTAAACTGAGGCTGTTCTTTGATTCTAACATATTAAGAAAATTGGAACGTTTTTGTAAAAATTGTAGGAATTTATCTAACTTTGGCAATTCTTCCTGATCTCTATTTTCCCTTTCCCATTCAAGGTTTGAGCTAGTATCTAATTTATTAGTAATCCAAAAAATTAGTAGAGGATCCCAATTAGTTATATTTTGCCCCAATTGTTCAATAGATCCCAAATGTTTGTGAATATCGTCAGCTAAATTTTGTAGTTTTTCAGCTGTCGGTTTTTGTATGTTTTCTAATGAAAAAATAGCTCTAATATGTTCATATATTAATTTTTTAGTATTGTCAAATCTTTTTGAAATTGTGGCCCATGCCACTTCATAATTGTCGGCCGTATATTTGATTTTGGAAATGGACGCCGCTGCTGTTCCTCCTAGTGCACTTCGCAAGTAATAAAATTTTTGAATATTATCTAATTTTTTACTATCATGAATAAGGCTTTTATATGTGTCCCTGAATTCTAACCAATCTTCAAAGTTTCCACTGAATTTAGGAAGTGATATATCCGGAAGCTTTATACCCTCGTTTTTACAACAAGCTTTGTCTGAAATCACGCTAAGATTTGTATCATTATCGTGATTATTGTAGCTTTGTAAAATGTTTTTAGCAACAGCGATTGCATCATAATATGAATTTTCAAATCTCTCTCGTTCGATTAATTGCTCATCTAAATTTATATCATCCTGTAACTCTATTTCTAATTGATATGATTTGAATTCGTCAAGATAATTTTCGGCATCTCGTAACCTATCTTTTAATTTTGTAACTTCTGTTTGGCTTAAATTAGATATAGTTGCAAATTCATTTACCGCTTTTGTGAAAATAGTTAACTGAGCTTTAATTACACCTCTTTTCTTTATTAGTTTGCCAAGTTCTGCCATTTTATATTGTCAAATTGTTCAAGCACAAACAGAGAAGCTTTGAAATCGCAAATGGAAAGAAAAATTCGGAAATAAATAATTTGGAACAAACTCACTCTGATTTCGGTCGAACTGCCTGATTCTTGCAATTGAACTAGTCGGCCAGTTGAGTTGATGTCTGGTCGCCGTGATATTGTATCGACTACTTGTTTGGTCGATCACTTTGCACTCGTTGATAGTTGCTTGCAGCACGTGGTAAATTGTTTTTGGGTTATAGTTGTTAATAATATATTGTTTATTGCGAATTTTCACTGGTTTTGTTTATAATCCGGCTCGAAGGACCATTTTTTGTATTATAGTTATTATTAACACGTTCACATTAACATTTACTTGTAAGAAAATTTTTACATAGCTTTAACAACAGAACTTATTATATCTCATTTCTTCAATTCGCCCAGTCGTCGGTTGGTAGGACAGCGTTGCCAGTTTTCATGAGTTTTGAATTAATTCTGCGTGAACAACAACTCTTCTTAGCTCATCTCTGCTTACCGTTAGGGACTATGTCAAAGAAATTCCGTCGATTGTTTTAGACCTGGTTTCTCATTCTATGTTTCTGATTTGTTTCAGTTTTCTTACTTCTATGGAAGGAATTGTCCTAAATATTCACACCAGGTAATCATCTTGTTCCTTGCAGTGTCCTCCGGTTTGGTCAGTGACTTATATTAGAGACACTTCATTGTTTGTTCTTGGTAATCTAAAGATTATATTTAGACCTTTATGACGCATTTTGTAAGAGTCAAATGATATTTAATATCTGATTCAAGTGTTAATTCGACACCGTTAATTCCGAAGGTTTTTGGAACGTATCCTAATAAATAAAACTATGATGGTCAGTTCCTCAGAATCAGTTAGATTACAGAATCCGCAAACTCTCTATACTGTATTGATTAGTTAGTCATTACTTCGCAGGTGGAGGATCCAGCGATACTGCTCTTCTTTAAATTGCTTCTTTCCTCTCGACTTTGCTCGTACCTCGATTTGACCTCTTTAGAGCGAAGTTTCCTCAATATCTCATTTTGTTTTGTGAGCATGAAAAGAATACTTGATCCACACAGATTGTACACAGATTCGTTCCTTCACTGATAGTCGAATACGCAGCATTACGTCGAAGCGCTCATCTTGCTGGCTGCAGACTGCAATTCCAGGTGTGGTTATAGATTTTACCATCGAGATAACAGAGATTCCTTTCTTCATTTTTAATATTCTAAGATCAGCATACGCTTATAAGCTTAACTTATTGATTATCGCCGAGGAAAGTGTATGGAGCTTTGATGATTGAAAGATAAATTAATTTTTCTCCATACTTTTAGTGTTTTTTTTGTTGGGCCAGGTATTTCTGGGACCATCCTCCTAGTGTTGCGAATGTTAACAAACACCGGGAAAATTTGTAGTTCAATTAGATTTTGTGGGACATAATGTTTTAATGATATTCACCGTGAATTAACATCTATCTTCGTTGACTGAAATTTGGGTAGAAGATTGTAGTAATCTTCAACTACATAATTAATTCGGGGGCTTATTTCATTTCAATGGATGGTTTCTGTAATTACTCAGAAGATAGTGTGCAATTAAGTTCGGTGTATTTTACTGCTTCGGAATTCGGTTATCGCCCTAGTTTAATCAAGCTGCTAAATTCAGTGTGCACTTTGCAATTGTGTACTTACATCAGAATTTATAATACCGTAGAGAACAAAACAGAGCGTTGAAATTTTATTGTTTCGCTGGTATTACCGAGCAATTAATTAATCAGCAAATAAACTATACCGTAAATTCGATATTTCTAATTGAGATAATCACCTCGCAAACTTCTTATCAATCAGGTTTATGAATATATTATATATAATACTGAGTCTATGATTAGTCTAGACAACAAGTTCAAAGACGTGTTAAATTTCACGTCTAAAAACATGCTTTTAACAAGATGAGATGAAAAAAAATGTATTAATCGAGCAATTTAAAATAAAAACTCCCCTTCAATATACTCCCCTCTCCTCGCCACACACCTTTCCATACGTTTTTTCCATTGATCTAAGCAGTGCTAGAAGTCTTCTTTGGTAAGTGCCTTCAGGAGTTTCGCCGTTTTTCACTTTACCGCTTCCATCAACTCAAATCGGGTCCGTTTCAAAGTAGATTTTATCTTCAACAAAAGTCGCACGTTGCCAAATCTGGTGAGTACGGCGGGTGTTCGAGCACTGGAGCACTGAATTGCGCTTCACAGATAGCGTGTTATGGCTAAGTGCGATAACCTGGTGCTAAATAGTGCCGTTTTTCACGAACTCTCTGTAGCAGTGTGACCAAAACTGCCAAATAGTTCGTCTGATTGGTAGTCCCACCCCCTGATACCGTTAATGTCGAAAAAAGACGATCAAAATTGCATTGAATTTTAATTTGCTAACTCAGCGCTCACTAAAGCGCTTACACCACTCAAAAACACTCGTACGAGATTAAGAATTGTCTCCATAGGCCTCTTGCAACTATTTATAGCACTCAGTCGGAGTTTTTTCTCAATTTATGAGAAATTTGTGACAAAACACGTTCGTTTCAAACCGCTACTGCAACAATACTATAATAGCGTTTTGGAACGTGCATAGACAAGATTTCTAGATGCCCAAAACGTTTAGGGCGCCCTCTGGGTTCGCAGTCTCCTCATTTAATAGCCAGACCTCGTATATACAATTTTGTTAGGTGAAGAAAATAATGTATTAAGAAATAAACTCACCCTTATCGATTGTATTTTTTGAATGAGTTTAAATCATCAAAAATGTACAATTAACTGAAATGTTCGATGGCCCGAGTTCCTCGATATAGACCTGTCAACGAACATGTGTGCTTAACTATCGTTATCTAAAACAAATACCGCCGTTTCGGTAGTTGTCTAATTGGAAACGACTCTTTCCTTCTAGGGCGTCAAAAAACAGGCGACAGGCTACAAAAAGGGTATCATATATCTTGTTTTTTGTTGGGTTTTTGGTGATTAGCTTCGGCACATTCTTTCTCTTGTATAGGGGGCGCATATGGAGTGTATCTAATTTTAACAAATTAATTTTTCTATTCCCGCACCGGCTCTTTATTCTGCTGAAGTTTATTGGATTTCTTGGGTAAATTTGTGAAGAATTTTCATAAAATACGAGTAGAATTATTATACAAACATATTTCTTAATAAAAGTTGTTTACTTTTCGTTCTAAATTGATTTAAATTCATTTTTTCAGCTCTAATATTACAACCAGCAGTAAACTCGATGAGCTTAAGAGAGAAAAATGTTTATTTTAAAATTTTTGAACACAAAAACATAACAGAAGTTAAAAATTCATAACTCCCTTTTTGTTACATAAAGAAGTCTGATAAATAATATTGATTTCCAATATTCACTGTGCATTAATTAAACAAAAAAAAACCTCAATATTCCAAGTATAGCTCATCGTATATCTTTCGTCAGGACCAATCTGTTTACACCAGGATTGCCAGCTTCGGACAACCGAAATCCGGGACTCTACATCAATAATGTTTCTATAAACACAAAAAATGAGCAACTGAATCGAAAACAAATTGCAAGAATTTCAGTATTTTCTCCATTCTTCACCAGTTTGCTGAATATTTCAGTTAATTCGAGTAGCACTATCCAATAACTCTTATTAATCTCACCTAATGGTTTAGAATCATGATATATGATATCTTTGAAAGGTCTAAAGGACTCCGATAATATGAAAATTACTCAATTATTTCTTACTCAATATCTCTATTGAAACAATCGCCATTCCCTTCAATTTGTTACTAGAGTTATAAAACACACTAAATTTCATGTAGTAATTCTCAAACCCATATGAGAGTTCTAAAACACACTAGATTCCATGTACTTAGTAGTCCTGAAATCGTTTTGAAAACCCCTATGAGAGTTCTAACACATATTGGATTTTCAGTAGTAGTTCTTAAACCGTTGCGAAGAGTTCCAAAACACGGATTCCATTCTAAAAACCCCTATGAGAGTTCTAACACAGTAGATTTCGAGTAGTAGTTCGAAGAGAGTCCTAAAATCACAAGAAACCCTATGAGAGTTCTAAAACACAGTGGATTTCATGAAGTAGATATGAAACCGTTCTGAAAGAGTTCTTAAACATGGATTCCATTCTAAAAACCCTTATGAGAGTTCTAAAACACAGTAGATCTCGAATAGTAGTTCAAAAACGGTACTAAAAACCCCTATAAGAGTTCTAAAACACGGATTCCATTCTAAAAATCAATGTGAGAGTTCTAAACCACCGTGAATTTTGAGTAGTATTTCCAAGAAAGACCTAAAAACCTCTATACGATATCTAAAGCACAGTGAATATCGAATAGTAGTTATAAACACTTCAAAAAACCCCTATAAGAGTTCTAAAACACAGTGAATTTTGTGTAGTAGTTCTTAAACCGTTCTGAAAGAGTTCTAAGACACGGATTCCGTTCTAAAAATCCATAAGAGACTTCTACGCCACAGTAAATTTTAAGTTGTAGTTCTAAGACAGTCCTAAAAACCTCTATAAGAAATCTAAAGCATAGTGAATTTCTAAATAGTCCTAAAAACCCCTATAAGAGTTCTAAAATACAGTGAATTTTGATTAGTTGTTCTGAAACAGTCCTAAAACCCCTATGAGAGTTCTGAAATACATTGGATTTCTTGGAGTAGTTCTTACACCGTTCTGAAAGAATTCTCAAACACGGAATCCGTTCTGAAAATTCCTACACAGTGAATTCTGAGTAGTAGCTCTAATCAGTCCTAAGACCCCTTTGAGAGTTCTAGCATACAGAGGATTTCGTGTTGTAGTTCTAGAACAGTCTTAAAAACCCCTACGAAAGTTCAAACCCACAGTGGACTTCCTGTTGTAGTTCTAGAACAATCCCAAAAACCCCTAGTTCTGAAACACATTGGATTCATTGTAATAGTAGTAGTAGTTCTGAAACAGCTCTGAAACAGTGGCGTTAGAGGAAAGTTCTATCACAGTTTCGGCATATCCAAAACATTTCTGAAAACCTATATGAGTGTACACTGTTGGTCGAAAACAGCGGTGGCATAAGGATTCAGCGCCGCCGGGGTCAACGGTTCCTTCGTTTGTAGTTCAATTTGTTCAAAATGCTCTTCTGAAAAGGGGGAGAGGCGAACGTTTCATTATCGTGATCAGTAGTTAGTCATATCGCATAGAAAATTGTACATTTCATAGAATTAAAGACTGTTCTTAATAAGTTATCATATATTTAAGCTGAGGCACAGACTTTCAACATATCAGAACAAATAATTATTGTTAAATACCCGCTCATGAACTTCATTCATTTTAGAGACACATTTTCCTCAAGAAATTCACTTCGACATGCAGGCACGCTACTTGCCTAGTTGTGCAAGTGCCGGAGGTATATAATTTAATTAATTAGAGATAGACCACAACCGCCGTTATAGAAACATTTTTTGTTTTAATTTTTCTCTTAATTAGACAATTATTTGATGTAATTGTAAGAATCGCAGGGCATGACTGGCTTGGTCTAGTTTTTGCTTAGCATAAACAGCAGTTTTAATTTCAAATGCCGTTAAATATTTCATAAATGAGAACTTCTTTCGATGTTTTAAATTACCCGCTTATTCAAAAGTCATTTCTTAATGTTTTTCTTTTACGTCGTTTAACTAGTTACAGTGCATGTGTACTTTCAAAAATATCAATAAATCGTGAAACTAAGTTTGTCAAAAAACAACTGAATTGAAAAACTTGTTTCAAAAAGTGGGAGAAAAACATATTATTGAAATTAAATCATAAGAAAGAACCTATAAAAATTATCATCCAACGTATTTAACCTTATATTTAAAAATATTTGATACAGCTAGATATTTCTCCAAACAAATTCTCTCATTAAAACGATAATCCGTCCAGACCTGACTGACCGATACCTGACCTTAAGGCCTGGATTTGGTTGTTATCTTCCTGGTGCTCGGCTATTGGATAGAAAATAGAAAATAATTACGATTCAGATCCATTTTATGACTAAGATAAAGTAAATAACTCGTATGACAACTCGTTCTGTGTACTTTCGCCATTAAAAATGTCAAACATAACGATGAAAATGTCAAATTTGTCATATTCACACCAGAGTTGTCATATCTCAAAACTCAAGTAGCAACCCTCGTATATGAGTACGTTCCCTATTAAAAGTGTGGAAACGTCAAACTTCAGTGTTACCATATATGAAAACTTATGTAGCAGCCCTCGTACAACTAACAACACCATTTTTTAAACATTCTGTATCATTTTATTCATAGCTCAATAATCACACGATTAGGATGGTATACAGGGTAAGCTATGAATTTATTGAATGGATCCCCTCATAGATAAACAACACGATTTTTGTTCACAACAATTTGACGAAATCAATGATTATTAGGTTCAGTTTTCTCTGTATCTAAGCTCGATTTCACTCAATAGGAATTTCGATAAACCAAACTACAGACTTTGGAAATAGCTAGAAATATCAAAGACCCTTATGTACAGAATATCTTTTAGTAACTCATAACTATGTAAAATACAGAAAAACGCTCCGAGACTTTTTCCAATCAAAGTTACACCATTTTGAGGATTACAACAAGATGGCGCAATTTGTGATACATTTAACAAAAATTTAACCATTGGTGGAGGCGCATTGAAGATATTCTATAGCCTGAACTTATTTCCAGATGATTTTTTGGCGATATGTGTCAAAGAGATTTGGAAATTTCAAAGACTTGACACGTTCCCCCTGTTACCAAAGAACTTATCCACAGTTTATTGAGTCGCATCCCCGATATGCCATTCCTTTCTGGGGTACGTGTGTTGAGCGAGTTTTCAAACTACAAAAGATGTTAGATATTCACTCGGACTTCTTTAAAAGATCAAAAATTCTGACTCTTATTCTGTCTTATTCATTTCATAATCCGTTTGCCACGTTCAGAATTGGTAAAGGGCTCATTATTTTACAATCATTTGCCAATTGAAATCAAGTAAATATCAACTTTTCTCGAATTCCGCAATAATTTGAGGGGATATTCACTGGAAACTGCTTTCTACTTTGTAAAAGATTTCTATTTTCATCTATAACTTTGTTATTATTTATTTTATTGTATTTATATCTTTATTCAGTTATTTTGATGTTCGCTCTTTAGTTTTTACAAGCTTTTGTAACGATTTTTTGACAACGAAGCAATAAATGAAATTCATGTTCTTCTTCATATGAATTTTGAAACTGCAAAAATTTACAGCTCACCCTGTAATTACTACATTCGCCGTGCTAGTATAGTGTGAGAAAAAAATTCATTACGTAAGAATTAAAAATAGAAACAATCATTCATTTTTTAATTGACGTACTTGTCAACAGATGAAAATAAATTATTATTCAGAAGAATGAACGTAATCAAAAATCATCACTTTTCATCATAGTCTTATAAACACGCCAAAACGATTTCGTCTTCTTAATTAGTCCAATTATTTATGACCCTAATTTATTTAACATCTATGTACGATTAACGAATTTCTTTAATTTATCTCAAAGGGCTCAGCGTCGATAGTTGAAATTATTGCTTCAGAAATCTCTATTTTCCAAAAAAATTAAGATTTTTACATATTTCAATATCATATAATTTCGGTGTACAGACTTCCAGATGGCATAGTAAGTGCTGTAGTCCAGATTATTTTCGTCCTGACTGGATTCACTTAAAATTTTCACAGGGAATGTAGGGAACAGCCCAAGGATCATTTTCTAATAGGGGTAACAGTTTTTCGACGACAAAATCGACGTTTTTTTCACGAATAATTCAAAAAAATTCTATTTTTATCAAAAAAATTGTATAAAACTTGTAAAAAACAAACACAATCTTTTTTTTTTAATTTTTCTACAACTAACACAAACCGAGATGAGATTATATTAGAGTATAGTTTTCGAAGGAAAATTGTTTTCGAAATGAAATGTCAATTATATTGAATTAGCGGGATCAAAAATATTCATCCGAACGCTTCGGAATAAAACGACTAATTTAATTTTCTATTCAAAATTATTTATTCGCAATTTATCAACTTTGTAATGGAATTATTAACTGTTGACTATTTCGTATGAACAATTCATATTAATTAATCGGAACCTACATTTAAATAACATACTGTGCCATTTTGTCTAATTCAATACAAATCATAGTTTGATATGATTAAATGAATTAGAATTAGAAATATCAATAATCGAATGAAAATTAAATGAAAATTTTTGTGTGACTGAGTCTCAAATATCAATATCTATCATAAGTAAATGAAATACTTGAGAAAAATCATGGGAATCGCACTCACCTGCCAAGTAAAGAATCTTGAATACATAAGAGGGTTGCTACTGAAATTTTATAGCTTTATTGTTTTTCAAAATATTCACAATTGAGATGAATAAACTTTTTCATTCGTTTACAACGATTCCATCCTCCAAAGCATGTGATTTGAACATATGAACCACTTCTTCAGGTCGACTACGCAATTTATTTTTGATCTAGAGCAATAAGGAGAAATCATTGGGTAACAAATAAAGAGTGTACGGTGGATGATCCATCGATTCGATGTTTTGACTGTTCAAAAATGTTTTTGTTTAAACTGATGTGTGAGAGCTCGCATTGTACTGGTGGAGAAATGTTTTGTCTTCCGTGGTTTTTTCGCACACTTCTGGTAAACAATTGCTGGGGTACCGTTCAGAATTGACAGTTCCACGTTGCCATAATGAAACGTTTAGTTAGAAAAAACAGAATCATTTATTTCGAAGTACTTCGACCGCAAACAACTCAATTAAAATGGATTTGCTGGATCCCAAAATAATCAACATTGGTTAATATGCTTCAATAATTATTGGATGTTGGTATTTCGTATCAAAAAAGTCTTTCGAGGACGAAGAAATTTGCTTTTTTATGTTTGTTGTGGTTGAGCTCCAACTTCAATACCATTTTCTTGATGGTCTGTCTAGAGTTCAGAATTTTTCGTTTCAATTTTTCCAGCATGAACTTTCCAACTTTTTTTGGATTTGGCTCGTCTTGAGCGGTATCCAACGCGAACAAATCTTTTTGACAGCCAAATGTTCATACAAATTTGAATGTATGCGAATAGAACTACTGTCCAAATATGCCTCAATCTCATGGCCATCTTGCATTATCAGTTTTCACACAGCAATGACGAAAAACCAAGTGTGAAATTTGACATTTTTAAATCAGAGTTGTTATATTTTAAAACTCGAGTAGCAACCCTCGAATAAGACAAATGGATAAAAATGTTTTGAGAATTAGAAATGTTTTAGAATTAGAAAAATTTAGTCACATCGAACGTTATATGAATTTAAATAGAGAAACAACGATAAAGAAAATATAGAAGAGTAAAGACAAAATAAGGGATTAAAACTCAAAGATAAAGGAGGTGAGATGAGTTAAAACAAGACATACTAGCAGCTTGAAGATGATCTAAAATAACAAAACAAAATAATGTGTGGGATTGGTGCTTTCAATTGTTATAATTTTCCGGCTTCATATCGAACAACATCTCCATTCAACCATCTTGAAAACGTATAAATAAATAATTCATTGCCATATAATCATAAATTATAAGTTTCAATTGTAGTTTTTCCAAGTTTTATGTGAAAGCTCACAACAATCTGTTGCTCTATTTTTTACGTCGATTATTTCCATGGCGGAACAAAAAAATAGCTCTAATACAAACGAGGGCGAGGGCTATACTGGTTTGTCTACAGACATGGTAGGCTTCTGTCTAGATAACTGACAGTCGTTAACTTTTGGACATTCGTGCTTACTTATTAACCACACCTTGTAGATATAACGTAAAAAAATACTGAAATAGTTATTAGTTCATAATAATCATAATTAGATTTTCTATGGTGAAAATTTTGAAAGTTGACAAACGTTAAATTCCATTTAATTAATTATTTTGGCTGATGAGATATATGAACTTTCACATTCTGCATATTTATGATTTTTTGTCATTTTCTCTTTAGCGTTATAATAATAAAGTTGAAATAACCGGTATGTTTACATTAGGCTAATTGGTATACCTGTTTCTCTTTTCACTTAGAGACATGTTTGTTCAGGGCGACTACGTTTTTCATATGAAAAAGTATAATGTTTCTCATAACTGGTTGGTAAACAACGAAGCCGTTGTGATTTCCCCAGGTTTTGCTATTTTGTTAATTTGTTACCAAATTTGTCGATAATTATATACTTTGAAACAGCTGCGTTGTATCTTACGAGGGTCAGTTAAAAAATTTTTGACCTAACATACAAACTTCTACATAGTTTATGTAGAGGTTCTAAATTATTGAAACAACCCTTATACATTTTATACAGCATGCGGAGCACACGGTTTGTGATCTAAAATTATCTTTTGTTTGGTTATAGATCAAATAAAATGGATCTTCTGTCCATACGTGAACATGCCCGACTGCGAGAAAAATATGGATTTTCTCGGATTTGTGATTTGTTTATCTCCATGGTAAATGAAAGAACAATCAGGAACTATATGAACTCATGAAGCATAACAATGAAATAATTGAAATCTCGGAATATTTTTTTGAGTATTTTCTCATGATTCACATTCATTATCAGTTTTCTTATCACCAAGTACTCATACTCGATGAATCAATTATATAACTTGCTGTTAATTCACCTTGAGCTTACCTTTACTTTCATAATATGTTAATTTCAATATTTAATTCATTGTTAGATTTTATTTCTGTCTATTGACATACTGTTTTTGATAATGGTTCTAGAAAATATATAAAACTTTCGATAAAAGCTTGATGTCCACAACATTATGTAATGAATGGTATTTTTTACCAACAACTTCATGTACAGCTTCAGCACGCCAACGTCAATGGTCGCATTTGGTTAAGAAGAAACTCAAGTTTTATCAAGACAATGCACAAGGTCATAAATCCGTTATTGCAATGTTCAAAATTATGAATTGAAATCTACATTCGCCAGATTTAGCCCACTTCGATTATTTTCTGTTCCTAGACTTGGTGGTAAAAGATTTTTCAACAATGCAGACGGCAGTTCATGGCTATTTTGGGGAGCTTGACGATTCTTGTTATAAAAAGAGCATCGAACTCATTGAAGAAGATATCGACACGGTCAAGCGAGAAGTAGCTTATTATAACAGAAAATTGGGAGATATTCAACATAATTCTACTTAGGAGAGTCAAAAAAATAACCAAAGTGATGCAGTTACATGGTGGCGGTCAGGTGTTACAAAAATTAGTGGAGATACTAAAGAAATTTTAATTCGCCTTCCACGGAACGTTCATTTTCGAAATATCCACTTAAAATTAAAGAAGACGACTCACAAATGATCGCGCTGCTAAATTATAACTGACAGTGAAATGGATTTAGATAACGATAATGAAGATACAATTGAAGATATAATAAAACAAGTGGATAAGGCCATCTAGCGACAAAATAATGTTATTATTAGAACATTATTTTGTCATTAGAACATTTCGATTACTGCTGATAGTTCAATGTACGAACATTCTAACCAGAATAAATTTCCAATTTTTGTTTGAAGTAAAAAGAATTATATGTTGTTGACAATTTGACAATTTGTTGGAATAATGTAACCCTACCGTGGTTTAGTTTCTTATCCGTCCAACTCCATACATATGGCAAGCAAACACTTAATTTTGTCAAATAAATCTTCTTTGCTGGTCGAAGGCTTTGATATTTCGACATTATCGAAAACAGAGGAGAATCCTGTTAATGCATGGAATACTAGAAGGGTTAACATTGATGAACCTCCAATGTTTTCCAAGACCCATTTCCATAAAAAAGTTCTGTGAAAAGAGACTTAACACGTGGAGAAGACGTAGAAGAGGGCCTCCACGTAGAAAATTACCAGATGCATGTAAGGAAGACTTAGAGAAGTTAAGGATAGCGAGCTGCCTCAATGAAGCCGCGAACGAAAGAACTAGAAGACAAACAATATAGAGAATTCATAAGCCATGAGTCCAAAAGTATTTTTATTTCCACTTCTTCATGAGCTGGACCCAAAAATACGTCCTCTATAGTTCTCGCAATTCAATAAGTACTTACTCGAACTGGTTATATTCCAACTTGAGTGAAAATACTTCTCTTAGTATTGAGTATCTTTGATCGATGGAAATAAGGGCGTTTGTACGAATTCTTTGACCTTGAGGTAGCTTTGATTGTTCAAGCTTGTCTTCTAAAGCCATCAATATTGACTTGGATATTTTGGTCAATGTGGCAAAGAGATGGTAGCACTGATAAGAAAGATCAAGCTCCCTCTTCAAATGATCTGTTCGCTCTAAAATCAGTATCTTTCGACTCTTCATGGAAAGATTGGGGAAGCTGCATGACTGAAATAAGGTTAACACGTCTAATTGATAATTGCGACCTCCAGCGAATTCGTGAAAAATTACTGTTGAAGCTTACGTCTTACATGGTTCGTTGGTGAGCCATTTTTGACCTCATTTTTATACTAATCAGAAATATTGTTTATCAAACTCTTTGTCATTGTTTTTGTTGTCCTAATTATTCAACTAATTATTGGTAGGAAAGTCAATTTCTGAGCTTTATTTCTGTTTATATTCCCAGAATATCATGTTTCAATACTTTCAGATATCAGTAAATATGAAGCTAATTGGTAGTTTTATTTTTTATTGGTAATACTGAGATATAAAATTTATATTATCTATTTTATGACTAATAAAAACTTGCCCTTCATATTAGTAATGGATTCTACTGGGGGATATTTCGTTATTTTCAGTTCATATGAGGTTTGCAATATAAATGAGGAAAATTATTAAATCTTCATCGTGAGAAATTTTTCCAAATGATTTAACTCCAAAGTTTTGAAATGAAATTATTAGTGGTAAAAATTGTCTGTATATCATTTTCTAATACCCGAAAAGTGCAAACTGAGATGTAGTGGCATCAAACTAGAGCTCCAGAAGACAAAATTAAACTCAAGAACTAAAAAGAAGAATCCAAAATATCAAAAACAGAACTTAACGAATTAACAAAAGAGAAGTCTACAGAATACACACTATGGAAAGCGAACAAAAGATTAAAGAGACTAATCACCCAAAATCCTCCAATCAAAAACTATAGTACCAGAGCTAGAAACAATAAAAAAATAGCAAAAAAAATTGTAAACCATTTAGCACACACTACCGAAGGATAAGAATGATTTGAACAATTTATACAAAATCAAGACAGTTTCAAAAAAACTTATAATACTCCAAAGAGGTTATGAGAATGATTAAACTGAATATCAATCCGAAAAAACCTCCAAAACATTCACCAAAGAAGCTATAATCAAATTAACGCATATTAGAAACGAAGCCTGATGTTATAATGATTCTCAAACTAAGAAAAAAAACCACCAACCGTAGTATCTTCGTTCAAACCAATATCTCTATCAACAATGATATCAAAGTTATTCGAGAAAATACTACTAAAAAAATGAAGCCCTTCAGAATTGGCTCAAACATTGGACTAAGTTGGGCATGAAGAGCTCTAAAAGAACGAGCCTTCAGAATAAAGCTAGGAGATGATTTCTTAGACTTAATGGAAACCAACGCGAGTGTACCACAAGGTAGTGTTCTCAAGCCGGAGGTCTACCTCTTATATACCAGTGACATTTATTTCGACCGTAGGCGATTCCAATGAAATTAATTATTGGACCAAAGCATGTAGGATAAGTTTAAATAAGACAAAATGGGGAATAAAAATAAGAAATATGTACCAGCTCGATTTACAGGTATCATATGCTAATACAGCATCTGGGGCTAGTACTAGATGCAAAGTTATGCTAGAAACCTCTTATAGAAAAGAAACTTGTCTTCTTCTTCTTCTTCCTCTGTCAATAGGACCAGGTCCTGTTCAATCCTGTACGTTTGGCCCTGTTCTTGGATCTTCCTGAGAAGCTGAACTATTTGGTGGTCTGCCTGCAGGTCTCGTGTGTTCGGTATCTGAGTTTTAGTCCACTTTGCCCATCTGTCTTCTACGTGATCTCTCCAGAATCTTTTTCCACTCCATTTGTATATGAACAAATCCTGAAACTGGTATTGTCCTACGGGATATTACAACTATGGGGATATGTCAGCGAAATCAACATCCAAAGATTTAAAAATAGATTTAAAATTAGAGATAGCGATCTTCATCGGGACTTGGAGATGGACCAGCTCCACGACAACACGAACCTAGAAAAAAGACTGAAGAGGACGAAGCTTTTTGAGTCAGTTATCCAAGTGCTTAGTGCAAAAACAAGAAAGATTTTACATATAAGTGTAGTTACAATAATTGAAGGAGTTTCTACTGAGTTTACGGACACTCAAAATTGACTTGAATTTTGAGTAACAGCTCACGGTTCTAAGGTAAAAAATCGTGGATTAAATTAGTTCATAATGCCATATAGTTGAAGGTATTCAATGGAATTGATGATTCTAAACGAGTCAATTTGTGGGGATCATCTAGATATCCAGATGTGCCGCAATAATTTTGGTCCATCATGTATCCACATAGTAAATTACAGATACATTAAGTCTGAAAATAATACTAGAAACATACGTAAAGGATATCAAACTTGACCCAGTAAAACAAAATTATCTATTTAGTATTTTTACCTAATAACGAATCCATAATTTGGTTTGAATTTCAAAAAGTAGGTGAATGCCATTTTCCGTTCCAGTGACCTTAAATTGAACAAATTACGAATTTTCTTTTACAAATTAATTCCGGTGATAAATTCAAGACAGTACATTAAATTTTTCTTTTCAGGAAAATCCAACAGAAACGCAGCGTGAAAAATAAAGAACCGGAAGAAGAACGTTTCTTCGGTCGAGAAACTAATTGGTGTATTAATTCAAATTGTATCTTCCGAGTTTTAGCATTACATTCGTCTTTGTAGACAACAAAATAAGAGACAATGTGTGGAAATAGTACAGTTAAATTTAGAAATGATTTTACATTATCAAGTTCAATAGACGTTGAGATACTGAACAAGAATGATGGTTCCTCTTACATGGACAACTCTGTATACGCTACCACTATACTTATACTCAAAATTACACCTTGGAAAAGGTTTCTAAAGAAAGTGTCGAAGTCGTGAGTAGATTTAATAGACAAACATAGAGCTGAAATAGAGAAAAACAGAGACAGGAGAATTTCGTATGTTCACCCAAGATCTGCTCCTTTTAGTTCCAGTTCCATTGAAGTCAAGCTGAAAAATCGAGATACAAGGATGGTTCGAGGAGTACTTGGTCCAACAAGAAAAATTTTAGAAAGCTTCTCAAAATAGCCATCAACTGCTGACATCACTTCTTCTTTGCTGGAAAATTCTAGACCACTGAATCTTTATTTCCAAGTCTGGGAACAGAAAATAACCCGAAGGGACTGAATCTGGCGAATAAGTTCCATGAAGTAGTGATTCAAACTCTAATTCATTAATTTTGGCCATTGCAATAACAGATTGTGAACTGGTGCTCAATTTGATGAAACAAGATTTTTTTCTCAGCCAAATGGCATTTCGCATGATTTAATCGTTGAAACGTTTCATTAAGTTTTACATCATGAAATTGCTTAAGATGGAACTATCTTTGCCTTCTTTGGAGCCGGTTCTCCCTTTTCAGTCCATTATTTTGATCGTTCATTTGTTTCGATGAATCCATGCTTCATCCATGGTTTTATTTCTGTGAATAACTCGATGGAAACATCTTCACGACCCTGTTTTTGTTCCATTTTGAATAATCTCTGCACCCATCTTACGCACAGCTTTCTCATGTTCAAATTTTCAGTTAATAAACAAAGTACTGCTCAAGCACTTTCAGTCGACAATCATCCAGTATCGCTTTGTGGATTCTCTGGAGTCGGCCACTGCGATGCTGGTCTTTGCAGGTCGTACGGAGATGGTGTACTTTGTTCCACAGTGGTATTCAGGCCAGATACTTTATCTCCAGGAACTCATCGTATCTTGCTTGTAATTTTTTCTACGACTGAATACTTACCACCAATATTTAATTTTGATAGAATCTCAACATTTTTTGATATAAAAAGGTTTCTTCAAAGTCCTGAACAATCTATATTTTGCGATTTTTTTGTTTGCGACATGTTTGTTTCTCTATAATTTGTCTATAACTTATTTTCTCTAATTGCCTAGGTACTGGAAACTGTGGCAGATTTTAGAGAAATAGAAATAGAGAAAAATTGATAGGTGATTTTTTTGTACTGGAAGGTGCAGTTAAAACGAAGAGCATCTGTATCTTGATTATAGTTGCTCTAAAATAACCATAACGTTGTTCAATATCGTCTATTGTTGATGAACCACGTTCAGATCCCTTGAAAACGTCTAATACGGAGGATTACATAACTAAAAACCACCATCTCTTATTCTAAGTTCCCGGATTGAAATTTCACGAGGTGACTGACTAGTTTTTAATATATTTCTAAAAGGGGAATTATTTGTGTTATAAGGAAGATGCACTCAGAACACCTCATCTTCTATTCATACCGTAAAACAACGAATAATACAAAAAAAACCTCATTATTGGAAAAAAAAAACAAAAAAAAAGCTATCTGATAAGAGATTTTAATATTACAGACGATACAGATATTATTAATTCCAATTTCTTGAACCGAGAATCAATATTTTATCTAGAATTCTGTTCGGTTCGTTACAGATATTTATCAAACAAAAATTAACAAAAGGTCCAAATATCTAATCTTGAATATCTAAATGATATATCCTCACGGAAAGGGTCGTTATCCTGCACTATATCCCGAGATAAAATAGGAGTCGGTGTGCAGAAAGCCAAACATAAAATGGTACAAGAATCGGATTCACTTCGTTAATTTATAGTGTACTTTTAAGGTCTATCGGGGAGTTAAAACTTGTATAATTGGTTGCACTGGTTCGGAAACAGATTGCCGGGGAGCCATGAATGGGGAAACTCACCCACAAGGCTTTCATGCATGGGCTTTTCTGAAAATCAGTAACGTACTTAAGGGGTTACCGCTTTGTGATATTCCTTCATTCAGTAATTTGTCTCATAACTTTGCTTTATACTAAGTAACGTAGAAAATGTAACACTCAGTATTCATTAATTCATCATAACAATCAAATTTGAATCAAACCCAGCGGGGAAAAATTGTATGTAGCAGCACACTCCAAATAACTTGTCGAGTTACTATTGGGCCATCTTGTCCCATAAAACTTGTACGTCATGATGAAAAAACCCATATTTGTAGGAAGGGGTGTATACAATAGACGCTAATGAACCATTGGGTTGAAATTTGAAACTACCAAAACTCAATCAGACGCCTAGACACAAACATCATTTAGCAAACAGTTTGAAAATGTCTCACCACGACCAGTTCTTGGTTAGCAGACCAATTCTCATATTTCGCTCCTGTTTGAACTGATCAGTTAATTGTTGAGAAATTATCTTATCTACACTTTTGACTATACCAAGTATAGAATCAGGGTATTTTTTTGGTCTTACTGATCCCAGTGTAGCTAGTGAATCAGCAAACAACTGGATATTTCCCTAATCAATGGAATATTTACGAAATAATCATGATTTCCAAACCAATGGAACCCCCCAAAATGCATCCTGATGCGCTCCAACCCACTAATGAAACAAGGCTGTGAGATGAGAAGTTTAGAGCGCATTTAAGTTCAAATAGTTCCTATGAACATAAGGGGTGAACCATTTCACTCTCAATTAACCAAAAATTCCATGTTTCCTCATAAAGTCATACAAAATAATTATTGTCCTTTGTAAGGACATATTTCATAGCAGTTGCAGTTGAAAAAAAATTATTTGAAGAAAGGTAGAAGCTTGTATCTAGTGGTCTAATGAAGAATACATTTTGTGCACATCTTGAGGGCGGCAATCATGACTCGATAGTTTTTCAAATCCAAATATCAATCAATTCATACAACTATAGACTTGTCTGTATAATTTCCAGTTATCAGTAGTAAATTTTACGGAAAAATATATTTTAAGAGTAAACAATAGTTGTTTCAATCTGTTATTTACTATATTTTCAAGTCTAGATTCGTTTAGTTCATTCATTTAATTCCAAAAATTTAGATAGATAATTAATTCTTCAAACAGTTTTTGACAGTTTACTGACATCTCGAAGTTTCTAATTATAGTTTTAAGAACTTTTTTCCAATAATTTGAGCAATTTGTCACTTTTTGAATAATGAGAGCAGTTTTTGACTGTTTGTTTATTGCTTAATAGTAGTCTGTATTTGATTTAGATGTTTTTGCCTTTCTTTATTACCAATGCTCTGAAAATTCATTGATTTGAACAGTTTCTTACTATTTTTAGTTTGGAATGTACAGTTTTTAGTTATTTTTCATTGTTTGTTGACAGTCTTTACTTGATTTAGTTGTTTTAACGTTAACATTCAACAGTTTCGTTAATTATTTCATATACCAGTTCCTTATATATATTTTTTCTTTATTTGAACAGTTTCTCAACCTTCTCAGTTCAAGCTGTACAGTTTCCGGTTATTTATGAACGTTTTACACCAGTCTGAAATCGGTTTGGTAATTTTTTTCCTCTCATCTTCAACAGGTTTGTTAAATATTCCATGCAACAGTTTTTTTATCTATTCTCTTCTTTCATTTGAACAGTTTTTCAATTTTTTTCAAGTGGAAATGTACAGTTTTCGGTTATTTTTCATTGTTTTACGACAGTCTCCACTCATTTGAACAGTTTCTTAACCTTCAACAACAGTCTCCTACTTTTTCATCTTCAACATTTTTGTTAAAAATTTCATCCAGCAGTTTCATACCTATTTTCTCCCTTCATTGAACAGTTTTTTACCGTTTTTTTTTGGAATGTACAGTTTCTGGTAATTTTTCATTGTTTACTCAAAATTATTATAAATGTATCGTAAGAAGGTTAAGACTCACTGATAATCATGAGGATTTAATACTTGTAGTGCTATCTATGAATCAACCTAACCTAACCTACGAACTATTCAGCCCGGAATCCATATTGGTTGTCGCTACAGCGATTGAAAGTAGTAATTGTTTTAATATGATTAAAAACATGTTTCAAACTGTTTCTTTTGTTAAAATTGGAACAAATATTTCATCTCTGTGCTCTATAATGATGTCCTTTTTTTTGGATTTTTATTTCTAATGATCAGTAATATTATGAGAGTCATCGCCGCTACTGTTTCCGGAAAAAGGGTTACTCTCAATCGGGAAGGGAAGATTCTAGCTTGTATTTTTGGTCTTTGTGAGGATTAATGATCTCATCTTTTCATTATCCATCTTTGACGAAGCACTTGATGGGAAATTTGTTGAAGCAGAAGTTTTAATTGTTGGAAAAGGATTTTACAGTAACCGCCGATGGTGACTTTCATTTCAATCGGAATACTGAAAATATATGTTTTGAAAATAAAGCACCCTTCGTGAGTTATACGTCAATTAAATTGAATTAATCGGCTGTAAATTGGACCTTAGAGATAGAAATCAATAGCCTATTTTTTTACATTTTTTTATATCTCAAAGCTCTCAGTATACTATAGCTGTAACTGAAATTTGACTTTCGTAATAAGTTTTTGAAAAAAACTATGTTGATATCTTACAAACAACAATTGAAATGATAAGATTTTCAACAGTCTTTTTCTCATTTAGAATACATCATTATGAATTGAAAAAGTAATTATATTTATTTGATTTCTATTGGCAAATGATTGTGCATCTTTTTTGCATTGTAAAATATCGAGCCCTTAACTAATTCTGGTGGTGCTCCACGTTCCTCCAAGTGGATAGACATGAATTTGATTATGATAATTCCACCATATATCTCGTGTAAATCCTTATCCATATAATTGAACAAAAGTTGTTAATTTGTCATTATTTTGATCACTTCCACATGTCTTGTACCAAATATTCTTCGGCGACTAGATAAAAGCGTGAACTAACAAATATACAAGCAATTGACCAAAGGACAAACAGGAGATTACGTCGATAAGTACATAGAAAAACGAAAAGAGTGTAGTAAAGTCGAATTCGATAACATTTATCGGATCAATGTAATACTAGGATTCGAACTATAGTCCTGTAGAATTACATAATAGTTCAGAATTAATGTCGCATCGTAAGTTACTCGATGACCTGCAATAAGTATTAAGACCTTCTATTATATCTGGTAGTACAAACCTAATAATTCAATTAATTTTAGGTCGCCCCCAATAAAACTTTCTAACAAGTAAACCTCCAAACAACATTAAGGTTCAAATGCATTCGTCCAGTATCTTCTGGGAATCCTTTCCCAGTAGGGTCAAAGCTTTTTTTAGCCCTACTATGTTGTTCTTTCAGTCCATAGCTTCTTTTCGATTAATTATATCTTGTTTCTACAAAGGGATTTAGCCAAGTTTTTCGTTTCCTTCTACTCATATCACGTGAGGGTATACGAGGGTTGCTACTACTCAAGTTCTGCTTCTTCAAGTGTGGCAAAACCTTACTTCTAATCTGCGGAAATACGAAGAAATAATTGGGTGCCAAACCATGAGTGTACGGCGGATGATCCATCAATCTAATGTTCTGACAGTTCAAAAACAAAAGAAACAGACGACCATTTGATTCGAAGTGCTTGGTGCACGAACAACTTTCGTTTTTTTTTGAGCGATTGTCAAATTTGACAGCCAAATATCACGCAATATTGAATGTTGGTAAATGGAATTGATGCCCAATTGTGATCAATACTTTATTTTTCTTGAAAAGAAAGGGAAAAGACAAAATAAATGAAATGGAGAACTGGGAATGTAATTCAGTAAACTAAAATAAGCAGGAGACCTGGATTCCTTGATTTATGGTGGGTTTCTCTTTATGTTTCTTCTTCTGTATTATGTTTCAAAAGATCATTACACTTCCAATTTTTCTTTCCTGGACAAGATTGTGTTTGAAAGATCCTGCTCTTTCTACGTTCGTATTCGCTTTACATATTTGCCCAAAAAATCTGCTTTAAATTTAGTGTTACTATAAGTAATACGTGTTATCAAAGAAACGGAATAAAAATAGAAAATTTCGAGGGTTATAAAAGTTTGGAGGAAACCACTCCAAATATAATTAGGACAAATTGTCACGAAAATAACAATAAGAACTCTCCTCCTCCTATTTTTCTTGTCCACTTCAATCTATTTCTCATTTAATTCTCCAATCAATCGATCGGAATTCTTGTATGGCAATTTTCTTTCTCAAAACGTTCAAAGACCTCCAACTATCTCAGTCCCTGCGTTCTCATGAAACCCATTACATTCTAGCAAATATATATGGTTCTAATTTTGTTCCTTTCTGATGTTTACTTCTGGTACAAAACTTTTTCGTAATTTTCTTCAACAGTTCCATCCATAGTTGAATTAAATGCTGTAAACAAGAGCCGAATCATCAATAACAAGAAAAAATGATAAAAACGACTGAAATGAGAACATTTATAATAATTGAAGAAGTTATCATCGAAGATAGAATGAGAGATGATGATGCTAGAGAAGAACTAGGGATTTATGATATGATTCCCAAAAAGTTGCAGGTGGACCACCAGGGGTCCTCGGGAGGGGAGAAGGACAAGAAATCACTTTCCATAGATAGATTTAAACTTTATATTTGAAGATTTGAAGATGGGTAGTAATGTAGCTGCAGAAGATCCACAGGACCCATTGGTCAATGAAGCAAAAGAGTTTGGAAATCAATGGGTAAGAAAACGTAAACGAAGTAAATTAAAATGAGCAGCTCCCCAACGTACAAGCAACGAAAAACACGGAATCTACAAAAATCTGTGCCATTTCAACAGGTTGACTTATTGGAACAAAAACAGAAAAAAACTAGAATTCAAAATCAATATACGAATCACTTATGAAGATCGAATTAAATGCAGCCAACTCAAGAACAGAGCTAGAAGATATTCAGAAGTTAACCCGAATATGATGACGAAGAACTACATTACCCAGAAAAGAGGATGGACCACCTTGTTCCTATACAGGAAATCGGAAACCTCAGCCCCGCATCGAGTTACGAGAATGGTTCCAGAAGTACCTGGTCCGACCTAAAGATGGCGGTAGCTGCTTGCCACGTTGTTTAGTATTTATTTGGCAGCCATCAAAAGTGAATTTTTGTAAACATGGAAAATTTTCTCGATGGTTTGATATTTTCGAACTATGAAGAGGTGATGTCGGAAATTATCGAACTTATTGAACATCACTGGAGATAACGTTGGAAAATAAAAAAAAATTCCAAAATCCTCGTAAATAAGTTAAATTTTGAATTACTTGTCATATGATTCGAATTTGGAGTAGATCTAACGAAACGAAACAAATTTTGTAACTAAAAAAATAATTCTACTCGACTACTATCTAAGAATGTAATTCAAGGAAAGATTTTTTTTCTAGCAGCACCATTTCTTTACCGCCATAAAGTATTATTGGATTACTGGAAAATACGGGTCGTAAGTCGCATTGAAAGGACTTTGTAAAAATAAAATTTCCAAATGCCACACGGGAGCTTTGAGCAGTTGAAAAATAATTTTCAAAAGGTTTAAACCAGTCGTTGGTGGCTTAACCTGGTAAGGTCAATAAAAACATTATAGAAGGGTGAGTAAGAAAATATATAACGTGAATGCCAGTTGAATGGAAATAATATTTACTAGAATGTACATAAACTGAATCATCTGATGTTTCTGTTCCATATTTTATTATCTATTCTACGTGTTTCATTTAATTCAATTTCTATACAATCATGATTGCAATATTTTCTGTAACATTGAGGTTATGCTTATTTTATTATCATAATAGAATCCACCCTTTCGTACTGAATATCAGTCATAAATTCTAGTTTCTGCATCAAATAAATCGTTAACTGCCATGTTTTATTCATCAAGTAATGTTTTTACTTTATAGTTAAGAGTTTTATGGCAAAGATGGTTCTAAAAGTACCTTGCCCAACAAAAATTTTGGAAAAAAGTATTCATTTTTGAACGAGGTTCAATAAGATCGATATTCGTTAAGCTCCTCAAAATAACTATTAACTGCTGACATCATCTCTTCATTATTGAAAATCTTTGACAACCGAGTCTAACCAAGTCTGAGAACAGAAAAAATCCGAGTGGGCTGAAATCTGGAGAATGGGGTTCATGAAGTAGCAATTCATTAATGTTTGCCATTGAAATACGTGATGTTTGAGTTGTCGTTTTGTTCTGATGAATCAACAGTTTCTTCTTATCCGAATGCGACTACTGTTTGTGATTGATTTTTTCGCTAAAACTTTGTAATAAGTTAGCATAACACTCGCCGTTAATAGTTTTTCCTCTTTCGAGATAGAACATGGAAATTATCTCAAAAAACCAACACCATAACCTTGCTTGCTATCTCTATGTCAGGACAGTTAGTTTTGAGACCATCCTCGTAATAAAATTTTATTTATATTTCTCACACTTTTGAATATCAAGTATTTCAGTATTTTTTTATCAATTCATCTCTGAACTTGTTGATAATGACAAAAAAGGAAAGTCATGTTGCACTTATAACATTTTTTTGCTTTGAGGTAGATTGTAATGAAAGTATTCACTTAAACGAAGAAGCAAAAAAAATCAACAGCTTAACCAGTATTGAAATAAATCTATTTAATACACATCAATATCTACCGGCCTGTCTTCTCATCAAAAAACGATGAGTAGGCTAAAATAATGATTTGGTTGATTATAATAAGTACATAGTGGAGTGAAAAAAAATACCCATAAACGATTCTACAGTGACGGATCAGTAAAAAAATCGATTACGATTATTCGTACTAAAGTTTTTTCTTGTTAAAAGAAACTATATATTTTTAGTTCTATCAAAGTAAACATTTTCTAGATATACATGTAAAATTAGTTTTTATCTAAGAGCTCCTGTCAAGTGGAGCAAAAAAATGTGGCATGATCGTAGGTCTAGGGGCAGTTTAGGCCATTTTCGAATCTCTATAACTTCGTTATGAATCAAACTATAATCCTGTTTCTCTAAAAACGAAGCGAACATTATATAAACACGGTATATTATAAATTTCATTCAATTTGAATCAGTAGATTAAGAATTATAACTAATCATAGTTCTTTATTTTTTCACTCAGTGACTGACCAGTCATCAAAACTTTAAGGCACTTCTAGTATAGAAGCTTCAAATTTTGAATAGAAATATTTTTAGTGTATAAATCACGGAAAAACTAAAATATTTTGTGATTTAAGTTCAGATTTATAGATACACCAACTGAATAAATAATTCTGTAGTCATAATGATCCCGATATTTAAGAGAATAAAATAAATGATTAACTGTTGATAGTTTTATCAGAATAGTGCAAAAAATACAAAAACAATTAAGAAAATGTACATTACATTCAATAATTAACATGTAAACGAGCTTGGTCCTTTCAAAATTAGAATTTGAAATCATTAATATCTCATATGTATAGCAAATATACATAAAAATCAAGGTCGATTGCGTTGATGGATATCGCTTCTGCAGTATTCAAGCTTACGTGACATTTTCGATAGTTATGAACTAAGAAGCATTTATAATTACAAGTGTGGGTAGGTTACATTTGATTGATGTCGATTTTGGAAGAATTGAAGCACAGGAATCCTCAATTTATGGATACAATAGACTTAGAAGTATTCATCTAGAATTGTTGAAAATTGTAACATCAAAGCCTCCGAGAAAAACTCATAGAGATAGGAAGTGGGCTTTGAGAAAATTCGTTGTTGGTGTATGAGAAATAGAAGATACTGGAAAGGAAAAAAGTATGTCTATCTACAAAAAGAAATGAGATGCCATTAAAAACAAATTTGTGAAAAAAACCAAATCTTGGAATTCAGTTATTCTGCAGTAGAAAGTTGTGAGATTTAATATCAAATCGGTTGATTTATTTAATCCTTACTTAAAGGACCTTCTGTCTAAGTTATTAAGTAAATAGCAACGTCTTATAGTTACCATATTAATATTGAAAACCTTGTAAATTCAAATTAAATGGATTTACTCGTTGCCAGACAAAAGTTTTGTTTTTGATCGCATTTGATATCAGTTTAAAATACAATTTGGAAAATATTCATTTCGACAGATATTCATAAATTGGTTTTCTTCAGTCTTTACTCCAGTAAATTTTGAACATACCTTATGTTATAAAAATATTCGCCACTGCTTTAGGTGTTTCAGTAGAGGTAAGCCAAGACGTTGAAAATATTGAAACTATTTTGCCAGGAAAATTGATTTCAGTTTCATTTTCTGAATATTCGAAGATTCAAATTGAAGAAAGAATTATGAGTGGGCAAAAACTTTTAACTAGTGAGATATATACTTTATGAATTATGTATATTCTAGGTACATGCCAAATGCCATTTATGCTTTCTGGGCGGATTTAGTGCCCATGAATAATATTAATTACGAGCGAAGCTTTTGGATCTTGCTCAAACTTTGTGAAATAGCTTACGAAGACAGTGTTTCGAGAAGACAAGTCTTTGAGAGATAAATAACACTGCGCGAGGTCATCAACAGCAGGATTCGATGGAAGCAGTAGAATTCGAGTTAAACAGTTTTAATAACCGTTTTTTAGGGTGGTTCTTCAACCTTTTCACCTATCTGAGTTTTTACTCATTCCTAAATGGGAAACTTATTTAACGGGATGTCGTAGCTTCTGAAGATATTAAAACTTCTCCTATACTTACTAATATCCGAACTTCAGTACTTTTATGAGAAGTGGAAGAATCGTTTCCAATGCTGCGTGTTTTCCAAAGGTAATTTTGATTCTAATCCAATTTCCAAGTTTCTAAAGTCTTGTTATGATTGAATATTTTTTAGAAACGTTTTTTTTTATAAAATTACAACGTGGTCTTTTGCCGTTTTTAACTGGAAAAAATTCTCTTCTTGTTCATGAAGGATTGTCCGTTTTTAACAACAACACTGTATTTAGATTGATTTCATTATAGATTTCAAATGTGTGTAGGTTAAAAGACTATTATTCTGATCTGTTAACGGCTTGTCAGATAATAAGCTATTTATCTTGATGTTATGTTTTTCTTTTTCATTTTTTTAGTGATCTCCGTATAGCCGACAGTATGTAGCTTGTAGTAATATACTTTAGAATCATCTTTCTATACACGAGGAAAAATTATTTGTTTCTACATAATTTCAAATATAACAATCATTAGTGAACGCTTAATCGATATAAAATAGGTGTGGGTAAAAAGGCAGATTTAAAATAAAATCAAAACTATATAGATAAACTTAGAATTTTTGAAAATTAGTTAGAACGTCAGATATTGCCAGATCAGGGCTACTTGGGGGACATGGCATCACTTCCTAGCCAACCTCTATTAGTTTCCCACGAGTTGCCAAATATGTTTGAGACATACACACAACAATTATTTGATGCTTCATTCTTCGTAACTGATTTTGTTATTTTCTACTCCATTTCAGAAATTGAGTTTTGTCTCCAACTTTTTTGGTAAAACGACGTCACCGAAAAGTTTTATAGCGTCTAAACGATGGAACATCTGTGGTACGAGCACGAAAAGAATTTGAATTAATTAAAATCCACCAACTCAATCATCTGAAGTTGTGATGTAATTTTTAACTTACGAGTACAACTCCTTTTATGAAAAATTTTACGTATGTGCTTATAAATAATCTTATATTTTTATGAGTGTATTGTCACTCTTGTATATATATGTCGAATATGTTAGTTCCGTATCACTTGACTGCATACTACATATAAACTTAACTGTATGTACCTACCTTGGCCAGGTAGTGAATGAATGATCGATCATAACAGTTCAACGCTCCGATATATTTTATTTCAATCTAAGTTAACGGTCAGATTCAATTTACTGAAAAGTAAAAATATTTGTTAATTGCACTGACCTCGGCGTCAATAGGGAAAAATTGATATCACTAGAATTTCTGTACTCACCAAACATCGAAGATGAATTTGGAATATTTGAAAATAGACCGTTGTTATTATAATGATAGAAAACAGTGTATGCTTTAGATTGGTTCTGGAAAGGAATTGACGTTCACAGGCTATGTCTAACTGCAGACGATGATGGAATATTATCGAAATAGGTTATATATACTTTTCTCTGCATAGAGCAGCGCAATTCGGACTTATAATTTGAGATTATCTAGTAAAAATAGAAATTTTGTGTTTCTTAAAGCAATTTTGCAGTGTTTTAACAACGACAGTTCGTCCAAAGAACAGTGGGACGTCAAGGCCTACTTGTATGCTTTGTCTTGTTCTCAAAACTTCCAATCAACAACCTTTATCTAGTTACCACTTCAGAATTAGGGCTCAATACTTTACAACGCAAAAAAATGCATAATAATGAGCCGTTTGAAATATGTCTTACTCTCTAAACGATATTTATTCTAATATTAATATTTAATTAACTGCTGCGTACTGGTTTAATGTTGTTATTGATTTTTAATATAAATTTTTACCTATTTTAGGAGTGCCGTATAGTTAATTTCCACAAGTATATTTTCAAAGGTAATTTCATTATTCATTTTAGTTTTCTTGTGTATATTTTTATCTAGATTTTATTTTATTTTTGTCTTTATTTAGTTATTTGTTTCTTACAAGCTTACAACCCTCGTATATAATTCGTCATCTTTAGTTTTGCTCATGTATAACCTTGAAATGAGTGAGTAATATTTGGGATACAAGTTTATCATGATAACTAGGATAAACATTAAAAGTTATATAATTAATATCGTTCCAGCTTACAGTTTTTTAATGAAAAAAAAGCTTTGTCCACAATATCAAAAAGTCGATTTATAGTTGGGTAAATTTGGCGATCTAATGTTGTTTGAAGTGATAAATGATGGTCATTTCGTTATACTAATTGACAAAAACAATGGTCGTGTTTTAACTACTTGAATCTACAATGAAGTAGGTTATGATATAAAGAGCCAAGCGGGTTAAAACGGTCACTGGGATTAATTACGATTTTGAAATAAATACAAACACTGCGGGACGTTAATTTCATTATTTTTGTTTATTTGGATGTTATGGTGCACTGCTGACTAACTAAACATTGTTTTCGGTAATTCAAATATATTATGTGGTGTATAGTATCGTTAAAACGACAAAAATGGTTATTAATTCCAAACAAACGTGGATGTACACTCTGAAATTACGTATAATTTATTTATGTATCCGTGGAATTAAAACATTGCCTTTGAAATATACCAATTATGTTTGCATCAAATTAGGAACGAAATGAATTGATAAATAGAAGTTTTTCATCCACAATCTTCACTTAATCTATCCATGAACTTTGATCCTAGAAGAGGGTGAAAAATAATTCAAAATTTAACTTACCTACGAGGATGGTTCCAGAATAACCTGGCCTAACAAAATAAAACAAAAAAAGTTCGGAAAACCATTAATTTATCTTTCAACTTAATCTCCTTTTAGCCCCATAAACTTTTACCCGTGATTTTCGATAAGTTCGATACATTTTCTGTGATAAGAATCATCAATCTTCTCAAAATAGCCAATAAAAGTTGACATCACCTCTTCATTGCTGGAAAATATTTGACCACAGAGCTCTGGGAACAGAATATAGTCTGAGGGGGCTGATTTTGGCGAATAGGGCGTATGAGGTAGCAATTTTGGTCATATGTGACCTGGTGTATTGTCTTGATGATACAACACTTTATTCTTAACCAAATGCGGCCGTTGTTGCTTGATTTCTTCGCTGAAACGTTGCAGTAAGTTCGTACAATATTCACTGTTCCTATTTCAAGATAATTATCCCACGTGCATCTTAAAAAACTGTAGCCATAAACTTACCAGTAGATCTAACAGTCGTTGCCTTCTTCAGAACTGGTTCTCACTTTTCAATCCATTGTTTTGATTATTCTTTTGTCTCAGGTGTGAAGTGATGGACCCACGTTTCATCCATGTTTATGAAACGTTGTCAAATACTCGATAGAAAAATCTTCACGCCGCTGTTTTTGTTCCATTTTCAGCGAACTCGGCATCCATCTTGCGCGCAGTTTTCTCATGTCCGAATTTCCAATTAATATGCGATGGTCGAAATATGATAATTCACAAATTCACTATTGATGGCTGCCAAACAAATACTAAACAACGTGGCATCTTGAAACTACAGCGGTATTTTTCAAGCAACTACCACTATCTCTAGATGAGGCCAGGTACTTCTAGGATCATCCTAGTATACAAAGAAGAAAAAAACGAAGAACTAATTGAAACATCAAAGAATAAAGAATGGCAATAATTTGGGGAAAAATAGAAGAAGACTCTAAAGCAAACCAAAGTGAGGACTATTCTATTTAGAACGCTGCTCCTGAAGATATCTGCCGAAATATTCGTTTTAGTTGCTTCAAGTTGTAGAAAATGTTTAACAACAAACCAAAACAAAAATATTTTCTGTTACCTGGCTTAACGATTCCTTTATATTTTTTTTATTTGTGCCTAAATTTCCTAAAAGTTTTTACTAGTTTCCTACGTTAGCATTTTCATTTTTAGTTTCGGTTACATCAACAGGAATTTGTCGTAATTATTTTTATTAACGTCGGAAATAATAGTTTATTCTAGAAATATACCGTTACTACGTAATTAAATAATTAAAAGAAATTACAACATGATAATGCATTTAAATTTCCGAGCAAACGAACTACCTGAAAAAACAATTTCATCAACGGGGACATGGTTCTACCATAGAAAAACAATTGAGAGAAAAAAAAAACAAATTGTTTCCATGTTTCTTTTTAAATGACAATTAATTCGCGAAGTATAATGTAAGACGGTATCACAATATTACGATCTTGTAGTAAATATTACGAGGAGTAATTAAAAAATCAATTTTTATACTACAATTTAGTGAGATATTCGCAGTTTTGTTTCAATTTGTATACATAACCAAAAAACTAACGTTGACAGGGATCGGCAACCCGCCAATCGCGTCTCTTTGGATTGGAATCTGCGCTTCTTAGGATGTGAAGCTGTGGTACTTTGGGTGTAAAGCTGCAGTTCTTAAGATGTGAAGTTGCGGCTCTTTAAATACGAATCTACGGTGATACGAATCTACGGTTCTTTGGATGTGAAGCTGCGGCTCTATCATTCCATACGCAGATAGCATAGCTTTATACATACATCTAAAGAACTGCTAACTGCTCCATGATTTCAAAGAAAAATCAGAAATATGTAAAAAGATCAAAGATTCGCTATTATCCCCCCCAAGACAGATAGAATTTCTTTTAATTTAGCATATTTGTATGTCGAAGATTCTCAACTTTCTTCTGCCTTATTACTTGTTATCGATGAGTCCGACATGGAAGATACGGCATCTTTGTCAGACATATGTCTACCTAAGGTCCAAAATAAGAATTTCCAGAATAACCGAGGAAAAACTAGAGGGAAATAATTAAAAAATGCATTGAAGATAATGGGATCAATATAAATAGAATCGTTGAAATAGCAATTGGTGGAAGAGTATGACAGGAAGTTTTACTGCATAATACACCAAGAAGCTATTTGTGGCCAAAAGTTTTGGGCCAAAATAATCAAGGTTATCAATTTGGTAATCAAGTCAACGAAATTGAATGTACTGAATATGAAATTGAAAGATCGGCCTATTTTTTGGTTTGTTTTGAAGAAGTTGTCCCTTAAAAATGAATCCATTGAACTCGATTCAGGTGAATGTGGTGGCTATCCAAATGGACATCTCGGACTAATCTACCTATCAGGAAAAATGAAATGATTTTATACATCATTTAGGAATTGGAGAGGAGCATCGTGCATGAACCACATTTTTTTAGAGGAATATTACATAAAATGCGTGGGAAATCATTTTGGAGATATTCCAAGTATTGCTGACCATTCAGGTTATTGTAAAAAAATATGGATCTACTAAATCATTCTATTCTTCCCCACACATCAACACAAAAACCATTTTGGATGTAAAAGGGGCGAAGAAGCTGTTTATTTATTTATTCATAAGTTCTCCAAGAAATGTTTGACTATGTTTTAATACTTCTTTAATACTTAATACGTACTACTACTTTAATACGTAAGTATTTTTGATGAATTACCAGAATTATCACAATTTTTGATACATTTTTCAGAATGTCTGTTTATAGCGAGCGGGGAATGTACAACAATGTAAAAATCTACATATATCCTAAAACATAAATTTCTTGGAGTCTTTTTGTTGAAAAATCGATTGAAGAATATTATTGTACAGGTTGTCCCTATAAAAGTTACGGATTATTAACCATTGAGTATGAGTTGCCCAAGTCCCGAAACACTCTATAAAATGTATAGTGAATGTAGAAATAGAGCGATCTAAGAAATTATATATATATATATATATATATATATATATATATATATATATATATATACAGTGCTTTTCAGATAAAAGTATCCACCTTTAATAACTTTTGTAATACTGGTATTTAGAAAAAATCCAAAAACACGTCAATTTATGTTGGAAGGGGCAAGCATTATGGCTTATTTAAACTTACTGGAAAAGCCACCCCCTCACCCCTAGCAGCATCCCCTTTATTTTTTTAAATTACTTTTCATATTTTTTATGTAAAATTTGGATACTCCTCTTTGAGCTGATTTCAAAAATGTATAATACTTGTAGGTTAAAGTGGTTAGTTTATGAAATAAACAATTTTTCTTTTAAGAGCACAAATTTTACTTATTATTTACTTTCACCTTATTTGCCTGTACTAAAATGGGTTGTACAACAGTTCAAACTCTTTAATCTTTTTAACTGTGCTATTTATTCTACTTAAAAAATCCAAACAACAAAAAACTCTACTTTTTATTAAAGTTTGACATTGTCAACTAGAATTTGTAGTCACTATTGATAGTGTAATTTGATACATCATTTATTTTGTTTCTCTGAAATGGTTTACTCTTTGCAAGAAAGAATTGAAATTGTAGGTTTATACTACCAAAATAATAATTGTGCAAGAGCTGCTGCTAGAATATTTAACGAATTACATGACGGAAGACATGCCACTCATAAGTATGTAATTCAACTGATGGAGAAATTTACCACAACAGGGTCTGTTTGCAATAAAGTGCATAAGCGAGAGGGACTCGTAAATAACGAAGCAATCCAAGTGGCAATTTTAGGGCAAGTCAGCTTAGAGGCTCAACAACCCCAATCGTTGTCAACAATAAGTAGAGCGATCGGTGTTTCATCTTCTACAGTTTTCCGAGTTCTACATAAATTCAAGTACCACCCATACAAAGTTAAGTTGGTGCACGAGTTGAATGAAGATGATTTTGATCGTCGTCTAGAGTTTTGCGAATCAATGACGCAAATTATCAATAACAATCCACAATTGTTAAACAATATTTGCTTTTCTGATGAATGCTCATGGTCATTAAATGGCTTAGTGAGTAGGCATAATTGTAGATATTGGGCTGAAAGTGATCCACATATTATGCGTGAATTCCAGAGAGGGTTGACTCACGTATTACAACAATAATAGAAAATGATGATAACCTTTCCGAAGATTTACTGGTATTCCAACAAGACGGAGCTCCCCCACACTATGCTATGCCTGTCCGACAATTTTTAAACGAAACATTCCCCGCTCGTTGGATAGGTAGAAGGGGGCAGATGATGGAGTGGCCACCTAGGTCACCGGATTTAACACCCCTAGACTTCTTTTTATGGGGGTATTTAAAAACAAAAGTTTATGCTACCCAACCAGAATCTCTGGATGATTTACGAGAGAGGATAGAAAATGAATGTCGACAATTAAATCCAGCCGTATTAAGCAATGTCAGAGAGGCATTTCAAAATAGACTATACCATTGTATGGAAGTGAATGGTACTCATTTTGAACACTTATTGTAACTTCATAATAAATAGCACAGTTAAAAGGATTAAAGAGTTTGAACTGTTGTATAACCCATTTTAGTACAGGCAAATAAGGTGAAAGTAAATAATAAGTAAAATTGGTGCTCTTAAAAGAAAAATTGTTTATCTCATAAACTAACCACTTTAACCTATAAGTATTATACATTTTTGAAATCAGCTCAAAGAGGAGTATCCAAATTTTACATAAAAAATATGAAAAGTAATTTAAAAAAATAAAGGGGATGCTGCTAGGGGTGAGGGGGTGGCTTTTCCAGTAAATTTAAATAAGCCATAATGCTTGCCCCTTCCAACATAAATTGACGTGTTTTTGGATTTTTTCTAAATACCAGTATTACAAAAGTTATTAAAGGTGGATACTTTTATCTGAAAAGCACTGTATAAATAGAAATAAAATAGTGTTTTTCTAACTTGGTGTCGAAGTTTTTTATCCAAAATTCTCTTTCGATGTAGTTTCTTCGAGAGATTTCGTCCATCTAAGTTTTCCTTAGCCTTCCTCTACCTCTGATTTTTTTCATCCGGCTTCGACTATCATTCTTATTTTTATCTCCTCCGTACCAAAATAGAAAAAAAATACCTAGTATACATAAATATATTTTTTCAAAATTTATATCATAAACTCGTGTCGACTATGGAATCTTATCATTCTAGAACAGGGAAATTCTTGTTAATAATTATCTTGTAAGAACTTTGACATTCGTAAATTATGTTTTTGATATGTGGAAATAAATTTTTGAATTACTAGCGACATCGGATGTTGTTTATCCTCTAGATTATATGGTGAACAATATCGTAATTGTCGTTTAATATGAAATGGTTCAACAGATTTATTGATATTCTAATTACAAGTTTAATTAATAATTCGTGAAAAATTTTGATGTTCGATACATTTTTCTATGGTTCATATAAATAAATGAATGATTATGAGACGTAAGCTATTTTATATTGATTTTTTGAATGAAAATTTCAATTTATTCCAATAGAATATTGCTGTGTTAAAACTCGACCTCTTTTAATTCCTAGATTATTTCCTTATCTATTCTCAAGGTCCTCATTAGACACTAGACCATCATCGTCAAGCTCCAGCAGCTCTAGGTGTACATCTGTTGCTGAATCCTGCAGACCGGTTCCTTCTACAAAGAAAATGGAACTCTGCTACCTGAAAGCTCCTACAAAATTCATACATCCTGTGGAGACATATCCAGGTTAAATTGCAAAAATAGAATAGACGAAATTTTGAGATACGATATTTTTGATCAGTTTTCTTCTTTAAAGATCGTCTTTTGGAAGAAAACGAATACTTGGTGATGGTTCAAAAGAAATTGTAATGAAAAGCCCGAAAATTATCTTTGGTGTTCTCACACACAATTTTTTAATTTAAATCTAGTGATCAGGAGTTCAGAAGTACGCAATGTATTAGTTTCTTCAGAGTATTCTAATTTTGTCGGACGAATTTTGAAATGAAAATCAACCTACAACCCTCCCTCATACCACGGCTGGTGAGAGCAATTGCTTCATGGCCGGAGATTCAATGCTCGCGATCAAATAATTTTAGTACTGGAACTAAAACGAAACGGGTGTCCCGATCTTTATTCACAATAACTATTTTAATTGCTTCAGATAAAGCTACAAGGTAAAGTACTTAATAACTTGTTTTTGTTATCTTTCGAGTCTCGAAAGGAACAAAGGTGTCGCTTGGGGTTTACTAGATATGGCGTCTTTATGGACTTGGCAAAAGGAGAAAAAAAAGTTTCTAAAGACCTTACATAAAAGGTATATTTAATGGTTCCTATAAAATGTGTAGGTGTGGGCTTTAAAACAAATGAGTTTATCGTCACGCGGTAAAAAGTTTTGTTTTTTCAATGGTAAACGACAAGGCCTTATATATATATATATATATATATATATATATATATATATATATATATATATATATATATATTGTCTCAATGAATTTAATGAAAATGGTAGAGGATTCTACTAATTTTTAAGAGGAACCGAGAAAAGAGAAATGAAAAGTTCTTATCTTTATCCCATTAGTACTGTTTTTAAAAAGTTTGTATCTGTGAACTGATAGTTTCTTGAAATTTAGGCATTAAATCTTCTTGATTTACAATGAACTTCAATAAAACCCACGAGGATTTGTATTGATTCCATTAAATAAATCTCACCTAGCGAAGCCACTACTTATCGCATACTTTTTGGCAATAATATTTCAAAGAAATTTTGTACATACGCCTTTCGACAGCTTCGGCCAATATAAAAGCATTACTGTTTCGATGTTTCCATTGGTAAACAGTGGAGATGATTAGTCCACGTGGACTGACAGTTTGTTAGATGTTGTACCGAATATACATTATTATTTATTTCTCAATTTGGTATGAGTACCGAGCGTATTTATATTGATTGATCCTCAAATCTGTCTTCTGTAATTGATATTGGAAGGACTAAAATATGTTGTCTTTCAAACAGTTTTCTTTTGAACGAAGAAATATTATTAAGACGACACCACCCAGAGATAACCTTATTCAAAATTAAAATAATAAATCACGTAAAATGAAAAAATTCCATCGTATGTTTGAATTGTTCAACTACTTTCGACACATCCTGTAAATCATTCAAGATGCTAGTAGTAATTATTTATAATATTAATACATCTAAATGTTCTTGATTTGAGGTCTTTTCTATTCTAATATTAGTTTTTTTCAATAATTTTTGGAAGAAAGTTAAAATTTGACGTTTCGACTTTTCTTTAAGTCTTTATCAAAGTCGAAACTTAAAATTTTATCTTTCTTCCAAAAATTATTAAAAAAACTAATTCTAGAATAGAAGTGACTTAAAATAAAGAACATTTAGATGTATTAATATATCAAAAGGTCTAAGAAATAAGAAATTAAAGAAATTGTTAAACTAAAGAAGATATAAAAACAAACGACTCGCCCAGTAAATTTCATTCTAAGAAAGAAGAAACAATGAAATTGTAGTTTTATTATATTCAAGTCGTTGTCAACGACAAGAAATTTGAATCGGAAGCGTCGATGTATACATGAAACAATAAAAGTACCTGCCGCGGCGCGGCGGTTTATAATTTCAACATCGTCGAGGTCGAGTAGCTCTTCGGTACTTCCAAGACTTTTTTTGAGGGTGTTTTTACAAATGGATACGTTTAAACGGCGTGAAATATTTAAACGGTGTTGCCAAGACTCGTAATTTATCATAAATTTAATAAAAGGACTTTTTTAATTCATATAATCCAACTGGGACCCAAACCCTTCTTGGTATCAGTTACAGAGCTGGAAAAGAAGGTTAACCAATTATTGAGACAATCTACAGTAGATGGGACAGGCAAACACTCTTCTGGGAAACTCTCGAAGTGTGAAACGCTTAGGAGCTCCAGGGCACTACACTTAGGTACGTATGAAATAGAAGACGAAGATCTCTGGTTTTTGAAGCCATCCCAGATTCTAGACTTTTTGAAAGAAGTGAGATTCATGGATCAGGTACTTTGTCGCAGTGTATACGAGACCCCAAATCCATACATACATACATGGCTTTTTGAACAGGGAATTGTTATTCTTTTTGATATTAAATGGAAAAGTCTGTTGGAAACAAGAACAAGCATTTATAATTTGGTTGGACATATTCAAGTTCACGCAAAAAGCATTTCTAGTCGATTGTAAAGAAGAAGAACCATGTCTGAACCTCCCAACAAATGGAAACTGAGAATTTTGGACAAAAATACCGAAAAACTGTCCTAAGTATACCTCAAACTAGCACGAATATCAAAATGCGATTGAAATAGTCAAAAAGAAAAAGTTGTGGTCTAGTGTCTAGCTTCTACAATACATATATCCAGACCTTCTTTGGGACGGTCAATTAGGGAAATGGTAGATCCAGAAAGTTATATTACCAACTGCTTTTCAAATATTGCATAATTTTGACATCAACATCACATTGGAAACGAATCACTTCAGGCTTGTCCAATTGATTTTTGGAGATTTTTATCTCGCAAAGTGTATGATGGAGGTTGGCAAAACAAAAATGGGGATCAATTACTGCGTAGAATTTTCATAAAAATGCGCTAAATTGATATTTCAAGTCGTAAAACATTTGAGGTGTTCGTAGGAAATTACCTCTAGTTCAGGAGCACGGGCCCCTCTATTTCATTTAACTTATCAAGTTTTAGTTATCAAACCGTTAATTTTGACAAGGGAAGTTTCATTAATGATACTTATTACAATAAAATATTCTTTGTGCGAAAACTATTGGGACATCCGTTATTAGAACAATTTTTTTTAATTTCCAAAGTCCCGGCCCGTCCCTCTAAGCATCCAGCCCCGTAAGAAGAACATTACACCACCCTTGCCATTCTGACAGGTCCTCATCCTCATTCGCGTCGCAGTTTCGCGTATAGATTTCTTCCTCCCCCCGAGTTCTACGGGAGATTCTGGGATGTCTTATGTTTTTGTTAAGAGCTAGCCTGTTGGCTATAAACTCTTGACTTCTTTGTATGGACGTCTTTGGCAAAAAAAGATCTAGTCCCTCTTCTTCATAGCTTTCCTCTAACATGAACGTAGTTGTATAATGAACACACTATTTTACCTTCAGTCTCTGAAGATGATAACTTGGTTATCGAAACGCGCGTCAGACAGTGTAATCGTGAGTGTTGTTGTGGTGTTAGTGTAAACAGTGTATTCAGTATGAATATCGCCAAGGTTTCCATAAATTCCATCTTAGCAACGTATTTAAGTATATTGAGGTGTTCAAAAATTGTTATTCATTTCAATGAGGAAATAAAAAAAATAGTTACAGTTGATGTGATAATGATTTTTCTTCTTAAGATATAAAAAACACGCTGATAGAAAAGACGATAAAATAACACAATAATTATCGAACTGGCAACACCGGTGGTGAATTATTGTGTGTGGTCCTAGTCTACGGGAGCGTAGCAACAATATAAAGTCATTTTATGTCTCAATTTACTTCAAGAATTTTTCTTTTGGTCTTAGAAGTAAATTTATTATGGTTTTTGGTGACATGGTATGGAAATCAATATAAATCAGAGATGTACTAACAAATTTGATGGTTTTTATAAATTAAATCATGTTTTAAAAGAATTTCATGGAAAAATACGGTGTTCTGAAAAGATTATCATAATTCTGGTCAGCTTATGCTATTTTGTTTTATTTCATCGTATTCTTTTTTATAATGATAAATCAAGTGCCACGTGTGGTAGCTAGCATACAAAATGAGCAACCGTCAAACGGAAAAACCATCCTCAAAGCCACCCCTATCCGACCACGTATATAGAAGATTTTTTTCTCATTCTCGCTGACCTATTCACAATAAAATAATCATTTTTTCATCATCAATTCAAATCAGGTCTCTTTCAAAGCAGATCTTTTTCTAACCTTTCAAGTAAATCTGTGCAGACCCTTTGAAGCAAAAGCTTTTGGTTAGGATTCAAATATTTTGGCAACAACATCGCACAGACTTTTGTCATGTGTAATTTCTCGTGTAAAATTTTTCTGACCGTTTCTATCGGCGTGTACAACCTCAGCAATAATCTCGATGCACATTCGTGCATTTGCACGAACAATTTAGTTGATTTTGGTTACTGCTTCTGAAGTTGAAACAGTCACAGAGTGACCTGGACGCTGGTCATTTTCAGTACTCTCTCGGCCTTCATCAAAGCGCTTGCACCACTCAAAAACACGAGATAAAGAATTGTCTCCATAAGCCTCTTGCAACAATTCATAGATGAGACAAGATATATAGATACTCAACGCACTACCCGTCTAGGGCACCCTCTACGTGCGCAGTCTCCTTATTTAATAGCCAGATCTCGTATAAGATGAGACAAGAATCAAAGAAGGTCATACCCAAAATAAATTTTGACAATGTTACAAATAGAAGAGAGGGTTTTTGAAATAATTCATCTACTGGTTTATATCTACCAACAGGAAAGGGGTTACTCGACACGATCCATTTTGATACTAATAGATTCTAAATCGATTTTTCGTTGTATAATTATTTTTTTTATGTGAAAATTCGCTAAAATTTATTGGAATTCCAACTTATCTTTCGTACTAAGAATTTTTACGAAAATAAATTATTAATAAAGTTGATGCTACTCTTGAAAGCATCGAGCACAGAAATTTTAAGTGGAATTCCAGTTCATCGACAGAATAATTATCGTTAGTTCTCATTTACAAAAAGAAGTGAAACATGAGGATAACGTACTTATCTTGTGTATAAATAGTATGGTCGATTGTTCGATTATTTGTTAAAGAAAATAGATTTTCCAAAGTAAAGTGAAGAAATTATAATATAATCATCAAATAGCGAAAATATTCTCATTTTTTAAAACCATAATCGGCTTACAAACTCATTACTTGGAATTGTACAGAATTATACTTCAAGCGAAGATAAATTCAGTAAAATTAAATACAAAGATGAATTTATTGCTTTAATGTTTTATTTGTAACTAAAAAACGAAAGTGAAAGAAACATCAAAGTTTGTCATAAAGCTAAGAATCGACATTTGTTGTTTTCTCGTGTTTTTGTTGCCATAATATAGTTAAAATACAGTAAAATTATACTGCGCAATAACTTCTCAACTGCTGATTGAATCAATTCCAAGTACGTGTTGCATATATTGATTTTCAACTCTTTTTACGTGATTTATGGTATTTTTCCAGTTTTCAGAGCTAAAGTTCCAACGTTTTTCATTATTAGTTCCACTACGGAGTCTGCAGCATTTTCTTTAGCAAATCTTGAATTATTCGAAGTCTTATCTCTGCAAGTGATGGTTTTTTGAACTAAGACTCGAAAAAAGTCTCTTCAATATCCTGGATTGGGAACTAGAGAAGCTTTATTCGCTATCACAGTACTACTAGAGAAGTGTAATTAGTTTCATTGATTTCCAGAAAGCCTTTGATAAAGTCCAACATGATAAACTTCAACTATTAACTTAGATCCAAACGATAAACAATTAATCAAAAATATCTATTACAATCAAACGGCAGTAGTACGTATTGAGGACATGTAGATAGACGAAATCGAAATTCAAAAAGGAGAATGTAGCTACTGACTTCTTATAGTTTGAATATTGGGATTGATAAGTCTTTATCTTACCAAGGATCGCCGTTAGTAGCTTGCAGGTCATCCTTTGGTGTTGAAGCAAGCAAGTTTTCTGGTAGAGGTTGTCTTGCGATTCCTGGAGATGTTCGTATAATTGTTGTGTCTGTGTCAAAGTTCCATGTGTAGTGTAGTCTGCTGGTCTGGGTTTTCTGTCAGCTTTTCATTCATCTATCTGTTATATATACATTTTCTACCTTCTGACAGGTTTCTGATTAGTCGCTTCTACCTGGGGTCACCTATATCTGGAAGATGTTGCTTTATCCACCACCCGAGGAAGCGCTGGTTGGGAGATTCAAAACTCCAAACCAGGAAAGGTGAAAAACAAGATTTTTTTTGTCAATCTCTGATTATAATGTGTTGCTTTGGAGGGAAATAAAAAACAAATTAAGCAAATAGAACACGTGATTTTTGTAACTGAGTTTATAGAACGCGGAAATTTAGATAAGATCATGATACATTAAATTATTGCGTCATTAATTGTAAAAACTTTGGTACAATCTTCATGCATCTTGAAATTTAAAAAGTGGTGATTACAAAGAAAGTTATTTGAATAGACACAACAAAACCATTAGTACCAAACATTTCAAAAACCGGATACTACATTAAGATTGAGAAACTAATATGGCAACAGGGATAATATAAAATATAGAAAAATAACGAGATTGATTGGTGATACATCTATAATTTCTTGGAAGTAATGATTAAAAATTAATGGATACTGAATTCGTCGTACACAATTTATAGAGCAATTCATGAGGAAAAACTGAGAGAGTTATCAATTATTTGATTCTTTTCAACTGTGAAATGGTAACTAAAATACGGAAAATTGTTGGGAAAACTAAGAAATTTGAAAAAGGGAAGCCCTTAAAAAATTACAAATATATTTTGTAATTAACACATCAAAAATTAATTGTGATTAATATACACCTAGAACCAAAAAAAAACTATTACACCTTTAATTAAGAAGAATGATAAATATTCAATGCTAAACATCTGTTGCATTCCCTGACATAGAAATTTAACCTTCTGGTTTGATGTACAACATTCATCAATATCTTTTGGTAAAAGAAAAACAATCCCTCATTCGAAAAAAGTTTCTGTGCTTTCTCCAGTTTATGGTACCGAAGAAAGCTCAAGCAGTTCTGAAAACGAAGAAATCAAAACAGATTTTACATCTCGTGTCAGTATTGAAGGATTTGATTAACTAATTGTAGTTTTATGATCTCGTAAGAGATTTGAATTTGCCCAAATAAAAAAAGTGTTAAGTACGAGATTAAATAGTGGAAAGTGCATAAGAGTTGAAGAGATATTACAACCTTTGCATATCAAATTAAAACTTATCGCAAATTTTGTAGAAGCCATGGACTAATGAGGAACTGCTTCCAAATTTGTAAAACAAAAAATTTTCTTCTTAAATGAGTAACTAGAGATCTCCTCAATATCTTCAACATCAAAAAAATACTCGAAGCATATTTTAAATTGGGATTTTCACATACCCACTTGAAGATTCAGGCAAATGGGAACCACCAAGTCACTTCGAGTATAGGAGACAAGGGAACGGTCTTAAAAATCGTGCTTTCTTCGTTTTGAGGTTTTTAACCGACTCAATATATGCTGTGGGAATGATGCCCATATGTGCGGTCATTGCTGTAGTGTCTTTCCTAATTTATCCTAACTTAGGAATATATTTGTCTCTCATAGTGTCAGTTTACAATCGTTTATTGATTAATTGTTAGAAAGAAAGTTTAATATTCGAAATGAAGCCCATCGTATTCCATGCTCTTAACGGAAAGTTCATCAAGCTTTAAGAGGCGCTGGTAAAATCATTCTTTAAGCTTCTTACATATGATATTCAGTATGTGGTGCAACTTTCACTGTCAATAAGATAAAATAATAAATTTGTCAATCTATCCTGATATTTGTCAACCACTTTATAAATAGTAATTATATAATAATTTGGCGTCCATAAATTCACATAATAAATAGTGAGCCGGTCGTAGGCATAAGTTAAAAATCTGAGAACTCAATCATCTCGTATTTGCGTCATCAAATGCCATTTTAATTAAATGGAATGGTCGTCATTAATTTCTAGGCGACATTTCCAAGTTAATTGAGAAATTTCCAACAGAAACGTTGAAATATATAAGAATCGGCTCGTTAGTGAAAAAAATGGATCAAAAATAGGACGTGAAAAAATATTAATGCTGTTTTTAATATAAACTAACGAATAAATCTTCTAGCATTAATTCTGAATGAATGGAAATTATTGAGAGGGTTCACATATTTTGAAGTGAAAATATAACAAGTTGTGGTATACCTACATGCGTTTATAACAAAGGTTGTTTTTAAAAAGTTCAGTTTGCGAATGGAAATCTGATTTCAAAAAATCTAAGAAAAGATATAATTATATAAATTTAAGAAAGGTGGATGCCAAAACAAGGTGGGTGATCAAGCAGGGTGAAAAGCTTCCACTTTTGACAGACCTCCGGAATAAGTTTAAACAAAAATTTTATTACTAAAGAACAATTGGAATTAAGAACAGAATCCCCGCGTTTATGATTAATACGACGTTGATTGGTTTCACAGAATTGGAAATACGAAGCTTTGACAAACTAAAACCAAAATTCAATAGCTTCTTATTTTGGGAAGGAATCCACATAACTAAACTCCTGATCTACGCTCTTCCTTTTTGTGAAAATTCCACCGCTGGACCCAATAACATTCCATTCAGTTCTTTCAATTATTGATCACTGGTTTATTTGAAAGAATAATTGGAATCGAACACTAGTTCGACTAAACTCCATTTCTCAACGAAATGGAAATAATTTACATGGTGAGACTATAGAAACCATCATTATACCTCAACCCATATCGTACCATTCCTTTAGCCTCATAATGTGTGAGTTAACGAAAACGATTATTCATGAAAGGAAAATAATCAATCGGGATTCAACCAAACCAAACCGCAATGCTCTGGACATTCTTGACTATCTACAATAATTTTTTGTAGATTCAGTCCTTAATGTCTAATAGCCATACGATATGCGTCTCAAGTAATCCCATATTAAGATCTCTGCAATAATCCAACTACATGAAGCTTCACACAGATAGAGCTAGCTACACATTTTCGCCACGTCTTCAGGAGTTTTTTGATGGCGGAATCGAATAGGAAGAACTTGGATAGTACCTCTTCGTCAGTATTGATTTTTTTGAATGTAGGGTTCACGTTCCAATACCTTTCACTAAAGCTCTAATATTGTTTAGAACGTTTATCAGGGAGCGCGTTATCCTGGAGAAGAACCTTACTTTATACTCTACTGTACTGTACGCAGGCTTCGTCTGTAGTCAATAAACTTCTACATCGTATTGAGTTATCAAGCAGCAACTTCCAGTAGCATGAATTTTTGCTTTAAAAGTTTGGGAACCCAATTATTGTGATACAGGTTTGCGGTCGATGATCATGCGGATCATCTTCGACGGTTTCGCGGACTTCTTTCAAAATTTTGCACAATTCAAATACAACAGACTTTCTCAGGCTCTCATTAACGAATTGATTTCGTAAGTTCTGAAGAATTTTCGTATTTTTAATGACTTATAACAGCTAAAAACGAATGATTATACGTTGAGCAACGACGTACTTGACGTGCTCTTTTGATCCAAGTACGCACTTGAAACGTGCATTCGTGACAAAAACTATGCTACACTATTGGTAATAGATCCAGCTTACATATAATGAAGCTGCGATCTTTGAAAGATACAGACGCGCCATCTACAGCATTTGGTTCGATCATATTTGATCCAGACTTCAATTCTATTTAAAAAATTACCACTTTTCCAATACATATTATGTTTTGATGATGGAAAAATATAAATTCTTTGTATTTATTTACGTATAGCTTACAATTTAGGAAGTATCAATGATTTATCCATTTCGTACCTTTACTTTTAGGTATGATAATCTGGAAGATACTTCATAGGTTATACCAGTATCTACCGAACCCAAAGCAATCGTCTCAAGTCAATAAATTGATTTGCATACATACTTTTAGAGAAGTGAATTACACTTGGTGAAGATATGAAAAAAAATGTTGAGGAAAATCCTAATCTCTACCAGGCAGACATCTAATGAATTATCAGTACCGCATACATCTACCAGAAATTACTGGTAGGTAAACCTGATGAAAGATTTTGGTTTCTCGAACAAATTATGGATTAAGTACTTATAAACAAAATTCATACTCTGATATAAAGTGGATGTTTGAGAAAGGATTGCAGAAATTCCGGCTTAAAATGACGAAACTCTAAAAGGAGAAATAGATTTCAAATTTATGTATTTCTTTAGGTCGAAATTTCTTTATCAATCTCAATCGATTTATCATCTGTTTTTTCTATAGCGTCTGTTATTTTATCAATTTTGAATTGACCCTTATAAATTTTATATAAAGCAAAGTTGCTCGGGGAACCTTTCCGTATTTTTTTTGTCGTTATTATAAATAATGCAACACAAACTTCGGTAGAGGTTTTAGTGTAGATTATGAGGTCCCAAAAACAGTTTAATCATGGATGGATTCATGACCTAGTTTTTGAATATCGATTTGTTTTCGTAAATATTGAAAGGACGCTGGAGATATTTCGCAAGAATTAGGAATCTAGAATATAATACATCACTTAATAAGTGATATGACTGATACATAGATGGCGCCACCAATATCAAATCCATATGACGTTCATGAGGTACCAACTTTCAAAATACTATATGTCAAATGTCATGACGATTCGATTCGACAGTAAAAAGTGACAGGTGGTCTTGTTCCAAAACAATTGATTCAAAACAAATTCGTGTCTTGATTCATCACTGCTTTTTGATGAAAAAAATGTTGTCCGGGCTCTGCTCTATCGAGAAGAACCATTTATTATTGGTTTGTTAAATTTAAACGTGGTCGTACAGACACCGATGATGGTGAACGTTCTGGTTTTTCCTTTATGGTGGTTACTCCAGAAAAGTTCACAAATTGGTGATATCTAATCGTGAATTGAGATTGCGTGGTAGTGTGTTTATAATTATGCATGAAAATTTGACCATGAGAAAGCTTTTTTCAAAGTGGGTGCCGCGTTTACTCAAAGTCGATCAAAATCAACGTGTTGTTGATTCAGAGCAGTGTTTGACCATGTTTACATGTAATCAATCAGAATTTTGTGTCGAAGAAAAAACCACTGTTTCACCAAAACAATGCACCGTCGATGTCTAGTTCTGGCTTCCAGTGTCTACTGATTTAAAAAAATGCTCGCCAGCAAGAAATTTCCATCAAATAGAGAAGCAATTGCTGAAACTGAAGACAAAAAACTAATTCTTCTACAAGCAAGACATTCAGGAGATAGAGAAGCATTGGAATGAATTGATCATCATCTAAGTGAACTGCAGCTGGTGAACCAAGTTCGAAGCTTCCAAAGGTACAGTTATTAGCTGGGAAGGTTAGTTAGTTGTTGGATCATTCGATTGCAAAAATCAAAGAAAGACAGCCTCATATGTCGAAGAAAAAACCACTGTTTCACCAAAATAATGCACCGACTCATAAGTTGATATCTAGATCGCGCTCCCAGTGTCTTTTGATTAGATAGAAGAAATTCCGGAAACTGAAGACAAAAGACTGATCCTTCAAAAAGCACGGCATCGAGAAGCGTTAGAATGTTAATATTGCTCTTGAATGAGATCAAATTGATGAATGAAATCGATTTTTTTTGGAAAAAAAGTGTTTTTCTTACCTAGTCACACGACTTATTCAGTGATATTATTTCACAGCATTCATTGAGAAGATGATTTCTGTTATGTTCTAGAAAACATCGTAATCGTAATTTACTCACGTTATAATTCAGGACCGACCATGATGGAATCAAATTGAATATGTCCCTTCATTAGTTTTGATGAAGACAGAAATTTCGTTTATTCCTGTTTATCCTGAAAAATCCTCAATTTGTTCTTGCTCATCCCTCCTCATCCCACCTATGCGCTACGTTGGTAAGTACCTGATTCTTTTTTTCACATCATCATCCAATCTTGAGCATCCTCTAGGTCTATTGACGTCTCTGAAGTTACATGTTATACTAATCCACTTACTTCTCGCTTGATGTATTTACTATTTCCAATGGAGGGATTTCATTAAGTTGGATGACCTGGATCCACTAGATTCTCTTATTGTATCCAGCAGACATCTCTTCATAGACCATCGCACTTGGAGTTTTTGTTGTTCAGTGGCGAGATTACTTTTTGATTGGTCATGTCAGCTGATACAATCTTTAGACGTAGCTGTATTGAAGATGATGGGATTTTCCTTCAAGTTTGGTAGGGCTGACTGTAATATAAATTTGATCCACCTTGACTTCGTTTTGCTTTGATTCATATTTGGTACTTATAATTGCTAAGCATGTTCTCGTTGAGCTGTAGTTGTTGATACATTTATCAAATATCTTTAGATTCCTTCCATTTCAGTTCCATTTCAGGAAAGGCTCTTTCTCTTTTGCACTTTTCTGCTTCTGAGGATGTCTAAATAGTTATTGGATGAGGGCTTCAAGTACTGCTATGAATTATATCGAGTCTAATGCATTTTGAACATCTACGAAGGTCACAGCAATTTAATACTTATAATTTCTCTACTCCACTCCAATAGATACGAGCTATATATTACAGTAACTTTTTGAATTTGAGCCAAATTTAGGGCTTAATAAAAATATTAGATAGATTAGATAGATACTGAAAATATTGATACAGAGTGTGCTTCAAGAACCAATTCACTTCGATGTTTATGTATTCAGTTTAAGATTATATGCAAGTTGAAAAAGATGGGCGTGGGAGATGACGAAAACTGCAGGTGTTGGGACATGAAGCATTTTCTGCGAAGTTTTGGACAAGATGTATGGTACTTGAAGAAGGCTTCCAAAGACTACCAAAAACTAGGCTGTTCTTGAAGGATTTTATGTATTATTGAGACAAGACAATGAAATTCAGAGTAATGCATAATCTGAATGGTTAATTTAATATTAATTACACTAAGAAACAAAGTTTATCCAACATTATAATAAGCGGCATTGAAGTCAAAAGTGAATAATCTTTTTATAGGTGGTCATTGTGATGTAATTTCAACGTTATTTATAAGATAAGGATAGAAATGAAAAACTTATTGATAACATAGGTTCGAGAATATTTCGGTTTTGGTTAAAATTATTATATTTGTCATATATTGAGATCTATTGGATCCTCTTCTCCCACGCTAGAGATCCGTATGGTTACGCGGAAGTTGAGAAATTAACTTTTGACAGCTCATTAGTCATAGAAGGATGATGGAAACAGAAATTAATTATGCTCAAGCTGAAAAATTAACTTTTGACAGATTGAATTATTCATGGCTTGGGTTAGAATCTAAGGACTCGGTAGGTTTTTCCTTTTTAAGATATATCTTCTTGGTATATAGATATATTGCAATTTATTTCAAATATATGCGCGTTTTTTACTAAATTCCAGTTATACGAGGGAAGTTTGAATGATTAGAAGTGAATATATGTTTAATTTCTAGCATAAATGATACATTTTTACGAGCATAAGGTCGTGGTGCAATGTTTTGGATTCCAAAGATAAGAAAAGTGGTTTCTTTCCAGAAGCAATCAGTTTCTTCGTTACCAATTATCCTGACGTGAGAAGGATGTCTAGTAAATGCATTTATGACAACAAGGAAAACATAAAAATTTTGCAACAAAATAAATTTACTCAATTTATGAAATTGAAAAAAGTTTATGATGAATAAGAAAAGTCAAAAGTCGATGTCTGAATCTCAATAATTAACAAGAAATATTAAGAAAAATCAGAATATGACGAAGACGTAATTGGACTTAGAGAAACTATACGCATCATCTGTAACTGGTTCTGGTCTTTTAACGAATTGTAGAGGTACCTAAAGACATTTTAGAATGGCGAAGGATGCACGAGACAAAATATTTAAGATATCTTGTGATTTGAGAAGATAGAAGATTTGGGAAGCAAATACAAATAAAAGGAATAGAGGAAACAGGCCCAGCAGAAAATGGAATACGGAGATAGCAAACAATCTCGAAAAAAAAAAGACTAAACTAGAGCATGGTGAAAAGCTATTTCGATGGTTCCAGCTACAACGTCACACTCTAAACCTCGCTGGAAGCTTCTTGGTTTCTACATCCGCATCGCTTACGAATTGTAGTCCACCAAGTGTCTCCTCCAATGCGCCAAATAAATAATAGTCGCATGGCGATAAATCGCGACTATGAGGAGGTTGTCTTAGTATCTCCGGACCTAATTTGTTGAATATTTTCATTGAAAAACCAGATGTTTTGATCTGTTGACAGGTTCAACCGTGTCTTTTAGTAGATTAATATGATACTGCGTGTTTACAGTTCGTTGTTCAATGAGGAAATCAAACGCAATGACTTTTGTCTTGTTCTGAAACACGGTACACAACACCTTCTCCGTAGACAATCTCTACTCTCTTGAATATAGTGATGAAGGAAAGGACACCCTTCTCGCATTTGGCTATAAGTACACCAAAAAGCGAGATCACGCGGTTCCGAATGTTATTTACAAACCAATTTATATTTGAACCAACGAAATCAAGATCAATTGCAGTACTAAGACCAAGATCAGGGGTATAGACGGAAAATCAAAACTGAGTATCACTAAATCTCGTATTAGCTTCGAATTTTATTGATACCAAAATAAGTGGATGCCGAATTCTCGTTAGATTACTAAGCTATTCTAACTAGGTTTGTTTTCTCAGCCAGAAAAAATTCTTTATCCAACCTCGTACTCATTCTGTATAGCAGACAAACGACGCGAATACAATTTTCTCGAAAATATTCCAGCTCTAGTATTGCAGAGTAGTAATATTCCTATATCAGGGCCATATTCCTCTATATCTAAAGAAATGAAGAACTAGACCCAAGAATGAAGAATATTAATATAAAATTATGTATAAATGAATAATTTAAAATAGAATTTTGAGATTTTAATGTGTAAACGAATTTTTTTTCAACTTAATGTCTTTGTGCTTGAATTACACGTCCCGTCTGCATACTAACACACTTCACAGGATGCGACACCACGAAACAAAGTCAAGGAAATTGTAAGAATTAATCTACCATTTTATTTATTAACGTAGCGGGAATGAACGCGTTCTCAAAGCAAAGGTAAGCTTTTAGTCTGGCCACTTCACGACAAATTACTATCCGTTTTTTTTCTTTTTATTTTGACAAATTGCGCAGCTTCTTCTTTGATCTAAAATTAAACTTCTCTCACACATTGTGGTTTTCGAATCTCTTAATATTACAGTAACATCAGATGATTAGGGTTTTATTTGTACGGATCTCGACTTCGTTCAAAAGATTAATATTTCAAACGACCGATGGCCGTTTGTTATATATATATATATATATATATATATATATATATATATATAGATTGAACTCGTTTAACATTTAATGATTCCACGGAGAAGTAGGAATTTTTTATGAAACGTAATTGATTGGAGAATTATCTACTATCACATTTCGATTTTTTTTTGTAATATATACTCGATCTTGCTGGATTTGCCCTTTGGATATGCTTGCAACAATATATTACAGAGTTACAGAGATATTTAAGAATGTTTTTTATATTTACATATTTACTAGATGATTACAAATATTCATGTAGTATCTATGACTGAATAAATATCTATACACGACTTTCTGAAGTCTCAATGATTAACAATCCATAACTTCTACAGGGACAATCTGTAATATCTGAAGATAGCAAAAATGATTTTCCAACAAAAAGATCTTTGCTTCACTCTAAAATCTATGGTCTATAATTACTTTTTGAAAATATGTACAAAACAGAATCAAACATTTCCAAATGAATGAACCTACTGTATCATGCAAAATCGATATTTGTTTGAATTGTACCGTGAGTGCCCAAAAATGTAAATTATGGGTACCAATAAAACTGTCTCGTGCGAAATCAGCTTTATCAGTAAACCGTCCTTTTCCAACAAATGATTTATCAATCCGTTCGTTGTTTATCTAGAAACCAACGAACTTGCTGGATAATCCTCTACTTGCATGAAATCAAGAAGTTGCTCCTGGTGAATTCTACGTATAATTGTCGTTGATACGTTAAAATTGTAGATAAACCTATTTACAGTGAGCTGCGATCAACACTGACGAAAGTCAGGTATAATTCTGCCCAGAAAGCGTCAATATAAAACCTTCTTGCTTCTGACAGGTTACCAGAAGCAAAATCATACATCAAATGCCTATCGGTATATTCACTAAAAGTGAATTCCACCATATTTAAGCTGAAAATACGATGTGATAATTATTGATGACAAGTTTTGAAAAGATTGACAGAAAACTGATATTACCTACTAGATTAAAAAATAATTATTAATCTCTTTATATACAGTATATCGGAAAAATGTTTATTCATTTAATTATCCATTAATTTTCCAAGAAAAGTTTAATTATATTTTCAGAGTGCCCCTTGATGGCGAACGGTTTTCTTGTCATTTTCACTCCCGAATTTTTTGCTGCAAGGAACACCCTGTATATTTGGTTGAGAGTCAATGAATTATTGTGAATATTTGTTGATAAATAAAAATATCTTTGAGTCGTTAATTATTTCTGTTATTCAATAAATATAATAAAGAGAAAATTGATGATTAAGATGAAGCTTAATGAAAATCCAGCAGGTAAAACGATAAGTTGATAAGAGAATACGAGGGTTATCCAAAAATATCTTATTTTCTTCTAAACTAAGTCTATATACTTAATATATCGATGATCTAGAACGAAAAAGAAGACAAGCACTTGTTTTTCTTCAAATGCGGTCGCTTTCCACTATTCCTCCTTGTACCTTATCAAGTAATACTCTTGTTTTACCTTTTGGAAAATAAGCCCGTGACTATTCCAGAGAAAGTTTCCCATCATTTTTAGGCCTCAATTTTTATTTTTACAGCAGTTTCACTATTTTGACTGTTTTTTCGTTGTTGTAAATGCTCAAAAGATCAATTTTATACGAAAAATAAACAAAAAATAATGTGAAAAGAAAATTTAACTGGTGAAAATTGGTATTAGAAGGCGATAGATAATGAACAGGACGGTTGTTCAGCAGCAAACTTTCCATTAGATACATTTTCGTCAGCGGATGACTCTATTGAAATACAGAAAAATTCATACAAGATTTGTCAAGCACTCAAGTTCAAATTAAAATGATTGATTCACGAAATTGATAGTTTTGATAAGAGTTTGATAAGCCATCCCAAAACTCTCTACATAAACTATTGATGATTCGAGTAATCGATTTCTCATAAGCGGAAACATATACTTCCGGATATACAGGAAGGCTAACATATATCGAACCATAGATATCTCTGTTCAATAGATCTCATCAAGATCTATATGATGCATGAGCAGAAAAGTTACTTTAAAAAAAAGCAGGTCAATCACAAAGAAAGATTTGTTTTTGATAGTGGTGTTCATACCCAAAGGATTAAGGGCAGCTTATGTCTTCTGAAAGCATTATTCCTCCATAGGCATGTACCTTCACACGATTGGGAGGACAGAAAACGGCGACGAGATTGTCCTAAATCTGAATCAAAAATAGACCCACTCTTATCATTAATAAAAGAAATCAAGAAAGATTTTCAATTTTGGAAGTTATAGATTTAAGTCCTAATAAAATATTCGATCGAAGAAAATTAATTTTGTTTATCTTTATATCAGTCTCTAGCACAACCTAACCTAACTTAACGTAGCTTAACCTAACCTAACCTAACCTAAACTAACCCAACCTAACCTAATCTATCTTACAAAAATTACTAAATTTTCATTTTATCTATAAATTTCTTGTGAAAAATTTTCCATGATATTTGTTACTCTTGTAAATTTTTCCGTATAAAATAGATATAAAAATCGATTTCTCGTATGTATAAAATTGAAGAAATGCTATGAGACTGTTTATTGAATTGGAGGTTTTGTTAATTGATTGTTGCTATAAATACATCGATATATTTCATAGTTTTGAACTAATTGAATGTAATACACAATAATTTTTTGAAAATTTTTTGATTTAGTGCAAAAGTGTTGGGTATATGGGGGGAAAGTTTGTGAAAAATGATAAAGTACCGTATATTTTTCGCCCAAAATTCTAAAAAATGTATCAGTTTTTGAATCGGACATGTGGTTTGCCGAAAATCCAATTTTCATTGATTATCCCGAATTGAACTCTTCCTTTTGATCTAAAAATTAGCGAAGAAAAAGTTAAAAACGTAATCGGAAAATAATTATTCGTTTTAAACATTACAATTAATTAAGCAACAACATTTTTTAAAAACAGATGATTTCTACAGTGCGGGGCCCCCTTTTTCAAATTTCAAATTACGCCTTGAAAGTTTCCCAAAAGATTCGGCATTTTACGCCGTACTGAACTCTAGTTTTAAGCCGTGCTGGACAGTTTTATGTGACACACTATATATGCAACCGTATATAAATTAAAAACATTAAAAAGAAACATTATGATGTCCAGCAATTTTGTAGTTAGTTCAATGTATAAACATCGTAATTATATCAGCGCACAGTGTACTGTCGATGACGGTTTCAAACGATCGTCGTACGCCGTTACACCTCGCGACACTTTCTAATGACGCGAGGTAATGACCGCGCACGAACCGGCCTACGTTTTGATTCCAATAAGTCGTTCATTCGATGATAGTGTAAACTCTGTAGTTATCTGAGTTTTTTTTTGTCCGGTGTACGTTCCGCTACGTCCGCCGCGGTGTTTGTCCTTCTATTGTTTTAAAACCAGAAGGTCAGATTCACCATTAATATCGATTTTTATTAGAGGAACAAAGTGCGTAGTCAGATATCAAATATATTTCGAAACGTATCTGAATGTTTACTTCAAATAGAGAATGATCAACAGTTTATTTTACGTTGAAATCAATAATTTGAGTTATTGAAATGTCGCCTATCGTACTCAGTCACTCGTATTGATGTAAATAAGAATTTTGTCACATAAAAATTGATGACGTCGAACATTTGAAATCTCCAGAACGAAAAAATTGAGAGCTTTCACTATTACTAACGGATTTTATAGAATTTTGGCTATGTATCGAGAGGAATCGCTAAGAACTGTTTCTGTAGGTCATCCGGGACCACGCTGGTGTATACAGGTAGCGATATTACAACCCCCAAGAGACTTGTAGTCGAATACAGTGGCAAAAGGTTATATAGATGAATAAATTGCTAACAAATCGAAGTGGAGAATTAAATTTTGCGAACATTGAACGATCTGTCGCGTCGCGGCTTCGGTGGAATCACAAGCATTTTGGAAGGATCTAAAAAATCTCGTAAGCTATGAATCATCAAATTGTTTTCATTTTACGAAGTGTGCAAACAATAATACTAATATGAATGTTTGTAACGTCACAGATGAAAATAGTTATAGTAAATAATATAAAACGAATGCTTAATTTGAAAATATATAAATTGAGAAAAAAGTTTATCGCGTTACGATGATCGTAGAAAATATCTTGTACATGACCCACATCACCACCAGAATTAGTTGAAGGCTCGATATTTCATAATGCATAAAAGATGCACAATTATTTACCATTATTTGCCAATTGAAATCAAATCGATATCATCTTTTACCTTATTCCGCAATAATTTTAGGGCATATTTACTGGAAAGTGCCTTCTACTCGGTAAACGAATTCTATTCTAAATTACGAAGTACGAAAATCGGGATCCGGGAAGTCCACAAGCAGTTTCTGTTTAGACGTACCCAACAACTGTGTATACGCCGAATTTTTTTACAAAATGGCAGCTAGAACTAACTTTAGAAAAATTTTTCATATTTCGATGTTTCTATAGCAAATTTTCCATGCATACATTACGAAGAAGATTGTGCAGGGGAGTTTATAAATGATGGACATAGCAGGGACTTTCGAGGTTCATAACAGCTTAAATTATCTAAATGAAGGATCTGATAATCAAGATTTAGCAACACGTCCACAAGTCTTATTAGCAGCAACAGAATGTGGTAAACCGATTTGTAGAGCTGGAGATTTCATGTACGAAAAACGATCTGTATCTAAAGAAGATGTCAAATTTAAGAATTGAAAGACCATTTAGAGGCCGTCTCACCAATGAAAATTGTTCAAGTTTAGTCATGAGGATCTAATGGAGATTATTATTCAATTTTCAAAAAAAATCACGCCGAGGAGAATAACAGACATCACGAAAAGGAATGCTGAATTTACTAGGGATCATACTTTTCAAAATTCTGTTCAATTTTTGTCTCAATGAATCAGAAATTTTCACAGTTTGCCATTTTTTTCATTTGAATCTTCTATTTTTGAGAAAATGGTTCCGAATTTTAGACGACGTTTTTGCAGCATTTGTTATTCGAGTGGAAACCTTCATCAGTTTATTCATATCGTGGAAGCTGCTGAAAAGAAAACTTATCTAGGAATTGGCACGACTGTAGGTCCTCTTTAGAACTTTTGAAAAAAGTGGAAAATATTGAGAATTATTATCAGAGCTCACGAATGAAGAACATCCTACAACGACGACAAAAACAGTGGAGTTCCTCAGAAGATCGCCAAGTATAGCAGGCAGTTAAAGAAGACGAAATTGTGGATTTCAATGATCCGAAGAGATGCAAGGTCCTCAAGAAACTCCGCTGTTCAGAAAGGGATCGAGTAGTTAGTGAAACAGGGGGTTAAAGAAGAAGAAATTGTGGATTTGAAGTATCTGAAGGGATACAAGGTCCTTAAACAAATCCGCTTTTTAGCAAGGGATCGAGCAGTTAATAAACCAGACAGTTGAAAAAGAAGAAATTGTGGAGTTCAAGGATCTCAAGGGATACAAAGTCCTCAAACATCTCCGCTGTTTAGAAAGGTATCGAGCAGCAAGTAAACCAGGCAGTTAAGAAAGAAGAAATTGTGGATTTCAAGGATTTGAAGGGATACAAGGTCCTCAAACATATCCGCTGTTTAGTAAGGGATCGAGCAGCAAGTAAACCAGGCAGTTGAAGAATAAGAAATTGTGGATTTCAAGGATCGGAAGACACAAAATTCCATTCCATTTTTGACTCAATCACTCACTTTTTGAAAGCTCAAAAACGATAATTCCATTATCACATCAATCAGGATCCATTATAGTGTAGGACATCTCAGATCTGTTGAAATATACAATAGAAAACTAAGAATTTTTTCTCAAGGAACCACCCTATGAATTTAAGGTTCCATAAAACTTTTATCATTACAATTAATTCTTGTAGAATATTTCCAAAAATATTAATATTTTAGTTTATCTCTTTTCTTAGCCATAAAAGGGTTGATGGAGTGGAAAAGCGTAGCAGTACTCCTCTTGGAGCTAGCCAAGAGCCTAACAGAAAATCTGCTACTACAAAATATCTGGGAAAAAATTCGTGAAAAGTTTTCATTTGAACTTTTTTGAAATTGAGGGAATCATTAGATTTGAAGGTGAATAATTAGATTATAGTCATTCTTAACAACGTAAGGGTGAAAGGGATAGTTATTTTTCACTGTCAGTGGATATATTTGAATAGATTATTTCTAATTTATTATGTATATCCAACAATAGTTCAACAATACGTTTGATTAATTTGTTTATATACTTCTATCAAGTAAAATGTGTTAATTATTTATTTAAAGCAGTTACTTCAAAGAATAACCTGTCTATTCATAGTTATTTCTGTTAAAGTTATAATCATATCGAGCTTTCGAAAGTATCCTGAATCATTGATTAATCGAAATGAATACTTCACAGAATTTGATCCTTTCATGACTTGTTCGGTTTATGTTTATGCGAAAAGCCAGCGGAAATACGTTTTTATGTATATAGAATCGATTTAATATAACTCAGAAATAGGCCATTTAATATTCATAAAACCGTTAAAAATGAATTGAACCTTCAGATTTTCATTTGGAAATCAATCATCGAGTCACGAGTTCACTCATTTTTAATGAACTATATTCTCTTTGTTATTTTTATTTATTCAGTGCATAAAACAAAAGTTGATATCGAATATATTCAATTTACTTTTCGTTACAGTAAATGAATGTGAAGATGAACCCTTTTTATGTTATTTAATTTCTATATCAAATTATTTTCCATCAGAATTATCTCAAGTAATCAGTTAGTCTCAGAGACAACATCGAACCACTGCTTTTTTATAACCAATATGGGTTACAGAAAAAATCTAAACCTCATCGTCAACACAGCTAAGCCCGCCATTAAAAGGAGTAGGTGCAAAAGATGGACTAAGAGGTACTGCCTGGTAGCAACTCTTCATATCAAAAACGACTTCTATAGGCGAATAGGTTCTACCGTATTAACCCAGGCACAGCTCGCGAATGAAAAACATTCTACAACGTCAACAGAAACAGTGAAATTTTTCAGGAGAGATTGATTATCACTTTAAACACGATACGTCAGATGCTGAGCATAAATTTCTTGCGTTCGCTCGTTTTTAGTCATCCCGCAGTACTTGTTACAGTGTTTCAACAACAGAAGTTTCAATCAGAGACATTCGTGAGCACCATGTTCTAATCGTAGACAGTCTTGGAAGATGAAAGGAAGCTCTTTGGCGACTAAGGTACTCAAGAAACTCCACTGTTTAGGAAAAGATCGAGCAGTTACTAAAACAGACAGTCGATGAAGAAGTAACTGTAGATTTCAAGGATCTGAAGGGATACAAGGTCCTCCATCAACTCCGCTGTTTACAAAGAGATCGAACAGTTACTAATACAAGATCCTTTAAAAAGGGATCGAGTAGTTACTAAGGCAGGCAATTGAAGATGAAGAAATTGGGGATTTCGAGGATTCAAATGGAACAAGATCCTCAAACAACTAAGCTGTTTAGAAAGAGAAAGAGTAAAGCAGGCAGTTGAAGAAGAAGAAACTGAGGATTTCAGGGATCTGAAGGAATACAAGCATGCACAAGTAATATCATTTTTCGATGATCTAGCTAAAAGTATACGAAGCAGATTCAGTAACTCAGATATGGAGTAGCAAAAATCGTTTTTAGCTTATAGCTCCGCGATGATTTAAAACAGAACAGAGGAATAGCGCAATTGTGCCCTGTACAGATTTTCTCTGTAATTTACGTATAGAAATAAAAGAAACAGTGTTCGTTTAATTCCATACAACATAAAATTTTAATCATTTATACAGTCATGGAAGTAAATATCTACTAGGATGCTATAATAAACTTTTTTGTTAAAATTTCTATTTTCCAACGTTGCACAGCTAATGCGTTCCACTTATTAGTTACTGTTATGTAGAGTGTACAATTGTGAGTAGCTGCGTTGCATCAAATATACGGGGGTTGATTGAAAATTAAAATATAATTATTAAATAACTCATCCATTTTATATCAAGGTTTAAACTTTTTTGCTTTTATTATCGCAAGTTCTTTTCATTAGAATATTATTTTTTGATAATAAAAAGAAATCTTCTTCACTCATATCCACTAACTTGAATCTTTTTTATCTTTCAATATGCTAATATGTTTTGTTAGTGTCGACACCTCAGAATCGTACAATGAAACGTCCAGCGTTGAATTATTGGACTTTGCAACTCTTCTCACTTCTATATATTCAGTTTTATTTTCATTCGTGTCTCTTCTAAGAAAACTTGTGCCTGTTTTTTTAGGACACTACATCATCAGCCTAAGCTAAAATATTTATTTTCCTCCCAATATTTGCTCCTCTTGGAATAGCTTTTAGTCTAACCTTTCCTTTTGAGCCTTTAACACACATTTCTACAAGTCTTATTGTTTTTTTATTTTTTCTGAGACACAGGAAGAAGCAATTTGCTGGGGCTCACTGCCACCAATTGTATCATCGGAAGCTCTACAGTTCCAAAATGGTAAGATTGTATAATATATATTTATAATGTATAATATATTTATATCTTCACTTATTTTACCATCTCACTACAGATATATTAGTTCTAAAAATGTAAAAGATCAAATTACAGCAAGAAAATTATTAATCGTGATGAGTTTAACATTCCCGATGATTTTGGAGATGATGATAGGGAAAACAATGAACTCGAAGATAGTTATTTGTATAAATCGAAAGTCAAAACGCGATTTAGCCCCGGTTCAATGAAATATTTTTTCACCTAATAAACAATGAAGTTAGAGAGGTAAATAGTTGAGGAGCATTTAAGTAAATGTTCTTTGGCTCAATGGAATGACAGAAAGTTATAAAAAGTGTTAAATTAAATAAAATAACTATTTGATTCTAACAAAGTGAATTTTTGTCTAAATAAAAATATTAGAAACCGTTTCAGTAGATTTTAATAGACCCAAAAAAATTTTTCTAACAATAAATTCGTCGTGGTGTATTGATAACTTTTTATTTATGATTAATTCATATTTATCGATCATTTTAATGACAAATACAAAAAACAAGGTTCAGATTACTTCTTATTTTTGTTTTTTGCTTTTTGCTCATCGAAAATGTAAAGTGAAACGTAATTATACGGTTGGTATGTTTGGAGATTGAATTAAATTCACTCCGATTTTTTTTTTAATCGTTACGTGTGTGAAAGTTGTTTGTTGATGTGTTTTAAATTTGTATCAGTGAAAATTCAGTCGTTGGAAAGATTTCTCATTACCTACTATAAAAAAAAGAGGAAGTAATTTAGGATTGTATGCCTAATAGAGCGAGATATTTTTTAATGCCCTTATTAAGGCAGTTTGCGGAAACAACGGATTCTGGTTCAAGATATGTTACATTTATTTTAATTATGAATCTTGGTGAATGTAGAATTTGATTAAACCCACGAAAAAGTTGACGCAGATCACTTTTTACTTGTCTAAATAAAAGCTGCTTAATAAATACAAATTCTATTATACATATACTGATATAATTCTTCTTATTTTGAGCTTATTATGGCCTTTAGAGCATTTGTGTATTGAGAATTTAGTTTTTACATCCCAAATTGTTTCTTTGTTGCTTTTTTAAAATTGTTTGTCATGATTTTAGATGCAACTGCAGTCTCTTTGCTTTTTATGGTATAAATCTTCCATGTTGCCTTTTTCTGCTTAAACAATTTTCTTATTTCTTTTATCTACCATCAACTTTTGCTCTTTTTTTCATCTTCTTTTTCCCGTAAATTTTTTTTGGTTCTACGTACGTTATTTCTTCGAATAACTTCCCTTCTTCTAGCCTTACCTTTTGGTTCTAGTTCATCAAATTTTATATTCTGCTACATATTTCTATTTTTCTTTGTTTTCAACTGTTTATGCCCTTTGGAGCATTGGTATATTGAGAATTTAGTTTTTATTTTCCTTTTATTCGTTTCTATAATTCCCTCCGATACTTTTCTACCCTATTCGTCTGCTTGTCTTCCTTCTTCTTGTGTTACTCGTTGCCTGGTTTCGATTTATTTGATATTTTATCATTTCCGCTTCTATGTTGTCGTCTGCACACGCTTTTTTTATTTTCTCTATCGCTTCTTCCCTTCTGTCGAAGTATAATTCTTTTTTATTTCTGATTTCTTCGTCCTCTGTTAAGTTTATTCATCTGCGGCTGATTTTTTTTTTCGATAAATTTCTCATTTCTCTAATATATTTTCCAAGTTATTATTTTCTTCCTTTTTTTCTTCCTCTCATTGCTCTGTTTTTTGTTCCAAATGCTTTTGTTATTGTCTTTATGATTTATTTCTTTGTTCCTTTTTCAATGTATTTCTTAAAATCTGCAGTTTCTCCACTTTTATTTTTGGTATTAACCTTACATCTGTCTTTTTCTGCCCAACTCTTTCCCTTATTTCTTCTATCCATCATCAAGTTTTGATCCTTTTTTTCATCTCCTTTCTCCCGTAAATTCTTTGGTTCTCCATAAGCTGTATCTTCCAATAACTTTCCTTTTTTTAGCCTCCCCTTTTGGTTCTAGTTCACCAAATTTTATATCTTGTTATATCTTTCTAGTTCTTTTTGTTTTCGACTCATGTATCGGAACTCTCTCTTATTTTCTATACTCTTTCCGTTCTTTACCTCTATATCCAGTAATGTTGGTCCGTGCCTATTTCTGCTTCGGCTATTTACTCAATTATCATTTGCATCACTTTCTTTATGTATTCGCTTTTCTACCTTCTGCCACAAATATGTTTTTAATCTGTAGTTTTCGCTCTCCGCGTGAGTTTCCTATTGGAAATTTCTTCCATTTTCTTCCTTTTTGGATATTAGTATACATAAATCGAAATATAATAATATTCCAAAAACGTATTCACTGCAATACTATTTCGAAGCGCAGTTTTCTGAGATATAAATATATATATTTTCCGGCGATTTGAAAGAACCCATAACATATAAATTTCTCCAAGAAAGTTCCATTTTTAATAACACCAAGACTTTACGAGAAATATTACGCCAATATGTCGGGGATTATCGAGCCTGTTAGGCCACAAATTTACAGTGGCAAAGTATAACCTCAGCACTGGAATTATAAGAGCCAATAAAATATGGAAGTTTTACGACGTGGTCGGCCGCAAACCGGGACGCTTTATGCTCAGTGATTCGTAGCTTTTTTAGCCTTTCACCTACACATCTTTTTCGTCGAAATGTACATTACACTATAAATAGTAAACAAAATGGTGCCCAAATTATACTCATTATTAGTTATAAATAACAACAGATATTTTAACCACTTTTATTGTATATTTCTACAGGAAAATTCACTATTATGATTAGTTTATGATCAATAAATCATCTGCCTAAATACAAAAAAAGATGTGTATCAGGTTGAAAAAGTTGAAAAAACTGCAGAAGATACTTTCAGGGTAAATTCTTAGCGAGGAATCGCTTCAATATCTACCTGAGGAAAACGACAAAGAACACAACGAAAATCATAGCAAGCAGGGAACGTCCATTGATACAACAGTACCGTGATGATGTACCAAGAGGTGTAAAGGTTGAAAAAACTGCAGAAGATACTTGCAGGGAAAATTAAAGAGGAAGAGAAAATGACTGGACTAGAATCAGCAGTAAAGACACCAAATGAATATATTAAAAGCTAATTCTTGATATATTTATTTAAGTCTTTTTTCTCGTAATATGTTGGCTAACAATTTGTACCATCTAGGGGCTGGCACAGAAAACTATAACGTTGAAACTGAATGAGTACACACCGTACGAAACTCATGGAAGTAGGAAAATTTGACGGCGTGTTGAATTGACAACAACGTTTTCATTTGGTTTATTCAAAGGAAATGTTATTTCTAACCTAAAAACTTGTACCAATCTGTATAGAATATAAAATAGTTCATAAAAACAGTTTATGAATCGTTAAAACAAACAATCTGTGAAATATAAGAATTTACGACGTGTCGGCCGAATGAAAAATCAGCTGTTGGGAGATTTAAAAATAACTCCCGCCAGGAGCATAGTGAATATATTTTATAACTATAAAGAAATCTGAATCAAAGATCAACAACATCTGATAGCTTTATATAACACTTAACCCAGATTACAAAGTATTTAAATAACCTTGAAAAGAAAACTTCGATTGCTGAAAATTCACTCAACTTGCTACGAAGAGAATGAAATAAGCACGAAGGGCATTCAACAAAACGAAATCAACTCTCACAAATAGAAACCTCACAGTTCAAGCGCGGTTGAAAACACTCTGTTGTTAGGTATGGACATGGACGCTTCAAGATTACGTTATGAATAAAGTAGAAGCGTTCGAGATGTGGTGCTATCCATGAACTGCACAAATAAGTGAGGAAGAGGTACTAAGATAGAAAAATGTCTCGTTATTCTCGACGAAAGATTAGAAATTGGACTGGGAGCTGGAGAATTATATAGTGACATATAAATACCGATTCAGCAAAATCGTCATGAAGATAGCCCACGATTGAAGAAAAATTTCCCACTGCATTTCAACATCTTGAGGTATAGGACTTTCCAAATATGTAAACCAACCGTATTTATGAGACATCTTTTGATTACTTTCATCTTACTACCATTTTCTACTGATGATCTTGGATTTCTGGGTATCAACACATTGAAGCAAATAATTAACAGCATGTGAAATGAAGATACTGAGAAAATTCCGGACCGTACTACGTAAATTACAGGTAGTATAATTCCCATATAGATTTTTCAGGTGGAAAATTTTGAATTTTTCTCTGGAATTTTTAATCTCCGATTACGAGGAAGAACGGAATCAATAAAATTCGTATATTTGGATTACGAGTATAGTCCCATGAGTACGTGGTCCAACAAAGAAAACACAAAAATTCAAGACAGTGGAGACCACAGGAGTTGCTGATAGTAAGTGCAGTTTATACCCGCGCCTGTAAGAGGCTCTTGATACGATTATTGACGAATGTAGTAGGCGGAAGAGATAGCTATCCACACTCTTGATTAATTCAGTTACTCGCTACGTCAACTACTGAATAGACGTTAGTCAAAACTATGACGAAAGTGGTTGATGTCAATTAAACGCAACAGGACGATGTACGAGGATGGTATCAGAAATCTTGTGAAAAAATATAGTTATTTTTCAACGAAAACTCTTCCTAGCTCCAAAAACTTTTCAAAGGGATGTTTATTAAAGTCAATACCCTTTTTAATAATGAGAATCGTTAAGTTCCTTGAAATAGCCATTAATTGAAGACATCGCCTCTACTTTGGTGGAAAGCGAGCTATTTTCTCAAATCTGGGAACAGAAAATAATTTGAACTTTACTTGATCGATTTTGGCCATTGCATTAACGGATGTGTGAGCTGGTGTATGCCTTAGATAAATAAACACTTTCTTCTCAGCAAAATGCTGCCGTTTGTACTTGATTTCATTGCTCAAACATTGCAATAAGTTTGTATAATACTCGCCGTTTTTCTTTTTCAACTAGTCAATGAAAATTATCTTACTCCGAGTGAAACTTTATTTCTGTGTCAGACACACGATGGAAACATCTTTGTGAAGCTGGTTTTGTTCACTTTTGATGGCTGTCAAGTAAATATCGTCTTCAAAGTTGAAACATGTGCTGTATAGATTGTATAATTTTCAATAAAGTGGAATTTTTCAAGCAACTATCGCCATCTCTAGGTGATGCCAGGTACCTCTTGGACGTATGATCTAATATCAAAATAGTGGAATAGTGCATTAATTAATAAAATATTTTCACTACCAACAAACCAATACTCAAAACTACAGTGTCTGTCGAACGTTTCGTTAACCAAGTTATCGTCTTCAGAGACTAAACCTAAACTGTGAAGAGTGGAATTAGTATGGCCAAAGAAAGGACCCCACGGACCCCATTGAAAATTTATGAGTTTTCAATATTTAAGAGACCCTGAAATATTCCGTAACGACGTAAGAGGTAAACACTAACAACCATATTAACCATTCTTATATTGTCTGACTGTTTTAAACGATACGATCGATGTTCTTTTTTTTTGTTTTCATTAACGTCCATTCAAACACTGGAGCGTTGATCGTAAATTTCTGTTAAAAACGTTTTCACTCATAGTTTAAATTCATGTTCCAACAACGAATAATAAATGAAGAATATAGATATTTATCTTCAATTACTGCATTCGATTGCGACTAACCAGCAAATATTATTAGTGACAATAATCATTTGTTCAGTTAACGAGAAAACAAACAAATGAATACCTTCAATTTCCGTCAGCGCCTGAATAAACAAAAGCGACAACGCCCGCTCTTTGGCCGGTTCGCGTTTGGCATAAAATGAGAACGAGAAATTATAAAAATAAATTTTCTCTTCTTTCGTATAGATGGCGATGTATACGCATATATATTTAACTCTCTCTTTGGTAGTTTATCATAAAAACGACAGACAATGAGGGATGAAACCCTATTTTCTTCATGGAGCTACGTATTCCGGAAGATAAATATATTCTTGGCTTAAAACTTGATTATTTTGATTTTCTTCAAAAGTCTCATGGGTTAACTGCTAATTACGTATTTTGATAGAACATTGAAAAAAAAAACAGTAAGTAAGTAACTAAGAGTTTATTTCTTAAACTTGAGTTGTATGTGTTACAAGTAGAGTTTAATCCTTTATCGCCAGCTTAAACCGCAAAGATAGATTTTTTACCTTTTTTAACGAAGATCTGGGGGTAGTTTAAGCTTTAGTCTAATGTGAAGCTGATAATTTCAGCTTAGCTTTTTTCATTTTCAGGATATTACCTCAAGTAAGGGGCTTCGGTGTTGTTCAACTTGTGGCTGAAGATATGCACTTCATATTTGATGAGATCAAGAATGATGATGAAGATATTATCATAAATAACATTATCGATGAGATTATCGCTATCTATCTATTTTCAGTGATTAAAGATTTTTAAAATGTTGAAGAACTTCCTTATTTGTATGAATAACTTACCAAATTTTTAGGCATCGTATTATTCAAAACATTTAGAAACAACTATTTAATATCTCAATTTTTTTTATATTTTTTGAATTTCTCTTTAAGAAAGGTACAGAAAGAATACAAAGTTTTTTCTTACAAACCGGGATGGAATTATACAGTTTTGAAGACGAGGATCCATCATTTCTTTGATCCATTCTTAAAAACATCATGTCCTCATGTGGAACGAGTAGATTCAAAAGTCAACCAGTTTTGAACTGCCTATTATCAATCTGCGCCCCTTTTTAGGTACTGAATTAAACCAATGGAAGAGGCCTGTCTTCAAACTTGTAACAGTTTCATCTTGCCACGATATATTTGATTCAAGTCCATCATTGATCCATGTTTCATCGGGATGAAATTATTTCTTCCCCATACTACAAAACATCTTTCATAAACATTAAAAAATTGAGATCTAAAAACAACGTGACCGGATTTTTTTTTTTCGAAAAAAATACTGACACAACAACTGCACAATAACAAATTTTTGTTAATTCTTGGTTTAAACTACTTCATACTTTAAACAGTAGCTCAATCTTTAGTTTTAAAATTGCGCCCCACTTATACAAAAAAAAACTGTTTAGATCGTCGAAACATTTTGTTCTTCTTTTTTACGTCATACCATGACTTTGTTTGTGTTGTGAATAATGAAAAAAGAATCAATTTAAGTCTGTAAATTAACATTTTCAGGTACAGTTACAAATTGCATAGCAGACTCATAACGATCCTAACAATAATGAAATATTTCCGACATAATTAATTTCCTCTTTTTTGTCAATCCATTCCAACTATTTTCGCGGAGGAACGTCTATTCTTAACGCTGCTATTCGTCAAAACAAAGTCTTCTACTCTAACTATTGAAATTCCTTGAGGAATTCCAGTTTCGTAAGAAACGTTAACACATTTCATCTGTTTATAAAGAAATAAGTCGGAATTTCTCCCATTTGTCAGCCTCATAAATTTCAAAACTTCGAATTTCCGTTTCATACACTAGCAACCGTAAAATTAGGATCGAATAGTTGATTGTAACAATTTTTTCTAGTTTTTCTTATTTTATTCCATTTCACTTGCTTTATAGCTGCATAAAATATATTTATACGAAACTTTCCAATAAAAAGTTTACTCCAGAGTAAAACAAAACATGGAATTAATCTAATTTTATGCTCAGTAGTGTATTTCTCACATAAATAAGTGCATATAACCATAAGCCCCTGTCTACTCGAAGGTAAAAATTATATAAATCTATTTTAGCACCAAACTATATAGAGACAAGTAAAAACTTTAGAAAATTTTCATTTCTCACACATTTTGATATATTAATGCATCTAAAGAAAAGTCGAAACGTCAAATTTTAACTTTTATAAGTAAAAAAAATTAATTTTAAGATAGGAGAGACCTAAAATCAAGAAAATTTAGAAGCATTAACTTTAGAAAATATACCCGACATAGAATCGAAAGATATTTTAATGATGTGAGATCCTGATCTTGACCTATATCAACCTGGAGAATAAGCAGGCTTCCGAACTGCATATAAAACAAACGACAATTTCCAGAAGATAAAATAATTGATAAGAAAAAGTAAAGAATACAAAACAAACCCATAGAATTGATAAACATGATTGGTGTCACTAGAAACTTAAGAAAAAAATATTCTAAAAATGTGCTTATACGATGTAAGTCAAAAAAACATAGTACTTCCTACGTTTTGGAGTGAATGTTTATACATGGTGAGTGTTCAGAATTTGTTCAATGGGGGAGGTATCGTAGATTCGTAATATTTGAGGATCACGTGACAGGCCAAAGTTATTTGGAAATGTAATCAATTTGAATGAAACTTTGTGAACCCCATAGAATAGTGAACGATTCGTGAAGTTTTCGTTTTTGACAGAAAAAAGTATTATTTACAAAATCAAAATCTGGAGATCTCAAGAAAGTTTTTTGATTAAAAGAAAGTCGGAATCAGAAAGAAAAGCAGATTTAGTTGAAAAACTGGAAATCAGTTCAGGAAAATGGACAGAAAATTCAAAATAAAGAAAAATCTGTACTCAAATATTCTGAGAATCAACAAATGGATCTAAATCTCCACACCCTCAGTAAATCACCAGTTTGATTGCAAAATGGCTTGAAAGAGACATGCATTAAAGCTACAAAAGGATCACTTGTTTAGAAGAAGCTCTATAACTCTTCTGACCAATGAAATGGGTAAAATTTCAATCCTTAAAACGTCACTGTAGCTGGAATCTACTTTCGTAGCAGAAGCATATACAGAAAATAGTTTTAATATTAAAATATCTGATAAAATTGTGCAAAGAAATCACCAAGAAAGGACTTAGTTATTTTTAAGGGTTTTAAAACGCTTCTTTGACAATAGCACAGACATCTGTACTAAATCAAACTATTTGACCAACCAGTAGGTTTAATTGGATCACGTGGTTGGGGACTTTTGATTTTGAGAAAACGAAACAACAACGATGAAAATACAACTTTGACTGAATAGTCTTGGAAAAAAGCAGTTTGACAAAGATTAATTCAGACAATAATCACAAACATTGTAGTTAGTAGTTTTATGTTTCCAGTTATCGCAACGTACATATTTCATCCAATCCACTTTTGATAATTTTGGCCCACATTTCGCGCAATATTTTTCTTCATCTTCTGAATCGTCAAAATAACTCTCACTCAATCATGTTGTGATGATGATATACACTGAGTGTTCAGAATAAATTAATGTGTACGATATTGTAGTCAATTTTCGAAAATTCTAATTGAGTTTCAATCAAAATAAACCGTTTAGTTTGTTTTTAAAACAGCGCGATCAGTAAACGTACAAAATAATTATATATTCAAATATTCATTGCTAGAATTCATCATTGTTGACTTAAGATTTATAGTATCGACACTACGGTTGATTAGCCACTACATAATTTACGAGATTCAATATTAGGAGGTGAAAAAAAGGATCGTAAAACACAGTTTCGGAAAAAATGCAAATTTTCACGCTAAAACCTTGAACAGAAAGGCAATAAAGTAATAAAATTTTTTGAATTATATTCAAATATGTTTTACAATTAGGAGATTTACTACAATGACCTTAGTCGAAAATTTTTGTTACCATCTGGTTTCTCGGAATCATTAATTTTATTACGGACAAAAGAATCCAGTTTATGGACTGAATTTCAAAACATTTGAAACAACTTTTTTTAGTATAGTAGCTACCGTGTTGAATGTTTTTATTTTTTACAAAATTTAATGTCTTTTCGATGACTCTATTAGTGATAACTGCTTGTCTTTTAGTCGTGTCTTGCTTATATAAGAAATCTAAACCAGGCTCAATCTATGACAATATGTAACAAAATTATATATAAATCAATTTTAGTTTACTTGAAAGCTTGTCCTAATATTTCAACTAAACGTGATAAAAATATTTTCCAACGTAAAATATTATGAAATATTTATGAAGACGTTGAAAAGAGGTTTCAAATAGAATAGAAATAGAATCCGAATAATCCTTGGACCAGCGCACTCTATCTTTGTCGACTCCGAATGATCCTTCGACGAGAACACAAGAAAATTTGATCTGCCGAAGTGAGACCTAGAGAGAAAGACCATCAGCAACATCTATGATTAAACAAAATTAGCAAATGTTCAATATTATTTACAATATTGAAGAAATGATAGAAAAAAGATTTTTTTTCTAAGAATAAGTGCATTTTTGGTATTAGATTCAAAGTACTTTCGTGTTTTCACAAAACAGCCTTTCAAATTAAGAACGGTTAGGTTAGGTTAGATTGAATTAGGTTAGGTTATGTTAGGCTAGGTTAGGTTAGGTTATGTAAGTTTGGTTAGAACCACCTTTCGCTCGACTTGCATTAGCTCGATGCACGCATTCGTTTTTTAGGTTTCGGCTCATTTTTAGGACGACATTGCTAGGCGGTTTTTACGTCATATATACAAGCTCAGGTCTCGTTGACAAAAATATGGATGTTCAAAAGATTGGGGTCTTTTGGTACGAGTCTAGAATTGACATATTTTACACCAAAACAGTATTTGTAGACGATGTAGTGGCAGGTAAATTCGAAAAAATGTAAAAAGGTAGGCACATAGATAAAGTCATTAGCAGGCTTGAACATGAGAATGAATAATAGAAAATTGGAATGGAATCTAATAATGAAATAACCAAAAATGGATGAAGTGAACAACTGGGAATTAGGTACAGAAAAAAGCGAATTGAGAGAGAAAAGTCGATTGTATATACAATACTCCAAATAAGACAAAATTGGGAGAAAAATAAATAGGCAAAGACATAAACTGACTAAATATATGGAAAAGCTCAAAGAGAAACCAATATAAAACAAAGTAGTTGGAGGATTTTTCATCTAATTTGGACATATGAAGAGAGATATAAATAAAAAGAGGAATAATGGAAGTAGCACAAGAAGGAAGAAGGGGAAAAGAATACAGCTGAAGAATGAAGTAACAAAAGATTGAGAAGATTGAAAAAATATATAGAAGTAAAGTGAAAACGTTCGAAAGGAAATGAAGATCTCTAGAATAATTTAGAATTTCTGGAAGGATTCGCAATATACAACCAAGTCTTTATAAGTGAAATTCGTCTTGGCAAACCACAAAACACACTAAATAGGAAGATCAACCTGCAAGTAAATTTCGGCAACACAAATTTAGTTCTGTCACTTAAAAATCGAGGCGCTAGTACAATTAAAATGTGTTATTATTGTCAATTGTCAAGATAAATGAACATTTCTATCAATTTCTAGAACGCTTTTCTAATGTAAAAATAATTTTATAAAATTCAATGCTTAACATCAATTTATCGTTTGTTTGAAAATCATTTTCTGAAAAGTGATTTTAAAAATTTCAATAGAAAACTTTTGGATTATGAAACTATCCCATCTATTTCTCCTTCGCATCTGCCTTCATTGTCTACTTCTATTTATGAAAATCAAAGTTTATGACTGTAAACCATGTAGTAGTAGTAGTAGTAGTAGTAGCAAACCATGAACATTCAAATCATCATCAGAGCATCAAGAGTTATTGTAGTTTTCAAGTGAATTTTCAGACTTCAGACAACTACCATTGGTACAGAGAAAATTACTAGTTTTGACAAAGAAGAATCGGGTTTTCTGACTGTAGCTGGAGTTAGCAAGAACAATTTAACACCCAGGGAAATGGTAATGTATCAAGTTAATCGGAATACCATAGACAAAATATCAAAATAGACAAAGAGTTTGAACGATATCAAAGAGCAGTTGAAGACTTTAAAGAGGATTGAGTTCAAAGTTCAAATGTAACTGTAAAATTCATTCATTCACAGTTAAGAAATATCCACAGACAAGTTATAGGAAAACCATTATATAGAATCAAACTTCTGCTTCATCTTTGGTCGACAGATCAACTTGAACCTTTCAACGTACCTTGTTTGTTAGAAAAATCAATGTTTTGTCAGTTTTAATTTTGAAAATGATATTGTATGAACTACTATATATACTATACTACTACTCTACTATATAATTTTTGAAAATGTATGAAAAATTATTTGTAAATAAACGTGTCCTAATTCTAAGAGTTTTTTTTTACCTCTGCGAAATCAAACCTTGGTGGAAATAAATAACATAGAATACTCTGTATTATAAATTTGAATGAACCGCGAAAATAAATTAGTTCCGCCACGTACCATCGAGGGCACTTGCATCGAATAACAATGAATAACAACTAAAATTTCATTTATTCTTAGGTTATGTTCTGTGGAAGCTTTTTAGGGAATTTTTAATATTGGATACCATTCAAGCCATTTTCTTGAATATACTCAACCAAATTATTTTTTCAACTGCCTAAAAACTAAAAATTATACCTATTCAAAATTCTATTAGTGACAACTGTGTCAGCTTCACTTATTAAACCGTAAATTACAGAGAATTTGTCCTGTCAACAACTTTCAACGCGATTCTATTTTTCAAAATATCTTTCAACATTTTAGATGCTTTGGGAGCGGTCATAAAAATGTACCTGTTCTATTTAGAGAGGCTGCGAACATGAAGCGAGTTTCTACTAAAAATCCGATTAATTCGTTCTTAGTGAAAAATAATGGTAGCGACAGATATTCGATGGGATTCTGGAAGATGATAAATTCTTTACAATTTTTTTCGTTAGAATCCTAACCGATTCTATTTAGATCTTCATATGTTCCAAAGTAAAAAAAAAGAATTTTGAAAAATAACAACGTCATAACTATACATTTTTGAGGTTGTGTATCCACTACCTAATTCAAACGACCATTTTCGGAAATTATAAATGTAGTTGAAGGAAAGAACGTCAGGCAGATATTTATGTGAAAGTAGGTCAGGAACTAATCGGTATATTGACATTAAAAAGAATTCATTTTAGGTATTAGATGCTTTTGAAATCGGCAATAAAGTATCAGTATTTTTAGAAATTTGCTACAAAGATGGAGCGTGTCTCAAAAGTACCTGGTCCAACAAAAAAACACGAAAATTATCAATTCAAACTTAAATTCGTTAGTTTTGTCCATTGCAGTAACGGATTTGGTGAATTGTCTTAATGGAACAAGACTTTCTTCTTAGCCAAACGCGACCATTTTTTCTCGATTACTTCGCAATAAGTTCACATAATACTTTTTTTCCTATTTTTAAGATAGCCGATGGAAATCATTTCAAAAAAAGCGACGCTATGAACTCGATCGCAGATGGAACGGTCTTTGCCTTCTTTCGAGCCGATTCCCTATTTTCAATCCATTATTTTGATTATTCTTTTGTTTTGATGTGAAGTGTTGGACCCTCGTTCCATCCATGGTTATAAAACGGTACAAAAGACACTCGATGGAAAATTTACGATGTAAGTACTGAGTTTTTAGTCGACGGTCATCCTGTACCGCTTAGTAGATGCTCTTCTGCTTGTCTGGGTCTTCACCTCACCACTGCGATAATGGTCTTTCTAGATATAACGTGGCATCTCCAAACGGTACAAAAGACACACGATGGAAACATCTTCATGGCGCTGTTTTTGTTCCGTTGTGAGGAAACGATGCACACAGCTTTTTCATATCCAAATTTCCAGTTAATTTGCGATGTACTGCATTTTAAGTTTTCTCCAACTTGTTTGGAGTCTTCACCTCATTTGGTCGACCACTGCGATGATGGTCTTCGCATGTATACGTGCCGTCTTCAAACTTGTGTACTTTCCTAGACACTTACGCCATCTCTAGGTCAGACCAGGTACTTCTGGGATTATCTACGTACGAAGAATAATCACAGTTCCAAGGACGAGAGAGAGGTTCGCCCTAGACAACTTTTTACACTTTCATTCAAAGCAAGTTGTTTGATATTTCTAATATTGAGTTATTATGATATTTAATTTCTTAACTCGGCTACTTCAATTCATGATCGCTTCATGGGTACATTTATTCAAGACTCTTTGTCTGAACCAGTGCCACCTTTGAAGGTTTTGTTATATTGGCGAAACTAGAATGAAGTGTCCAATTGCTGCACTGCATGCAGGATTGGACACAGACATAAGAGGAATGCATAAAATATCTATTTTCAATACAGTTTTTGTAATAATTATCAAATTAGTGCCATCTATGACGCTTTAAACTGCGAACTGCGAAGAAATTGACTGAAGAATTCGAAATTGAACCTGCGTTTAGACCCAGGACAAGAACTCGACGTGTTAAGTGTCAAGATAATGAAAATATTTATGATAAGCTTAATGTTTTTCAGGAAAAAAATCCAACTGTCAATTCAATTAGCTATTAAATATTCAAAATAATGGCCGAAAATCAAAAAGAAAATGGCGAAAGAATATAATACTACAATGGCGAAAAAAGAACATTCTCCTCACTATTCTACAGAATAATATCAAGTATACTGAAAAATACTCACACGCCAAGAACAAGAGACCAAAAATAGTTATTACATCTTAAAAGGTTAGTAGATAAGCTTTTAAATAATGAAATTCTATATAATCAAAACCAATATTTGAACTTGAAAATGATCTATGGAAATTAAGAAGCCAAATACAAGATATTGATAGTTTTTCTAGCAGGTAACTAGTTTTTTATGGTAAATCATTTAATTATTTCATCAAATCGAGAATATTTTTTATTCATTGAGTCAGTACTCTATTTTTTCTCTTCCTGGATCTTCTTTACATGCTTCTATCTATTTACTTCGTGGACGAAGCTCCTTCACACCCAACATCTTCGTTCCTTCTAGTTGCTTACCCTATCCAATGGAGACTGCTTGCTGTGACCACATATCCCATCTCAATTTTACCATACAGTGCTTTGATTTTTTTCTCCTGCATTCTTTCTTTCCTGCACCTTTCAGGAAATACTTTTCAGGGCCCTACTCTCTCTTTTGTTCATGATCCAACACTTTTTGCCATACACCATCATTAATTGTATAACTTAGAATTGTGAAATGGTCCCTGAAATAAATGAGGCTCCAAAAGTTTTGTTCCCTATCGCCAATATTTTGTCGATTTTCCTGGTTTCACCTTCTTCGTTTATCGCTGTCACTTCCAGGTATTCGAACTTTATCAAATATAAACTCTTTGTTTTTCTCTACCGTCACTTTTAATTGGTTCATTCTTGTGTAGTTAATCTTTTTTTTTTGATTTCTTTTCAAAGAGTAGGAATATTTTCTATAGATCCTGTTTACCACACCATCTACGTAGACAAGGATTTGTACTTTGTTTGTATAAGTTTTTGATAGGTTTCCTTCATTAACTATTTTTACTGAATTTAGTATTCCAAGTGTTGGTAGCTCCTAGAACAAATACTTATTGAACCATACGCTTGCTTGGAATCCACAAAGACCAGCTTCGGGTTTAACACTTGGTCATAGCTATGATTTTTTTAAAACTTCCCTGGTACTCACCCTTCAGTTGATTGTTTGCTTTGTTCTTTTTGAAATTATGATTAGAATTTGAAACTAGTAATAATGAATAAACTATTCATTGAATAATTAACTAATCGATGATATATTTTGTGAGTTTTGTTTAAGTATAGGTAAGAGGGAAGTGACTATTTAGTAGTAACTTCTTGGTGAATATCATATAATTGGCAAGTTAGATACACATACGTAGATTTGAAGATACGCTCTACGTTATATAGATGGAATATTATCATTTTTTCCTTCTGAAACTATTTAAAAATCATTAAAAACTAGGTATAATCAATTTTTCCAGCTCTTCACATTTCCTGAACGTCTCTAGTATCCAGTCCAACAATTTTTTTTGTGTCATTTCACTTAATTATTTACATCAATCAATAATAATTGATATAAAGCTGGAAAATGTCTCGTTCGAATTATGATACATGGCGGTAATAAGATAAATTGATGACTGCACGTGGAAAGCGTCTTGTCAACAAAAAATACTTCAAAGACATTGGAAATTTGTACAGGAAATATCGTCGACAGATTGAGAAATCACCAGTACATCTTGTCATATAAAAATATACCTGTATAAAGGTAGATATATCTTGAATCATTTCAACTTTATTTCAAATTATAGCACATTCATCGTTTGTAATTAGACTTGAAATGCAGCTCTTCGGTCTAATGCAATCAATTTTAAAGTAACCTCAAAACTATATTTTCCTTGATGAATTCAATTAATTGTGATACACACTCCAACGCTATAATTTACCTTATAAAAAGCATTCAAACAATAATAATTATTTCTCACTATAGATACGAGGGCGATTCAATAAGTCGTTCAACTATTAAGGGTTTAACTGAAAACGAAATTGTATTTTTCTTAGTAAAATTTGAAGCTGATAATATTAGCTTCAAAATGATATATACAAGTGCGCTGAACATGGGTCATCGCCAAGTAAATGCTAAAAATCAAGCTCATATTGTTCCAACAAGATTGAGTTAATCTACAGTCAAGAAGAAGACTGAATCCAGCTAATTTGCCTCAGCCCATCGATCAGCCTTCCAGAAAACACGTCAGTGCCTGCATGGTAGCTATAGACATTGAAAAAGATTCGCGCAGCTAGTTTTATAGGAGAAAACTTAATTCTGATACGGGAAAATGTCCGTCCAGATACTGTAGGTACGGTGCGGCAATATTTACAAGATGTCGAAATGGATTGGCCAGTACACTCGTAGCTTTATAAGATGAACTTGAGAGAAAAATTAGGGCTGGAATTGCCACAAAATCGGAAATATTGAAAAATTATTTTGATGATTTTAAACTTGTATTTTCTTTTCTGTTAATTATATCATCTATACTAACTATATATTTAATAGCAACATAGACTACTCATTGTAAAGCTAAGATGCTGAAATCAAAAAAAATGGAGGCTACAGATTTTTTGTCATTGAGTTTTGACCGAAAGCGTGCTATTTGAGTCGATTTTTTTGCTTACCAGAGAATTGAGTAATAGATTGCCAATTAAGAATGTTAAGTTAAGAATTCCAAGCTATTTTAATTTTGTTACTGATAGAATATGTTGTTTCAATTGGATCAAATTAGCACCTGAAACATTCAAAAGAGTTGCTGATGTGTGATGGAAGCCGTGACCAGAGTATTTGTTAAATTTAGTTATTTCTGATTCAGTAGACTGTAGGCAAAGTGAATTTCTAGTATTTATTGAGTCATATAAAATAACCTCTCAAAGTATACTATCAATTTAAATTCAAATTCCGTCATGACCATACAAGCATTGAAGATGTTTCTACAGTTAAAACAATTGAAAATATCAATAACAAAGATAGAAGTATTGGAGAATGTTTGAGTGGGATCAAACTGTTGATAAGAAAGGAAAGAACAAAGAGATTGACAAATTTACTGATTCACGATAACCTCCAAAGGAAAAAAATCGCCCTTTGCTGTATCCCTACTTTTGGATTTTGTTCCTGATCACTATTTATTATTATGGACTGTTACTCAGACTATTCTACAGCAATTGGAACATCCCGTGCTTCATGACTTACTCCTTGAAGGTGTCACCTCCTAGTCAGTCTCTAGTCGGAGGTTATCACAAGTTATTTATCATCTTATTTACTACAAGACCTAGTGAAATTAAGTTAATTCTGAAGGGCTGAGTAACATACTTGTGCTCTAATGAATGAAACTAAGGTTCTCTTTGAGGGGTTTAGAGTCAGACTCATATTTTGAACAGACAGAAATGAGTTGATTCTTTCAGAAACTAATTATCAATCAGAAGATACCTAGATCAAGAGAATTTGGTAACAAAAACTTATATAAGAAGCTATTTAGTAAACTATACTGTTTAACAACAATATTCGAGCCCTTTGGATTCTCGTTTACTTAGTTTCGACTGTATTTAAAAATAGAAACTCCTACTAATAAAAGGAATGAAAAATACTTGTCTTTATCCCTAAGTGAAAACCTCGTTTGCCCACTCGAAGATAAAAACAAACATAAAAATAGCTCTAGCCGACGACCGCCCAACTATAATCCCAAAATAAACAGAGTAATGGAGTTTCGAATGGAATCATATAAAGGCAGAACATGTCTGATGGTTAAACATATTTGAATCTTCCCCTTCGACACATGCGAATTATGTCAACGAAACAAAAGAGGAAAGATTGTCAATCACGAGCAGTAGTACACTTATTCGTGTTGTCACATTCATTTTATTTATGAGTCATCTATAACGGGAGCAAATATCTATTGTCGCGCCCTACTAAACCGCTACTATGTCAGGGGTTGTTTCCTTCGACACCATACGCGTTACCATGCGTAGATTCATTGACGTACGAAACGTTTTTCTACTAGTTGCAGACATCTGCTTTCTTTCTTTTTCTTTTACAATTACTTCTTTAAGCGAGGTTATACTGTATAATTATTAATAACAGCTGTAAATTTATTAAAATCGTTTTTTGAACAATCGAATGTGGAAAATTTATCAACTTGTATCTAACCTCACTTATTCTTTAAAAAATGAAGAAATATCCTCCGTAGACTCAGGAAGTGTGTAGAAGTACCAAGTGCCCATTTCGAACATTTATTATAGTTTTTTTTTTGTTTTTATTCTACATTTCAATTTTTTCCTTGAGTAACACGATATTGGACAGTATTTTCAATAGATGCGAGGACCATGCAGATGCCACGTGGTCAGATGAAAGCGGGCATGCGCTCTTTATAACTGCACTACACACTCCACCATTTTTGTCAGTCGGCGTTGTGTTGCAGTCACGTAAACATGTCCGCCATTATTGATGTGTGAACTGCGAACTGTGATTCGTTTTCTACAGGCGGAAGGCCATCGGAGAGTGAGTCGTGTGTTTAGGGAAAACTTCAAGAGTGATGTCTTGAAAGATGGCCGTACTGATGTGCATGATGGAGGGGGCCAAGGACGCCAATATGTCATTGCAGATTGAAGAAAACCGCAGATTCATCATTACTGTTTTCTCTACGACATTTCCAGAAGTTTTGAAGTCTGTTTTGAACTCTACTTGAATTCATTGGTGGCAAATTTTTTTGTGGAGGGTATTGAAAAAATTGTCCGCAGATATGACGAATGTTCCAATCTCTTCGGTGTACCAATGTTTTGGTAATAAAATTATTGTTTCATATTAATGTCTCTTTATGGCGAACATATCTTTCAAACCACACATTTTATCGAATAACTTAAATTAAAAGCTTTGATTTCCCAGGTTCAAGTGCTTGCAAATCAGAATCGAGGGGTTGTATTAGAAATTTTTTTAAGTCGTGGCAAAATTTTCACATCATTTACTCATTTCCGAATGTTTTGTATCATGTACTCGAGCATCCTGTATATTTTATCAATGTCTTTATTTAATATATATATATATATATATATATATATATATATATATATATATATATCAAATGAAGAAGCTGAAGCCTCAATCGTACTTAATACGAGGGTTGTTACTCAAGTTTTCAGATATAGAAATAAATAAAGAATTTTTCATGTGTTTAAACCAATTGTCGAAGCATTTTTTTCTATTCCGATTGAGATACCTCCAACAAAACATGTGATTTGAACACATCAACTGCTTCTTTAGGTGTAGAAAAACGTTGGCCTCGCAATTTATTTTTGATCTGGAGGTACTAAACATGTACGGTGGATGATCTATCAATTCGATGTTTTGACTTAATCTTTGAGATCTCGCATTGTTGTGGTGAAAATTGATGCGATTGGTTCACCAGATTTTTTTCGAACAATTCTGGTAAACAAATGCTAGTATTCTATTTAGAATTGACCCTTCCACGTTGCTCTAATGAAACGGTGATGATATATCTAGTTACTTTAAAAAAACAAACGACCATTTGCTTAGCACGTCACGAACTTTTTTTCAAACATTGTCAAATTTCACGGTTTACAACACGAAAAAATCTTTTTGACAACCAAATGTTGTACCCGAACGACCACTCAGTAAAGATGTTATAAGAAATGTGTCAAAAATTGAGTCTCGCGCTTAAATAAAATGTTTGATTAAAGATGCGGATAACACAAAACAGAAACAAAATGTATTTTATTTTATTTTATCCACACTACCCTACAGCACAAAGGCAAATTAACGGTGGGGTGCGAGGAGCGCACGTGCATCAAGGGCATACTACCTGTGTGTGTTTCAACTTCGGTAAATTGCCTAGAGTTCATCAGTACGAAACTTATGTTTCTAAAGGCTCCACCAAGGACAATAGAGTTCAATCTTTTATCAAAAGTAACACCAAGATGAATGTTGTAGATTTTCAAGCACATTATTAGAAATTTGATAATTGAAATTTTTAACGTATTTATTTAATTTGGCAGTTCCAAATCGTATATTGCAGAATAACGCCATTGAGTTAAACCCACAACAGTATATCAAACATACCCTCGCGGTTGTTGAAATGTCGGTCAGACAGGTCACCACTCTAAATGAAACTATTATTAAAACCCATTGTACTTCGAGTATAATAGGGCACTTTTCAATCCTACTGTGAATTTTGGTTAGTCTTTATATATATATATATATATATATATATACGTTTATTGTATTTTCTATACTGGAACAAAAGGAGCGATTCCAAAGAAAGGAATACGTTGAGCAAATTCCAGTGAATGCTAACTGCGGATGAACGTAAATTAATATCAATAATACAAGGAATTTATAACAGAATCGTCAATATTTCAAAGTAGCGTGTTAACATGTCTTTGTTCCTCTTTAAGTATAAACCGGGATATAATTTTTAAATTAATGAGTAAATATTTGAATGAAGCTACTTATCAGGGATGTACGAGGTCTGGTTATTAAATAACGATCCTGCGCACCAAGAGGGGACCCTAGACGGTTGGGAAAAAAATGACTAGTGTCCAAAACACGGGCAACGTATTTTCACACGATTTGGATTAATCGAGAGAGTGATTAAAAAGGGAGATTTTGATGTATGACATATCGAGGTTTGATGGAACATATCTCAATATCACACATATTCAAATTCAAAGATATAAACTGATTCAGTCATGTTGTAAATCAGTGATTAACTCGGAGATTGATGAACTGATTTTCACAATTGCACCAATCGAGAGAGGGATTCAAGAGGAAGATTTTTATATATAATATGTCAAGGTTCGGTGGAATATATCGCGATATAATACATATTTAAATTTAAAGATAAAAGTTGATTCCGCCATTTTGTACATCTATGATTAACTCGAAAATTAATGAACGGATTTTCACACGGTTTAGAACAATCGAAAGAGTGATTCGAAAGGAAGATTTTGATGTATTATATGTTGAGGTTTGGTGGAATATATCGCGATATAACACATATTTAAATTCAAAGATATAAGCTGATTCAGCCATTTTGTATATCTGTGATTAACTCGAACAATACACAACGTTTCTTGGGAATCTATTTTTTTTCTCATAGATAGATTTGAAAGCTATTCAAATATTTTCTTCAGCGGAAAATCGGACGTTGTCGAGAATAAATTAATTCGAAAATATTTTTTTCCTAAATTTATGATGACACATCAAAGCCCATATATGATTATATCCTAAATTAAAGGATTAAACGTTTATAATTCAATGTTTAGAACTTTATTATTTATGGATAGATATATTTCATATTAAAAAAACCAAATGTCAAACGACGGGAGTTGACAATTTCCACAATAAGTACAGAAATTATATAAATATAATCAATGACGGAATTAATAAAAAATATCATAATGTCTAAGGACCGTTTTTATACTGGGAAATGTTGAATTGAGTTTAGTCTATTACTTCGATTATATAGGTTGGCCATAAAATATCTTCCTCTTAATTCTAATCATTAGTACCAGGGTAGTCGAACGGGGATGGAAATAGTGGAGAAAATAAATTGCGATATAAAAATAAGTGAAGAATTATCACTTATTATAATAAGAGAAACGAAAAAAATAACTATTGATAAAAAAATTATTATTGAACACCCAATATACTACAACTACACCAACACTCAGAATGTCATTATTTGATACGCGTTTTGATATGTTAGTTATAGTCTTCAGAGTCCAAAGGTTAAACGTATCGTTTCCAAATCTGGTTCTAATTTCTAGAGGAAAATCGACGCGGGGCGTCGGATGAGTGGACTATCGACGTCTGCAGACGACTATGTGTATAAGACGTCAATAAGCACGTGCTTTGATTTTTCAAAGGACTGTATATATGTGTCGCGTGCCGCTTCTTCCGCCATACCGTGTACCCACAAGGTGTTTATTTCAGGGTGCTAGAGGGATGATTCTATTGACCGTCTTGTAAACCTGGGGATACAAAAAGAAGCTTCGACGGCTTACCTCCACAGTGACTTGATACAAACTAACATAAGACGTTCCATACGCGATCGATGGGCAAATCAATGGGGAAGCTGCAAGATAAAACTTCACAGATCCACCCCCTATGAGTCGTAAAGACTCAGCTGAACACATGTTATTTACAATACTCATAGTTACTAGCTAGGAAATTCGCTCCAAGAAAGTTTATAAATTGTACAAACACGACATTTTAGTTTCACTTATTATATAATAACTTCTCCGCCTATGGGAAGATCTTGTACATTGAGTGGAGGTTAAATGACCTGTAGATTAGTCGCACGGAGAGAGCAGCTACTTGCACGACTAGAAAAATTTCCTTCATGTCCATGAAGAAGGCGAATTAATCTCGTGTTTCATTTCCACTTCAACATATCGTATTTCAGAAACGGGATCAAGTGATGCGAAACTTTTTTTTTGTTAATTCGTTAAAAAGAATCGTGTGACCAGAAATTTATTTCTGAAGTGCCACGAAAATGTCACGCTACTGTTAACAATTTTGGAGAACTTCGCGCCGTGTATTATTACAAACGAAAAGTTGGAAAAATTTTGTTATTTCTTTGAAAAATTGATCTCTGTATCTAAATTCAGTGTGTCCATAAAAAACAGGTGAATTGAAGTAGAGTAGAAGGTATTTGTTCGCGATTCCTTCAGTCGCTGGTTAAAAAGTTTGACACAATACCACTAAAGTCAATCAGTCCATTACAAGAAGTAAGACTATGGTGGCTGTTTTTGAGAATACTAGCAATCAAATTAAGTAAATCCATTATTCAATGCATACAGTTTTTTTATGAAACTGACATTTTTATTTCAAAGCGTTTTTAGCAATACTTTTTACACTGGCTTAAAAAAGACTCTAGCTGTCAAATGTAACACTTTAAGTCACTTCTTGATATTACGAAACCTTCAGTCATGAAAAGTATTTATGCAAAAACTTCACGTAAATGTTTAAGTTTTAAAGAATAATTTATTAATTACTGTAAAATGTATTAATTACTTACAATTATTTCATTATGATTTATGAAGATTGAGAAAAACATTAATATAGAAGATACAGTTATTTGAAGTAAGTCCATTATTTGGGTGAATATTCTCTTGATCTTCTTGTCTAATGTCAATTTCATTTGAAGCTGCGATATCTACTTGTATGTCAGAGACTTGGTTCAGAATGTTTTCTGAAATTCTCTCATTTTCTAATGATTTCTCGATATAGCATTGGGATTTCCATCTTCCGTGCTGCTTTATTTTCAGAATTTCCGCTCCTGAATCTGCCAGGAGAGACGCTGACGATCGCCTGAAACAATGTCCTGTGTATTCTTCAACATTAAGTAGATTCAGGTACTGAGCAATCTTTTTGGTAATATTCCAATGGTTGTTTGCCATATTTTCCATTATATCACAAAAAATCTGTCGCGCTTCACAACAGGAGCTCCAATATATACTTGAGGAGATCAACAAGATTGATACTAGAAAATTTCCAGCTAACTATAAATTTACTATTAACGTTTGTTTTATGGAATTATGATATGAAGATGCCTTCTCGTCGAAACGTTAATTCAGTCTTCCTGCAGGCTCCTGAAATCTAAGGATCAGATTTATTTAATAATAAATTATTGACATATCCATGTACATTGTCCTTAGTCATAATATATACTACTTATCGCCAAAGCATGATCTACTTCTTGACATTAACATTTTTGAACACGTTGGGTTCAGATTTCAACATTGAATATGTAGTCCACAAAGTCGACGCCTTTAGTGTTTTTGAATTTTCAAAATAAGTTGATATTCTTTATATTCTTAGAATATTTTATATGTTTCTTGATCAAAATCATGTGGAACCTAACAAGTAAGCTGCTACAATAAAAATATTATGAAGACACAAAAGTTTTTTTTGACCTATTTCAAAGTTTTGTAGTTCAACTGAAATAAAAATACCCCCAAGGGGTTGCAACAGAAATTCTATCACATAGCCTAAGTAGAATTAGTTTGACGAGGTGGGGAAGCTGATTGACATTACATTGATGGTATTTGAAGATGGTACTGGTTCAGAATACTGTTTATAGATTTATGAAGATGTTGCAGCTGCTGATCTCATCACACTCATCACACACAATGGAAACAGAGAGAATGTGAGCAGAAATTTCATTCTTATTTCCAATGGAGTCCCCAATGTACTGTTGAAGATCTTCGTGTCAATTGATAATGGTAAAATCAGCTACTGAGTTTGAAAGTGAAGACGCTTACGTTCTTCGAAAGCAGTGACCAGTGAAGAGCAGAAAATTTTGAATAAGTAAATATGTTTGCCGCAATGACTGGAAGGGATACAAAAATTACATCTCCAGGATATGTATTAGCAGCTACTTCTTCTATTCCATCTAACTCCAAGTTGCATAACTCTTCATTGTGACATGCATCAAATACAATTATTTGATCTCTTGTGAGAATTTTTGAGATCTTCGGATGGATGGTACATTACATTTTTTTGCTTCAGAAATAAAGATTATTTATGATATTTGCTGATGTCTGAATCAATCTAGATCAGCAAATTGAAAATCTGTATATCTTCGATTTTTCCTCGGAGAAATCTTAAAGTTTCACTAAACTTTCCTTCAACCTTCTTCGATTCCCACTATATGCAAAATCAAATTGTTGTTTCGATTTCTGATGTAGCAGATCCAACGTCGCTTCGGCGTCCAGCTCGACATACACACTGTCATTTCCAGTTTCGATTTCTTCACCTTGACTTAATACAAATTTCAATGAATGTTTTCATGACAGAGAGAAAATGTTTTTGATTTCTTTGTAAAAAGAGTTTATTAGAAAATTTTATTTTATGAACGGAGATGATTTAAAAATGGATGTAGCAAGTTCTTCATCTCCGCCAATTATTTTTCAAATAAGACCATTAGAAAGAGTCGTTTTGCGTGTTTTACTGTTTGATTTTAACATTAATAACAAAACTTGTTTGTCTAGTATTTCGCTTTTGCAATTAATACAGATTTGACCTTAGGAAAGGAGTAGAAGTCAAACGGTCCAAGATCTGGTGAATAAGTTTATAGTAGTCTATAAACCTCTTGACGGACAGTGCATGGTCTTGATGAAGAATTAGATTCGGATCGTTTCCTTTATATTCTTTCACGAAATTCACTAAGAACTTGAAGATAATAATGTTGATCGACACTATCACATGCAGGAACTCAGTGAAGGTATCCATGAATATCGAAAAAAAAGAAATCATTGCTTAGAATTTGATTATTCTCACTTTTTTTTGGCTTTTGGCAAATTTGGAAAAAACCAAGATTGGTCTTTTCTAATGAGTTTAAACCATTTTCAATTGCATTTGAAGTCATATACACAACCTTAGGATAAAGGCGACCCAAACGTAAATAATCTTTAACATCTTCTCGACCATTTGAAAGCTGTAATCGTTTGCCTACTAGAGATGGTATCACCCTGTATACGTTTATTCCAAAACAAAGATATAGCGGAAATTTCTTTTTATTTAAAAAGTATTTTTGTTGAAGATCACATGGATGATGGAGATAAATACGAAAATGACAAATGTACATATGATAAAAAATACTATGATAATAATTGGCTTCGTGGGGGGTTAACTATGAACCGTGTGTATGTCTAATATGGCGATAATTGATGTCAGATTTGTAATTCATCATAGTTTGTAATGATATGTGTGATTTTAGTGGGAATTTTATGGTACCCATTGAATCGACTTTGATATAGAGAGATGATTGAGTTTGGTAGGATGATGAGAATTTTAATATGAAGAGGGTTCGTTTGACTGAGCTCTGATATAGGAATTTCTCCTCTGCAGACCTGGGTGAGATTTTGAGATAAGAAAAAACCACTTTCGTAACTAATTTCACTTTGAATGAGGTTATTTCAAATGAAAATAAGCTTTTCCAGCAGATTCTTCGATAAATCAGTTAAATAATCAATTTAAGTTTGAAAATTCATTCGAAGTTTGCAGATTCACTTACAAAATAACAAAAAACAACGGTTTCCATCAAAATTTTTAGATTACAGCTCAAAAATGGAAAATATTCACCTCAATACTCAATAAATTTCAGCTTCTTCATTTAAGATGAATTTTTACCAGCGAGAATTTTTTTGAGATTAGCGATCACCGGGGGCTAGAAATGGACTATACGGTGGACGAGACAGCAATTAGAAAGGTAATTCTTTCAATGTAACCATCGGTGAATCGGTACATTGTCTTGGTTTATTCTTCGACATACCTATTAGGCCGTTTTTCCTTGATTTTTGCATTCGAATTGTCTCATCATTTTGGAGATAGTGTATGAACAATATACTAAGTGCATTCCAAAATTTTTATAAATCACTCCATTACTCAATAAGTCATGTGAATAACTAAAAATAAACGATTTATCAATGTAGTTCTCGATTCCGTGCTTGTAGAAGGATATGTCTTTTGCCTCAAAATAGGTTTCAGTTTCAGATTTTAATTTGAGCTGAATTTTTTACCGGCGAGAATTTTTTTGAGATTAGCGATCACTGGAGGCTAGATCTGGACTAAACTGTGGACGAGGAAGCAATTAGAATCGTAATTCCTTCAATGTAACCATGGATTTGTGAATCGGTACATTGTCTTTTTTTCGACATATTAGGCCGTTTTTCTTGATTTTTGCAATCGAATTGTTTCACCATTTTGGAGATAGATTATGAACAATATTCTAAGCGCATTACAACATAATAAAGCCATAACTTTCCCGGCTGACTGTTGTGTCTTTGGACCCGGTTCAACTCAGATGATGATCGTTTTTGCTCCATTATATTGAATCCCTTGTTTTGAAAATAACAAAAGTAAATTCACGTTTTTCATTTTTAAAAACAAACATCCATCACGAATACTATGATTGAATGAATAAACCACGAAAATATTGAGATATATCGCGAAAAATAAGGAGATAGTTCCTTTGATTAAAATTTCCGAGGTTAAATTAGTCACACTCGGTTGGTGAAAACATTCTATTTTTACGAAATGCGAATACGCGATGCTTTTCGCTTGTCAAATTTAATTAATTGCTGAAAACCGCTCAAAACGTTTCTAAAAAATATAAGACGGTTGTGATGTTGATTGATTACATTTAAACTTCGTTTAGATTCAGTCATGAAGGTGTATAATTATGTAGAACTGACGAAAAGTAAACGTATTCGGATATAAAATCTCGTACTGTGTACAATTTTGAGGAAAAAAATTTTTAACGTCGATTATTGATAATTTGATAAATATTCGTTTTATAACAACAAATTTTGTAATCGTTTTATTTGAATACGAGGTTGCCACGTCACTAGGATTAGTAGAAAACTGTAAAATAATGATGAATATGTTATGGGAGCTAATATATGATATTTTTATTACTTCTCTTGTTTTTTCTTCAATATCTTACCTCGTGCTGGTTCTAGGTTCATATTGAGCTCATATTAAGAAGTAATTGCTGGAACTGAAGCCTATTTTGATACAAAAGGGGAATCCTTCTACAAATACGTTGAATTGATTGTATTTATTGTAAAAACAAATAAAAATCTGAATGTTTTTGAAATAAGTTGACATAAACTCTGTATACTATTCTGTCATTTTGTTGGAATAATAATTTTAGATCGTATCATATATATAAATTGAATTTTATCGATATCCATATAATGCGTTTAATAAATAATGTAGAATATTACGTGCAGGTGAGCTTTTATCTATTTTTGAAACACTTCGAAAACGCACAGTTGTCATTTCATAAATCATGCGCCCATTACCATTTTAATATAAATTTATTGATTCGTTTTAATAGTCACCATTGTTAAACATTACATTAGACTGAATAGTGGTTATGGAACTGGAAATAATATTTCAATATCTCGTTTTATGTAATGACGCACGTCCCAATAGTTTTGGAACAAAATATTCAACCGTATATTTTATGTATTAAATATCTTCAACCATTAACTACCCGCGCTTCGTGTAATCACGCGGTGTATTCCTACGAGGATGATCCCAGAAATACTCGAAAAAATTTCAATGTTGCAACTTTCCAGCGAAGTTCTATAAAATTTTTATAAAAAGAATGATAAAGCTCCTCGTTAAATATCTGTTTTTATATTTAGTATTAGGTCTAGTTGATTTTGTATACAATTTTCTCCTGAATTGACTTTAAACTAATATAATCACTTTTTCTATATGACAATTCAAAAATAAAAAACAGTATACTTCACAGATATTCATAAAGAAGTTATATGCTGTAAATACCAATAAACAAAATATTCGAAATGATCAGAAAATGACAATTTATCCGTTTTGTTTGTAATTAATTAAAACTGGCGGCATGTTTCATTAGCTTCCTTGTTTATTCAGTCGTATGGACCTTCATCAAAAAAATCGTATAAAAGTCCGTGAATTGAAATGGAAGCCCGTAATTTCTGTTTACATTATACGAATACAATTGACATTTTATTATACATTTAGATTTATTTATTTTTTTTAATCGATTTTATTCGTTGTTTACATTTTCTTTCCGACATTCTGTTTATTCCAATAAGTTCTAATATCAACTGAAGTTGATGTTTTGTTTGATCGGTGTGAATTTTTGAATAAAATATTCAATATCGCACCGTTAGTAGTTAGTTAATTATGCTAAAGGAATGTTCGTTAATGCAATTGTGAGACAATTGCATTAACGATCCAATATCAATTTCAGAAAACAGTTATGCAAGAAACAATCAATATTTCATAAATATACATATCAAACTAAGAAATAGAAAATAATGTTCACTCCCCGTATAAAATTCGGTAAATATCTAACAAACAAACAACCCTTAATAATTCAGTCAAATGATGACTCTAGTTCAGACGATTCTGACTACCATGATTATTTATGATTTTCCGGATATTTTTCAAAAATTTTGATTGCTAGTTATATGTTTTCGAATTTTGTTTTGTTTCTTATATAAATCAGTTCCAGAAGTTTTTGAAGTTTCCATATTCCTCTTTACATAGTATGGGATTATTTTCATATTCCTTTTTTGGTGTTGATCCAGTTTGAGTTTTTTGCGTGTAAGACACATGTCGATGAATTGGAGGAGGGTCCGATGGTGAAACAAGAATTTAAGGAGAAGCCAACTACCAGAAGATCTACAGGCAGATCTACAAAGAGGCCGATTCACAATAAGAACATGATTGAAGAAATTAGAGAATAGAGAAGCAGATGATGTTTGATGAATGGAAAATTCAACGAAGCATCTAACAAGGATGTATTTTCCGACAGGCTTCAAATGGGGTCAATATCAATGGCGAACGGAACAAAACCAATTAGGTGCTGGATCCAATCGACCTCCGAGATGTTTTCAAAGAAATTCATCATCGTTTTCTACAACTTATGATGAGGGCCGTAGGAAGAAAACCAATTCCCTGGTAGGTAGATGTTTGATATTTGTTTCAGGTATCTAGATATATTAGAAATATCAAAATAGTATAGAGATATATAAATAATATTTAAATTTTAATTATAAACGTATAATTTCCATCGAGCATTAACTTTGCATGGTGATTAATTGCTCTCGTTTCATATTGATTTGTAATCAATCGTTTTTATATTTTATTATTGCAGTTGAATTTTATAACAACAAATAATGTCGAATCGCAACACAAAAACTAAATCATTTCATAAATAATATTATTGACCAAGTAAACATAAAAACGTGTATGTGAATCAGTAGATTTCAAATTAAATAAAATATCAATTTCAAAATTTTTCTGAGCATAAAAACCTGCAAATATGAAGCATATTATGTGCCAATTTTCATTAAAAAAGTTCTGAATACTTAATACTGAATTTTTATAGTACAATTTGTCTTCAGACTCGGAATATGTTACAGTGAGCATTCTCTTGTGGTCTGAGAAGGAAAAAAAGTAACTGGGGACTAGATCTGGAGATTACGATGAAAACAGAAGCAATTCGAGCTTAAGCCATACAATTTGTTAATTGTTTTCATTGACTTTTGACAAACTGGATTGTTTTAATCAAACAGCAGTTTCTTCTATTTCGAATGAGATCGCTTTTACTTGATTTCGTTCTCAGAATGCTCTAAAAACTGTTGTTCATGGTTTTTTTTCTATTTGAGGTAGTCGAGAGATCTTATACCTTGCGCAACCCAGGCTTCATTCCCATTTTTTGCTTCCGTTTTCCAGTCCTTCTTAGGTTTTAATTTAGTATAGCTTCACCTATAGTTAGATTTTTTTGAAAATTATCACTTCCCCTCGTCATCCACGCTTCCAGATTCCGTCCCTCGTCACCGTCGTACTTGATATACCCCAAGATATACTTTGAACTTTGAAATTTTTCTGAGTAAAGCAACTGAATGAAGAAAAGGCAGTTTTCTTCGTTCAGTATGTCTTTTCCTTTGTGGTGTTGTCTTTATCATGAAATTCGACTTATTTTCGTTGACTCTTAGACTTACTGCTTCTGCTGTTTCTATGCAAGGTTTTAGGATTTAGGATTGTCTTAAGCTCTACTAAATTATCTGCGTCTACCAGTAGCTGCAGCAAAAGTCATATTAATCGTATTTCGTGGAACAAAAGGAATAATATTTGATATAACTAGACACCAAGATTGGTATTGAAGTTAGTTAAGTACAAATCGATGTTTTGACTGTTCAAAAACAAGTGATGTGTGTTAGCTCGCATTTTTGTGGGAAGTAATGATTTGTCTTCTGCGTTTGGTTTCGCTGGCAGATACTGAGTATATTACATGAAGATCTCGAAGCACGATTTTTGACGAACTTCATCCTGTAGTAAAGTTCGATGACGATTGAATTTGGATAGCCAGCCAAACACGGTGGTAGAAGATGATGCTTCATCACCAAAAGTCGAAGAAGATGGAAGTTCCAAGTAGGTATAAGCGAACAATTCGAAGAGCACTCGTATGACAACACGTTTTGAATACATCCATCATTAGAAATGTCAAAATTGATGATGACAATTGACATATTCACATCAGTGCTCCCATATGTTAAAACCTAAGTAGCAACCCTTGCAAAACTCTTCCATTATCTTTCAGGTTATTTCCACATCCACCTTATTTTCCAGATTTGTACTATTTTCACATATTGGAAAAGTCGTTTATGTAGTGAATCACTAGAACTATTTTTCTATACGTTATGTTATCAAAAGATAATATCTGGGGGACGCATATAGATCAGTCCTGGTATAATTTTCCCACGTTCTTGTTATTACAATCACGTGAACCATTAGACATATTTTTACCTATGTATATACACAACATCTTTTATTGTTTCAAGTACTCGAAAAATGCTGTGCTATAAACTGACTCGTTCGATAAAAATAACAGCGCTCAAGACACGGCAGACAGATTGTTAGTGGGAAAAAGTTTTGTACGATTTTTTATTACAATAGTTTAGTTTTATAACAGATATTTTGTGTTTTGGCACAATGGATATTCGTCCAATAACAGTAGTAACAGAATTAAATTTATGACAATTTTATGTATAACAATTTATACTGATTCTCCTCAAGACAGTTTTAGTTACTAACAGTTTTCACAACTTAATAAATTCAGTTGATTCATTTGAAGCAACAAATTCGTTGTAATTATAAAAATTATAAGCTAGAAAAATTAACATTTGAAGTAAATTAACCTTTTTAGAGACGAGTATAGGCGAGTACAGATGGTAGTAGTGCATCCACACTCTCGATTCATTCTATTATTTGACTCGCGCTAGGAAAAACGACGGGGAGGCAAAGCAAGCGACAGCAAGATTTAAAAGTTATGGAATACAGACACAGATATCTGAGATTAAAGATGTTTCGAAACAAACTAACCAAAAATGATGTGAGATTCTTTATCTGTACTTGTTGATTCTAAATTAATAACAAAAATTCGACGAAAACTTTTTGACAAAAGTTTTTTGACTCCAACAAGCTGAAAATTTTCAATTTCTTCTTGTAACTGTTTAGGCTAGGTTCCTGAATCTGCCTAGTTAAGGATCATAATAGTAGAAACATTTTAGTTTGACTCACGTTGTAGTTTCTTAAACTGAATTTATGGATAAGATAATTTATTTTGGAGAGCGTATTTATAGGAGAAATTTTTCACGTTCTAACTTTTATTCACATTCGAATTAGAAACTGTATCCCATTGTTAAACAGGACAAGAAGCTGATCTATTCTCTAGTTGGGTTAGGCTTTTGTTGATAAATTTTCTTTATTTCCTGTCCTTTTAAACTATTTCAGTCCGGATCAAAATATGATTTTGTTTAATTTCTTATTTCTTAGACTTTTCGAAGTGTTTATGCTTCAAAACGTTCTTGATTTTGGTTCAACTGCAAATACAAAATCATGACTTACTACATCACGCAGATTCTCACGGAAAAGAATCCAAACAACGAACAACATGTGTCCAAAAGGACGACCCGACCATGTCCTGTACGAATGCATGATTCATAGCGAGGAAACCTGGAATTCCGTAACGAAATTCGTGACGAACGAGAAAGAAACTCCATGATATGACATTGTGTTATCCTCCCACCGTCCGCAACTCCAAAGGAGCGCAAAGAGGAGGATGGTTTAGTGAGTTAAGAGTCCCGCACGAACTTGCACAGCCCGCTGCGAGGAAGGCATTAGCTACCACCCCACCTCAGGGCAATCAAAGGTTAAGTTAGGTTAGGTATAAAATTCCTCGTGAAAATGAAGCGTATTATTAGCAGATTAGAAACTCATTTCTCTTAAAAATTGCAACTCACACGTAATAAAAATGGCACCAAATCGATGAAATTGCAAGTAGATCTTGCATGAAACAATGAGTTGAATTTCGAGAAATATTGCGTTTTGCATCGCATTGCACGTTGTCTTGCATCATATCAAGCGGTCTTTAGAGAAAAAGTATTCGTGCAATTTCAGATAAGCCGTTATAACATTATGTAAATATTCCAAGAACTTTTTTTATCACTATCAGAGCCTTGACCTTCGTATATGAAATCATTACAAACGTAATTTCATATTGCATGATAAAAACTGCGTTTTTGAATATTTTTACTTGAAAAAATTTTTCTCTATAAGATTATATCAAATATTAAATCAATTTCGTATGTGACAGAGAAAATTTTGATTCAAAATGAGGGGTCTAAATCCTATCGGACAAAAGGTTCGTGTAGGTGTTTGATAATAAATATTACGACGACGTAACTTTCTAATGTTTATATCACTTTTATAAACGTCGATCGCATTTCGAAACTGGCTTTAAATGAAGCGTGGGAGATATAAATATTATTAATATTGACGTTGTTACCATTGTATGAAGAGAAAATGCGACCAAAGTCGTTTGTATACTATTGTAGTAACGTTCCATTTGTATATTATGAGGAAATGAATAAAAATTGTTTATTTTCTCATTGTTAACTAATTGTGGTTTATTTTATTGGTATTTAGTACATAATAACAGTAAATAAATGGAGGTGAATACTAGAATGAGTACAATAAATCATGAAACCATTTTACACGTAGATGAAATGAATAATATTAATTTTTGATAAAGTAATTTCGGTTTTGTAGTTTAAAATAATACAAATAATAGTTTTTTATCAATTATATATTTTCTTATTTGCTCAATGACCTTTTTCCATTTCTCTTTCATCTGGTCCTTATCAGCAAAAAACTGAACCAGGTGCGATTGAAAGTCATCGTCGTTTGTGATAATTTGACCATCAAAGAATCCTGAAAACTTCTAAATAAACGGTAATCAATTGGTGCCAGATCAGGGCTGTACGAGGGATGTGGCATCACTTCCTAGCCATGCTCCAATTGTTTCCCACGAGTTGTCAAAGATGTGTGAAGCCTTGCATTATCATAATCTTCCCGATTTGACAATTTTTGCCACTTTTCTTTAATTACTTCATCTAGTTTCATTAATTGTTGATGGTAAACATCAGAATTGATCGAATGGTTCCTTGGAAACAGCTCAAAAAACATCCTAGCAAACTGTAATGATTCTTTTCTTTCAATTCATGGGGTACCCAAATATCAAGCTTCTTAACTAGCTCAAGACATTTTAAGAGTTTTTCGAACATTTATATTTTCAATTATGATCTTGATTTGCTCATCTTTGAGGAAAAAATCTCTAGAACGGAAGTTTTTATAACAATTCTGACACGTGTTCTCGTTAAGCAATCATAAACTGAAAATTCAATGTAATACTTGGAAATTTTCGAATAACTAATTTTTTATCTAAAATCAGTACTTTTTTGTGGAAAATACGATGAAAAGTTGCATAGGATCCTCAAGTCTTAGATCCTTCTACCGTTTATTTCACAAATCAAAGTCTATAGTCTATTCTTATGATTGAGAGTAATAAAATAATGACGAATTCGTTATCCATAGGCGTATCACTCATTTTAGTAGACAGAGCACAAAGAATACAGAACCTGAATGGAACTCAATATTCTTCAAATTCAGCCAATTATTTGAATACGTTTGATCACTTGAGTCCAAGAGATTTGATGTACATCAGAATTATATTTGTTAATCATCGGTGCGAGTGAATTCAAAAGTCAATAAAGCACCCTTAACGAGAAAATCTAGCTGCCAATGTGTACTGTTATCAGTCTATGCCCTTTTGTAATAGTAGTTTCAAATCAGTAGATAAATTGTCATATTCTACTATTTTAAACTGTTTCTATTCACAATGTCAACTTTGTTAATATTAGAGGAAGAAATTGATGTGATTCAATAATTAATCAACCAGCAGGAGCTGCTTGGTTTTGGTCAATTGAATTCCTACAAAAGAAGCGTTCACTGATGATGAAACTAATGCAAATACACAGTTTGTACAAACGCAATCCAGGCTCTTAATTTCAAGAGTGAATTCGATTGGTACTCAGATCAGCTCTAACTCATCATTTATCTATAGAATCTTTGGGTTAAAATTTTACCGCGCGAAAACTTTCTGCATGAAATTTTTTTGAATTGCAGTTTTAGCAAATATAATTATGAAAACTTCAATTCCATCATTTGAGGTTAATCCATCATATAATTAGAAACACACAAAACTACCACAAAAAAGAACATCATTAGCTTTTGTTTTTTGGAAAAACTGGATATATAACCACCGTACCATTGGAGCAACGTGAAACTGTCAATTCTGAATGATACACCAGCATTTATTTGCCAGATTGTTGAATAAAATCAGGGAAACCAATTGCAGAAGACGATTTTGAAAATGGGAGTTTTCACATATCAGTTCGAATAGAAACATTTTTGAGCAGTCAAAAAATCGATTGATGCGTTCAAATCACTTATTTTGGAGGTACTTCGATGGGAATGGAGACAATTCTTCGACAATTGGTTTAAACGCATACAAAAGTGTTTTGAAAAACAGAAGAGTGAATTATGAGTATTTGTTTTTATTTGTCTATAACAAAACCCTCGTAAGACAAATTTTAATCGATTTAATGTCGAATCAACAAAATTGAGTAAATATGAAAATTTTTCTTGTGTAAAGACGTACTAATGAAGAAGATACGCTTCAATAGAAAATAGTTGACGCTTTCTTTTGTCGAAGACGGTTCTGGTAGAACAGGAATATGACAATTAGACAAAATTCTAGGTAAACACTTAGGTTTTAAATGGGTCGTGATATTCGGTGCTCGACAAATTCAGGGTTACCTATTTTACACATCCACATTCGCATAAAACACGGCCCTTGAGTGCGCTTCGGTTGAAGATATTTACTTTGCAAACTCATTTTCTCATTCAGTAAATTTCAAGCTGGCTGCCATGTCACCATCTGTTGAATATTACTTGAAAAATGGCAGACACCGTTCTAAGGACTAAGTGTTTGTTTAATGGGAACAAAGAATTCAAATTGTTTTCTCAGTTGGAATATAATCTTCACGAGAATCATTTGTACGGACATTGTTAAGACAGTTGTTGGTATTATAATTTCTAGTGAATTTTCTATAGTTTGAATCCCATAATTGTCCAGAGTGACTCATATTAAAGAAAAATTTGATAGTCCAGTCAAATTAGACTTTGACTTAGAGATTCAAACTTTGAAAAATTATGGGAAATCAACGAAGAAATCATACAATCGAAACGAAGATAAAATGAATTAATATGTGATGAAAATAACTGGACACAAACCAGTAAAAAGTTATTGATCAAAAAATATCACAAAAAAAAGTTTAGTATTAATTAACAAAGAGTGGGTTATAACAAAAAAAATTACGAAAACCTTTTTCTGTTATTATTATTTTTCTATTATTCTGTTATAAAGTTTTGTTCAACCATTTGACATGAAAATAACAAATTAACAAAGTTGAAGACGATCGAATTGATCTGAGAGTGAATAAGGGGTAGATTAACCACAAAATTTCACAGTTTTCTACCTCTCAGTTGATTGTATCACAATTAGAATCCTATAATTGTAAAATTAACCCAATAAAACATAATTTTACTTCCAAATCTGCCAAGTGGTACTGTTAGTCGTAGATAAAAAGTATAACTGCAATGAAAATAATGGATGGATTTTTTCATAAGTCCAATCAATTTGTCATTACAAAGCACCTCAAAAAACACACTCTTATTCAACATATCATATATCTTCAATTGAAAGCCTAAATTAAAAGGTTAATAGGCTCCAAGAATTTTCTTAGAAAGGTGGCTCTAATTTTTTTAAATTTCTTACTTGACTAACTAAGAATTTCTAGGAAACTAAATTCACAACACTGGACGTATGTACTTTGAAACTCATATTTAAAATTGTATAAACTCCATTTACAATCATATTTTTGTTCACGTCAACTTTTATAAAACAAAAGAGATGTAAAAGCATTTAGGGTTGTTTCTCAAGAGAAACCCGTTGTTAATAATACGTGTGACTGACGCACATTACCATTGTTAAATCCATATGACATTTAAGAAGTTCGAGCTGTCAATGTGTCAAATTTCATGACGTTTTGATTAGTCAGTAAAAAGTGACAGCCATTTATGTTTTTTCGTTATTTTCAAAACCATTTCGTGTGTTAGGTTCTGCTCGTCCTATTGAGAGTTGGTTAATCCAGAAACCATCGAAAAAGTCCTTAAATTGGATAGGTTAGTTTAGGTTAGGTATATTTAATCGTAAATTGAAATTTCGTGAGATAGCCGAGGCCTTAAAGATATCAGAAGACAGTGTATTTACAATTTTTGACCATGGGAAGCTTGTTTTAAAGTGGGTGTCGCATTTACTCACAATCGATGAAAAAAATAGCAATAGAGCAATATTCGATCATTATTTGATTGGCCTACCACTACACCAACATTCACAATTAAATTGTCTGAAGCGCGTTTCGATAACCAAGCTAGCGTCTTCAGAGGTGAGCTGACTATTGAAAACTAAACAAGACCAATCATAAAATAAAAGCTAAAAATGTAGACAACAAATCATTCAGTACCAAATCTGGAGTAATTATTTTGTTTTTTGAAAATTCACATTTCCAAACAAGTGAAAACTCAAAGTAGATTCTTCAATTAGTGTATAAAGAAAGCCAAGCAGTATAAAAAATGAGGTTAGGATTTCCGAAAGATCTTTCGCCTGTAGTTTTATTCAAAATATTATATTAGAATATTCTGCTGAAGTTAAATCTAGTTTTAGTGATACAGTCGAATTATCTCTTTAAGAAAATACTCCACATGTATTGAATCAAACTGAATTGAATATTTTGTTAGAAATTGGTAATTATGAAGATTTGGAGCAGAGTTTCTTCGATTTATTTCAGAATTCATTAACTCCAGATATAAAAGTCACCTTGTCCAGAAACAGGAGTGAAGTTCCTTCGAAATTTTTCAACATAGAAAAAAAGAGCTAGGGTAAGTAGTAGTAAGTAGTCAGTAAGTCAGTAAGTTCTGGAAGATATATAAATATCAAGTTTCATTATATATATCAAGTTTCATTATATATATCAAATTTAACCAAACAGAGAAAAAGAATTGTTAGAATTTTGATTACGGTATGGAATTGGTTCAGTTGCAATAACTGTAAGCCGACTGACCTCCAAAGCACGCAGACACCAAAATATAGTAATTTACTACGTCAAACGAGAACGTTATATACTTTTTCATTATTCTCGTATAAATATAATTGTTTCACACAACAGCAGTTAAACGTGGCAAAATAAGAATATTTATACTTTTAAATAGAAATATTTATAAACTGAAAATAAAATAATCGATATAAACATTAAATTCTTATCAATAGTTCGTTACATAAACAAATTTATGAGCACTAATTAGAAATCAGATGATTAGAATAATAATATGTGAATGGGTTAAGTCAACATAGATAATTGAGATGCCCTTGATATGAACTATTTATTAAAAGTAAATATGATGTAGAAAATTGAATTTTCTATGTTTCTGAATAACACAGTTCAAATATTTACATTGCATTGAATAATTTAAAATATATCGATCGTATTAAATGGCATCCACTCTAATAATTTCATAATAGATTTGAAATGCTTGTAATTTGATAATTTTTTGAAAACAAAGAAGTTAATGGGGAAGTTTTACATATGAACATGTTGTTGCAATGGAAATTTTACCTCACCTCGATTTTAATAAGCTGAGATGAATGGAAAGAGGAACGCGTGCATCTAGCACACATTTTCTATTCATAGTTATAGTCTCCTAACCCAACCCAACCTAAACGAACCTAACCTAATCTAACCTAACCTGACCTTACCAAATCTAAGTAAACCTAACACCACCTATTCATATCTAAACGAACCTAACCTAATCTAAATCTAATCTAACCTAACCTAACCTAACCTAACCATACATAACCTAACCATTACACTTCGGCGTTAATAGAAATTTCCGCATTGTTTTGTAACTGCAAATATTTTTATAGACGATCCGCAAACATTCATGTTGATTGAAAATAATAAATCATTTTAATTTATTTACCACAGTAACAATATATTTGGATTTTGCTGGTGAGATTGTTTATTTAACGGAGCCCAAATATCATCCAATAACGAATTTATCAAAAATTTATTAAAATGTTTGAAGAGAAATTGATCGTTGTGTTAATTTCAATACACTAGTTGACATAAAACATTCCCGATTCGCGGTATTTCAAGTTATTCTAAGATTTATGTACAAGATCTGAACCATCTTCTGGGTCACTAACAATAAAAAATTAACATCTTTTTCTAATATAGTCTCGATAAAGGTAAACAAATGTTTTTCATCGGTGTTTTAGTACTTTTAATTTTGCAAAACCTCCAATTTATAGCACTGACTTCATCATCCGAAGAATAAAGTTAAGATCTAGGAAACAGTCAATAATCTTCAAGAGCCAATTGTGGAGAATTTCCGCCATCGCCATTGCCGCGTCCTTAGTACGTGGCAATGGCGATGTTAGAATTGATACATTCAAAACAATGTTGCCATATCTCAAGACTCAAGATGAAACTCAAAACAAAACTTTCTAATTTGATATTATTGCGAGAAAAATTATCAGATTCTTAGAATATTTGAGACCGTAATTTGATATTCTTCTCAAAAATATTGTTCCACTTATTTAATTTGGAAATAAATAACTTTTGATTTATAACATATCCTTGACGAGATATTCACGTTAAGGGTCAGTCTGTGTCGGTAACACGGACCGTACCAATTTGATATTCAACAACCTTAGGGTGGGTCTTTAAGTTAAATAGAGGCTCCCGTCTCGGATATCAAGTGGAGTGACTCGACGGGGTTTCAAGAAACAACCCACATTCGGTAGACTTATATACACAATAATATATCAAAAAACGAAGAGATTAATATAACTGTAGTTTAAATGTTTTATCACAATTGCAAAGGTCGAGAGGAAAGATTTTAAACAATTATATATATATATATATATATATATATATATATATATATATATATATATATATGGATATGTATTGATTGATATTACAACTAAAGTCCCAGAAAATCAGTTTTTACTTCATAGTATTGATGTTCTAAAGGGTTTTTGATTGCTTTTGAAAAAATACCTGGCCCAATAAAGAATACACCAGAAAACAGGAAAGTCTTAGACCACCAAGATATTTTCTCAAACAAAAAATAATGACAGGGGGCTGAATCGGACAAATAGAGTGCATGAGGTGGGAATTCAAATTTAAATTTATTAAATTTTTTCAGAATTCCAAAGTTTTTTTTATCCAAATTTTATTTTGAAAGATCCAGAAATATTTTGAAAAGCATCAGTCTTCTCAGATAAGTATAAAATAAATTTTGAGAAGCCAAAAAACGAAATTTATGACAAAATTCATCATTCAGGACATTATTTTTCCAAAGTAGATTGAGAAAAACCAATTTTCATATTCACTTTTCATTCGAAAAAGTAATTTCTCCAGAACACCAAAGTTTTTTTATACAAATTTTGTATTGAAACAGGAAACATTGGGAAAAGCCAATTCATTCACATTTCATTCGAAAAATCTATTTCTCAACCAATTTCGATTCAGAGAAATTAGAATCCAAATCAACCAGAAAAACCATATTGCCATGAAGATACCCAGAGTCAATTTAAGAATAGAGATTTTTTAGCAAAATTAATAGAGAAAAGCCATTTTCTTATTAAATTCTTCTCACACCAATATAATTTTTAAATTTCTAACATAATTATACCAATAAAATCCAGTTTCCTATCCTTACATTGAGAGAAAATTCACATTCTATTTAGAAAAAGTGTTTTTGTTAAACTTAATATCTTAAAAATCCATTTTCCGATCAAATTAATCAAAGAAAACAAAATTTTTCTCAAAAGTCTAATTGGAATTTCAATTTTCACCAAATTAAATTCAATAATTAGTTATTTTGCACACAATTAAATATGAAAACGCCATTTTCTGATCAAACTAAGTAAGGAAAAGCCATTTTCAATCAAATTAAGTCAAGATGAAACTTTTGTCTACAAAAATAAATGGAAAAGCCTTTTGGTATTAATCCAACTCAAATAAGCTTCTTCTCAGCCTTATTACATTTGGAAAAATTGTTTTTCAGTAAACTAGCTTCAGAGAAATCATTTCTCGCAGATATTTGCTTTGATAATTACATAAATTTATAATTTATTGAGTTAATTTTCCAATATTCTTTTGACAAAATTCACTGACAACCACAAAACGTTTTATCTAAGGGTCATACGGGGTGATTGATTTATAATGAACACCTTTGGTAAGCAGTGACTTGAAGGAGATGTTAAGGCAAATGCTGTGGTTTTATTGGTTCTTTGGGTTAATAATCTGCAGACAAACAGATTCAGTTCCAATGTTCCCGATACCATTAGGTATATGGTGAATTTTTTCTTGTTATTTTCATAAAAAATATGAAATGAGTAATTTGAACGACATTGGTTCACAAATCAAACAAAGCTGTCCGAAACGTGACTCTGTTTTTAGACTCTCACAAGAATTTACGCATTAATGCCCAACTTCCGGTGTACACGTCTAACAAATAAACATATGCAAAAAGAAACGTCCTCAGATCTTCAATATGGTTCAGTTTATGTATAATACCGCCTTAAATTCGAGGATTTCGTTTTGACGTTTCTTGTGTGACGGGGATAATTCCACTGAAAAATGAGACTTCCTCCTATTTTTAATTAGTTATTTAAAAAGTTTCTCTGTCGAGTATTAAAAGTTTAAATCAAAATTTAACCCACCGGTTGTGGCGACTGGTTCTCATTAATAACAACGTTGTTAAAGTGTCACGTGATGTGCTAAATCTAGCATCTGAATTATGTTAAGAAGCTCATCGTAAAAAGATTTGATGATAATTAACATAATGACTCAATCGGGTCGTTAAAGAAGAAAAGTTCAAAGAATTATTCGCGTACCGTCCTATTCGTATTGTTCCAGAGAATCGTCCCCATGGAATAACAATTTAATTAATTTTGATTTTACTGCAGATTCCTTCGAAAATACTTCCTTCTATACATGGTTCAGAAAAATGATAAAAACACACTAATTTAACGTTTTTGAGGTCACAGAATCCATTTATTGATGTCCCGGATGTCGATTCTATCATAAACACGGTTTAGAATAATGATAAAACACGCTGAATTAGCGTTTTTGAGGTCGCAGAATCCATTTATCGAGGTCCTGGATGTCAGTTTTGAGGAGTACGCAAGAACTGTGTAACCTCGAACAACATCCCTATTTTCTCAATAGATATTTCCACACTAAAAATTAGGGGAATGAGAGAGATTTTTTTAGAAGAAAGATCATTATTTGAAGGGGTTAAGAATGCGTGAACTTAAAAGGAAACTAGGCTGAAAAATTCACTTTGATAGATCGGAATTTTTTCTTATAACCATCGTAGAGTCATCGACTTCCAATTTTTGGAATGAATTTATGAATTTCACGATATGGCTAACATAAATAAAACCTAACACGAAAATGGACGCGTTCCTCGGTATGTTCCTCAATAACATTAGAAGACCCTCAAAACTTGAGCTTATGGGATTGAATTTGATTTAGAAGAATGATTGGTAGGTGATTGGTCATCAGGGTAGATATCTGTCCATCATTGAGGAGAGGCTACCGTAGATTTCATGTTTGAGCTCTTCAGTTCAGGGGTCAGGGAGCTAAAGACTGTAGTGACACGAAACTATAATGGATTTTAGGTACGAGGATAGTCCCAGAAGAACCTGGCCTGACCTAGAGATGAAGCTAGCTACTTAAATATACAGAATAAACTCAGTATTTGTTTGGCAGCCATCAATAGTGAAAATTTTATTGGTCATCATTATGTGATACTTTCATTTGACGACTTACCCAACCGATATAGAAGCTGAACTAGATTCCACTTTGCGTGAGATAATAAAATACTGGGTAGCAAAGTTTGAACGAGATCGGATGTTCTGTGAAGACCAGCAACGCAGTGGTCGACTAATTGAGGTGAAGACTCCATAAATGCTGAAGAAAATCCACAAAGTGGTACTGGATGATCGTCGACTGAAAGAGCGGGAGGTAGTAGATATAGTAACAGCGTCTTGAAGATGTTGCCATCGAGTGTTTGGTAATTTTTTACAGATATAAAGCAAACCATGGATGTAACGTGGATCCGAAGCAAAACAAAGGATTTAGAAGGGAGAATCGGCTCTAAAGAAGGTAAAGACCATTCCATCTGCGAGGGAGGTTACGTCTTCGGTTTTTTGGGATGCGGAAGGATAAGTTTGAGTATTTTGGTTAGGTTTTCAAAGACGAAGAAGAATTTTATATAAAAATTTCAGTTTATTTTCATGTTAATTAGAATAGTAACACGAATATGTCCGAAGCAATTTATTGATTGAAATTCTAAGACATAAAATCAAGTTTTTTATAACCATGGATATCATTTACATGATCTGAATTTCAATGATTGGTTCACCTGTCGAATAATTTAAATATTCAAAATGAAAAGGAATTTAATCGTTTTATTGATCAATTATTTCTCTCGATATCAATATTGGTATAAATAAATATCAATTTACAGTATCTCACATTAAAATATATCAGAATATTTATAAAATTTTTAAATAAAATTTATCTCGTACACCTGCTTAATTAAGAATGTTCTTTTTATATATTGAAAACAATAAAAATAAAGTATGAGGCTCTAAAATTGATGTTGTCGAATTGTTTTAAATAGTCTTTTTCGAAAAAAAACTTACTAAGGGCACAAAAAATTATTTTAATGAAAATAAACGAGAACTCAACAAAATTAATATCAAGAATTTCTCATCAATAGAAAAGGTAGAACAAAACTTTTTTGATTTTCTCCCAAATATAGATTTGGGTTAGTTTTAGTGGCAATGAAGCACTTTGAAAAGTAATACAGGATTTTTGTGTGAATAAAAAAAAGCATTTTGAAATGATAGCTTATCAAGTTTATTGAACGTTCTCCTTTAAGAGCAATATGGAATCATACCAAAGCTTCAGTTTCAGCAAATTCTTCTTCTTTTAAACTGAATTTTTGATCGGCAAGCATTTTTTTGAAATCAACGAATAGCCAGTAGTCCAGATCTGAACTATACGGTGAATGAGGAAGTAATTAGTTCAATTTAACCATCGTTGCCATCGACTTGGGAAACAATAAATTTTCCTTTGGCATATGGGGTCGTTTTTCCTTGATTTTTGCATTCAATCGATCCAACAGCTCAATGTGGTATTCGCTATTGATTGTCTCTCCCTCTTGGAGTTAGTAGATGAACAATATTCCATGGGCATCCCAAATTATAAGCTTCAAAATTGACTGTTGTACCTTTGGATACTTCGGACCTGATTCACCGGCTGCAATCCACTCAGAAGATGATCGTTTTGATTCCGGGGTGAAGTGGCCAAACACTGCTCTAAATCATCAACACGTTGTGATTTTTGATCGACTTTGAGAAAACGCAGCATCCACTTTGAAAGATGCTTTCTGTTCGTCAATAATTGTGATTTACGATTAGGTATAACCAATTTGTGGACTTTTCTGGAGTAATCACCTCAATTGGATGACCACAAGAACGTTCATCATCATAGATGTCTGTACGACGTCGTTTAAATTCAATAAACAAATGACAAATGGTTTTTTTCGATGAAGCAGAGTCCGTATAAAACTTTTGTAGCTAATTCTGAGCTTTTACAAAATTTTTTATCAAGAAACAATGATAAATAACAAACGAAATTGTTTTGAAAATAACAAAAGTAGCTTCTCTTAAATGGCTGTCACTTTTTACTGACAAATCAAAATGTCATGACATTTGACAGTTAGTTTTTCGAAAGTTGGTACTTCATAAATGTCATCTGTCAATGTCAGCGCCATCTGTGTATCACTTACACGAATTATCGAGTTATGTATTTATACACCTCCAAAGTTCATCACAGTTTTTTCGTAATGGTATTTCTTGTCCGTTTTGCCCAAAAAACTTTATTGTGGTAAATTCAACTAATTTCTCTGGTATGAAAAAAATATTATATTACTCAATAAGGTCTCGGGGAAATTCTATTTCACATTCAATTGATCTTTTTCCAGTAATGAACGAGTAGACATAATCTGAATGGCAAAGTCGTTAATTAAACATATTTGAATTTTCCACTCCATCTACAAGAGCCGGTTCCTTATTTTAACGCTTCGATGTACCGTGGAAAATTTATATTCCTCAATGAAGCGCACTTACCGGAGAAAACTGGTGGAACTTTTGTTGAATGGTTCATAAGATTAGCTTATTAAGGAGTGAGAAATTTTGAGAGTTTATCCGAACATCGCAACCAATTTAAACGGAGAGCTTACTATAGGCAGCACATAATTCTTTGATATCCGTTGCTGTGGTAAATATCCAGATGAATCGAAATTTGATAATAACACGCTTGATTTCAGAACACGATAACTTGATGGAAAACTATAAATCGGATACAATGGAAAAATATTTGAGAAGGTTTTATCACCTAAATAGTGACTAAAATGTAATTGTAAGAAAATTAGGACTAATCTATATGAACTTTTTTAAGGGTAATGGAAGGTGAAGAAGTAGTAGCTATCCACACTCTTAATTTATTTAGTTGCTCGGTACGTCGACTACTAAATAGACGTTAGTCAGAAGTATGACGAAGGTTGAATAATTTTACACTAAATTCGATAATAAGTTTTCTCAAATTCACTATTTATAAGCAATATATGAAAAATTTTATGCAAATGTTGAATACAAAAATAAAACTTACATTGAGCCATAAACTGTTAAAAGTCACAAAACCAAACAATTTATTAGTTAATTATGTTATTTCGTACATATGAATAATTTTACACTAAATGCGATAATATTTTTTTCAAAATTCACTAGTTTTAAGCAATATATTAGAAATTTCATTCAAATGCTGGATACAAAAAATCAAACTTATATTGAGCCACAGATAAACTGTCACAAAACCAGACAGTCTATTAGTTAGTTGTGTTATTTTGTACACATGAATAATTTTACACTAAATTCGATAATATTTTTATTGAAATTCACTATTTATAAGCAATATATGAGAAATTTCATTCAAATGGTGGATACAAAAAGTAAAACTTACATTCAGCCACAGATAAACTGTTAAAAGTCACAAAACCATACAATTTATTAGTTAGTTATGTTATTTCGTACACATGAATAATTTTACACTAAATTCGATAATAATTTTTCTTTAAATACAGGAGTAGATGGTCTAAAAAACGTAATTTCTTTTTTGTTTAAATACCGACTCAAATAATCTACTCGGTGTATTGTTTCATCCCTATTAATTAGTTCATTACTTTACCTGTTATGATTTCGAAATAACCGATGTTGAAATAACATAGCTGGAACAATAGGCCATAAAATGTTATGATATCAGTGACAAGAAGTGTGCAGAAAAGGGTAGAGATGGCATTCTCTTCGTAGGGAGCTGTTGGGAATTTATAATCAGCCCCAGTGGCGTTCGTAAATTTTATGTTCAATAGAGGGATAATCCATATCGAATGGTCCAATGGTAGTTAGTCGACTTTCTTTTAAAAAAAATATTGAAAGTAAATCGTTTACTAATAACAATGTTTTTATCATAGTCTGCTCTATCTCCATGTCCTTATAAGGATAAAGATATTTTAAATAATTACACCTTCACTAGTTAAACATTTTTTCCATCTCTCCGGAAGCCCTTTGACTCCGGCATCGAGGAATTCCTTGGACAATTCCTTGAGCAGTCATTTACAACCTACTCTACATCGTCGTCGCTATAGATTTTTTTATTTTCAACGTTTTCTTTCAGAAATTCAGCCATGTGGTAATCGCAGGGTTATGAGAAGTGGAAAGCAGAGTTTTAAGATGCTAAGCTCGAGAGAATCACATTTCAGTATCAAAAAATATTGTCGAGCCGCGCACGGTGGTAAACATCCGCGTTAAAGAGAATTCAGCACGACGATTTGCAGTATTATATGAAGAATTAGAAAGCTGGTTTCGCGAGTTTGAAGATGCTAAATGGTTGTATATAGACGAACTACTCACTGAAATGTTGAGAAAGCTCATCATCAGTTCTAAAATACCGTGATCAGCTTTTTGCTTTTATGCGATCATTTAAATTTATATTAGACACTTTTGACAGTTCTCGTTGTCTCCGAACTCGAGAGACTCACATTTCAGTACCAAACAGATCGTGTCGAGCCGCGCACGGTGGTAAACACCCGTGTTAAAGGAAATTTACCCCTCGACTATTTACAGTATTATATGAAGAATTGGAAAGTTGGTTTCGCATTGCATACTGGATAATTAAGTTTTTACTAAGAATAGAATAACTCTGCTTGATAATTCAATAAATTTCTAACGATATTTGTTATTATTTAACTGTATTTTTGATTCACTCGTATAGGATTCTATAAATTAGTATCCAAAAATTGTAGAAACCTTGACTCATTTTCATCTAACTTTCTGAAATATTTTCCAGAGGGTAGTGGAGTATGTCGAAATATATTTAGAAATTTAAGCGACCTCAAGTACGGAGCTCACAACAAAGGCAACACATTCATTTTTTTTTACATATCATTGATCAACTATTCATATAAGATGACAAATTTAATCAGCTGATGAGGTGCTGAAACTTCTCAACGAACTTTAAAAACTAAAGGCTTAATATTTTTTTTAATGACGACCAAATGATGAAACTATATTTCTTGGTGAATTTCGTACATTTCATTGAAAATATGTTGTACTAAGATCACGGAGCTGGAATTTGGACCGTTATTTAACGCCCTAAACCAGTTACATAGTTCTGTCGAAAAGGAAAAAGATTTATTTCTTAAATATAAATAGGGATTGTCAAAATAAATGATTGAAATTTATTTATATCGATATTCATTGAACTATATCATTCCAAAATAACAAGAAATAAATTTGTTATTATAAATGACAGTACAGATATCAAAAGTTGTCAACAAGTCGATTAATAATCATCGAAGTACTTCATTGCTCATTATCTAATAAATTTTCAACGATTACATTTTTTTCATAACGTAATTTAAATGTTTACTGCATACTAAATTACAATAGCAATAAATAAAACTGATAAGGTTCGTTATTTTTGATGACTCACTTGTCATTGTTGTGGTTATCTTCAATGATTCCTATCAACGGTTTGCACATTTCCAATGAGTTTCTGGTTATTATTTACCATTCAAATGGGCCAGGAGATGTGTTGTGAATACTAAATATACGAGGTCTGGTTATTAAATAACAAGGCTGGTTACGAAAAACCTTTGCTTACGCTTCGATCAAAGCAGTTTTGGAAGTCTTCTTTGGTGAGGGCCGTTAGTAGCTCTGCCGTTTTTTGCTTTACCGCTTCCATTGACTCAAATCGACTTCTTCTCACAATAGAACCTTTCAAGAAAATATCAGCAGACCCGTTGACGAAAGAGCTTTTGGTCAGGAGTCAAATTTTTTGGTAACAGCTTCGCACAGACTTTTGTCATGTGTAAAATTTTTCCAACCGTTTCTTTATCGGCGTTTACAGCCTCGACAATAATCCAGATGCTCATTCGACGATCTGCACGCGGAATTTGGTTGATTTTGGTCACTGTTTCCGGAGTTAGAACAGTCACAGGGCGACCTGGTCGTTGGTCATCTTCAGTGCTCTCTCGGCCTTCTTTAAAGTGCTTACACCCCTCAAAACCACGTGTTATTGTTTCACGTAATTTGGCAGTTACCAAACAAAAGTTTCATAAACAAGAACAATATTTGAAGAAAACCTTCATGGTTAAACACTCTGTAAGGAAATAACCAAACAAACAAACCATAAAAGAAAAAAATGTCAAAAAAGAGAAAAACTTGGTTTAAAATAAATCAAGAAAAACTGGGAGTCAGTTTCCAAACATTTGGTAAAATTATGTAAGCAACATTCTAAATGAACAAAATATAATTGAAAAATCAAGATTATCCTCTACGAACTCAATCCAGAAGTTTATTTATATCTAATAACACGAAAAAAGATGATATCAAAAGTATTGGTATGGTTGCGGATATCTTCTGGTGGTCGTTCTTCATCATACATTTGTCCTTCTGGAAATTCTGTAACCGCTAAAATATATGAAGAGTATTGGATCTATATTAATGCAGTTCACGAAGGACATTTTGTCTTTTCATCAGATATGGCAACTGCTCAGTTTGCACAGGATATTAAGGGGAGATTTTGTAGAGTTGAAGAGAGAAAAGTTGAGAAATTAGGAATGTTCCTGACGTACCTCAACAGAGATCAATTTTCGGCTAAATTTGGAAAGAAGCCAAAAATATTTAAATCAACCTCAGTCTCCCAAGCCAGCTCATCTACAATTTTCCTGGGTTAATTGTACTGACGACAAATGAGGAAAAGAGGTATCAGAATGTGCCTTCACGGTAACCATAGAAAAGGACGTGACTTTTGGAGGAGGTTCCTGGATGGTTCGAATAAACATTCCAATAGAAGCAAAAGCAGAAATGCTTTTTGTTGAAATTGGTAGTGGAGAAGGATTAACGACAAATCGATAAGTAGGAGAAATTTTAAGGGATTTCGACGTTCTCTATGTCAGAAGTCTTTTGTTTTAGGCAAAATCTGGAAAAATGAGTGCTCCAATAAAATAATTCATGGTTATACTCGACAAATCATTTACAGTGGGTATCAATTTATGAAAAAAGAGAAAGAATAGGATGCTCTGAAAACTCCTTCCGAGTAAGAATTGTAAGAGTTATTGTTGATGAAGATAATAGAGAATCCCCCGGTGAACGATTAAAATCTCCCCTTCTACAAATCTTCAACTACCAAGGGATGAATTTACATTGAAAAAACTACACTACTACTACACCAACAAACAAAATTACACTGTCTGACGCGCGTTTCGATAACCAAGTTATCATCTTCAGAGAATGAAGGTAAATTGTCTTCAGTCTCTGAAGACGAGTGTTTGGTTATCGAAACTCGCGTCAGACTGTGTAATTTTGTGTGTTGATGTAGTGGTGGTGTGTACAGTGTGTTCAGTATGAATATCACCAACCAAAAATCCAAAAATTTCAACTTGGTTTAAGGATGAATTTGAGGAAGAATAAGCTTAGAACAGAAAGAATCATCGAATCGGCAGAAAACGAAACTTTCTATAACATTAAATTAGTTTTGAAAAGCGTATTTCGACGTCTCATAAATCAATTCATGATAAGTAATAATAAAAATTTTAGTGAATTGGAAAGTATACCTGACTTTTGAATAAGATTAAACTTTATCCTACGCATTTATTTCCAATATTTTACCTTCAGTTCTATTTCGGAAAACAGGTTGTTAATATACGTGGTCTTGTAATAAGCGTATTACATCGATTATCCAATTTAAACGTTGCCACAACAGCCAACTAGTTTGAAACGATACAACTGGTATGTCGAGCAACGTGGTAGAAACGAGAGTGGGAATCGGAGAAGGCGATAAATTAAATAAAACTGAAGAGTTTACAATGGGATTGAAACACTTTTAATGACCCCACTGTATCTTTATAAACGCATACCGAGTGTTTTTCTTTCGATGACTGAGTTTATTATTGATTTGAAACAAGAGGACTTGTGCTGATCTGCAACAGCGGCATCTGTATCAATAAATTTCATAAAAAATTCAGCATTGGATATCCTCAACAAATTCACTCATCAGATCTCGAATTAAGGAGCTGCTTGATTTACTGAGAGTTCTGATACCAAAACGAACAGCTTAACTCCATTAGAATTTGAAATATAAAAGAACACATCGGAAATAAACGGTAAATGAATCAGTTTCGAGTATAAGTTAAGGAGGTCATGATTTGTGTCACAAATCTATACATAAATACCGAGCAGTCAAAAAATGAAGGAAATCGTTCGGATACAACATCCGAACGGACTCCCAATAGATTTTCATATATTTTTTCGATAAACTCCTGGAGAAAATTAACGCATCACTCATATTTTATCTATTAATAAATTAATGTTCGACATGGACCTTGTTTGACAGTTACAATTGTTGTATAAGTTCGTTTTAGACTAAAACTGTATCAACAGTTTCTTAAGTGCTGATTGGAGCAAAGTTTCTGGTAGAAGCCAGCTGTTGTTTCTATTAGATGCAAATTTAGAAGTTTGAGGAAATATCAGATAAAAATAGAACCGTCAATGAAATTAGTCCATTGAGGAGGTAGTATCCACTCTCCTGAATGAAGGATAAGTTGCTGGTTTGTTATGAAGACGTCATTCCAGCGTCAGTCGCATAGAGAAACTGGAAAAACCAAGATGAGGACAAAAAAGTTGGACTAATCAAACTGATGATCCTTTTGAAACGAGGTGTTGTCAGAAATGGAAGACCAGCAATCATATGTTCGAAATATCGATTGTATCGGTTAGAAGACGTTTCCATAAAGCTGGATAAAGGAACAGAAGATCAGTGAAAAAGCCCTTGCTTACCAAAGAACACAACGTTCAGAAAATAAATTTAGCAAGACTACATCAAAATTAGACCACCCTGATTAGAAAAACGGGGTCTGCTATCTGATGAAACTGGAGTTAACCTTAAGGCTCCAGGGAAAAAGGTTTGCCAGCTTCAATATCTCTTCTGAACTGCTTTTTGGTGGTGGTTCTAAAATATTTTGGGGAAGAATTCGCTTGGATGCTGGTATTGAATTGGTCTGTAAACGTACGAGGACTAATTTTTTATGCATGCAGAACAACGCTCATCCTCACGTTGATATACAGGTCACTATCCCTTTATTAGTGTGGCCACGTAACAGCCCGGATATGAATCCTATAGAACGTCAATGGGGCTATCTCAAAAAGAGTAATAGATTCTAATGGCAACTAAATCGATCAGTATCTCACAAACGAGAGTGTTTACAACAAAAATTTTGGGTTTATTGTATATAGATAATAGCTTGAAAATTGTTTGGATTCTAAAAAACAATAATAAACAAAATTTTATGATACAAAGAGAAAAATGTTTTGTTGCAACACAAATGTCAAAGTTTTTCTCTTCGATTTGCCTTGCCTTCATTTTCACGAGGCATTTGGTTTGTTCCAAAAAAGGCCTTAAATATAGAAAAAATACACCAATGCAATTTATCGCGCGTCGAATTGAATTTCGTACTTGAAAATTTGATCAATGACAACAAAACAAAAAACCTCGACATACCAAAAGGTTCGCACGTGTAATGGACAGGTGAAAATGTATAAGGGCCGTTAAATCTGAGGTTATCGTCAGATATTACGTCAAAAGAGAACCGCAGAATTCCCCAGGATTCATTTGATGGAGATAGGGGAGTTGCTGGAGGAAGAAACAGAAGAAGAAATTTTCTTCTTCGAAGATCACTGCATGAATGCATTTTGATATTAGGTTTAAAATAATGGAAAAATTTTGAGTTTTCCACAAAAAAGCCTTTTTAATTGAGAATAGTTTGGTTAGGTCAAGTTAGGTTAGGCTAGATTTGGATAAGGTTAAGTAAGGTTAGGTTAGGTTAGGTTAGGTTAGGTTAGCTTAGCTTAACTTAGGTTAGGTTAGGTTAGGTTAGGTTAGGTTATGTTAGGAGGGGTTAGGTTAGGTTAGCTTAGGTTAGGTTAGGTTAGGCTATCTTAGATCAGGTTAGGTTAGCTTAGGTTAAGTTAGGTTAAGTTAGGTTAGGTTAGGTTAGGTTAGGTTAGGTTAGGTTAGATATGGCTAAGAAACTATTACTATTATCACATTGATGAGACAATATTAACTATTTGTTACTGTCTGTTTAACTATTCTATAACTTTTCTTCTTTTATTTATGGTAATAAACATTACAAGCTATATACAGGGATTGAAGATATTGTCTTTTTACCTGCAAATGTACGCTCGAGCCACCGTGCGCTCGAACCATTGTGCGCTCGATTCACGTGCGTTCAATTCACGTGCGCTCGATTCACGTGCGCTCGATTCACGTGCGCTCGATTCACGTCCTCTCTTTTCACGTGCGTTAGATACCATCATTCGTTTGAAGTACAAAATACTTGTTAAGGGCGAAGCAGATTTTGACTTCATATTCAATTAAAGGTCGGATACTTATAAAGTATGATAGAGGAATGGTTTTGTCCAAATTTTCCTGCAAGTACCTTAATGACACTGATTCGTCTTCGTGTTTTGTTCAAAGTAACGTCCAGATTGAAAGTATGAGTAACTCTAAATCAAATTTCTATCGAAATAAAGGAAAAACCGAACAGTCTAACAACAATGTGAAAGTAAGAAAATTCAAAAGACGATAAATTCAAGATAATTATGTAACGCGAAAAAACAATCTATGAATAATAATTAAAAATTTTTTCGATAGTATCAATTCAAAAAAAAATTATTCATATAAAGCTCGGCATGTCGCAGGTTTTCGTTTTTCTTCTCGCTAATTAAAGGACTGCCGTTTGATGTTGCTTTTGTGTCGAGAAGAGCCGCTTTTTTTAACGGTAACAAGTCAAAATACAGCGACGTATATAATTGTTACAAAAGAGAAGAGAAGCTCAAGAAAGTAGTATGTATAATTACAAAAGGGAAAAGTTAAGAAATTTGAATGGGGTGACGAGAAACTTCGCTATTTCGTGAGAGAAATGGAAATTTCTGTTTAATATTTGAACGGGGTTATTTTCGTAAAGTCTATCATCTTGTTTACTATATGTAACGTTTATATTATTTCCACATACTCATTTGTATTCATTCAGGAATTTTAGATGTGATTTTAAAGTCAACTGTTGCTTCGCGGAATTTATGAAACAGTATAATAGGAATTGTATGGATGTACATACATTGTGGTTAGATTTAATACACCGCAAAAGTACAAGAAAATTACTTTCTATCCAGTTTTGTACATCACACCCTATTTTTATGTATGAGAGAGTATTAAGAAACTTGAGCATTCGTAAACCATGGGCGTACCATTCCTCCTCAGCAGGATAATGGAAAGATTATTCTCCAAAGGATGGAGTGACACCATTTATATTTAATTTAGCAGTTGTTTCCATGCTTCCCTATCCAGTACAATCTTTTCGGCATGATTTAGTCTTATTTTTATCAAGGGTTTTATTTGGTCTATCCATCTAGTTGGATCTGCCTCTTGGGCAATTGCCCTCTACTTTCCCTATATATCCCAGGTACTGCAGTTACATGCGGTTTATTCTGGTTAGCGACCTTGTACTAAGTTATTTTATGAAGAGGCTCAAGAAAAATGAGAAAAAATTTAGGGAGTTCAATAAAAATCAACAAAAATCTAGAGGAGTTCAAGAAAAGTCACAATAGTACTGTTTATTGATAAAGCAGGTTTCACACGAGACGGTTTCTTCAATTCCCTTAATTTATATTTATAGGCAGATGAAAATTTTCACGGTACAATTCAAACAAAGAATAGTGAGTAGTAATTTAGTGGATCTATTTTTTTTATAATAACCTGAATGTTCAGCGATCAGAATTATTCCGCAATGATTTCCCATTTATGTTATTTGATATTGCTTTGAACATTCGGTTCGCGCAGTATGGAGCCCCTTTTAACTTTATAAATGATGTGAAAAATCATTAAATTGATCGGGGAGGTTCGTTTGCATAGCCATCACGTTTACCAGAATTAAATAAAATTGATAGTTTTTTTCGGGGGGGGGGGGGATATCTTAAAAGCTTGGTCGTATAACTGATGGATTGAAATCGATTTAGAAATGTTGATATTATAAAATATGATATACAGGAATGTCGTTCTCACAAATAAACGTGACCAAATGACTAGCCGAGTCGAAATGACTGATAGATATAAATAATTAGATCTGAAATGAGCAAGGTAGGAGAAACGACCGAAAATAATGATCCACCAAAGGGGATAATGGTCATTTTATTCTTTGGGCGAAACGTGAAATCGTGAACTGAGTTTTTATTACATTTTTCTGTAGTTACGCAGTTGAGGATTGTTAGACACGAACGAGATTATGATTTTTCCGGATTGTCGAGCTTCGTTACCGATAAATATTGTAATTTGCGATGCTATGAATAAAACAAAAAAGTTTAGATATACAGTTTTAGTACAAAGTGGGAATACCGAACATATTTATGATCATAAATATGAGAATATACCCCGAAAAATAAAAACGAAAATCAAATAATATCTAACCACATAAATCGAGAGAAAAAGGATGGAAATGAATTGAAATCCAGAATAATCTAAAAAAAATTAGCGTAAGTCGCAGAAAAATGAGAAAACTTCACATAAAAAGAACACAAATCGGGTGGAATATAAAAGAATGACTCCAAGAAGAAACAAGAAAATCAAAAATCTCGGAACGAATCGAGAACCAAAATTTGAATCAAAATCAAGCCGAGAAGAATCAACAAAACTGCGAAAATATAAAACAAAAATTGATAAAAATGGACAGAAGTCAACAAGAAATCAGAGAAAAATAAGAGTAAATTGAAGTTGATGAATATTATGAGTAATAAAAAATAAACAACAAAAATTCAGGAAAACGTCTACAAATAATTGAAACTGAAAAAGAAAAAATAAGATAAAAGAGAAGATAGTTAAGAAAAATAAAAAAAGTGAGTCGAAAAAATCAACAAAAATCTAGGGAAGTTCAAGAAAAATAAAAAAAACTAGAGGAGTCCAAAAAAAGTCCACAAAAATCTAGAAGAATTCAAGAAAAGTCAACAAAAATCTAGAGGAATTCAAGAAAAATCAACAAAAATCTGAAAAAGTTTAAGAAAAATCAACAAAAATCTAGAGCAGTTCAAGAAAAATCAACAAAAATCTAGAGCAGTTCAAGAAAAATCAACAAAAATCTAGAGGAGTTCAAGAAAAATTGATTTAAATGGGAAATAGAGAAATCAAGAGGAAAGTCAACAGAGATTCGAAGAGATCTATTGAAATCGAAAATAACCTGGAAAAACCAACATAATTTGAGAAAATTTAACAGAAATCCACAAAAAAATGAAAAAATCGATTGTAATCAATAAAAATTCTAAATTAATGTCAGAATCAGAAAAATTGTTAAATATACGGAAAAAAATCAATTTAAACCGAGAAGAATCAAGAAAAACGAAACAAAATTTAATTAAAATCGGAAAGAATCGAAAAAGTCATTCAAAATCGATTAAGGCTGGGGCGAATCGAGTGGATTAACAAATATTTCAAGAAAAATTAACAGAAAACCTGAAAACAATAACAGTAACCAATTGAAACTGATGAAAGATGCGAAATAGTCAACACAAATCCAGAACAATAAAAACAAAATAATGAGACAGTAATCAGAGGCATCGATAGGAATAAAAAAAATGCTAGAAAATCTAGAATTATTTACAAACTAAAGAAATACCAACAATAATCTAAGAAAAAATACAAAAAACCATTCAAAAATTAGAAAAAAACATTAAGAAGGTCACTAAATAAATTAGTTGGAACTAAGAATGATCAACAATTCCAATTTCCTATGGATTTTTCACAATATCCTCCTCAAATTATCCAAAAAGTTTAGTTTATTTCATAGTTCCAATCCATAACTTGGACTTAATTTGCCATGGAACTTCAAAAAAATCCCACTTCTTGGACGATGTCAATAATAATTGAAATATTAGTACACTCGCTATAATTTTGTAGTTATAATTAACAATAAGACCTTCAATTCATCGAATTAATTTCGTTTTTCAAACAAAATTCCAAAATCTTTTTGATTACCACAACGAAAGGCACATTAGTATTTAGCACGCGGCCAGGTAAAGATATTGCTAATACGATTCGGGAACCACGTCTCCCTCAAGTAAATCCTAGTTTCGCTCTAATTTTTGTAGCTTTTCATCGTTATTCATCTTCGTACTATAAAACTAACTATTTTGTACTCATCACAATTTCCTACATCGAATTGAGATAAAACCAGCTTCGTATCATCTTAAACATCAAGTTGTTTGTGATCGTTCCTTCTTACCAATTTCCTCTAACCCTCTGTCCATATAATCATTTGTTTCTTTCCTTATTTTCTCTTCAGTCTCTGAAAACGATAACTTTGTCATGGAAACGAGTGTTGGTGTACACAGTGTGTTCAGTACGAATATCACCAACTAATCCATGTTATGTTTTACGTGTATTCCATATAATTTTCGATTTTCATCCAAATTTTTAATTCAAACTTTGAAATAACAAAATATCCATTAGATTTTTAGAAAAGACTTTATTTCCGAGAAATTCTAGATGCATTATTGGATAGAATAAATCAAGTCCGAATTTATTACATGGTTTTTTATAAATATTATTTCCTGTACTTAAGGTTCACGTTTTACAGAATACCCATAAATATTTATTACTTTCACTTCTGAATAATGTCTAGTTATAAACATTTTTGAAACCAATTTGCACAAATATTATATAAACATAAAATTTTAGGTAAAAACTGAATTTTCGGTGGTCTTTCTACACCAATTTTTATGGGGGTTACCGTTTTATGGATATCCCTATAAAAGTTTTTGGAAAGTTACGTGCCGATTACACATTTTCAAAAAGGTCTCTTCAAACTTTACACAATTTTTTATTATTATATTGTGGCAATATTACATAAAACGAATTTCGAGTATTGTAGAATTGACGCAAAATATTTTTTTTGTATATATAACCAATATAAAATGGTTCTTTCAACAAGAACCATATTTCGGTACCAGTGAGGTTTTAAAGAAAGGTACAATATTGAGGCGGCGACGTTCAATAAAAATTTTTAAATATATTATGAAATGTTGGGTCATTTCTGACGATGGTAATAAAATACTTCAGTTTACCTAGAATGTTACCTGTATACAGGATGTATTTAAATTCATGTGAACACTTTTTACATCTTCGTCATATTTGTATTATTGACTTTGGTCCCTTTTAATCTCTATTTCTATTTGAAATTATGAATTTGCTCTAACAATGGGGGCTCTTTGAAAACCCTACAAAAATAAAAGAATTCAGAAAAATATTGTGAATAAGTAATTTGAAAAAGAAAAGAATCATTGGAAAACTAAAAAAAGTGAAAAAACAAAATTCGATACTAAAACAAAAAACGTCAGGAATAAAACTAGAAAAATCAACAAAATCTAGAGGAGTTTAAGAAAAGTCAACAAAAATCTAGAGGAGGTCAAGAAAAATCTAGAGTTCAAGAAAAATTGATTTAAATTGGAAATAGAGAAGTCAAGAGAAAAAACCAAGAAAAGTCAACAGAGATTCGAAGAAATCTATTGAAATCGAATATAACCTAGAAACACCAACATAATTTGAGAAAATTTGCCAAAAATCCACAAAAAAAGAAAAATCGACAAAAATCTAGAGGAGTCAAGAAAAATCAACAAAAATCCGAAGGAGTTCAATAAAAATGAATTTAAACGGGAAATAGAGAAGTCAAGAGAAAAAAAAGAGTTCTATAAAGTCTTAGAGTCTTAAATATATACAGTATTTAAATTCATGTGAAGACTTTCTACATCTTCGTCATTTTTATATTATTGACTTCGGTCCCTTTTAAAGTCTACTTCTATTTGAAATTCCAAATTTTCGCTAACTATGGGGGCTCTTTGAATCCCCCCAACATTTCTCCACTTTAATAACTTCGTAAATTTTCCAAGAAAAAGCGTTCTACTAACTAATTTCGGTGGGTCATTAATATTTTCACATGAATACTTATCTGTAAGTGATTAAAATCAATTATAAATCGATATATCGCTATCCACTGTTCATAACCTTGAATTCTCCGGCAGGAGACTCTTCCTCAAGAAGTGGTATTAGGCGTCAATTGAACTATTCAAATAAACGGTACTCAGATGGGGTGAACAATTAATAAAAAAGGCGGAGAAGCTGATGAATTAAATCAAAAATAAAATTTAACCTTCTAGAACTACATCCGGTATCGATAATCCAAATTAATATTTATTACTAAAAACAATAAAAAAGTTTCAGTAATAAATAAATTTAATGAAAAAAAATTAAATTAGCAATAACTGCGTATCCAAAAGGGAACAACGAACAAAAGAAGTTATAAATTAAAAACAACTTAAAAACAACAAGATTTATTTATATATTGTTACAGCCTTCAACTGGATTCCCAATTAATGGAGTTGTGAGTGAGTGAATATGTTTGTTTGTATTTTACCATTTCAGTCCTTTGAGTGTGGTTGAAATTCCAACCCGTGGTTGTAGAACTGCGGGGAAAAAATAAAATGACGAAGGAAAAGGGAAAACAGATGGAAATTGCGAAAAAAGGAACGAGTAGAAAGATCAGATTTAAATGAAAGGAGCTCATGCTCTATCATAAGAAAAAACTGAATTTATGTTTCTTAAAATATAACCAAACATAATTAAAACAATTTCGAGATTTTATTGAATTTTTTCAATGGAATGAAAGGTCGATAATAAATTAATTTCTGCAAAAACTTGAATTTTGAAATAAATTAATCATTGTTGTGCCAAAATACGTAAGCCAAGGAATATTCAAAATGTTTCAAGTCGAATGGAATTTTACATGTTTTTTTAGCATATTTTCGGCTTTCACGCGGTTTTTTCTAAATTTTCCAGAGTTCACAATAGACTGGATAGCTTGGACTTTCTCACTATATGGAAAAATTGTATTTTGGGTGAAATTTGTCGGGTGAAAAATCAGGGTCAGACCCCCTCACCACCAAATACAATATTTTAGCTCTTCTAAGGGACGAAAAAAACTTTTGGAGCTGTTTCAACCAACGAAAAGTTCATATCATTTTCATCGTATATTTTGAAAGACAATTTCTTCATTATTCTTCACAATATACCTTCGGAACGAATGACATGATACATTTAATTGAAGGTAATAATGAAATATTCAATCGCACACCTGTTAATTTTTTTTGTACGCATATTTAAAACGAAAATAATCAAATAATGAATATTGTTAATGTTAAATATTTAGTACAATACATATGCCGGATGCTATGTAGAACGCTGATTCTCCATATGTTAAAAGGACAATCTATAATTATTTTGGTAAAAAATGATTACTAATTACAAAATATTGATACTGAACTTTTCAAAAAATTCTTTTGTTTAAAAAAAATACTCCTTCTACTCTTTTAGTCATCTATAATAGAAGTTTGGGGCAAAAACATAACAACATTCTTGATCTAGTTTTTTCAAAATCGTTGATTTACCGCACATATGACTCCTTTTTAAAAGGTTTTTTGTTTATAAAGAGCAAGCCCGATAGGATAAACCCTTTTACATCCAAGTAAGTCGAGTGGGAACTGCCTATAGATATTAAATTCTCGAAATTCTATAGATTGTGATATAGCTAATTTCATAGGCTTGCACTTCTCCAAAGAAATGAATCCCGATACACTAAAGTTCTGCTCTAGGCGGGATTATGTTCGACAGATCGTACGAGCATTTACCAAGTTTTTGGTCAACTCTGGATCACCTATAAATCTAAAGTTAAACGAATCTGAACCTTGTAGAAGATTAGAAGTTGTTGCCTTGAAGAGGACTCCAAATTTTATTGAAGCTACCTTCGCTAAATCGGCCACGTGACAAAGCCAAGACATATTACTTTTAACCTCATGATTGACGTGATATTTTATGTCCAAACAGGACCTCACCCTGAGCTCCAGTGCCAGCTGCCTTTGTAAAAAGTCTTTGTTGTATCAGATCGCTTCTACCTCACTTCAAAATGTTTTCAATATCTTTATCAATGCATCCCTGGGGACCTAAAAGTAGACCTCAAACCTTTCTGAGGTGTGTCTATCGATCTGGATGGATCGGTCTTTGAGAAAGTTACCAAGCTAGTTGACGACAAACCGTACGATCTTAATTTATTTAGGAGGTTGTCATGTCAAACCTTGTCAATAGCCTTCCTTTCATCTATAGCTTCAGTCCATACGTTGGTGACATAGGCCAGGAGGTCCTCGGTTGATCTAAGTTAACGAAGTTGTATTGAAAGTTTTAGTAGACTCGAGATATCTTAAGATTTGCTGGTTAACGACTTTTTCCATGACCTCGACAATGTCTAGGATTAAAGCAATCCTTCTTATGGTATGAATTGAGCTCAAGGCATTTTCCAATCTGCAGGAAAGACACTTCTTTTATATAATGGAGAAAAGAGTTTGCATAGCGCAATTCTTCAATACGATTGGTGTATTCCATCTGGACCAGTCGCTTTATCAATCCTCAAACCTTTGAGCAGTTTTCCACATGTCTAAATTATATTCCTTTCTATTATAACGGAGGAATTTTTGACTTCCACAAGCCTTTGCTGACTTTTTTTGTTGTAGACCAGTAAGGCCTTGACACATTTTGGCGTTTTGGAGGGTGGTAAAGGAAACATGGTAGACGTTATTAATATAGTATAGAAGATTTTGGGTTCAGCTTATAGCTTATATATAATAGAAGGAATTTTTTCTAGATCTAAAAATTTAGGTTAGTTTTTCGTAAAGTGAAATTGTCGCTTTCAAAAAAATCACGGGAAATCTCACTATTAACATCGAATTTTTGATTTAAGTCAATTTTTTAAGAAACTAGATTATTAATTAACAACATTTTTTCGATTTTTCTTAGATAAACTGTATAATTTCTTATGTTAATACACTCATATATCCACGGGGAATTTTATTGGTATTTTCACTACAATATTTCAATCAATCAAAAACATAAACTGATGTAAAGTTTTTAGAAATCACTCTGTACGTAAAAACTTATCGTAAGTGATATTATATATGATAAAGTTGTGATCATTTTTTTTCTTCATCAATTGATATTTCCCATGAAATAGAAATACAGGTGTGTGTGTTCTTGAATTATGGATACGTTGGAAGTCGAACGGTAAATTGTCTTACGAGACTTTGAATTTCCTTCTCAAACACATTCCCGGCATCTGATATAATAGACAAATAAAAAACGTTTGAAATTTATGTTATAGGCTAGACAAAATTCGAAAAATAGCATCGAACAAATTTTTTTTAAAGTAATGGGCGACACAGAAACGAAACATTTTCTACGAGGCATCACTACAGTCTGTGTTGCTGACATCTATCGGGCACGAACGGCTATTTTGATGAAGTTTTTTTCGGGATAGATTATTCATTCCGAATACGTTTTAAATATTTCAAACATGCACTTCGTCTTGACCTGGTATAAATGATAATGTTCAACCTGCAGATGTGAAAATGTGGGACTATAAATATTGAAAAAACTAAATTCATGATTTTAAGTAAAAACACATAGAATGGATGCAAAAATATAAGTATCTTGGTTCAGTTACCAACGTTCAAATTGATCCAGACGAAAAAATCAACATCATAATTTAACAAGGCATTTGTCAAGCAATTTTCAATAGTTGCAAGTAAAAATCTAAACCTCCACGTCAGAATAGGATTCATGAAACGTTATGTGTGGTCAGTACGGACTTTGAAAGCTCAAATGATGAAAAAAATTTGAGATCTGGTTCGATAGACGCATCCTGAAGATACCCTGGACTGACAGAATCATCAACGACGAAGTACTCAGACGGATTGGTCGCAAAAGAAGCTGACAGAGACGCATTTAAAAAAGTAGTCGCCAGCCTCCAATGAGAAGACGGCACGAGAAGAAGAAGAGCCCGTAGACATCAACAATCAATATATTCTCGATTTTTTCATGAAAAATGCTGTACACCAATAAAAGCTCCAGCTGTATATGTTGATACTGGGTGTTCTAGAGCTTGATACAAAAAAAATCATCCATGTGGAAACTTGAAATTATTTATTTCATCTTCCTGTAATTAATTCTTCTTCTCATAAATTATCGATATTAATAGCTCTGTAGATTGTTTGTTTTTCTGTTACATTATAGTAATTAAAAAATTTCAGCTTGTTCACATTTTCTTTAACAGAAATATAAAGGGTGCTTCGAGATTTGATGTAAAAAATTGGGAAGTGAATAGACTAGTTTTAGCTCTTGAAATTACTGGTAATGAAAACTGGGTCCTGTACATAAATGCAGCTGCTTACAAGGAACCAAACGATCAATCCTGATGTTTACTGTCAATAATGAAGTAATCAAAGAAAAACCAGCCAGAGTTGTCAAACCGGAAAAGTTGATAATGCAAGACCTTGGAGCTTGAATGGGAAGTGATGCCGCATCCCCCAAAGAGCCCTGATTTGGCACCATCTGATATATAGAAGTTTGTAGAATTGTTAAACTTTCAAAAATGACGCGCCTGGTTCAGTTTTTTGCAGATCGGGACCAGAAATTTTATGAACGCGGAATCTTGAAGATAAAAGAAAGATGGGAAAAAGTCATTAAGCAAAAAGGATAATGTATATAATCAATTAAAAACTAGTTCGTTTTATTTTATACTAAAAAGCAGAAATTAGTTGTCGTCAATCCAATATTTATACATTTGGTAGATTTAAATTTAATAAATTTTTGATACTGAATAACAAGGCTTTCTACAATTTTCATGCAAGGCCATTCACTACGGATTAACGCTACGTGTTTTCCAGCTACGCCGCCAATTTTACTAATTTCGGTTAATCCTTCAATCCTTGATTACAAGGATTAAGAAAGGTGCTTGTAACAAGGTACTCATTTACTTCACTTAATCGGAAGAAATTTCTGTTCTCTATAAAAAAAAAGACTAAAAAAACATTAGTTATTTGGTGAAAATCGATTTTTAATTTTCCCAAAAAGCTATATAACAACAAATTATGAAAAATAGAACGTTTTAGAACAAAAATGAAGTTTATGGAAACGTTATTTCCTTTTTATAGTCTAATAAATAAATAAATAAAATGATGAAGCATTCGATGTATCACTTAGTAGAAATATTTTTTTAAATTTAGTATAAACGAATTTCTTCTATAGAAACGTTTCGTTTTATAACCATACATGGTAATAATAATAAATTTTGTTATTTAAAATACTCAAGTAATAGACAAAGTTGAAGAAAGAGTACAAGAAACATTTTCTAAAGGCATTGAAACATTCGTCTAAATCATTAACGATTCACAAAGACACGAACTCATCGACGAGACATCTGTACAGAGAAAGGAAATTCTGAATTTACAACCGAATATTTTCAAGTACCACGAATTAGCTAATTTTTTCTTTTCTTTCTTATTTCGATCGTAAACTACGCACATAAAGCTATCATCGGTGAAGAATGATTAGCAGTAAAGTTGAAGGTGTTAAAAATATCGGGATCTTTTGTTGTGGCATGTTGTCGGAAAGTTGTAAAAAAAAATTAATTACGAAACATTTTTGAATTCAGTTCTTGTATTTATAATATTTTTTGCCAAACGTCAATATCAATAAGTTCAGTTTGAAGAAGCATGAGTAAAATAAACAACAATTTTGACCGCTAAGCGATATATTTTTGTTTAAATTTTTGAAATTCCGAATTTCGAAAAAAATGGGGAAATCTAAAATGTAGCTCAAAAAATGTCCTACAGAAAAGGTTCCTTGTGATTTTTCTCTAATCTCAAATTTACTCTTACAAAAAGCAAATTTCGTGTAACTGGATTTTTTCAAGAATGGATTTTTTGCGAATAACTCAAAAATACTGGACTTAATGCTGATCAAGGAGAGACAAAGCTAAAAGCTTAACAATATAAATACCTACGAACAATAATAGATGAAAATGGGACACAAGATGCAGATATTAATGACAGAAATACAAAAATTAATTCATTAATGAAAAATAGAAATTTTCGGGATACACCTAACTAACATTATTCAAAACCAATTTTGTATTATGGTGAGGGAAAATTGAGAGAAAAAAACCCAAAAAGAGGCTAAACCCAAAATATTGTACGATAAGGTTATAATCGGAAAATTGAATGCACTAGAAAGAGACTAGAAAAAAGCAGTATATAGCAGAAGAAGACCTGAATACACTATCCGCCAAAAGTTTTTTCCGACCCAAGATTCCAGTTTTAAGATTAGTACAATATCTGTTGAAACTCAAGCAGTTATCACCGGTCCAGATGAAATTAACCTCAAACTTGCCGCCGAATTAAAAATACCTCGACGACGTGAAAAAATATGCATCCACTATGAAGTTTGAAGATAGACAAAGTTAAGGGCGGTCTAGAAAAAACACATAATCAGGGATCATCCTTTAAGTACTTCTACAATGAAAACGAACATTGAGAGAAAGTGGTAGTGGAGAAACTTTTTTAAAATTTCAAAATAGAATAAAGAGGTTTGTAGAAGGATGAGTGGAAGCTAGAGATTTTTGTAGGGACTCATGTGTAAACTTGGGGGTAAACATGTGGGAATTTTTTTGAGGAAGCGCGACTGGATTTTGAAGAAACAAGAAATATTAGAAAGAATATCTTCGATCGTGATGACGATCCCAAGTATTTCTCGAAATCGTGCAGAGTTTTTCAAAGAATTAAAAAAAAAGAATGTACTGTAAGTAACTAAATTACATCTTTGATATATCATGAGAAACGAGGATTATTTGATGAAATTTCTACAGAAAATACACAAAAATTATGCGTCGAAATAATAAAAGAAAAAGGGGGTTGAATCGATGAATCAAAAATTCAATAATTACCAACAATTACATATTTTGTGAAGATAATCTTTGTTGAGACTGTTCATATTTTTATTTAACAAATGATATTTTATAAAAAATGAGGTTTATGGAACTCGGTCATGCATTGCAAATTTGTGAAATAAAATAATCCAGAAGTTGATTACTCGTATGAAATTAAGATGGGCCTTGGTTGTAATAAAATTTCCTCAGCCCATCCCTTTCCTAAGTATCTTCACAAAGTGATGACTAAAATTATTTTATTTCTTTTTCTAAAATGTAAAGCTAGAAATTTGAAATTCTGTAATTTATTTGCTTGAGCAAACCACTAACCAACGGTATTACACAAGGGTGAAATAAGCCCTTTCTTTAATTAATATCAATTTTTTTCCCAAAACCAAAAGCTGTAGATAAAAAAAATAAACACCATAATTCATAGAATGTGACACGATTCATAATCAATTTCTAGCTTATTCTCAATTATTGTCCAATGGACAAAAACATCCAGTTTGTATCCACATTATTGTTTTGAGTTGGTGAGCGGATTTCCAATTTTCAGACTTTAGAACAGGTGGCACAGCTCGGTTCCAAGTGCTGGCGATTTCCATCCGGTCAAAACTTATGTGAGAGATTAAGTTCGACTTTTTTTTATTCAGACCATTTGGACATCCTCCGAACCTGTTACTGATCGAACAATTATTTTTTGTATGACAGAAAAATGTTTGTCGTTACAGAAAAGTACAGAATATCAAGTTTCTTCACTAAAAATTTCTCAATAACCCAATTTCAATCATCGCCTTTTGAGGATAATATCTCTGAGAGGACTGGACTGAGGAAATTTTGACCCATTTTAGTTTCATTCGAGCAATCACCTCCTGAATCTTGTCGCATAAATTTAGAAACACAATGTATATTGAAACACTCACATATAACATTATATTTGGAATTTTCCGAACAATCAAGGAGATAAATAATATACGGGGGGTGGTATTTAGTATCAAGCAATTCTTCTACTTGTAGAAAATGACATCGCAACTCAAATTCGGGGGAGTAGTATGAATTTCTTTGACTTCGTCATCCCTTTCTCAATTTTTTTTCAAATATTACAGGTGGCAGTTGTCGATACTAAGCTTTTTCTTCGAGTTTAATGGATTCAATCAATTCAAATATTGAACGATTAAAAAAAAAAGAAAATCACTTTTCATTGAGCTCCCACCTCTTTATATTAAATTCTGTTTATATTGATTGGAAAATAAACTCAAAATAAATTGTTAACAAATCGATAGGAACAAGTAAAATTGGTTTTGATGGAAAAATTTGTCATTCAAAAACTAAATTTCAGATTTGCTGCAAAGATAATGTCTTTCACAAGCAAATTTATTTTATTTTGGTTACCCGAAAATTACAGAATATCAAATTACTTCACTAAAAATTTCTCAATAACTCAATTTCATTCATCGCCTTTTAAGAAAAATATCTCTGAAAGGGCCAGCCCTTTGAGGAAATTTTAACCCATTTCAGTTTCATTCGAGCAATCACCTCCTGACTCTTGTCGTATGAATTTAGAAACACACTGTATATGAAAATAGTCATATAGGAACTCATAGGAATATACAGTCATTATATATGAAATTTTTCTCACGATCAAAAAGATAAATAATATACCGGGGTGGTATTTAGTATCAATGCATTCTTCTACTTTTAGAAAATGACATCGCAACTCAAATTCGGGGGAGTAGTACCGAATTCTAATTTTTTTCTCTAAACTGTTTTTGCCAATACTAGAGTATGAATTTCAAATATCATTTCACTAAATCAGTGCCTCCACTATGATTTTGGAAAATTTGAATGTTTCTGTTTCAAATTGCTACACGAAACTTGAGTGCGGTCCTGCAGCGAAATCCCATATTGTTGTAGATAAAATAAAATTTGTGCGGTCCGTTTGGACTAGTCTCGTGTTCGTACACCGACAACTCAACATGAAGACCGATGTTAATCGAAAGTATCCTCGAGAGAGAAGTAGCAAAGCAGTGAAATTGCTGATGCTCGAATAAAAGCGATGACCGTGTCGTAGTGTCCACAAATAAGACGTCCACTGGTATACATTCCACTCCTGTCTACAATATTATCGACTGGGGATCAATCCGATTACACGTTTCTACGAAGAGATTATAAGTTTTTTGTATATTTTCAAAAAGTGTTTCAATTTAAGTTCCATTCTGAAACTATGTGTGAAATTGAAATTGAGCTTTATTCCTCTAGAATCATACTTTATGTACCATTACCGCGCCTAGATATTTTTAACCCTGATTCCCACCTCTTCCACGACATTCATAAGAGTATATCCTAGTGATGAAATTCCTACATCCACAATTGAACTATTGTACAGTTTTGAGCTTTTATCTAATTCTGAACTTGGAAGTAGGTAGATAAAGATCGTGCTCCGCATTCCTAAGTTAATATCTGTACAAAGATCTTTCTAAAGTAGAAGAAGCAAGAAAGAATCTTCTAGCAGTTACGCCAGGGTTTTAACTGAATATCCGCTCGGACAAGTTGAAGATGAGTGAAGATAATTTGCAACTTTGACGGACTCCCATTATCACGATTCTTCTAAGTTTCTCTTTTTCTATCATACATTCAATCGAATGCCTTTTGTAGTCTATTGAACATCGAAATTTATGTGTAGATTACTTTGAAAAAACTAAAGAGTTTGAATAGATTAGACTAATCGTACGGTATTTTTTGTTTTTTTTTTAGCACCTGATGCATTGAATTTCAACTTTTCTGATGTATTCTTGTATTGTTGAACATTGTCGTATCGTTTTGACGTTGAAAAATTCTGTTATCAGCGCCTCCTGCCTTCCCATATCTTTGTTACATAACTGCTGCTTGTTGGTTTAAAAATTCTGGTCTTTCCATTGTTTTCTCTATTTCAAAATTGTTTCTTTGATCTTCAATTAGTTTTTCAATGTATGCTTTCCAATATATGATTTTGGGTTTTTTATCTATGATTATATAGTCATCGAGATTGTTGCCTTGGTTTGAATCCGACAATTAGCTCTTTGATTTTTTGATGTACTCTTTCTGAGTATTGTTATAGCTTTGTTTTCTCTTCCATCATTATCAGAATCTTGATCTTAAGCATCTTCATTACATCTTTCTCTTCGATCTCTCCAATTTTCTTTCTTATTGCTATTTGTGATGTCCTTTATCTTTCTGGGTAATGTTTTAATTTTGTTTTCCCACCCATCATTATCAGAATCTCTTTGCTGATCTAGGACTTCCTCTTGTTTGAATTCCCTGACGTTCATTTTCCTGCATTTACCCTTTATACTTTTTTTCTTGGCTTCCATATTTACAAAGCCTCATTCTAATTAATTTCTTGACGAATTTTTCAAATGAACATCAGTATTTGATAATATATTTGAAAACCCAATGTTCCCAATCGACTCCACGTCTCTCGGTTTCTCAATTATATTTGGAACAATAGATTCTCGTAGAGCAGAAAGCAGAAACGATCCATTGTTTTAAAAGATAATCATAGCAAACATTTCGAATCACGTGATGTCATCATATCAGCTACAAACGTCTTGAATGGCCGCATACTCTAACACGCCAAACAATTCTCGAGAGAATTTCACACGGTGCATCTGGATTTGATAATATAGAGTTGTAGAGCGCTCTGGTTAAGCTCAAAGTGCATTATTAGTTCAGAGAGTCATAATTTTGAGGAATAAATTATTATTAAATGTTTTGAAATTCTACGAAATTTGACAGTGTAAAATTGTTTATATTTGAACTGGTGATGTTGACAGATAATTAAATAAGTTGAATAAAAAATATGTTTCCAAATTCTGGTGATATCCACCATTCGAATGATTCTGTGAAGAAGGGAAATGGTAAATAAGCATCAAATGTACCTTCGCACTGATGGATATACATCATTTTGTTTGACATATGTACTGTTTTTAGAAAATTTCATTAGATATGACTAAATTAGAATTTATGTTTAAGATTATACGTATATTATATGTGATTTGGAGATGCTATGAATCATTTGTGTTATGGCATTAATATTAAGGAAGCCGTGTGTAAATTAACCTAGTGATTTGTGATTTGTGGCTACTAAGGTAACAAGAAGGGTTCTTCTAACGAAAATTCTATGGGCACTTCGTTTGGGGATTCAGAAGGTTAATCTTTAACGACGATTTGTAGATATATATATATATATATATATATATATATATATATATATATATATATATATATATATATATATAGAACACACTGTAGCAGTATTTTAGTAATAATTATGTTTTATAGATCTGAGTTTCCATCTTCATAATTATCCCTTGGATACGCATTAATTAGTATATTTAGCAGTAATAAAGATACTATGAGATTACATATCATAGTAAAAGGAAATACCAACACTAATCAATGGTTTGCATCATAAATATACACCAAAAAATCTTTTTAGATTTAATTCCAATTTAATTGCATTAAAAAGTCTTCATCAAGACATTCTTCGACCTGTTTACCTCACAACAACGAATGTATAACATTCGACTCGTTTATATCGATATTCCCGTTTCTATAAAACCGGTTCTTGAATGACAAATTTTTATTTGTTTCACTTTTCACAGTTTGTTTAATGTTGTTTTCACATACATAATATTTAGAGTAGAGGTGAATGTCTAAATATTTAATAAAATTAATTGAAACAAAAACATTTTATTAATTACAACTCCCAAAATTCCCGAGCGTACGATTAGCGAATGCAGAAGATATTCCAACGTTTTTAGCACTAGTTTCCACTCATTTCCTTAGCTCCCAGACGGATAACTCCACTCAGTACAGACCCACCACGTGTCTACCCACTTTATATAAGATAAATCCAGCTTCTATCATTAACAGAATTCATAGGGACGTCGAGGTAAATAACATTTTAGCATAGGAAGAGACATATTGCAGAAGAGACCATCGTGAATTACAAGAAAGCGTTTGATAGTGTATCTTACCTCCTTGTGGAGTTCTTGCAGATTTACTAAGTCCACCCAATTATTGTGAGCTTCCTGTCAACAACGATGAAGGTATGGCTAATGAATCAAATCGGTCCAAGCTCCCTTAGTACTGAAGAAATACCCATTTGTAAGGGAATATACCAAGAGGACTCATTGAGACAGAGTTGGTTCTGCCTTGCAATGAATCGGATGAAGTGGACCAGTGAGATGAATCCATGAAGAAGTCGTTGAAAGAATAGATGATCAATTACTATCAAAAATAATCTCCCTGTAGCATCGATCTCGATACCAAATTGTAAGCGTATAGCCATCTATCGACAACAAACTCGATTAATACCGCGAAGGTCGATCAACAGGTAAATTTCTTACTAAAAGGTATACAGCACACGTCGAAAGTCTATTTACCAACTCTATAAAAGAAACATTAATGATTAATAGTGTGATTTCGAGATATTATTGATGGATTTCGTAAATTGAGTTGACTTTATGAATGTTAACAGAGTAAATTTGGGTTTTTCTAATTAGAAAATTTCAAATAATTCGAATAATTTTGTAAAAAATACTTTACATCGACATAAATTTTTGTCTTCGACATACGAGGGCGGTTCAAGATCGTTTCGTTTTAGTTTCATTTTACCGAAACGAGATGTTTGAGAAACTAAAATAGACGAGACCGATACTACAAACAAGGCAATTAGAGCATCTTATACATTTTACAAAGTATAAAACCTGGTGATCATCTGTAAAATATTATCTGGCGAATTTAATCAAATTTATTTTCAAATTCGTCACAGATTCCTGAGAAAAATTGTGCAAAGAAAATTGGAGAATCAAGAAGAAGCCAATTGAAGATTTGGAATGCATCAGAGTTCAAGTTTTGGTATAGTTGGAGATGATCCTCTCCAGGTAGTTCTTCAGCAAACGAAAAGCGTGTATTAGATCTAGTTCAAGGCAGTTGATTAAAAAATGAGTCTCTTGAATGAAAATTTGAGTTTTGACCAATTATGGTATTTGCTAATTATGCAAAAGACATCGTGGGAGTTTTTGCAGGGGATGAATATTCTGTTTAATTAAAGAATTTTTACCAATGTGCCTCAACTAAGCGCAAGTAAAAAATTGAACAAATTTTGTCAAATACCACATTCATTATTTCATAATTTTATGCAACATTCGAAAAAAACGAACCGATTGTTTTCATAGAGTTAATATTGGTTTACCTTTTATATTCGACGGTTTTAATAACATGGTTCAATGCAATGAAATTGGCATTCCTGTAAATATGAAATTTAATAACATGGTTTGTTGATATACGCATTTTAAATTATGTAGGGGTAGTTTTTAAGGTGCCGCAAGAGTAGACCTGGGTTGAAACAGACAGACGTTTGGCGCTTCAAGAAGCGAAATGAAAATTCAATCAACCATGCAAAAGGCAAGCCTTAATTTTCGAATTTAGGTCCGTTTTTATATACATTCAATATTAAAAAATTCTCATTTTCGGGGGTGAAAATAAGATTAGTTTACAAAATCGGACTTTTTTATACCCCAAAATGTATCTGTTTTTGGATATCGTGGTACATTTGAAGAATGTTAGAGTTATGAGCGATTTAAATGTGGAAATGGGTCAATTAAGGACCAGAAAGGATTTGCACGGCATAAAATCATACATATCTGTGTGAAGAATTTCAACACATAAAACGAGTTGGTGTTGAACTTCGAATCTACAAGAACATTTGAGAACCAAACTCACAAGATTTAGAACCTCGTGACTTTTAGCTTTTCTCATGATGTATTCAACGAAACGATAATAAGATTGGGAGCAATAGTTTTGATTCAAATATTAATTTTATCTAATTATTAATAAAACAATTCATTATATTTTTGATCTCACCTCACCATTTAAACAGAAATTGGAGGCTCTAGAACTTGAATTTACGTATTTGGGGTCTCGTATTTACTGTGACCCAAAGGATCTATTGTGTACTTATTTACTGGAGGACGCTTTAATTCTTCGTCTTCTGATTTTTAATAACCTCTTGGTACACCGGAAAAGTCGTTTTTAAAGCCATTAAAGAATGATTAATAGTCCATTCTTCAACATTTTGTGCACATTCTCAACACTCACTTACTCAGGATTATCTCGTTCTGAGTTAAGAGACTGCCTGACCCTGAAATATTAATTGTGTTGTCATAGTAGAAGTAGAACTTCAACTGGGGTTTGAAAGACACCATTGTGATGCTTTGCAAGGTCATCAGAAGGAAGTATTCCAGAAGATATGATAGAATCCTCTGATAATACCTTGGAAGCTTAAAAAATCAGTGTGACCCACAACTTTTGTTTCACCTAGGTACCGTAAATACTGAGACCTATTTGCTACTGGACAGCCCAGTGTTTACAGCTGATCTGTTAATCCCACTATTTTTGAAAAGTCTAGCACCTAGGTTCACTGCTCTGGAGTTCCTCAGCGTTTCATACTTCTAGAGAATCTGCACGCTGCATTATCTGCTAGGTTTAAAGTCTTCAGGAGTACCCCGACAGAACATTCAGCAGATCTACTCTGGTAATAGCTTTCCAGAAAAATCTTTGCCTGTCTTAGCCCATGTAGGTTGTCCCAATAATTGGTTTACCTTCTTTCCCAGTGCTTTTTCAATTGCTTTGTAGCTGATACCACAGAAGGGTTCAGCTCCCATGAAGGGTTTGTCTGACCTTGTTAATAACGAGCTTAGCACTTACTAGCAGCACTATCAGTATCTTTACTAGGTACGGATATGATTAGAATTTTTATTTAAAACTTATTTGTTTGTTTGTTGTGTATGAGAGTGAATCGTTCGCTTTAAATGACAATTACCTTGTTACGGATCAATTTTAAATGTCAAGTAGAAAGTTATGATCGTTTTTATTATGTTCGTGGAGAGTTTACATTTTCAAGAGAGACGAGACACATTGTATATTTGTTAAAAAGTAGATATCTACCATTATTTTGCATTTCCTGCTACAAATCGAGATAAGAAGTGCGAAAGCTGTAGAATAGTTTTACTCCAGTGGTAATCAGGAGAAAGAAAAAATGGAAAAAAAAATATTTATTTTTCAGCGTAATATCATTTCAGCTCTAAATACTTTTCCGAACGATATTTAATAAGTTCGATTTCCTTTTTAAAACGTTAAGTTCTACAAAATAGTGATTAATTTGAAAAATCTTCCACCACCGAACCATTTTCTCAATTCTGGGAAGAGAAAATAATCCGAGAGGGATAAATCTTGCGAATAGGGAGCTTGAGGTAGCTTCAAACTTACATTGATCAATTTTAGCCTCTACAATAACCGATGTCTGAGTTAATGTATTGTCTCGATGAATCGAATGAATTTTATTTTGGATTGCTATTTCATAAACCTTATTCACCAGATTTAGCCCCATGGGATTAGTTTCTGTTCCCAGATTTTAAAAAATGACTCAAATATTCGTCGTAAATTGCACAAATTTTACAGTTTCTATTGAGGAAAATCATATTTATTCATACTCGTACTTCAAATTTAATGTTTATATGGAAATGGTGAGAAAATTATTAGGAACAATAAAAAAATCAATTTTTTATTAAATTTTTTTTATTTTTGATAATTATATTTCACCAAATTACAATCTGGGATATTGAATGACCCAGTAGTTGACTCTTCTTCTGGTCTCAGTCAAATAAGTAGAAAATGGGACAAGTGATTAAAACGAAGCTTTCACTAGTTTGTTTTTTCATTTTCAAGAAATGGAAAAACATTACAGAGCTTTCTATTATGTCATCCGAGCAAGCTACTACTTCAATACTTCATTCCCATTAGAGGCACTATACACACTTTCCTCCTTTCCGGGAGCTGTCAAAACAAAACCGTTGATATCAATTTTTCCCGCACGTTTCTCGTCGGAAATTCCATTGAAAAAATGTCTCCAATTCAGGAAACACTTTATTGCGCGAAAACAATATTGCTAACACAATGCTTTTCACTTTCTTTTTTGTTTGGAAAACATGGAAAATCGTCAACGTTATTTTAAAAAAGAGAATAAATTAATTATGAGAAATATCAAGCAATCAATTTGCGCTTTTGAATAATATCCACTTTTCTTTTTCGTAACAGAATCATTTCACAGTTTTTACGAAATTAAGAAAAAAATATTGACAACTATCAATTGGCATGGCATTATGACAATTTACTTTATAGGAAATTTTTTATCTTCGATAACTTATTTTCCATACTATGTACCTAATAAAAAGGATCATAGATATCTAAATAAGTCGAAAATGAGGATGAAAATGTTTCGATATCTCGCTTTGTTTTCGAGATATCGATACTTGAAGTTGGAAAAATTTATTTTTATTCAATATTTATATATATCAAGTAAAATATGTAATAATTTATGATAAATATTAACAAATTTGTTAATTGTTTTATTCTGCATGCGTTTTTTAAAATTATTTCCACTCACTTACTTTACTAACCTAACCAAATAATGCAGTTCCTTCTTCTTTTTAAATTAGTATATTCGGGAGTAGTGAAACGTAGCTTGAAAGAAGGTTTAACAATTAAAGAAATTTATCCTCCTTCATTTACATCATCTCAAGAGGAAAAATTTCGTCCTCCGGCAAAAAACCTCGATTAGATTATGATGATATAGATAAAGCCATTGACGAAGACACAATAGATCCTGATTACAAAGTTGAGGATGTCTTTTAATATCTCGTGGTGCACTTTGAGAGTAAAGAGTTCGTGAGGATTATTTTAGTTTTATTAATATATTTTCTCCTATGGGGGGCTTCGCCCCATCGACCCCGGACCATGGTCTACCAAAAAGCCACAGGCCGAAAGGAAAGGGGAGATTGGGGGCAGATAAATTCGGAGCGGGTAGATTTGGAACAATTTTTCTTACTCGGTTGATTTTGTCGTTAAAAATAGGATAAATCATGCAAAAATGATTGCTAGGGTTTTTTTTACAAACTATCATCAAATATTTTTTTTATTTTATAAATATGAATAACAATCGACAATTCTTCATCATCAAATTATTTATTTATCGTATGTTGAGTTATATTCATCAAAGAGTGATGAAAGTTATAAAAAATTGCTCATTTTTATATAAGAATCAGGGTAAATAATATAAAAATTGAATAAAAAATCTTTTGTTTATTGAATTACAAGATTCATATTTAATTTGAGGTGATAAAATATTCATTTGAAACGGAGTGTTAAACGCCATCTGTTCAATAAAGCAAATTTTGAATTAACGTTTGATTATAACTTCAATTATCGATATCTCGAAGACGAAGTGAGATTCGTTCCTAATTTTCGATTTATTTTGGCCTTATTAAACCAAATCTGCTATTAAATCTAGGAAAATCGTACCCCAAATAAATTATTGTTTATTGTAAGCAAAACACACCAAACATAGTTTTAGAAATGTTTTTTTTTTTTTCAATTAAATTCTGCTAGCAAACGAGATAATTGAAAGATTACTTACTTGTTAATTCTCTCTGGTTCGATTTCCACTATCAAACTAATAATTTTTTTAAACACCAATTTGAAGCACATTTAGTTTGAAATATATTCGAGTTTCACGTATTAGTTTCAAAATTTCGAATAAATCGTTATGATAAATATTAAAATTAAATAAAAAATCTTCTGTTTATTGAATTACAAAATTAAAATTGAATTTGACGTGAAAAAATATTCATTTGAAACGAAGTATTGAACGCCATCTATTCAATGAAGCGAATTTTGAACTAACAATTGATTATAACTTTAAGTATCGATATCTCGGAAAAGAACCGAGATATCAAAAAATTTCATTCTTCATTTTTGATTTATTTTGGCTAAATCCGCTATTGAATCTAGGAAGATAGTACCCCAAATAAATTATTGTTTATTGGAAGCAAAACAAACCAAACATGGTTTTAGAAATATTTTTTTTCAATTTAATTCTACTAGCAAATGAGATAGTTCAAAGAATATTTACCTGTTAATTCTCTCGATTTCCACTACGAATCCTAATAATTTTTTTAAACACTAATTTGAAGCACATTTAATTTAAAATATATTCGAACTTCATGTATTAGTTTCAAAATTTCGAATAACTCGTTATGATAAATATAAAAATTAAATAAAAAATTTTCTGTTTATTGATTTACAAAATTAAAATTAAATTAGAAGTGATAGAAAAAACCATTTGAAGTATTGAACGCCATCTATTCAATGAAGCGAATTTTGAACTAACAATTGATTATTTATTTGAAGCAAAATACACCAAACATGGTTTTAGAAATGTTTTTTTTTTCAATTTAATTTTACTAGCAGATGAGATAATTCAAAGAATATTTACCTATTGATTTTTTCTGGTTCGATTTCCACTATGAAACTAATATTTTTTAAACACCAATTTGAAGCACATTTAGTTTGAAATATATTCGAATTTCATGTATTTGTTTCAAAATTTCGAATAAATCGTAATGATAAATATGAGACACAATCTGGAATGTTGAAATTGAAAGGCGACTTAATAATTATATTATTTGACATCGTATTTATTATATAATTCGTTTGTTTGCAATTCGTAAAAAATATACACATAATAATACAAAAAAAATCAATAAAAACAAAATAAATATATCTATATACAGTAATGTACAAAAATAATAGGTACAAATAATTAATAATTACACAATTTCAATTTTGAAATATAAAGTCTTTGAGTAGTAAATTGTTAAATATGTTTATGTATATATATTTATATATATACCTAATCAGTCATATAAAGTTATCACACAAGATAGGCCTGGCCTCCATTGTTTATTCCCGCTTGCATCATCACGTGTTGTGGTCTCCACGGGGGGCCCCGTCTACCGGAACCCCCCCTTTCCAAAGTGCTGTAATCGGAATCTATACTAGAATAAATATGATCCGATATCGGCCTAGGTTCTTGGGCTCTCCGCATCGGCCTTGGTGACGGAGTGGCCGTCGTCGCCGAAGAATAATTAGCGTCGTCGCCCTCTTGCGGCACCGCTGTAGAATACGAGGGAGGTAACATTTGCATACCGGGACTCGGCGGACCCTGAGTTCGTATTTTCTCGGGGTAAGTATGATGAGTGTGGTGTGCACCGTTAGCCACCACTCTCGAATCGATGGTATAATTATTTATATTCCTCCTATAATTAGCGTTTATTTTTCCTCTGGGTTCGACTGAAGGCATAGCGTACCTCAATTTTTCCCAAAATCGTTTTTCCCCCCACCTTATCCTTTCTGAGGTTTTCAAATAAAGTCGCAACTCCGGATCGAGCTCGGCTTCTGGAAGCGGACCTTCTTCTAATAACACTAATTTAAATACTCGCCCTTTGAGAGCTTCGTGTAGGGCTTGACGTAATTCGAATCGAGACCATTCGGTCTGTAAAAAATTTCGCGTTAAAACTACTATCACTCTTCGACTCGCTTCTGCTGCTTCTAGAACCGCGGGGGCGGCGTGTTGTATATACGCAGTATGCGGTAAATCTCTATAATGTAAACATAATTGAAATTTTGGCTCTAATTCCGCGGCTAGAGCTTGAACTACCCATTCTTCGTCCTTGGGACTGTAGCACACGAAACCGTCGTATAATTTATCTCTGTCTTCGTACTGTTTGGCGGCGGTGGCGCGGAAACTGCACAATCTCACCCCGTATCTCGAATACAACCATACTCGCACGGAATCTCGGAATATAAACCATAACACTAGAGCTAGTAGTAGAAAAATCACGACGCATAAAGTCACAACGACCATCGGCCAATAATCCGATACTAGCATACTATCGATTACAGAACTACCGGCGTAAAAATCACTACACGCGGTACTGTTAAAATCGAGTTCGCGGCGTTGCGGCGGTTTCGAATCCGGGTTGTAACACATCATATCTGCACTATCAACGATTTTAACAGCGTTATCCGCCACCCACGCGGTAAGTCCTTGTAAAAATTTACACCTACAAGACCACTGATTGTTACTTAACATGATAACAGTTAAACGAGAATTTGCTGATAACTGCCACACCGGAAACGTCACTAATTTATTACCGTCTAAACGAAGAACATCCAAAGAAGTTAAAGGTTCCAAAGTATTATTACCTATAACCGATATTCGATTATTTTGTAAATAAAGTTCTTTCAAATGCGACAATTGCTCGAATTCGTAACCTTTCAATTCGACAATTTTGTTATCTTCCAAATGCAAAATTTGTAAAAATTGCAAACCGTTAAAAGTACTATTCTGTATAGTTTCCACCGCGCTATTATTAACGAAAAGAACCCGCATATTTTTCCTACCGATAAACACGTGATTTTGCAACTCCCTAATATTATTACCGTCCAAATATAATTCCGTAACATCCATCGGTATTTTTTGGGGAACTTCGTCGGCGTACCGCCCCGAACAATCCACCACGTTGTTATTCCAAGTTTGATCGTGATAACAAGTACAGTTATTCGGGCAGGTCATTTCGCAATCACAAGCGTCGAAATCACAGCAATGACATAAAGCGAAACAATGCGTTTCGTAAGTACAAAGAAAATCGTTTTGTTTGGCTTGATTTAAAGGCATATGGGTCATACCTCTGGAATGCGTCATTTTACATACGATATTTTCCAAATCCATCACGCGTGGATACTGCCTGGAAGCTGACATGTTGTTGATGAGTTGAAGCCATTCCATCGTGCAATCGCAATGAAAAGGATTACCGCCCAAATAAATCTCCGGTAAAGATCGATTCGAATGTACGTGGGGTATACGTAAAGCGTTCAAATCCAAATTAACTAAATCGTTAGCATACATATCGACGCGAGCCAAATTAATTTTATCCAAAAAAGTATTCGGTTGTACGGATTTTATAAAATTATTATTTATAAATAAAAGTTCTATACTATTCGGAATTGACATCGGAGTAATATCCGTTATACGATTATGACTAGCGTCTAATGTTTTCACTCTAATTTCGTCTTGTATCTTGTAATAATTAGCGAGATGTTCGACGAAATTACCGTGTATGTCCAACCACTTTAAATTACTCGGTATAAACGCGTAATCGAACCACACCAAATGATTTTCCGATAAATTCAACCACAATAAACTAGCTAAAGTCGCGAACACGCCGTTTATATCCGTTAGAAAATTTTCGTCCAAACGTATAGCTTCGATTTGAGTGTTCCTATCGAAAGTACCCCTTTCGATATTTTGAATTTTATTCCTAGCGAGATTGAGCACTTGTAAATTCGGTAGATCCCAAAACATACCTCTCGTTAAATTCCCGACGTTATTATCGATCATACGCAAACCGGTTAATTGATTTAAATTTTTGAACGAACCGTTTTTGAAATGGGATATTTGGTTTTCGCCCAAATCTAAAGTTTTTAGAAAAGACAAATCTTGAATAGCGTCCGGCACTTCCGATAGCGCGTTCGAACTCAAATCGAGCTCTTTTAAAGCCGAACAATTCAAAAAAGCGCTCGAATCTATATTCACGATAAGATTGTTGTTGAGAGTGAGTTTACTGAGAACGAAAAGTCCGTTGAATAATTGTAAACCGATGGTGTTTAATCTGTTTTCTGCTAAATTTAAAGTGTGTAGATTGTAGAGTGGTAAAAAAGCGTTATCTTCAATAAATCCTATGGAGTTGTTTCTCAAATCTAATATTTGTAAAAAGAATAAATCTTTAAAAGTTCTTCCATCGATGCGGGTTAGAGCGTTATGAGATAAATTCAGTATAATAAGACGAATTAGTCCAGTGAAAGTTCCAGCGTCTATATGATTACTAGTTAATTGATTTCCGGATAGATTTAACACCAATAATTGTTCTAATCTATGAAATATTCCTTTAGCTAGAGAATATAACAGATTATTTTGTATATGGATTTCTTTTAATTCAGGTGTACCAGCAAATAAACCTTCCGATAAAGTACCGATTTTATTATTGTTCAAATTTAATATTTTCAACGATACCACACCTGCTAAAGATTCACCGGATAATTCTGTTATATTATTATTTTGTAGATAAAGATGTTGAAGTCTTCTTAATCTTGAGAAACCAGTTTCTTCATTTATGATTCTCAAATCGTTAAATGATAGATCCAAGTTTTGTAATTCACTGTTACTGCATTCTGGTACATTTATGCCGATTCTTTCAGGATTTCTGATTCGATTTCTAGTTAAATTTAAAGTTTGAAGATTCGTTAAAGAACAAAAAATACCGTCAGGTAGAGCTCTCAAATTATTATCAGCTAAATCCAATACTTGTAATTCTTTAAGTCCTTCTAAACTGTACGTGGTTAAATCTAACGTCTTCGTAGGACTCCAATCGGCGTTAAAAGTATTTATGGAAAGTTTTTTCACGTTATATAACCCTTGAAAAGAATTTGGTGGTACAGTTAAAATTTTACAATTGTTAATTTTCAATTCTTCCAGTTCGTGAAGTCGATGTAAACCAGCTGATGGTAGGAAACTTTCGAAAAACAAAACGTCGTTGCAATGGATTTTCAATCTTGAAGTAACTTCCGTCGGTAGGGCTGTTATATTAGCCCCTTCTTCTAAAGTTCGTACTTTACACGTAACCGATAATTTCGACGAAGACGTATCCGAATTATCCGGTAACCAGGAACATTGTTCGGGACCGTCGAAACGAGAACCACCACCTCCGTGAATAACGAAAATTAACACTGCTAATAGATGGTACATCGTTTTAAAAAATTCTTTTAACTAGTTCATTTACACTGTTAAGTTCATTTCACTTCGATCGGAAAACGATTTTAACACATTATGTTATGAGATATCCGCGACGACATTTCAAAAGTTTGTAATTGGACCGCCGCACCAGCGTGGCTTCACTCTTAAACTGTTGACGTTGTACTGAATGCTTTCGCTCTTCGACTGCGGTATATACCAAGTGAAAACTGTAAGAAACTCGCGCTTGCGTCGCTTAGTTATCTATTTCGCCGCTACGAACAAAAGCAGCACCTACCGGTAACCGTTTCACGTGAACAGATATATTTTTACTTACCTGAGTTACTTGCACTTTCAAAGAGATATATAAAAGGATGGGTGGAAATTAGTTGTAGCATCTTAATGTGGTGATAACATCAGTAGAAAACGGCGTTAGGAAGTTTTATAATATCATAAAGCAGAAATGTCGTCTTTTGCGAAAATGTTTAACCGTGGAAATGTCTTTCGAAATGGTAGTGACGTCTGTTGTGATAAGGGTTGTTAAGTAATTAACATTCCGAGACGCCTCATTCGCATTTTGATTTTACACGAAATGAAATATGTTTCGAAATTTCGGGGACGTTGATGAAGACATTTCATACTTGAGTGCACGTCGTGTACCAAAAATCAAATTTCTAACTTTCCTATTTGTTCATTTTTATACAAAATAAGAGTTTCGATGTGGAAAAATTTGGTTAGCGGACGTACTTGAATTATTTGGGATTGTGGATCTCAAACTTTTCGGTACTAAGACCACCATTTTATGTTCAGTGTTTTAGCGAATTCCTCATAAAAAATACATTAATAAAATTGAATTCCATAGTTTTTGAGTTTTAGTTTGTAGGTATAGAACAGAAAAAAAAATGTATTTTCTACGAAAAATTAATCAGTGACTTCTTAAATACTTCGTTGTGAGCCAATGTGTAGATTTTGGGAAATGACCTATAGTCATACATGATCTTTGAAGCACAGAAACCTTGATCTTTCATGTAGCTAAATTCCTGATGCAGCAAATTTTCTTCCTGCTTTCACCTCCTAATTTTTTAACAAACTTATTCAAATAGTTTTCAAAAAATTGGAGTTTTTAGCTCATATTGGATATAGTTTTTCATATCCGAACAAAATATAATAGCGATTTTTTTGGAAATATACCCCCGTAAACTCTATATTTTTTTCACGATAAAAACTTATTTCAACGACAGAGTGCAGTTTTTTCTTTGTCTTGCTGCTAATTCTGAGCATTTTTAGGAATATTTAAATCTCTTACAAGATCCTTTCATTCATTTTGGAAAAAGCGATTTGACTTATCTGTTATAGTATCTTCAAGAGTTGGGTCCTAAAATGTCTTAATCTAAGGTTTTACATATATTTTAAGGCACTAACGAGTCAGATGAACGCTGCACTGGACTTTAAACACTGGAACTAGTATTTGGATACTGTCATTTAGCTAAATTTTTAGACTTTTTCCAATATTTTGAAATGGATAACGAGACTTCAATGGAAACGTCCAATATTAATGGCTGCCAAACAAATACTAAACAACGTAGGGTCTTCAAACTTTTATACTTTCTAATTAGTGATATTTTGTAGCAACTACAACAATCTGAAGGTAAGGTCCATGGGTCATTGGGTACCTTCACTAGAAGAATTGAAAAGACGAATAATGATTTATACTGCAGGTGTGATCAAAGAGATGACCTGGTCCACGTCCTGTATGAATGTACAAGATGGTATCAGAAAAAAAATGCCATAAGAAAGAAGATTAAGGGAAAACCACCGAGAGAAAACGAGATGGTAGAATACATGGTGATCAACAAAGAAATTTGGCAAAACATCACATAATACAAGACGGTAGTGATGGGGGAGAAAGAGATAGAGGACAGGGGAGTTTCCACTCTACCTCAGAGCAAAAAAACAATAAAAGGTGAAGTACTTCTGGGACAATCCTCGTATGTATCTCTTAACGTACTGTATTTTTCAAAACAGTACTTTTTCAAACAATATATATTTCACTCAATCCTGTTGAAATCATTGTTTTTTTAGATTTCTCTTTGAAAAAGATATTGAAAATAATTTTCCAACAAGAAAACAAAAATATTCGGTAGTCGTGGAAAAAATATAGTATTCCACTCGCGTATAATGGGTTATTATTCATTGGGTGATTTGTATCACGTGCAATAAACTTCATCTCGTGAAAATAAACTTCATTATACTCTAGAGAATAATTTATTATTGATAAATTGATTTTTTGTAAATTATTATAATGGATTGTAGAAAATAATTGAGATGATATCATCGATCCACCAACTAGGATTAGATCCTTCGATACGCCTATGACTTGATTTCTATTCCGAACGATATGGAAAATAATTTAGACCCTAATGATGTTAATTCAATCATAGTTTTCGAAACGTTTATTGACAATTTTTTCATCTAGAGTTAACCGTATATTTTTGTGGAAAAAATGAAACCCAAAGAATAAAATATTTGTCCTTCACATCCTTTATTTCTTTAACAGAAAATAATTTACTTTTTCAAGTTATTGGAATTAATTTCATAAAAACCTGCGCGCTTTATGTCGTTTCTTTGGTAATATAAATTTCAAATTACATTTTCCACTTTGAAATCTAATAACATTATTCATGAGTTTTGTCATAAATTACTTAATGTTCATTCACTCCAAACAATAAACAAATAAATTAATTGAAAGTTTCATAGACCTTATCCTAACTGAAATGAATTGAGATAAGAGCACCACAAGAAACACCATTAAGATCCTCTACACCATCGGGAATACCATTCTGAATATAATATTTCAGGAAACCTTCAATCTCTGAAGACCTTAACTTGGTTATCGAAACGTGCCTTAGACATTAATCGTGAATGTTGGTGTAGTGTTACTGTAGTGTTAGTGTTACTGTGAGTGATGGTGTAGTGTTAGTGTGATTGTGAGTGTTGGTGTAGTGTTACTGTTAGTGTTACTGTGAGTGATGGTGTAGTGTTAGTGTGATTGTGAGTGTTGGTGTAGTGGTAGTGTATGAATATCCAGAGATTCCAGTTCATCAAACGAACACAAAAAGATGTCTTGGTCTAATAAACATAAAACGCAGCTCGTCCTTGCACGTCGACAGGGCTAATTTGGACTAAACTACAATTATAAACAACAAAGAAGAAGATTCACATAATTAAGACGATACTTGTAAGTTTTAACTTGTCGCAATCACCTTAGAAAATGGAAAAAACTATTATTTTTTGTTTTTAAGACGATGTTTCTATGCTTCTAAATCGTATTATTTCAAAAATTGATAAACGGATTATGAGGTGGGCAAAAACTTTAGACGGGTAGTGTTATTGTATAAAATATGTAACCATGTAACTTTTCTTATCTTAAAAGAAACATTGTAATGCGTTTTTTTCCCAGGCAAAATATGTAACGAGATATTTTACCAAATCGTTTATTTTGAAATATACAGTAAACGCGCTTAGATATCACAATTAGGATGGAATGTTATGTCTCTGATGTCTTCTTGGTAATTTATTAAGAACATATGAAAGATTCGCATCTAAGTTGAAACTGCAATCGTATGGTAATTCTAGGATTGTCGTCCCACGTCGAACGTATTATATATCTTTGAAATATTCTTTCTCACTTTAAATTGTTTCTAAAAAGTCTACAAATTAGCAATTGATCATTTTGATTATTTTAATTAATGTATACAAATTCGTAGGAATCTCATATTTAGACATGGTTGCTAATTTTCTTCCACTAATTTCAATACAAGCTAACATTCAAAATCTAAAGCAGGAACTGATAATGAAGGCCCTTTGCCTCTGCATTAGTATCTTCCATCTCTATGTTGAGTTTAATAAGCAACTTGTCTTCTTAAAACGACAATTTCTTCTCGTTTGATATGTTATTAACATAGTATTTGTAGTGGCAGTCCAATTTTCAGCAATTTCATTAATAAAACTCACTAAATCCTATTAGGGGTTGTTTTTTTACTGGGGTAGTGTCTAACCTTCTACAGCAAACAGAATGAGAAAATCTAGACCATGATGCCTTCAAAGGAGGTTGGCCAAACAAATAAAGCACCAAAATGTTGGAAAAAGACATCACCTCTTGATTATTGGAAAATCTTTAACCACCGAGCTATTATTTCATGTCTGGGTATAGAAAGTAATCCGAAGAGGCTAAATCTGGCGAATAAGGGACATGAGATAGCAATTCAAACTTTATTTCAAGAATGTTGGCCATTGAGGCCGTTTTTACTTGATTTACTCGTACAAACTCCCAAAAATCCGACGTCATTACCTTGCCTGTAGATGAAACCGTCTTTTCAGCCGGTTCTCTTCCCAGTCCATTGTCTAGATCAGGTACTTTTATGACTATCTTCATAGGTGTATAAGAAGCAGTTAAGCGGAGGATCGTTTTTCATATAAAAAGCTGTACTACAATTACCGTGAAACTGAAGCTTTTTCATCAAATTTCCATGGTCAAAACAATCGAAACCTTCTGGAAAATACAATTTTCCAAGAGAGAAAAGCGAAAACAGTTTTAAAGAACTTCACGTATAGCAAGAACTTCAGTACAAATAATTGAATCAATTTAATGAAATATTCTCCACATTTTTTTGGAACCAATGAAGATAAAATGTTGTGGTTGGTAATTTATTATAAAAAAGTGTGAAAAAAATGGAATTTTACAAATTATATTTCGGTGAACGTAGATCTAAAACTCGTGTTAGGTACTAAAACTGCAATTCCTAATACACACTGTATACTTATTTACAAGACGTCTTCGAGATACTCTGAAGAAAATTAGTGACAGATGGATGTAACTCAACCTTTTATGGTAGTTGGAAACAACCGGAAAACAATAAATGGGACGCGCAGTCACCCTAAAACGTTAATAAAACTTTGACGACTTCCTCTGACAGCACATCAAAGATTTTTTGGGAAACTTCGATATCGGTTTGTAAGTCAACCGTATTTAAGATGTCTTCATACAATTAAATATCGATTTTAATGAGCAGCTGCTAAAATTATTACGATCCGATTTATGTCAAGAAGTAATCGAAAATCATGACGATGTCCACCTGAACTTATTTCTCTCTTTTTTCATATTCAAAGATGATGACATTTGGCAACTCCAGGAGAAAATTTTAGGTATTTGGTAACTTTTCTAGAAGTTTCCTCGTCGTTTCTGTTGCATTTTAATTCATTTTATCTCATGCAACAACAGGACAAGAACATTTAGACAATATTCACCCGAATGGGTTCGCAGGAAACAAGATGGAATGACTTTAAATCACAAACAGTCACTATCTGGACATGGATGTGTCAGAACCCCTTTATGTCTATACAAACATCAGTGTGACATACAAAAAGAAATGTACTAGAAAGGAATAAACACCATCCTGAAAATATATTACCGACTCTGCAGGCTTCTGGCATGGAATGGGACTATGATAAGAGAAGTTCCTCGAATAAGAAGAGCTTCACACATACTCTATTATAATATATTGTTTTTATCCAAAATCGTCCCAAAAAACGTAAAATGTTGTAAGAAAACTATTTACTCTGCATCTACCCACCGTATTATGTATTTCTTTGGACAATATTTTGGAAACTTGTCCAGATAAATTACTACAATGTTTTATAGCGCCAAAAATATAACGTGGGTCGTCGTAAGTCATTGGAAGAGCACGCCGAACACGTTTTTATCCCAGATTAATAATAATAGAGCAAAAACGTGAATTGTACTTCATAGAATTTTTCATCGAGGTTTTAAAAGTCGACTACGAAGTATTAAAAATTTATTTGAGTGACAAAAAACTTTCATACTACCCAAAATCACAAATACTCCATTAAAGTATATTGTTATTATCTATAATAGTCCCGAAAAACGTAGAAAGTCGTAAGAAAACTTATTTACTCGGCATTCAACCATCGTATTAAGCATTTCTCTGAACAAACTTCTCCTGATGAATTATTTCACCGTTTTTACTGTCAAAAATATAACGTGGGTCGTTATAAGTCATGGGAAGAGCACGCCGAACGCGTTTTTATCTCAGATTAATAATAATAGATCAAAAGCTTGAATCGGACTTCATTGAATTTTTTATCAAGGTTTTACAAGTTTTAAAAGTTTTCTTTTGCATAAATGATACAAAATGTCGTTTAAGTTCAGATTATTTCCATTTAAATTATGTTTCGGTCTCAAATGGTATAGATTTTCTCCGCATCTGGACGGTTTTGTTTGTAACCGACCATCGATTGTACATTTGAGTATTAGTAGATTTCACAAGTGGGTAGAAAACTTTTTATTATTATAACTACAATGGATAGAGATAAATCGCAGCTAATATTTTTAGTATAGGTCAATTTACAAGTTAAATACGATCAATATATAGTAAATTATGTATTAGGTTGCCTACTCTCAGTAATTTGCAGTTCCTTTACGAATTAAACAATGTGCTTTAGAAAGTATATCGATAAATTATTCAATAATAGTCACGTTTATCTATGTTCTACACTACACTACACTAATTCTAATTCTGTAATACCTAACCTAACTTGAAAGGTCTTTTTGAACAGTTTCCAACCTCAATTTAGAAAAAGAGAGAGAGAGAGACATTTGTTGTATATTTGAGTGAGATGAAAAAATTTCTTATCGACGGAAAGTTTTATTGGAATTGTTCTGAAGATTTCTCTAAAAAAGAAAGAAATGAAGTTTTTGGAAGGCAATCCGCTAACGCAAATAAGATACTGTGTACGAAGACCCTGCACCATCATTTGAGACCGTAAATTTTGTGACCACGAACATTCGAGATAACAAAAAACCGCGAACACCAGCGATAACATCGAAAGACTTCACCAAATAGTTTTAGACGTATCTCAATAGAGGTTAGAGAGATAGATAAAACCTGAATCCACAACTACACTCCTAAAAAGAAAAAATTAATCAGGACAGTGGATTAGAAAGGACGAACCTGCTTCAAAAATGGAAAAAGCGGTTTAATCAACCGGAAGAATGATTTTGTCAAGGTAATATTGAGATTTTTTCGTGTACTAGATAATTGAGCGCGTTCCAACGTTTACCAACACAAAATTGCAGCTACTGGAGTGCAACCAATTCGAAACACTAATTGTAGGCACTTACTTTTTCAGAGTAGTATATGCAGATGGTAACGGTTTCTTCATACCTGAACTCAAAAAGTTCGATGATTATAACCTAAAAACATGGTTCCAGTAAGACGGAGCAGCTTCACTCACCTCCAATAGATCTCTGCCACGAGTTCGTGGAATTTTATCGATTTTCAAGAGAAGTGACATGAGTTGACCTTCACACAGTTCAGATTCAACACCTAAGGACTTTTTCCTGTAAGGTTATGCCAAATATAAAGTTTATGTTGACAAACCGATGATTTTTACATTTGAACGATGTTATTTTGTTTTAAATTAATTCCCAAGCAACGTTTTTTAATATGTGAGAGAAGTTTTTTCCATATTTCCTCAAAATTATTTGTTCAACAGTGAAATCCTTTTTGATTGTGTTTGTGTAGTGTTAGTGTTAGTGGGATTGTGAGTGTTGGTGTGGTGATGGTATAAACAATGTAAAAACAGTATAAACATTCGTTATTTATGATAGTTTTTTAAGTTATTGATCAACATTATTCAGTTTGTTTTTGATGCCAGCTTCGTATCAGTTCGCGTTTTTTCATTATAGCATCTAAGTGTTTAAACTAGTTGAAGAACTTTCCAAAACTTTCGTACATTACATTTTCTGGGAACCAGCACGTCAGTACACTGTTGAAAAAATTACAGTGGAAGTGTGCCGAAGCAAGTTTAACAAAACAAAAACCTTGTATTTAATTGGATACGCAGTTATACGGAACGTATCGAGTAAAACATCCTGTATTAACGACTGATCGCCCACTGCGAAATAGACAGTAACAAAATACCGATGTTTACATGAACGTTAAGAATTTTAAACGTCTGTTAGCGAGGTCCTAACCTTCAAAAACATGAAATATATTCTAGGTTCCTATACATCTTTCGGAGGTAGTGGTCGTCGACAAGTTTTTACCTGAGTTAATCGTACCCACACACCAATTTAGTACTTAAGTACTAAAACAAAATTGTGGTAAATTATAAGGAACGCCGGGTACTTTTGTGAAGATCATATTTTTTCTAATGTTAAAGTAATAGTTAAATATTATTTTAATTATAACATATGGCTGCAATCTACCCCCTTTTAAAGGCAATTCGCCCTGTAATTTATGACCACGAAATGGGAAAACGTTTAATAAAAATGTATTTAGGCATTATGTTAGTTATTGCCGTTTTTTGTTGTTGTTATATCTGAAACTATTCTGGTATAAATTGAGAATCGGCATCATCTTTCACGATAATTGTACTAGGTGGAGCGAAAATTTTGAATCGAAAATAACAAAGGATTCTGCCGCGTTCAGTAGCGTCCCACAATTTGAATAACAGACTAAGAATATTAGATAAAAACTCTTCCTGGTTCTTTTAAAACAATTCCAGAGTTTTGAAGACTATTAATTTCTTGTTTATTTATATAGACATTTAGTGCTGCTAGCAACGTTTCTTATTTGCAGATTATTTCATATTTTTGCTCGTGGGGCTTTATCAACACTATTTTTCCATGTCATTTTTCCAAAAATGATTCCTTTTATAGCGAAGAAAAAATCTTGTGTACACCTCGTTCAAAGTTGACTTTATTTAAAATTAATCACAAACCTGTCACTTCTACATACACTGCAGAATCTCTAATATTAACAAATTCACTTAGCTCACTTCAGATTCTCTAACCTTTACATACTAAAAATCCAATCGCCCTTACTGTTTGAAGAGAAAAGATAAAAGAAAAAGAAAAAATGAAGATGCCATTTATGTTTGTACTCAACTAGTTCGATCAATAACAAGGAAAACAGCATGTTATCCAAATGGACGAATAGAGAATTTGATTCAACCAACATCGAATAGATCACACATGGATCAAACCAAAATCTACAACACAACAACAAATTTGACATCTCGATAAGTTTTATTTGAAAAAAAAACGAATTTATATTTTAATTATATTAGGATATGGTGATAGAATTCAAAAAATAAACGTGTAGTATCTTTAATAATATATATCCTAACCGAAATCCCATAACTACTGTTAGTAAATTAGTAGTTTAACGAAACTGATTAAGTAAAAGATTTATCCGAAAAATGAAACTTCTTTAAATTTCCTTCCTTGTCACTAATTCGAGTTGGATAATTTTGTCCCCAAGCAAACAAATTTAGAATCGTTTTTGTTCAACGACCAGTTGTCAATCAACGATTTAAACCTTTTCAAATGCTCGCCACAATGAATCCTTCCGTTCCACAAACATATTTCGATTTATATTTTCTAAGAACACAATCAAAACCTCAACACTAACCATCCGAAGATTATGGGATAAATCACAAACAAAAATTTCAGGTAACGGATTTTGAAAGTTTAAAACAAGTGTCAGATATACAACAAAAAGCCTTTTTACAGTTTATGCATGTAACAAAGGAGAGATTATCGACATTGTTGGGGTCAATATTTTTGGAAATCGCGCTTTGTTGAAGTTTAATTTACGTCTAGGTACTCAATTATTCGAAATATGACTTTGTGTGATTTATGGTTTTTCGCAAAATGTATGAGGTATCGACTTAACTTGTCCATTTAACGTCATTTTGGACGTAAAGCCGTTTGATGTCAAAAAAAGTGTTAGTTGAAGTGTTGAACTGTTACCATGTGGTAAAAAAAATTCGCAAATCAGTACACTTAAGATTGTATCATTTAAGATTTATTCAAGTTTGTGATGAAAAATTTATATCTTAAGATTTAATTTTCTCAGTTATGATTGCACTAAATTCAATTTTCATATTACTGTACAAAAGACTGAAATCCCTTCTCAAAAATGTGCCATACGACCCCCTTTCTTATTCAAAATTATCGAGGGGGTACTTATAATTCAGGTGCAGGAGAGGGATGATATTTTCATACTGTAAATTGTTAATCAAGAATAAAAATCGATCTGTTTCAGGTTTTTTTCACATATAAACCGCAACGTATAATATCACTATTCGTGATATTTATGACTGACCCTTGTATTATTTAGAAATAATATTGTAAAAATTTTAGTTTCGTTTGAATTTTCATGTTTTTCTGCAATGAATAATCGCTAGTTACTGTTATTAATGGTAATAGGCAATTGGATATATATTGGAAAACATACTCACCTCATTTGAACAGCTTGGTCACTATCTGAAACAAAAAAAAATGATTTATTTAAAAAAAAATTGGGGGGAAATCATAGAAAACAAAAAGTCTAAGAAGGCCTCCAACAACGACAAATCTAAGTCATTCTACAATGCAAAATATGTGGAAAAAAAGGACCAGGAAGAAAACTAACATCTTTATCCTTAAAACCTCCCTTCAACTTAATCGTCACCCCATAAAAATAATAAATTTCATTTATACGGGGTTCACCTGAGTAGTTTCAAATCTTGTAAAGATAAATATTTTTTTGTATAATCTCCTTTAATTTCCTTCTTTTTTCTAAGAATGATCAGTATAAGAAATATTTCTCATCACCATCATTTGATCGGCATCTACCCACTGAACTGACTTTGAAGAACTTCTGGAGTTAATTGCTTTTGTTTTAGAGCATCGAGACTATAATGTAGCTTATCCTATATAATGAGAAGAGCGCGCAGAATACGTTTTTATATTTTAAATGAATAATACTGCAATATAGTGAAATAATTTTCTTGTTCAAATATCTAAGTATAGTTGATCAACAATTTTTCTTTTTATTTTCAAACAATTCATTCTTTATCTTTGAATAGTTATCTAAATAACTACCTGCATATATTTAAAGGAAATAAAGACATAAATAACTTCAGTTGGCCGCAATAAATATTTTTATTCACTCATTAATCTCAACACACCCATTGCGAAACAGACAAGATCAGATTATTTCGCACACGTTGATATTTCTTACAAAACTATACCGCTCGCGACATCTGCGGGCTAATAATGTTAACTTCATTTCAACTAAGAAAACGTATACAAGGTAATAAATAATACAAACAAATACTAATGTTGATATTTTTTCCTAATCATCAGAAATGACAAGGATTTGAATCTGGAAATCGAGAAGACCAATGCTGGAGCCCTACTCGATCAATCCAACCACGTGTTTTGTCTGATACTGAATGAAGTTCAGAAAGCTGGTCCAAGAAATTCCACTTGATGTCTGAGGCTGAGAAAATATGGTCCAAACCCAACTAAAATTTGAAAAGGAAAACGAATAAGCCTAAAAAATGGAGGAATAGGGCAAGATATAGAAGACGTAGTAAAGGCGAAGATAAATGAGAAGCTAGGAAGAAAGGATTTGAACGAAAAATGGAAACAAATAGATGGAAACCATGCAAGGATAGTTAGAACAAGAAGTGGTTTGGTTTGAGCCCATATTTAGACTAATGAACCAAACTGATGAGGCAAATAAACAGACAAAAGAAGAATGCTGAATAAAAACACGTGGAAGAGAAACTTGAAGCAATTGAACAGTGAATAAAGCACAATAGGGGTCTGGAGAGATCGAAAGGAGCAATTATATTAGACCATGAAGTAAGATCAGAAAACTGAGTCGAATAATTATCGAATAACAACAGAAACAACTCCGATATCGTGAAACAACAAGAAGGATGACGGAATGATTGAAGAGAGGTGAAGGAACCTCAAGAAACAAAGATAAAATAGAAAATAATAAAAGTGAAGAAGAAACTGACATCGAAGCGATGAAATTAGAAATAGTTGGGTGAGAACTCTATAAAAGGATATGGGAATTGATATAAAAAACATAAAAAAAATTAGCAATTGGATTGGAACTACGGTACGATTGTTTTTTATACCTCAAACTAGTACTAGGGTCGCCATCTGTTAACGTTATTAAGAACTAGTTCGTAATAGTATTAATAGTGCTTTCGTCAGTATTAATATTTGAGCTTAATACTTTAGAGCAATTGAGATTGAAACTCATAATTCTCTCAATATCTAAATAAACGTGATGATTCAAATACTGTTTGATAGACTGAAATTCATACTTCAAACACCATCTATTGACCGTAGAGTGGTAGTACTATTAAATTAACCCTGAAGATGTGATATTGAACAGTTATTTGTGTTGAAAATAAATAATAGAGAAGAATTTTCATTTATTTCTCGATAAATTTGTTCGATATAATAAAACATGCCATCTATTGGTTTTTTAGTTAGATGTTTTTAACACTAAATTATAAAGAAAACTGTAAGAGAGGAGGTGGAGCTTATGAAGTACCACCTTTTAAAGGTGTGACGAAATTCCTACTGAGTATTTTGTAACCTTATGAGTGGGGATGAAGTGGGTGAATTAATCACCCATTTTTTCAATGAATAATAGTGAGAGGCGGCTCTTAAATTCTTATTTTGCTACAGAGGTACGCTCAAAAATTAATAATTTTATTTTTCTTTGGTTTTAGTGACTCAGTTTGCGATTTGAACAATACGTACGAAGAAGGTTTCTAATTTCCGTACTGTTAGAATACAATCAACTATCTCCGAATGTTTTTGTATTTTTTAACAGTGTAAATTGTCTGAAGAAAAAATTTTTGCATCGTTAAAGGAAAACAAGATAAATACCCTCTAATTATAATAATCATCAGCCATCAATTTCTACTAGATGTAATCTGGAAAACACCCCGTTTCGGACCCGCATAACCCATCGCACATCAGTTTGATGGAAAAGTAGAATCCTTCAAACTGAATTTGTCCCCGAGCAAAAACACTTACGAACGACTTTTTCGCTTTCAGATAACAAGCGCGCGACTCCGGGCGATCTCTCCAAAAGGAGATGCCTATGGTGAGGAGGAGATTCCGGCGATAAGCACGTCTTGGATTGCTCAATCCATCACCGAGTTCAACACCGATCAAGGATAGAGATGTTTAAATTAGATGTGAAATACGAACATTTTTTTTGTTGAGAGATTAGGGAATCGAAAAAAGTTTTGTGCGTGTTTATTTTCTATAAAATAATATACAGGGTATCCCACGACCGATACAGGGCAGAGGTGTATGGAATAGTCCAAAAATTTCGAAAAAATAATTAAAAATACTAAATTTGGTACACTGGGGGTGATCGAAACTTAAAATATCACAGTTGATACAGAAAATTAAACTTCCATTCAATTCCAAAACTTTAAAGTGAAAGTCCATTCCTGTAAGATGAACGTTTATAATTTGAAAAAAAAATTGCTGAAAATTATCGCCTTTCCATAATTCTCCTTAGAAGAAGAATCACTTTTATTGAAATCCGGTGAATTAAGAGGACGATTATTTTGGTGGTTCCAAAAGTCTCTTATATTGACATTAAAATGAGCTGAGGCTCAATCACGTATGAATCAATGCTCCGATCCCAACAGTAATAACAAACCGTGAAATGAATTCTGAATTTATCATTTGTAGAAACTTCTTCTAGTGCTCTCGATGTCTTTCTGATCGCTCTTCCGAAACAAATGAAGATGATAGTAACAATGATTAGAAAGATCATCATATCATCAATTTCTCAGCGTTGAATATCCTGCTGAAGATTATCGGCTATCTCTTCATATCTCTAAACCAAATATTGTTCTACTCTAGCTTTGGTACTAGTGATAATGAATTACCATGAACTTCATTGGGCAATCTGTTTGAACCAAAAACATCCTCCTTGGACAACGATGATTCATTTTGGATAGCAGTGAAAAATTTCCTTAACATATGAAAATTATGAAGAAATGCCATCAAGAATGATGGGAAATTATGTGATATTATGCGAAAAAAAAAATATTGCATATTTTCAACATTTCAGTGCATATTTTGACTATATGATTCCCATAATCATGTGCCTATTTTGACTAAATGATTTGCATATTTATGTGCATATTTTGCCTAAATAATTTGCATTTTCATGTACATATTTTGACTAAATGATTTGCATATTTTGACTAAATAATTTACATATTTATGTGCATATTTTGACTAAATGGTTCTTATATTTATGTGCATATTTTGACTAAACGATTCGCATATTTATATGCGTATTTTGACTAAATGTTTCGCATATTCATGTGCATATTTTGATTACATGATTCGCATATATGTGCATATTTCGACTAAATAGTTCGCATATTTATGTGCATATTTTGACTAAATGATTTGCATATTTATGTGCATATTTCGACTAAATAGTTCGCATATTTTGACTAAATGATTCGCATATTTATGTGCGTATTTTGACTAAATGATTCGCATATTTATGTGCATAATTTGTGGTTTCTATTTGCATATTTGAAGCAACTCTCAATTCACTTTTGGAAGTGAATATCGTTACAGAAAGTCTTGAGACATTTGAAATACAAAGTGTAGAAAAAAATTTAAGGAAATACTTCGAAGAAGCTGGAGATAGAGTATATATAAGGAATCGCAAGATATAGAACTGATAGAGGATAGAGGAGGTGGAATAGATATAGAATGTTAATTGAGTCATTGAGCGTTTGAAAAAAATTATTTCGAACCCTTTCGCGTTCAAACCAGTAATTGAGCGATTGACACGTTATTCCAATATGAATAGCGCCATTCGCTTCGTAATTTAATGCAAATATGTACAAATTCGAATTAAATCTCGGCCTATCGACTTCTTTGTTTCGATTCAAATACCTACACGGCTCTAAACACGAATCGCATGAATAGAGAAATCCCCGCGCGTCTGATGAAATTCACTTTCCAGGGGTCGGTATTGTCATAAATAGAGTTGCGCCCCATTCAGTAATGAATATACGTCCGAGGGGCATCCCAAACGCCATAATGAATATCAAATGCACATACCTTCACAAATTTGATTCATACAATGTACGATTCGAATGTCCCTTTACTCTGTAAGCAATAATTTATAAACATGTTCGGAATATTGATTTAGGACGTTAGCTGCGGATACAGACATAAACCATAAATTAAAAATTTCACTTTCCAGACGTGGAAAACAAGAAAAACTTGTGGTAAGATTTGCTGCAGAGCTCGTATCATCAATTTTATAAGTAGTCATTAAAATTTGAATCAAAACATTTATCAATGTTAATAAAATTGTGTCAATACCAGAAACAAATAGAATTTTTCTTCTTCTTTAATTCCGTTTCTGTTTTCTTTACAGTTTCGCTGCTTTCCGTCCTCTTATATATAGGGTGTCCCACGACAAGCTAAAACTATTTGTATATGGCATTATACTCAGAATAAAATCGTGAAAATAGAAATCGACTGTAACTTTGTTAATTTAAATAAAACACCCTGGATATCATTACATTTTCGGAATCTACGTAAAATTTAAGTATACTTTTGTCTAAAAACTTTTTTCCAAAAATACAAACTGTTTGAGTTATTAATTTTTTTGTAAAAAGTTTGATGTTTGCAAACCCTTATAAATTATTTTTTTTACGAGGACACCCTCAGAAACATGGAAATTATTCCTGTTTGGTTGCTTTTATCTAGATCAGACGTATTTGAATCTATAGTAAGAAATTTCTCATTCTATATAAAAAGTATTCAAAATTTAACTTCATAAATATCAAATTTCTTCGTTTTTTTAACTAGAATCACCCGGTTTTTCCTATTTTAATGCATTATCCAGATATTAAATGTTTTCTGTAAATTTTTAGAGATGCAAGTGGGGTCTAAATAACTCAATAAGTATGCATTTTTCGAAGAAAAATTTTCAGACCATAATATACTAAAATATCACGTAAATTTCAAAAACGTTTTAATATACAGGGTGTTCTTTTCAAAATAACAAAGTTACAGTCGACTTATTACCGGTAGAACCATCTTTGAAAATATTTTAGTTAAAAAGATCGTATCCAAAAACCCAAACGTAGAAATTTTCATGATTTCACTATAAGTATTTTGCCATATATACAGATAGTTTTAACTCGTTCTGGGACACCCTATATATAGTTAAATTGAACTCACTATAAAGTAAGTACATTTGTATGTATAAATTCCAGTAGAGGTTAGTTTTTCTGTCTATTCACCGACTAATTAACCAAAAAGGTTCACGGATGTAATCAAAAAGATAGCGGTCACCTCGATGGGCATCCTACATCCATCCTTTTGTCCAACTGAGAGACGAGATCTAGATAGTCGTGCATTTTACATTAGTGAGCGTTCTACCTTTGATCTTTACTTGGTTTTTGGGGTTGGGAACTTGAATTCTGATAGGAATTGCTCAAGAAATTACTGTAGTTTTTAAACGGGAAAATTACCGAAGATATGTTATTTGTAGAAGTGAATAATCGGATTGATTTAGCAAAATTAGTCTACAAATATAAGAGAAAATGCGAGAATTTTATTTCAAATGATTCAATACTTGAATTTAATATTGAAACGTAGAAACGTTCGCCACTGATATTATGTATTATAAAAAAAATTCTTTGATCATATAAATAATAATGCAAATGCCAAGATGTTTGGTTTGATCTAATAGCCTCGGTGAGTTCCAATGTTAGAGGTACTCGAATTTCAGTAAAATTTCTCACAGATGAAAGGAAATGCTCATCTTGAATCGAGAGATTTCTTTTGAGAAGCGGCACGGTTGATTAAATACAGTCAATAATAATTCTCCCATTTTGTAGAAGGATTACAGAAAGTAGAAATACGATAGATGTTGTATTCGTACTGAATCTGATCGCAATATTTCAAATGAGAGAAAAGTAGCTTTTCGATTGAAAAAAACTCCAATTTCCAAAAAAATATGTTGTGATCTACTTTAATTGATAATTTTACCGAACTAATATCCGCGTTTGATGAAAATACCGCAATAGAGTGTATTTATGCCGAGGTGGGTTGAAAAATGTCGACGAAAGCAGTTCGGGTTGGCTTGATTAACGAATAAAACATTCATGATATTTGTTGAGTCTGACTCGGGAGAGCTCTGAGCTCTGTTTGTTCAATTTCATGAACGACTCCCCTCGCTTACAACTCATACAATTTACTATCCATACATTCATAAATATAGAAATTAGTTTCAAAAGAAAAAGTTTGTTTGTATAAAATTATATTTTCTCTTTTGTTACAAATATCCACGGAAAAATATGAAAATTGACTAATTTCAAATAAAAATGTTTATTATAAATTATATCCGTACAAATACTATTCCTAACAAGTTCGCAAAATGATTCCTTAGACCGGCCCTGCCCAGCTACTATATAATTTTTATATATTTAAAATTTTCTTAAAAGCAGGTGGTTTTCTTACAGTATTTATCTTACATAATTTCTAATAAAGTCTATTTATTTTTTTGTTGTGTTTATTTTTGTTCTAGACCTTCTTAGAATCATGTTTAGGTATATAAATGATTTGTGTAATGCAGTTAGTTATTTTTGAATGAATAGTAGTAGTGAAAACAACGAATTAGCGAAATATTCAAAGAGTTTAAATAAATTACTAAAGTGCTAGTGACAAATGAATTATTATAAGTTTAGTGTAGTCATAGTGTATTAATAAATTGACAACGTTAGAGACTGTGTTTATTAATTCACCCCACGAACAGAATTGAATACGAAAAATACTACAGTACACTGGTCAACAAAAATTTTGTTGCTTTTATATGAAATTTAGTTTGGATATATTAATGGCAACAACTTATAAAACTATCAATGATTTTATTTCACGATACAATTACATATAAAAAAGCATCTTCCTTGATAATTTACTTTCAGATCTTTTTAATCCTTTTTTTTTTTCGTTCCTTACTATAATTTCCTAAATCATTCATTTATATGGCTGTGGAGATTTTGTTTATTGAGTGTTATGTTTTGCGAAATCTTTTTATAATTTGCTGCTTCAGGGTTAGAAAATTTTCGACCTCCAATAAGAAATTTTTCGAGACGGTACTTCATTAAATATTATTTCAGAATCAATATATTTTCCTCGCATCATTTTAGAACTACTAACAAACTGAGATAATTTGAACAGAAATTATCTCGAATTTTCAGTCATTCCTATATCCTCAGGACAAAAAGTCTGACAATTCCAAAAGTTTTTAATCGGTCTTAAGGATGGTCCTAGAACTACTCGACCCAACAAAGGAACCGCAAAAATTTTGGAAAAAAATATAATCAGTTTTCGTCGTCAAGCTACTCCAAATAGCCATTAAGTACCAAAATCACCCTTTTATTGATTTATTGTTGGCCAGACAATTTTTTCAGGTCCTGGAACGGAAAATCATCCAAGAGTGCTAAATCTGGCAAATAGGGTGCATGAGGTAGCAATACAAACTTAAATTTATAAATTTTGGTCATTGCAATAACGGATGTGTAAGCTGGTGCATTATCTTGATTAAAAAACATTTTCTTTTTAGCCAAATGTGGTCATTTTGGCTTCATTTCTTTGCTGAAACATTGCAATGAGTTCGCTTGATACTCGCCGCTGCTAGTACTTTTTTTTTTCAAGATGGTCAACAAAAATTATCCCATAAAATCGACGCTCTGACCTTGCCTGCAGATGGAACCGTCTTTGCCTTCTTTGGAGCCAGTTCTCTCTTTTTAGTTCTTTGTTCTCTTGTTTTGTGAAGTGATGTATAGTGATAGACCCACGTTTTATCCATGATTATAAAATGGCTTTAGATTTGTGGATTTCCTGGATTTCTGGAGTCGACATCTCATTTGGTCGACCACTGCGATGTTCAATTGTTAATATCGACTGAATATCGAAGCTTAGCTGAGAATGCGTGGATACTTTCTTAAGCAGCAAAATGGATGGGACGGATGGAAAGAATATTCAACAACTTTTGGTTAGTTTCTGAGGCAGAAGGATGGATGGTGAAACGTATTTTCAAAATAATATTCACGTTAATTATTCAAAGGTTGTTTAATTGTAAATATTGACTGAATATCGAAGCTAAGCTGGTAATACGTGGCTACTTTTTAAAGCAGGAATAGGGACGAATGTGGTACATTATCAAAAGGATATTCAACAGTTTTTGGTTAGTTTAGTTTTCTAAAGCAGAAGGATGCATGAGGAAACGTATTTTCGAAATAATATTCAAGTAAATTTCTCATATTAGTATAGAAAGTAATCTACTTATAAGATTTATGAAGAATTTTTTGTAAAAAAACGTGAAACTAGTAATATAATTGATTAATTATCCATCGAATTTGAAAGCACTTTCGTGTGTATACCCTTGTGAATATTACTTCAGTTACATTCGAATTCTCGTTTTATTTCGATTTGGAGGGTTTGTTATATGGTTCAAATAGAATCAACATTAGGGTAAAAGTACTATTAAGATTTTTACCAGTAATACGAGTTATCTGCAATAAAGTTAATGGAGTTATTTTAAAAGCAAATGACTTGGCACGGTGTAAGCTGTCGATAGATTATATAATTTATTAGACTAGTTCTCACGAAGAATCGCTTTAGTTCTAAAAGTTTAAATTGGTTCGCTGATAAAATGTCTGGCACAGAAAAAATAGAAAAACTTGTGGTTATCCACAAAAATTAGTTGATAAAATTGTTCTTATACATAATATTTATCATAATGGAGATCCGAATATTCCTATGCAATTCTTAACAATTTATTCATAAGGCAGGTTTTTCTCTGGCACTTCCAGCAGCAATTCTTTGAGAACCAAACTTCACGATAGGTAAAAGGGTAGTCGCTGCTAGGCGCCTCCCGCCCCCTTGTTGCACAATGTCACACTTCTCGACCTCCTTCCGCCCCCTTAACGTTTGACGTATGGATGGTCCCTAATTTGAATAATAAGGTAGATTCACCATGTGGCGCTTTCGCCAAATTTTCAAATATTTATTGGAGTTTATATTAATATTAAAATTAAGCGCGTTCACCAAAGTTAGTGGTTAAATCTACACAAATAGTACAAGTTGAGGCAGTTCGACCAATTAACAGAATTGGAACCTTAACAAAGTTAAGGAGAGTCATTGGTTGATGCACTTTATGGAAAAATGGAAAAAAAATACTGTAGAAGCTCAGAAATAGCTCCAAAACAGACTTTGCTCCATCGAAAAGAACCATTTTTTATCGGTTTTCAAAATTTAAACGTGGTTGTACAGACACAGATGATGGTGAACCTTCTGGTCGTCCAATTGAGATAATTACTCCAGAAAACATCAAAAATGTCCACGAATTGGTTATATCTAATCGTAAATTGAAATTGCAGATAGCAGAGATCGTGAAGATCACAATTCTGGATAAACGGAAAACATTTTCCAAAGTGGGTGCCACGTTTACACAAAGTTAATCAAAAACAACGTATTGATGATTCAGAACTGTGTTTGGTCATGTTTCCACGCAATAAATCATATTTTTCGCCTCTATACGTGACAATTGATGAAGCATGGATCCACCACTTCGCCACGGAATCGAAACGATCATCATCTGAGTGGACTACAGCTGGTGAACCATGTTCAAAGCATCCAAAGATATAACAGTCAGCTGTACATGTTATAGCTACAGTATTTTGGTATGTGCATGCTCTACTATATTCAAAAAGAAGAGACAATCAATACTGAACACTACATAGAGATGTTAGATACTTTAAATGCAAAAATCAAGAAAGAAAACCACAAGACCATACAACGATTAACAAGTCGATGGTTAAATTGAACGCATTACATTCCGAATTGCTGTTTTATCCACCGTTTAGTGTATATCTAGTCTCCAGTGATCACTGATCCCAAAAAAATGCTCCAGCTCTGTATTAAGAAGCATTTGACCAAACTTAAACCTATTTTGTGGCAAAAGACATAGTTGTTTCCAACTATAGACGATGACAGTACTTTCAAGCTTGGTAGCTCCCGGACTATAAAAATTAACAACCCCTAACCTCTCTAAAACACCAATTTCACCACCTGATTGTTATAGATTTGGAATGGTTCAAACAATTTATTGTGAACAGTCTTTTTAAAAGTAACGTTTTTAGTCAAATATAACAATCAAGATTTTTTAATAGTATTGATGAACAAATCACTATCGAATGCGATTCCTCAACAACCGATTTTTTATCCGTCAAAGTTCTATTTGGAATCGAAAGTTTCGTGAATAAAATTCTTTTTTCGTCATTCGAGAAAGGTAGTAGCTCTTTTCATTGTTTTTTCCTTTGAGGGCGAAACTTTAATACGAAGGAAACGTATCAAGAAAAAATCGGTTTTGACTTAATTTCGAAGGGAATTACGAACCAGCCGTTTCGGATATCTTCTTAGAAACAACTTCGATTCTTCTTCTCGTGCATTTTAATCCCGAAAACGCGGACTCATCACAGAAAAACTTTTATTTTTTTTGTGTATACAACGTTTTGAAATAATGACAAAGTTGTACCTGGTGAGTACGAATTGTATTACAGATTTAATGGAAACGGTCTTCAGAATTTTACGTCCACCACCCAATTCAGTGGGAGTTTATACATAATCTAACTCTTCACATAAGAATTGGAGGAGAGTGGGAACAATTTAAATAACTAATACGTAATTAGTTAATTAGTAGCGCCCAAAATTTTCAAAATACTTCGTATTACCTGTCGTATTATCTCAATCTCGTCATATCGTGGGTCAATTAATATGAACATAATCTGTTATTTAGTATCACAAAAAAGGCACATCATGTTAGGTTTGGAGATCTTGTTGGTCAAATAAATGAACTTGCACGTTCTATACACCTTTGTTTGTTTGAAGGTTGAAATCTTGTACTTGGAGACTCTTTGAAATGAAAAATACTCAAAATTTGTCAATGAATTCGATAAATTTTTATTCTCTGTTTTAGATCTCATTTTTTAGTTTCAATTTATATTTTGTTCTATCAAAAAATTCGTCGCGGGTCCGTGAATCCAAAATTGATCTTAAAACTTCTTTATGAAAATGTTTTCCCCAAAATTTCCTTACAATATTATCCTGAATCATTTGTGTATCATTCTGGCATATTTAAAACTCCACAAAACAAGTTTTTGTCCCCTTGAAGGAGCTCGAACTCCTCTACGACTTCCTAGTTGAAATTACGACTGTATGTTTGCATGATAAGCAAATAGTTAGAAAAACATCGAGTCAATAGAGGTTATAAAGTGGAACAAACTCTTTTTCACCATAAAAATACCATAAAAACTCCCATGAAAATTAAACAGTAGAACTAATAAACCACTCCACGCAACCAACAGTATAAAAACAATTATAACAGAACAACAGTCATAATATGAAGGCAATATCTCACATGATATGACTTTCCTGCACCATTAAAGACTTGATTCTCGCCAAGAACCATAAACGAATGAGAGTCAGGGGCGTGTTTTGAAGAAAATAGATCGATTGTTAAAATAATTAGATACTGAAGCATCATTCTATATACATTAAAGTGTATTTAAATTTCGAAATTAGCATGCGATGAACGTCTTTCAAAGTAACCACATTTGCATAATCATATAACTGGTAATTTTTTACTATGAGCTCTAATTACGGCGTATCCTGATTATTTGCGTTAACGTTAGATTGATCTACTCAATTTATTTTCAGAATCAAATTAAATTTAAATGGATAGGATAGTTTTCTATAATTTAAAAACTTAAAGTTTCAAAAACGAAATTTTCTTTATGCGTGATAACTTGAGATGAACAGAACTTGGTACCATTATGAATTTGAAATATATTCTGGATGGTACATGTTGAGTTCCAGTATTTTTAAATATGCTTAGAGCATTTTTGAATTTATTTTATAAACAACAGCAACGCCGTAATCGTATATAGATATATACGTCTTTTGAAAATTCACGAATGGTGTACTAAAAGGAAGAATGTCATATAAGTTTCTTTTTTTCGATTTTTCAGTGAATTCCCTACTTTTTCGAACATTTGTACTATGAAAAACATTCCATAGTGTGTTGGTGTTGTGGTAGTGTGAAAAGTGTGTTTAGTATTCAACTTTAGAGCCCCATAATGCAACAACGAAGTGTTGATGCGAAAAATTCGTAAGTAAATAGATGAAATAAATGAAAAAAATTTCATACGACTCCTCGTTTCAAAGCTGCGAAACCAGAATTAAATTTAAGTATAAGGACACCCCGTATCATTTTCAGTTAGCAAAAATTAATTTCTCTATCGATTTTTCAACAAAAAGGTTCTTTTTGTTTGAATCGATAAAACTTAAGGCTTAAGAGATACGTAGATTTCTAGATCGTTGTAGATGTCAAGAAAACCGTTCGCCATAAAGAAACATTCTGAAAAAATAACTCAGAAACGAGGGGTCGTATAGAACACCCTGTATATTAGAGAACCTATTTTCTGAAGATGAGAGCTTCGCTGGAAAGTGGAAAATGTGCAATTAGGAAACGATCCAAAATATTATAAACAGGATCACGCAGACAATTGGATTTGAGATTTCAAGAAAATTAACAAACTTGGAATATCCAGATATGTTGCAGGAGAAGTTATATCTAGCGATCTGAGAGATAAAAAAAGGGTACAAATTACCCCCTTCGAAGAAATAAAATACCTAGACTTATGAGTGGATGAAGATATTAATTTTGAAAACTACAAAGAAGGAAAATGAAAACCTAAACGCTTCCACGGGGATAATGTCGAATATTGGAAGGAAAAGATAAGGAGATTGCTTACGAAGTTGTTGTATGGATCTTCGATATGGCAAAGACAACTAGAAATAAAAAAATCAAGGGAAAGACTATATCAAGGACAACAATCCAAATTCTACAGGAATCTCTTCGATATACATTATCCTAGAAGAACGAACTCAATACGAAGTCAACTGCTCACACCTGGTTTATTATCTCACATAGGTTTTGATAGGACATGGATCCTACTGTACATACAAAAAAAAACGATAAACCCGAGCATACTCGGTTCCATTGTCATGAACAGTGGAAAGACAAGACAAAAAATGAAGTAGAAACGAAAAAGATGAAACAAGAATCTAAAGGTGATGGAGAAGTCCACACGATGTCAGCCTCGGTAATCAAAAATATTTAAGGATAAGTAGGTATTACTCTTCACACAAACCCAAAGGACCTACTTCCTCGATGTACGCAAATGTATTGTACATATCTCGTAAAAAAAGATTAAGTTAGATTAGATTACATCGGGTTAGGCTAGGTTAGGTTAGGTTCGCTCCAGCTTTAATTGGAGAAGCTTCACGTTATTTTAGCTTTCGTCCTCTCAATTATCTAAAGCTTTTCTCTCCTTTTTGGGGAAGATTTTATATTCGCTTACTTATATTTTCTCTTACAGTTCTCCATATATATCCCAGCCGTCTTATTCTAACTGTATTTAGTATTTTTAACATATCATCTCCCTTCAAAGCTTCTTTTAGTTCTTCATTAGTCCTTTGTCTGTGGTCGTCATTTTCTTTTTTTAGTTGCATGAAATTTTAATTATTTTAGTCTCTTTCTTAGTTGTGAATAAGTTATGATTGCTTCATATATTTCATTATTGCTTTAGCTTTTATTCTTTTTGTCGCTTTTAGAAATTTCTCTTTTTAAATTTTTTTTGCTTGTATCGTCTCTCTTCTGTTCCATCTCCATCGTTCGTATGCTATTACTTGATCATCCATATGTCTTCTTTTTTATTGATATCTTCAGTTGCTGATTCTGCATTTCCTCACTTAACCTCCATAACTATCATAAATTCTTCACCATTCACCCTATTATGTTCTCACTCTAGCACTTAGCCTTTTTTATCAGTTCTATAAAGTCTATTGGTATCAAATATTTCGTTTGCTGCTATTGCATATTCTTAGTAACTAATTTAGTGAATTTTGAATAATCCTGTTGGTGCTTCTTCGTCTTCTAGGAAAAACATCACGTAATTGATTATAAATAACTGATTGTCAAAATTTTGGATTACGAAGTTTCGATGAGTTTTAGATCAGGTGAATTTGGTGGATTATGCAGTAGATTATGACCCAATTTTGCTTAGATATCTTTACCATGTTACTAATTGACGCCAATGAAACAGGGATATACGTAGTCTGGTTATTAAATAACGAGACTGAGTGCCTAGAGGGCGCCCTAGACGTGTTAGTAATTTAGATATATTGTCCATGCAAGTCCCAAAACACGTGGAGCAACGTATCAATCTCAAATTTCTCGTTAAATTGAAAAAAAAACTCTGACTGAGTGTTATAAATTGTTGCAAGAAGCCTATAGGGACAATTCTCGTCCCTCTGTATCTCGTCCGCATGTTTGTGAATGGTGTAAACGCTTTAGTGATGGCTGAGACAGCTTTGAAGATGACTAGCGCCCAGATCAACCTGTGACTGTTTCAACTCCGGAAACAGTGACCAAAATCAACCAAATTGTGTGTCCAGATCGTCAAATGAGCATCCGGATGATTGCCGAGGCTGTACTTTGAAAGGGACCCGATTCGAGTCGATGGAAGCGGTAAAGTAAAAAACGGCAAAGCTCCTAAGGGCCCTCATCATAGAAGACTTCCAGCACTGCTTAGATCAATGGAATAAACGTATGGAAAGGTATGTGGCGGGAGAAGGGGAGTGTATTGAAGGAGAGCATTCAAATGTAGAATAATTTTTCTTAAAACCCTTTTTCGTAACCAGTCTCGTTATTTAATAGCCAGACCTCGTAGTTAATGACATGTAATTGATATTTACTTATTGTTACCAAAAATTAGGAATTTTTCTGTATTTTCACTCAGTTTTGGTGTTTATTCTCAATTTTTTAGAGACGACACTGCTCTGAGTAGAATCATCTTATGCTATCTTTAGGGCAGTATTTCACACAAGGCGTCTAGGGATAATAATTTCCGACATTTAAGCTGGATATAATAGCTCGTTTCGAAACTTGGCAAAAGAGGAGAACGCGCTTTTTTTGTTTGTTATAAACATAAATTAATTTTTATAATGTTTTTTTTTGATGAGGTGCTTCGTCTCGATTTACTTTGTTAATAAAACGTTCAGTTCACCAGGCTCAAGAATCGAGTAAAAACTAATTAATTATGAAAAATAAGGTTGAGTTTTGAGAAAAATATTTCAAATTGTGTCACTCTTTATAATAAATAATGAACTTTACTACATTTGGCAAACTCCAAGAGATGGCGCCACTTTTTTTAACACATTTTACTGTTTTATCAACAATGTTTGTTGCAAATGAGGATATGAATCAGTGTTGTAGACCGGTAGCTGGAAATTATATGACATCATTAACTAGAACTAAATCCAGAAAAAGAAGCAGTAGCTAAAAGAGATATCATAGAAATAAACGCTTGGTAAAAGATATGACTCCACGGGAGCATCGAATTTCAAACTTAAAAGAAAAAGATCGCCAAAGAGCACTTATGACCTTCACCCTTGGTGAATCACCAGTTACATCTGGTTATTCACCAAGCTCATCGACTTTCTACTCCATAGCCTTCGACTCTAAGATGCAACTCCTAGTGAATCTGTAGAATTTCGCAGTAAAAAAAAGAGTCAAAAGACATAGATACAAACTGTTTAGAGAAAATTTGGAAATGATAGACGAGTAAGAGAAAATTGAAGAGAAACATGGAAAATACAAGAAAACCAGGAAAACCTCGCTGGTGACGATAGATATAATTCCTTATCAAATGGAATTAAAAAACGTTATAAGGAATTCAGATGTTTGGAGGAGAATCGATATAAAACGCAGGTGAAAAATAAACTGCAACTTATAAACAGTTGAAAATGCAAAAACGCAACCTGTTGGAAAATATGAGGCATTTGTTTCAATCATTTCAGTGAGAAAACCCATACCAAAGATGTTGTTTCAGCAATTTCACTCCAAACAGACGAGATCATTTCATGTAAAGCCTCCTTCTGTGGATGTAAGGGAAACGTGTCTTTGGTGATTACCAAACTAACATCCATGTTTTCTAGGAAACTGCTTCAAATCTCAAGATAGTGAACTGAAGTATGATACAACAAAGAACGATTTTCTTGTGAAATATCCCCTATGGGTAAAGAAGACTGAAATTGTGGAAAAATCGGGAAAGAGAGTGAAAATGAGATGATAACTGAGAATGCAGAAAAAAACGTGGAATCCAAAGTGGAAGATTTCATAGAAAAAATAATTTTTTACTGCTTTGTTCAGTGTAATTTATCAAAATACTGCATGGAACAGAAATATTGCATGGAGATGTTCATTATAAAGAGAAAGATGAAAATGTTTGTGCCGATAGATTTGGGAACACCACCACAACACCTGGAATTTCCAAATCCATCAACAACACATATGTCATAGAGGTAATTCGAATGTTGAAGCCTCGATAAAGATCGAATGAATAATCGAAAGGTTGTAATTTGAAGAAGACTTTTAAACTGTTTTTTTTTTCGAGTCCCCACCCCACAACATCATCAAAAATTATTACGTAGTTTTCAAAATGCAAATGTCATCAATCACTACTGTCATTCTGACAGATATCAAGTTGTTATAATTTTAAGTACTAAACGAAAATAAACCAAAACACTTTTTGTATTTTTGCAATCCATATCATCATTCCTTTCAGTATTCATTTCAGTTAACCTTAAATTATGAAGAATAGATTATGATCCGTTCCAATATATCTTTATCTTGAATTAAAGAACAAATTCCAAATCAACGAAAATTTATGAATTGACGCTTCTCAGTGAACCAGTATTGAAAAAAATATTTCAACTGTTTTATTAAAATAAACTCGCATTGATATGTCGATGGTTTTTGTACAAGCAGAAATCAATAGACTCTTGGGTGATATACCATCTGAGACTAGAGTAGGAAATCCTTTGACCGATCATCCGGATGTAATCACTTTTATCAGCGAAATGGAAAGCAACGACGGACAACGCACGTTTTTTTGTTTTTCTCGTATTTTCCCCTTGTCTTTCAGTTTCTTTCTGGGTTTAAAAACACGCTCGACAAAAAATAAATTACATAATGAATTACGACAAGACAGAGAAGGAATTTCCTTCTGTACCTTAGTTTACACGTAATTTTCCACGTTTGACATATTTTTAGATATAGAAAATTGTTTTTTATGGAGCAGAAGTTAATTAAAATGTTAAAGGAAATATTTTTTTCTATAACAAGTTCCTTATTAACAATCAGATGGAAATAATTGTCGGATTGGATTTTGAATTTTTCTCACGCAATAATTTCACCGTAGATCTGAATAAATTATAGTCTAGCGGTGCAATGTCCGGATTGAAAGGTGGAGGTCAAATTTTTCGATCTGATTCCACGTAATTTCGCAGTATGTGGTTTAGCATGGTCTTCTGGGTATTTTCCCCATAAAACCTCATACATTCACATAAGGTGTCCACTATATACCTCGGAGTTGATAGTCGGACCATCTGGAATGATTCCGAAGTATAATGAAACTTCATAATTCCACCATATGTACAACAAGACTTAGCTCTTGAATTAAATTCTCTTTGCGACTTCTTCCAAAGATTCCAAAGCAAATCCCCTTGGCATCTACCTAATTTCTACTGAAGACAAGATCAAAACACTAACCAAGAGTCACGAAGATGGTCTCCATCATCATTTCAATGTCAAGGCTATTCAGTACTGAGTCATAAAAGACTTAAGAAGATCAAGCCTTTTGAGTGCGTGCATGTTAAAATTTAGTACTTTCCATTGTCACAAAATGTTTAGAGGTTCGAATCAAATGGAGTACTCACCTTCAGCTGCTTGTGACCACACTCGTATCCTCATTGATCAGCTCTAATGTCTCCAACCATACCATCCCGTAGTGGTTTGCTCCCACATTTATCACTTACATTAAGGCATACTTCACACGATCATCTTCATGATACAAACTCTAAGTCCACTGCGTTAGAGCGACTTTGAGCCAATACCCGTTGTTTATAGGGAACTGATTAGATATCAGCTTCACCCAACAGCCTTGTCCTTGTAGTTCAAGAAAAACTTACCGGAAAACCCATACATTCACAATTTGGAAACAATTATACAATAGAAAACACCAAGATGATTAACAAAACAAAACATTTTCTATTTTGGAGAAAATAAAAAAATAAATAAATTAAAATTTGATAGATCTTGAGTATTTTCATGTAACTGTTTTGTGAAAAAAAAACAATTTCCATCAGTATTTTTGATATGATATTTTTCTAATTGATACTAATATAAAAAAAATATCATAAGGCTTTCTTCAAAAACTCAAAAAATATTGGAAATTATCTAAAAGTTCAGTTTAATATTGGCATATACAGTCGAAGCTATGTTAGTAGAAATTGAAGAAAGTCTAATTATTAATCTGTCATTTTCAAAAATTGAATCAATAACTAAGATTTCAAGGTGAAACTATCATTTGTAAGGATGTATAGAGGGAAACTGCCATTAAAAAAGGTATGGAGAAAGAAAATTACCATTACCAGATTACCAGATTTTATAAGGAGAAACTGTCATTTAGGGAGAACTGAAGTAAGAAACTGTCATTTACAAGGATCTTGAGGAAAGAAAATGACATTTACAGAGTTCTAACAGAAGAAACTTTCATTTACAGAGATGTTGAGAAAATAAAATGGCATTTATGTAATTCTAACAGAAGAAACTGTCATTTACAGAGATCTTGAGAAAAAAAAATGCCATTTACAGAGCTCTAACAGAAGAAACTTTCATTTACAAAGATCTTGAGAAAAGAAAATGCCATTTACAAAGTTCTAACAGAAGAAACTGTCATTTACAGAGATCTTGAAGAGATAAAAGGGCATTTACAGAGTTTTAACAGAAGAAACTGTCATTTACAGAGATCTTGAGAAAAGAAAATGCCATTTACAGAGCTCTAACAGAAGAAACTGTCATTTACAGAGATCTTGAGAAAAGAAAATGCCATTTACAAAGTTCTAACAGAAGAAACTGTCATTTACAGAGATCTTGAAGAGATAAAAGGGCATTTACAGAGTTTTAACAGAAGAAACTGTCATTTACAGAGATCTTGAGGAAAGAAAATACCATTTAAAGAGTTCTAACAGAAGAAACTGTCATTTACAGAGTTGCGGAAGTTTAGAGAATGAAAAAACCATTTACGTAATTATTAAAAAGAAAACTGTCGTTTACAAGGATCTGAAAGAAGAAACTGTCATTTGTGGGAGTTCCTGTATAGAGGAAAACTATCATTTTCGGACGAAACCATTAATAGAAATTCGTAAGCGAAAATGTCATTTTTAGAGGTAGTAATTGTCATTTATAGAGATCCGAGCCAAGAAGCTACCATTTTCAATGATATATATATATATATATATATATATATATATATATATATATATATATATATATATATTCGAGAAATAAAACTAGAAGGAATCTAGAAGGAAAAACTGTCATTCTCAGATATTTGGTAGAAACAAACTGTCATTTATAGAAATATAGAGACAGAAACTATCTCTCGCAGAGGTTTAAAAAAGGAAACTACCACTTTTAGGATTCTGGAGGAAGAAACTGTCATTTACAGAGTTCTAGAGGAAACAACGATGATATACAAACTTCTAAAAGGAAAAACTGTCATTCTCAGATATTTGGTAGAAACTAATTGTCATTTGCAGAAATATAGAGACAAGAGACAGAGGTTTAAAAAATGAAACTGCAAGTTTTAGGGGTTTGGAGAAAGAAACTGTCATTTACAGAGGTCTAGAGATAGAATCTATTATTTGTTGAGAGTACAAATGAGAAAAAACTTCGATTGTATAGCCATATTATGTTCAATAAATTGATTATTAATTTTGTTATAACTAATTTTATCTAACCTAACAAAAACTATCGATCATCAAAACCGAGCAAACTCGATTTCTTCAATATCTTCTCATTATCCTTAACTGCCGATTGGCTGATTGGATGTCATTGATCCCGGCTTCAAACATTTTAATAAACTACAAGTCCTTATTGAACCCAAAGATAATCATTTGATCTCGTTCAACAATTCAAACAGATACACGAAATTTCTTAAATAAAAAGTATCTTGTAAAAGAACTTGAGAGAAAGTTTCGAGATTAGTCACTATTCCAATACAGCATTTTGAAAATTAATACAAAAAATTCAATCAACACTAAATAATAAGTAATAAGTCGTTTTTTAACGAACATATCTGCATAGCTGTGTTCCGTTTTTAGAGTATAAATCTATCCACGATGATTTTTTAAAAGATACTAATGATAGATATCGAAAAGTGAATTCACAATGTTTGTTAATATTTTCGTAAGGTCTATCTGAATAAGAAAAAAGTACTAAATAATTTATTTTCATAATTATCTATCCATTACATTATTATTTGCAAAATTTAGATGAAAATATAAAGTAAATTCAGGTTAGAAGAGGAAAAAATTTCTTTTTGAAATATTGAGAAAACTGTTATTTCATTATAATTTTATACACAATGTAAATTCTATTACGAAATTTTTATTTCCAAATGGAAATCTGAATAAAGTGAAATAAATATTTTGGAAAATTAATGTTTTCGATGAAATTTGAGACTGAAAAAGCACAATGTAAACAGCCACTAAAAGCTCAAGTATATTCGATGGACCTTAGCAAATAAAATCATTTTTCATCATTTTCATCAAGAACTATTTTCCAAGTTTACAACAACTGAATTTATAATGAATTCTGGCACACTTAATATGAAAAATGAAATTTTATTAAACAAAATGATTGAATGAAATATTTTTATACTAGTTATTGGAACTAATTGATGATTAAAGTTATTATCTTTATTCAACAATTTTATTTTTGATCGTCACAGCAACAATCACCTACATTAAGCAAACCACTTTTTTTTCGAAAATCAATTTTGAAAATCTGAAAAACCAAGTTTCATTCGAATATTTTTATCAAACAATATCATATTTGTTGATACGAGGGCTGCTACTTCAAAGATATTTTAACACTGATGTGAATATGTCAAATTTGACATTATCATCGTAAAGTTTAACATTTTTTAAGGTAAACTTTCTCAGAATATGTTGTTGAGATTTACCTGAAATCAGGAAAACCAATTGTTGAAGACGAATCATTCTCCACCACCACAAAGCGAGCTTTCACACATGAGATCAAATAAAAATGTTTTTGAACAGTCAAAACATATAAAGAAGCGGTTATGCTTATGCTTGTAAGAATAATATCAAATTTTAAATATTTATTCTCAATTCGTAAGTAGCAAGCCTCGTATGAACAAAGAAAATGCACTTAGAAATCATTGCACGGAACAGAGTAGTTTAGTAACGAAATTTTGTAACACTCTGTATAGTTTGAGATAATTTAAAAATATAGAAATCAGTTTCGTAATTTTAGATTCTTAGCATAAATTTATTATTCGAAACTTTTCGTACAACCCCTATATCGTTTAAACAAATGAATCCAATATTTTTTCAATTATTATTTGTTTTAATAATTCAGAATGAAGACAATATTTAATAGTTTGAAATTATTTCAAAGTTTCGTATTTATCTTTCAAGTGACGCCGACGCCATTTTGCTTAATAAAATTACAGAGTTTTTCGAAAAACGTATGCAAACATTTCTAAAATACTACATAATTATCCTTCAAAAATTGTATTGAAAAATAGTTGAATAAATAAAAAAAATTTGAGTACAAGTAATAAAAACTTACTTTACATTATGGAAAATTACTTTTAGTGCCGTGAAAATATTCGTACAGATTCTATATTATAATTGGAGAAAATAATTAAATTTCACAATTTTTACTATTTTTTACACAAAAATCACTTAACACTCTCGAATAATTTAACATAATTTCGACAAATCACTGCACTTCATATCATTAGTAATAAAACAATGTCTTTGTGTCGGCGTTTGTCTAGTGTTCGTTTAATTGACATATGTCAATTGTTGACGTATGACGTGCGGATATACAACGTTTTTTATAGGATAAATCTTAGGTGGCCTTGGTATTACCAAAACATAAACAATATAAACAAATGGAGTAGAGGGGAACTTTTTATGTAAAGGATGATTTATAATTAGATAAAAAATGTTTTATAAGAATTATTGATTTAAAAAGTTGAATATTGGAATGAAATTCAAAATTTAGATTATATATTTATACAGGGTGACTCGAAATTCTGTCATTCTATCAAAGTTAATTTAAAAATATATTTTTCATCATCATTAATATTTATAATAATAAATTGAGAGCCATTTCAATTGAATAGAAGTATTTATGAAAAATTACTCTATATACAGGGTGATTCCAAATACATATGCTTGAAAATATATTTAATAAAATTATTAATTCAAAGAATAATTAGCTGATGAGGTTGGATTGATGTCAAATGATGCAGGTGGATCTATACCAAAGCTAATTTTTATACGGGGTCAATCAAAATACGATCTAGAAGGAGTATTTTGAAAATATATTTTACAAGATGACCAGATCTGGTGGAAATTCATTATAATAGATTTGGAACTATTCCAATTAAATCAAGAACATCTCTACGAAACTTAATTTATATATTGGGTGATTCAAAATACGTTCTGGTTGAAAATATATTTGATAAAATTGGATTGGATTGATGTCAATTAATGCAGATCGATCTATACCAAAGCTAATTTTTATACAGGGTTAATTAAAATATGATCTAGAAAGAGGATTTTGAGAATATATTTTATAATATGACGAGTTGTGAAGGAAATTAATTATAATAGATTTGGAACTATTTCATTTAAATTAGAAACATCCATACGAAACTTAGTTTATATACAGGGTAATTCGAGATACGTTTTAGTGAGGCATTCAATAAAATCATTGATTAAGGAAGATACTCAAATAATAAGGTTGGAATGATGTCATTTATGACAGATCGATCTAAACAAAGCCTAGTTTGTATATAGGGTGAAACATTTCAGAAAAAGAAGCTTGAAAATACATTTCGTACTATAATTTATTGCGAATAAAATTTATATTAGTAAATTGGAATCATTCTAACATAATTAGAAGTGTTTATACATACAGGGTGATTCAAAGTACGTTCTAGTAAGCTTTGTTTGGAAATACATTATAAAATGATTGATGTGGAAGAATACTTGTAATAATAACTGTAGAATGATGTTAGAAAATTGAAAATATATCTAATTATATAACGTATTCTGAAGAATATATACAATATTGAGTTTGTCACTATTTCATTCAAATAAGAAGCATCTTTACAAAATTTAATGCACACACAGGGTGATTCTAAATAGTTTCTAGTAAGATATGATGTGGGATTGAGGTATGTCGATCTATACAAAACGTAGTTCGATTACAGGGTGATTCAAAATAGAGAGAGAAGTTTGTTTTGCAAGCAATTGAAAAAAAAGTTTTATAAGCTATTTGGTTGGCTTTTCAGCACGTGATCTCCTATGAGGTGTTTTCCAATAATGCGTTCCCTTTTTATTTTATATATTTATCGATGGAATAGCACGCTTGCAAGAGAATTCGTGCTCCCACGTCTGATCGTCGATAGACAAACGCATCCTGTATATTTTGGACTAGGGACGCCAATTTCGAAGTAACAAAAATTTCGAATGCACACAAAACATGAAAAACGTATTCAAGTTAACGACTCGATGGACCGAAGATGGATGAACAGTCGCTAACAACCTAAAAATACGATTTTTTTGCAAAGTTTTGTTTTTTTTTGACGCTAATGCCGGTCGACATTCTCGTCAATCCCTAGGATATATGCGAAGTTAAATGTGTTTCACATCACATGAAACGAATTTCCTGTTTTTAAATGTCCGTCGAATGTATATGTTTCGAATGAAAAACGCGGTGTAAAATGAGCTTTGCTTTGATTTATTACGCGCAAAGTATTCCAGTTTGAATTCTATACCCGGACGTTCCCTTTTCGACTGTTTTCGTTTGACTTTGCTGCATTATACCGTTGTATGTATTATCGACTTTTCGCAAATAAATACGTCGACAAGATGAATTTATTATCTCGAAAGATATTGTACAAATACAATTATATTTCTCATTGCTTGAACTCAACAAATATAAAGTATAAACGCCGGAGGAGAAATCAGTCTCTGAAGACGATCACTTGGTTATCGAAACGCGCGTTTACTACGTTTACTGTCTTCTTCCTGGTTTTCTCTTTGCTTTGGACAATCAATCCCAAAATACAGGATTTTCACATCTTATTATGTGGTCAAAATACTCCAGTTTCCGTTTTTTTTTTAGTGTCTTCCCCTGGTGTCTTTGTATAACTTCCATGCTGGTGATTTGTCCTATCGATTTGTCCTATCCATAATAATTTGAAGTAGCCTCGATTGGGATCCAAGCTTTTACAACATAATACAAAACATAAAATATGTAGCACCTCCATGTTGCTAAACGCAGCTCGGGATTTTCCTAGCAGTGTTTGTATTTCTGATACCTGGTTCAGATTTCGCGTTTACCGTGGTTTTAAGATGTGAACGTCTCTGTACGTCTTGAAGTTTTACCGTCAGGCCTAGAGACGTTATCTTCGTGTTGTAGGTTCATCATCAAAAAGTTGTTTGTAGGTTTTCCACCTTTTTGTAAACTCTGAGCTTTTGAAAATTAGGCTTCCATCGACGTCGACAAGCCTAAATTTGATACATTTGATTTATTTTCTATTGTCAATTTATTTTTTATGCATATTATGGTAGACGTAACTCCTATGATTTATAAAACGCGTATTTTCTACATAGTATCTTCTTTTATCAAAAGAAATCACACATGATAACCTAACGATTGTCTTCTTCGCAAGATCAACTCCAAGACATACTTAATAGTTTCTTCAGCTTTTTAACTTAATAATAAAATTTTCATTAGCAAAATTCCGATTCATATTTGAACCACCCACATTGTATAGTTTGGCAGATGCGCCGGTCTTTTTATTTGTTTGTGGTCTAATCACATTACGTTCGTGATCATTTTTACAGATGTAATTCTGAGAAGGCCTTTTTGTTTAAAACACTTCGAAGATTTCCACGACAACCTAGCATTAGATTCATACTAGAAAGAGTCCAGTTTTGGGCTCTCATAAAAGAATATCGTCCAATTAGTCATTAGTGTTAAAGATTTCGTCTGTTGTCACATTTGACTAACTCAAAGTTGACGTAGACCGCGATGCAGGTAGGAACAGGTCTTTTTGGTTGAGTTATAGAGGAAACCAAACATGATAACCTAAGATCGATTGTATATTGTAGATTCTTCACAAAACCAACTCCAAAACATACTTAATGTGAATAACTGAACTTTGTTTTTTTATTATGTTGTTTTTTGGATTCAACGTACATTCATTGATGAAATCTTGTGATATTTTGACATTTCATACTACCTGGGAGTGTATGAAGAAATCTCTGGCAATTAAAGTCATCCCACATACTAAATTGTTCAAAAAATAGTGTGAGTACTGGGCTCCTTTTTAGACTGGTTTTCAAGGAAGTGATGTTGGTGTTTAGTCTTCTGTCAAGCTTTTCATTTTTCACTTAATTTACACTCTGAACTTCATCTAAAGCAGTTTTGTCTTTGTTAATCTCATTTAGTATATTGTTTTTTGTTTCTATTATGAATTTCTTCTCTTTTTTAGTCAACCAAAATGAAAATTTTATCTTGGATATTACGATTAAGTGATTGGAAACTATCTCGATGGTTTTTCACGTAGTTTATATCAATAATTGATGTTCTAAATAAAGAAATCCCTTATCGGAGTTTTTTATTATTTCAATTCCTTCTTCCAAACAACTTTTCACAATATATATCAAACTTTCGATGGAAAATTACCTATTGACGTCAATTTGATGTATCGTTTGTAATATAAACACAGCATTTATTGTTATCACACTCTCCCTCTGCATTATGAACACTCGAGGCACTGCACTCGACTTTCCATGCCATCAATCTTAGGAAAGAAAAAACGAAAGAAGATATCAGAAAAATAGATATAAGAGGTAGCCATCAATGATAAATAAAAAAAAACAACAACAACCGACGCGTTTACTTGCGATTTGTGTGGTTTAAATAACATAATAAACAATTTTCGTGAAATTTGATACGAATTGATAATCCTATTGAAACTTTATCATCAAAGGATGATCCGACACGATCTAGTATTGATGTTATTCGACTCGAGAAAAGCGATAGTGCAAAGTTAAGTACAGGAACAAATGAAAAAAAGTGTAGCTGATTGATGGAAGGGGTTCGTGAGGTCAACTCTTGATGGATGGAGCTGTGGTCAAACTAGGAAGCTGACGTATAGTGGTAGCTGGAGTTTTTCGCACGAAGAAAGTTTATTCCTCCAGCGGTTCATAACGGAAACTCATTTCCTTAAACAACATATAACATTTTAGACTCCATCATATTTATAGAAATTGGTTCATATAAATATGTATAAAGAAATAGAAAGTTTTAAGGATTTTTGGTTCTCGATGAAACTCTTTTTGCAGCGGTGACGTGGTTTCCAGTTTCTTCCTCCTCCACGTACCAGGGATATTCCTTGACGCTTCTGGTATAGAAATAGTCGTGTTTGGTTAAATATCAGTCACCAGTTGTATATCGTGCATGTTGAAACGGAACAGTTGATTTATGGGACTTGATACTTTTTCTGATTCAAATTATTAGCCTTGTCGTTGCTTGTATTATTTGATTGACTTAGGATTGTCATGACTACAAAAGTACTCCAGAGCTCTCGATACGTTTTACAAGTAAATTAATCTTGAAGGTCTTATGTTAAAAACTACAGTTGAATATGAGTTTGTAGATGTTGAAAATGTTAACGCAAGAAGATAAAATTCTCTTCGTCTTCATCACTTTTAACATTATCGCTTATTTGACTCTTCTGAGGTTGATTGATCAGATGAGGCGATGTTAAATCCTCGTCTTCAGCTCTAAGCTCAGTTTATGAAACTTCTTGATCTTCATTATCGATGCGTAAGGTTTAGTGATTCGTACCCTGATATCTTAACAGTAATCAACGAAGCAGTCAACACTTTTAGTTCAACCAATCGATTCCTTGCGATCTTTCGTTGTTTATTAGAGGCTCAAGTTTTGGTGACAATCTTCTTAACGTTAAATGTCAAATTTTAGTGACATTATTCAAAAATTTTTGTAGATCTTGTATGTTTGCAGTGAGAAAATTCTTCAGATCAACGCCGTGTACTCTTATACCGGAAGCTTTAGTAAAGATTTTGTCTGAGTAGGAAATGAAGAGATGAAACTCTGCATTCGTCAGTTTGGACTAAAAGAGAAGACGCAGATAGATTATTGGTGTCCTCAATCATATTTTATAGCTTGAACATTGAAAAAATCTCCCAAAATTTCGAAAGATTTCACTAGACCACAGGTGGGATAGGATTCTGGACACCTTTTTGGGTCGGGTGAACCCGTTATACGGATGCGTAATCCTGATATGTGTTCTAGAAACTTTTTGAACGGTTAGCTGGTTAACACAAAAACAAAATACTCGTCGTTTTTATTTGTCGAAGTTTGTTAACTAATAACGAACGAAATAAATTACTTCTGTTCAGTGGAAAAAAAAATCAATAATAATCTGCAGTTTCAAATTCGTTTTGTCTGATCGATTTGGACGTCCGTTCTTTGTAAAAACACTAGAAACGATTAAAAAGTCATTATGAGTTCAATTCCAGGATCAATGTAATTGATTTTCAGTCAATTATTTAGATACATGTCATTTAATTTGTAGACAACGATCTATTTAAACGTTAGACTTAATGAAAACTTCAATTAGTGTTATTTAAGAGATGACTACCATGTTTCAATGTCATATTAACACAACAGTGCATTAAATTTAATCAACCAACGGTGCAACTAACAAAAAAACGATATAAAGCGATTGCATAAGTTCTTAGAAATTTGTACCCCGCACGTCCACCACATTTTAGATTGTATTAACAAGATAGAACAGGACCGATTTCACGGTACATACCATGGACGATCAAATTTTGCTCAAGATTTTTGGATAAATTGAGTTAGAAACTCATTTTTCAATCTACGCTATTATTAACCTCAATTTTTTTTCATTTTTTCATGTTACCTTTAAATCTCTAGATTATTGAAAAATAACTACCATGTTTCAATGAAATATTGACACAACAGTGCATTTAACTTCATCAACCAACGGTGCATCTAACAAAAAAAACGATATAAAGCGATTGCATAAGTTCTTGGAAATTTGTGCCCGGCGCGTCCACCATATTTTAGATTGTATTAACATGATCGAACAGGACCGATTTCACGGCACATGCCATGGACGATGATATTGACACAACTAACTTATCTACAGTCGATAGACAGCTCTAGCAACAAAGTTAATTCTTAGTATAACTAAAAGTGTAGCTGCTAGAACAAGTTTTAGTTTTACGAGCTATCTGCTTCATAGAGGCATCATAGAGGATTCAGAAGTTCGTTGGAGCTTGGAAAAGAAACTACAGACCCCGTCAGCGATGATGATATTGATAAGTTTAACAGTTTTATTAGAAATGCTGAAAGGAACGTGATTAGCTTTTCCAGAGACATGGTAATATTTGCAGTGGAGCACAATAGATCTATGACGAAGGAAATAAAATTATTTTATAGAAAACAAATGAGTTAATAGAAAATGATATAAAGCGATTTTCTCTGTATACGTTTTTGGAAATTTGTACCCGGCGCGACCACCATATTTCAGATTGTATTCATATAATCGAACAGGACCGACTTCACGGTACATATCATGAACGATAGAAGATTTTTTTTACGATGAAATCTTCTAGATTTTTAAAAAATTATTACCACATTCACATACCTTTATATACGTGAATAACTAAATCATTTGCTGATCCAGCCGGCGAAGTTCATCGATTTTTTTTGTATCGGTCATAAACAACATTCTGCAGAATGGACACTCATCCTCCTGATACAGGGAAAGCCCGTTAACTTGTTTATACCGGCACATAAAAAAGTTTTATTGCCTTTTCGTCAATTAAATTGGGGTACAGAAATTTCGGAAAGGTTATAAATATAAGATAGACAGGTGATTTATTTACAGGTGGAAATAAAAGCACGTGCTCCATTTAGAACCGAGAGGATAAATTTTTCGAGTTTATGTCCCTACTGGGCTCTCAATAGTAGACGGGGATGACATTTCGACTGTGGGGGTGTTTCGATGACGCATTAATGGCAACAAAGTTAGCTGAAAGAGTTTTTACAAAAGAAAAGTTGTTTTTACGTGGAATATATGAAAAAAAAAACGAGTGTTTCCAATGTTTTATACAGGTTGTATCCACAATTATGTATTGACGTAAAAATTTTTCTCAAAGGTATTCAATAAGGAAGAGACTATTGGTCCAAAATGATCAAATATAGCATCAATCGTGCAGATATCTCATGAGTGCATTATTCTTCATCTAGTTTACGCGCATACGAGGATGATCCCAGAAGTACCTGGGTCAAAGTCAAAATAGTCATCAACTGCTGACTTTACCTTTCCATTGTTGGAAAATCTTTGACCATCGATCTATTATTTCCAGTCTGGTAGCAGAAAATGATCCAAACGGACTGAATCTGGTAAATAGGGTGCATGGGGTACCAATTTAAAACTCTAATTAATCAATTTTGGGCATTGCAATAACGGATGTGGAACCTGGTGCATTGTCTTTGTCTAGAGCGGGCGTTTTTGCTTGATTTGTTCACTCAATAAGTTTGCATAATTCTCGCTCGCAGATGGAACGGTTTTCAACTTCTTTGGATCCGCTTCTCCCTTTTCAGTCCATTGTTGTGATTGTTTTTTCATTTCGGGCTTAATGTCATGAATCCACGTTTCATCCACGATTATTAAACGCAAAAATTCTGCTTCAATTCTTTTTATCTAGTTAGTTCAAGTTGATCTTTCATTCATTGGAATATTTGCCAGTTGTTTCACCACAAAATTAGTACTTTCGATTCAAGTAGTGGTTTACGTGGTTGTTACTTCAGGATTTCCCAGCGGATGAGGTCATGTCTAAAAACTGAATCCTCCCTTTTCAATGATTTGGATGTTTTCCAAAGTGAATAATCCATTCTGTGAATTATGAAAGGTATATCTCTATATCGAGCTCGTAATTTTTTTCTAGTGTTTCTTATTTCTCAAATATCCACACAACGATCCGAAGAAAAGAAATAATTTTCTAATAAAATATTCGAGAATAATTTCTTGTTTAATAAATGTTTTAAATAAACTGAAAAGTCTGAATATTCCCTTATAAAATATGAGTGCCACCCTCTCAGAAATCCACTGACTCGAAATATTTTTAATGAAGTGTCTACTAAGTTAGTTCGTTATTAAATTGGCAATTTGGGCAGATACAAAGACGAGTTTGGATATTGAGGAATTTCTTAGAATTTTTCCACGTTCAAAACCAAATTTGATTAATCAAAGGCGTACCAAAGAAATTTTTCAAATATAATTCATATATAAAACAACCGACCTATAAAAGGAAGTTCTCCGATTTGCTAGGGAGTTGGATTTACCGATCTGAAGACAATCGCGCCGCGATCCGAAAAAAAAAAGTCATTTCTAGAGACCTCAAATGGAGTTGCCACACGGTCCCGAGGGAAATCGTTTTTCTTGCGGACTAATCGGTGTATTTCACTAGCCTAGTTGTACTTTTTTGCAAGGAAAAATTACCCAGCTAGCAAAGATAAGATAAACGCAAACAAAGATGAGGAATCTCAACGTGAAACTAGAGGATTCTCTTTCCGCCCTTGTCAACGCCCTATTTTTCTTTTTTTGGATCGTTTTGGACACTTCTCTACTTCAAGGAAGGAATAGATTGGTGGTTACCTCCAGTTATTACAATTTTCTATTGAAAGCAATGAAGTTTGATGCGCCCCAAGTTGAACAAGACCGATTGAAAGCTATAAATTCAATGTACGCTTACTTATAACTTGAATTCTGTAATTTTTCACTGCCATACAAACCCTTATTGTAATTGCAATTAGTATTCTTCCATTTTGCCACTTAGAGCTCTCACGTGATGCAATTGATTGTTCCAAATTCATGTTTTGAATTTGGATTTTCTTACTAAGAGGTAACGTAAATCCCAATTGAAGAAAAACGAATCCCGATTTATTCTATTTTCATTTGAGATTTTCAAATAATATTCCCTTGGGGTTTGGGGCTTTTCCCTTTCTTACAAATCCAGATTAACCCCAATAATGTCCAGATATCGTCAGTTGTTGATCGGTGATTCGATTCTTGCTCTTGAAATGAAAATCGTGCAGTGAATTAAGAAGCATTTGGATGCTTCGTATGATATCTTTTCTTTTTCTATTACTTCCAATGTTGTGCCATGTCAGTTTTTAATAAATCTCACCATAGTGATAATTGAAACTTTTTTGTGAAGAACCCATGTCAGGATTAGTCTTGCTTTTGGTCTCATGGACTTGAAGCTGGACTTGGTATTCATCTTGATCTTGCTCTTTCTGCTATACCAAGACTGCAAGACCAAGATCAATCTCCCATTGGCAGATCACCAGTTTTTCGCTGTAGCTGATGCAATACGCAGATTTAGCGCAATTGGAAGGATCTTCTACGATGGTTAGTAACCTTCAAGGAAACTAGATTCACTAGTATACACCATAGATCAAATTACAGTCGAAAAAATTTGTCTAAAGGAAGCGAATCAACCGAAAAGATGATGGTCTTGTGAAGAACAGTTTAATGGTCATAATTCGATACTATTTAAACTAATTGGGACATTTTAAAGAGAAAAAATGCTGATAAGATTCTAATATAATATCCTAATCTCGAAAAAATAAATTCAACCACCTCTGTGGTTTGGAGAAATCGTAGTAAGGACATTTCGCGTCCCGAGAATATTAAACTGTCATCGGAAGGACTAAGAAGGGCGAAAGAAAAACTTTACCCGCTTTTAAATTAGAAACGAAGCATTAGCGTCCGAAAGGTGAATTATTTTTGATGAAATTTTTTTATTCGAATCAATTGTTTCTGTGAACGTTAAACATTAAAGTTAATGGTGATTGTTTCAATAAGAATTCGGATTACATGGAAAAATTATCGATTATATTTTCATCTTATTCATAATTATTTGAATGCTGAGTCTTATCGAAATAATTTGTCGAAGAAGAAAGTTTTTTTAATAACATACAAGTAGTTTGAATTAGTTTTATAGAAAAATATGAAAAAATCGAATGATCTAGTATTAGAAATCATTTCTTAAGTACTTCCTTATAGAGTGGAAGCTTATTATTATTAATTTTGATAAAGCATACACATAGCAGTCCCTCTACACCCCTTAAGTGTCGTCCCGACTACTATTACCTTAGTTTTCTTCACCAGAACATTTCTTCATATTTTAATTATCGATCCTTTTGCCTGTTAATCCTTCGCAAATCATAATATAGTAGTATACAAATACTGTTTATCTTTCCCTTCAAATAATACCCTGGTGATTGAGTGAACGTCGTCTACACAACGTATATATCCTAGGGCATGTCATCCATCATCCAAGAACTTGAATCAACTATCGTAAATCCTATCAAATCTTGTTTTTCCAATTTATATAATAGTTCTATCAAATCTTCTAATTTATACAAATCTTCTTGATCAACCAGGTATATATGCGATAAATTCAAATCTATTTGAATTATTCCTAATCCTGAAAGGACCTTAATTGGTTAATTGATTTGTTGGTAGTGACTAAGACTCGTGAGTGGCTTTAAATATGAACCAGTTAATTTTGTAATTGATTCCTCTTGTTTCACATGAAATATTTATTTGATTGTTTGGGTCCAAGGAAATTGAATTTAATCGATTTTGATTGGTTGTATCTATATTTGACCCAGTTTATGAAATTTGCAATATTCCATTCCATTGAGGAATTGAAGGCAACACCTTAATATGCATATAGAGCTGGATAGGACAGTTGGTATCTAGAAAAAAGTTAGATCAATTCTAATAGTCAATAAATGTAACCAAATAGATAAATTTGAAGACGATTCATGTTTTGACTATCTTTCAAAGCTCGTTCCCAAAGTAATCCACCAGATAATGTACAGACTATGTACGAACCTAATATCTCACTGGAGAACCACTCCAGGTTTGAGAACATTCAAAGATTCATAATCTGAGGAACTTCTCGCGACCAGAAACGACATCAATGCTGTTTGTTCAAATACCACGTTAAGCTTGGTAGTAACACAACTACAGATTCTGCGAGGAAACTATGATGATGAGAGAGGATGAACTCCAGTGATCATGTTCATTACTAACTTACTTAGTAGGGTAGAGAATCACCTTGATAACAGAAAGCTGCTTTATGTACCAGGGGATGGTCTAAGAACTAAAACCGTATTTGCCGGATTCGTACAAGGGTCAGTTTTAGGACTAGAGCTATGGAACATATTCTGTGACGATGTTTTTAGACTTAGATGACATGACTATCGTCATTACTTGAAGAAAAAGAAGGAGAAATCAAGCTAAGTTACCCAGCACCATGTGGATTCTGAGGAAATGGCTCCACGTCCATGGTTTTTCCGCTAGCGGCGGAAAAACCCGATTTGATTTTCTTGACCAAGAAGCAGAAGGCATATAAGGAAAGGGGCAGACAAAGTATCAACTACGTGGATAGATATCCATCGAAAAAATTAGCCAGGGTCCAAAGGAGAGCTGCTTTTGAAGGATGCAATGCATACCGCTCTGTATTAGAACCAGCGGAACTAACTCCTGCAGGAACCATCACCTGCTAGCACTGGACGGTAGAAGAATGTACAGAAGAATAAGCAACGAGGAAAAAGCCAACGAAATCATCGATAAAGTAGGGGTCGTGAAGAAAAAAAGATTCGTGCCAATGGACCAATGGTAGTAGATGATACGAATCAAAGAGGTGATGGGCTGCTCTTACCATATCTCAAGGGCTGGATAGAAATAAGTCAGAGAGAGGTGAACTATTACCTGATCCAACTACTATATTGAAAAATTGATGAATAGAGGAAGCGCGAAGCGAAGAAAACCAGTTCTGTGGAATGCTACCGCGGGTCCAGGATGGAAACCTCGGAGAGGTTTGGATGAAAAGCCCCACACATCAGTTGGTTAGGTCTGGATGCGCATTTTCCTCCTCTTCGTACCAAAAAAAAAACTATATAGTAATGTGATGGAAAAGTGAAAATGAAATTTCACACAACAATGGAAATGTACGGGTAATCTGAAATCTTGGACTTTTTTCGAGCAAGCGAAAAATGTAATTATGAAACAATCCCTTGTTCAGTCAAATCAAAACCGCGTTAAGGCCGTTGTTGAATTGTTTCAACAGATTTTCAGGCGTCGGAAATGAAATTATAATTTAAAATTAAAGAAAAATGCAAATCCGTTAAAATTAAAAGAAACTTCTACAGCTGTTACAATTCTAATAATTTAATAACAATAAAAAAATCTGGAACTAATATTCGTTTTATTTTTTCGACGACTAAAATTTCTGTTCCAGAGGCGTACAAAAACTGGTACAAAAAACACTTTTATAAACCAATAGGATGATACAAGACAACTACAACTGAAAATGTATAAAAATTACGAAAATTGTTGCTAAAACTTCATAAAATATATTTAATGTTATGAAAATGTCCACGACGAAGGCCCTGAAGCCGGTTCTGACCGGTTACAATAGACAATCTTTTTATTTAATAGTTTGTCTGTTTATTTTCTAGAATTTTTGAGAAATTTGTTTTGGGTACATAAATTGTTTGAATAAATTAGACAGTGCAACAATTCCAATAAACGTTTAGGCCGTTGTTGAATTTTTTTAACGGATTTTCAGCCGTCGGAAATGAAATTATAATTTAAAATTAAAGAAAAATACAAATCTGTTAAAATTAAAAGAAGCTTCTACAGCCGATACAATTCTAGTAATTTAATAACAATAAAAAAATCTGGAACTAATATTCGTTTTATTTTTTCGACGACTAAAGTTTCTGTTTCAGAGACGTACGAAAACTGGTACAAAAATCACTTTTATCAACCAATAGGATGATACAAGACACCTACAACTGAAAATGAATTGAAAATTACGAAAATTGTTGCTAAAACTTCATAAAATATATTTAATGTTATGAAAACATCCACGAGGTTTGATGAAAAATCGTTTTATTTAATAGTTTGTCTGTTTATTTTCCAGAATTTTTGAGAAATTCGTTTTGGGTACATAAATTGTTTGAATAAACTAGACAGTGCAATAATTCCAATAAACATGAAAGTACAATCAAACAAATAACACAGTTCTGGCCTCTCCGCTCGCCCTTAGAAGTCTTAAATGCTTCCATTATATTTTAACATCAACATCAATCACCGAAATTCAAATTTACACAAAGTGCAGTATTCTTGGCGGACCCAGTATCACGAATAATTTGTTCGGTTAGTAGAATGGCAATAATATATCTACATGGCTCGATGCACTCTAATTCTTGTCACGACGTCATAAATTAATCCCCCCCCTGTATTTTGTCAGTGACGTATGGTTCTCCTTCTATATAGTAGAGGGTATAATACATTTCATGCGTATATACGAATGTAAAATACTATTTGGAACTCCCTAGTACCATAAGTTATGTCCAAATATCCATAACATTGTGCTGATGAGGTCTAAATTCATCGAACCTGTTCAAAAATTAACTCATTTATTTAGGATTGATGAGATTTTCGATAGAAGGTGAGGTAATGAACGAAATTAGGATCAAACTTGATGAAATGAATGATCCCAAGTAATATATTTTATACCACGGGAATGGAATACACGTTTTTAAATACCATCATGTTCCAATTACGTCATATCATAATGATACAGCCATGTGTGTGAAAAAAAGTAGGTTTACTTTTTTGGGATCTCTAAATGAATAATTTCTGATCAGGTGCTAGCTACATTCGTCTTTATAGTTTTCCTCCTTCAAAATATCTTCAATTTGTATCAGGTGTCTAGTTGTCCTCCCTTCAAAACATCTCTAAATCATCACCAAGCCTTCGGTGTGTTGTACAGTCGAAACTAGACATGGATCAAACACTCTTTGTCTTATCACTACACAAAACTACCTCCCAATTTTCTTGATCTGTCCACTACCTCTTAAAGGAGGATTCTACATTGCCACACTTCACAAGAAACCTTAATGTCTTTTTCACTGTAGAAGATCCCTAAATCCATTGATCTGAGTTGCTATCTCTTGGCACGGTTACTGATCGCGTAAAATACGTTTATCTTCAGCTATTATTATTTTTTGAGGCCTCCTTGAACGTTTTCTATCGTTAAACCTCCTGGTGGATGGATATTTTTTCACTTTTTAGTGTGATTCATAGTACGTTATCGCTAACTGGGACAAACTTTTATTGTTTAAGCCACTAAAAAATTCCATGATGCACGACTTTTGTCCTACACTCCGATCTAATTATTCTGTTTCTAAAAACATCTTCATTCATACGGCTGTTTACGCTTTAGGCTCTTTTTGATCCCTCCTATATGCCTCGTCTTCCATTTGCTATAAATTCTAATAAAATGTCTGGGCACATATATATAGAAACTCGTTCTGTATGTGCTTTTTCGTACCGTGTCGATGATACAAAGGAACAATAAAAAATGCAGGAACGTAAGCCAGGAAGGAAATGAGATCGTTTTGTTTATCAGTGGAAAAATAAAAATTGAATACGCCTCGGATGGATATTTATAAAGAACAAGTTCGCCAATACATTCCGGAATTTATTTCATAAATGAGAAACTGAAAAAATTTCATTTCTCGATGTCTTGTATTGAATATTGTCCAAATTCGCTTCGAAATACTCAATTTTCAGAATCAGTAGATCATCTAAAAGTATGGATAAACAACGGAATCACACTAAAAATTAATCTCCCGAAATTTATAAATAATACTTTTCGAAGGGTTTTCGGTTCATAATCAGTAGATAGTTTTGAGCTCTAAAAGTGTACAGAGATGGAATCATCAAACGGTGCTCAAAAAGTGATTTTAATTCAATTCGGGAATATCGTGATTAATCAAGGATAGCTCTTCAGGTTAATTTCAGGATATTGAAGTCGAGTCCGGTTCAAAGAAAAACTTGTACCAGCACTGCACGCAAAGAGTGTAATTGTATTAGATAAGGCCTCGTATCATTCAAGACAAATTTGTGAAATTTCAACTTAATATTTTCCCAAAGCAGAAAATATTTCGAATATCTCAAAATTCCTCCTCCGTTGTGGAATGATAGTGGAAAAATATTCAAACTTTAGCACCAAGACTTGGAGAAATGTCATAAATCACGTAAGATCACAAAGGAAAAACTTGGTGAGTCATAATTTCATAATTTTTCAGGAAATTGTCTTAACTATGAAGTTAAAAAGTTAATTCCCAGTACTATTCCACTATTATTAGATATTAACTGTAGTGTATCTTAATTATGGCATCAAAAACAGAAGAAAACTAAACATGGTCTTAAAAACTTTTTCTGCTAAATATTTTTTAGCTCCATGAGTAGTTTCGATGTTACTTTCAGTCTAGTTTTCAAGTTACGAATATCACTACGAAACAACAAATTCTCGTTTGCATTTAATTTTGCTGACATTATCTTCACTTGTTATATTTAATACAATTCTAAAAGTTGGGTTCGTTATCTACGTTTTAGAAAGTGAGAACATTTATTAGGCATTATAACATCTTTCTTTTACTGTCCTACATATTGCCTTTGATGCGTTCTAAATCTTGAGCAGTGAAGTCTTTGAATTATTTATTTATTTTGCTGAGGTACCCTTGACAATTTTTGGTCGAATTCACCAGTGAACTCAAAACCGTGAGTTAGGTAATTCATTTAGTCGCATTTATATTCCATCTAAAATTCTTTCATAAATCCAAGAGGAGAGGAAGCCAAAGTACATTTTTGAATCTACAAGAAGCATTTTAAGATCCCGTTTGAATTAGGACTTCCAAAACAATGTTTGACCCAGCAGCAACTAATTTCATCGATAAAGCAAATTTTCCCATGTATTTTTCAAAATGAAACTATTTTCGTGTCTTGAATATGCTGAGTATTGGAAAACAACATACCCAAGTCCCATTTTTCTGAAAGCAAAATGACGCCGCCAAATCTGGTAGTTTTTTTTGACCTGTTGCTTTCTTGGATCCCCAAAAAGCATGTGAGAAGTCTGATTTTAGATGAAATCGACCTTAGTTTCATATATAGACTCGAAACTATCGACAAATGTGATTCCTAGAAGGCCAGAAAAGTTAGTTGGAACATCTACCTTACTGTCCCGACCTAGCACCGATTGATTTTCATTTTTTTCGTGAGTTAAAGCAGTGAATTGGAGGGCGGTGCTACCAACTAACCAGGAGTTCAAAAAAAGACATTTTATGAAGTTTGTTCACAGAAATGACAAATCGATACTTCAACAATTTTTTTGTAGAATCGAGGTCCCAGTTCCAAAATTTATTCAGAACGGAAAACAAAACGCGAATATCAAGAAAATAATCATATCTGGAAACGTTTATACTCAAAATTCTTTTTATTTGGATGAAAATATATTTCCCATCAGCACCCCCATCAACAATTAATTGGAGATTTTCGTCGTGAGTAATGTTTCAACCTCCCTTATTCTCTATAATTCCACAAAGATATTTTCCAAGACGTTCAATTTCCCCTTCGCGGAATAATTGCGAAAAAAAACTATTTCACACCCTAGGCGGAAACCAGAGAAAGGATTCCCGTCATATTTCACACAATCCACCCCTCCACGGCGAGAGAAAAATAAAGAAACAATGTCGGAAACCAAACATTGAACACAATCCTCAGTTCTGGCCTTGTGTATAGAATCAAAATCCATTATTGGAGGGTCTTTGGTTGGTAGTTGTTGAATAGACGTCTACGAGGAAATCCTAAAGAATTTTCGTGTTAAGCTGATGCTCAAATAGAGGGTATTGTTGAAAGGGCATGTTAGTGAATACCGATAGTGGATAATCCTTTATTTGGCACGCGGACGCCAAAGACGGGGACGTCTTACATTATACAAGATTATAAGCCTATAATTGACGAAAATCCATTTTTACAGGGTGCGTACTTTTAGTTGAAAGTCTACAACTTCTATAGAAGAAATTTTGTTATTTAGTCCAATATATTTCGAAATATTTCAGAAAAAAACTGGATTCGATGAATGCAGCAACCTTTGGAGCAATTTTAAAAGAAATATTCATCACATGTTTTGAGGTTATACTAGCCATCATCTATTCGTTGTTGAATTGAGCAGTGGTAGCTAATGAAGCCTGAAAAACCTTGGTCTCTATAACAAAGAGCAGTGATACCATCGTGAAAATCTGTTATTGCAAGAGCCTCTTCAGTTTCATAGTTTGTTCTACTCATTTACATTTTTTGCTTTGCCTCGATCGACCGGACTAATAGTGATCGATCATTTGGGGTTCCCTGGTATATAATCGTGAGTTTTGATCTAGAGATGGTATACACAAAGTGTTTAGTATGAGAATCCACAACGGTTCCAGGCACTCCAACTTACATCCGTTTGTGTTATTTTGAAGCGTCTAAATATCGGATTAATACGAAAACTTAATTTTCTAGTACCACGTTTCATCTATTTTATTTTTATTATAAACTCCGCATAGAGACTTTCCAAAGTTTCCTTCATCCATCTTCTAGCAAATTATCTTCACTGAATCTTTTGTTTTGTATTACAACTACACCAACACTCACAAATCCACTGTCTTTACCTTCAGTCTCTGAAAATTATCACTAGGTTATAGAAACGCGCGTCAAACCGTTTAATGGTGAGTTTTGGTATAGAGGTGGTCCACACAGTGTGTTCAGTATGAGAATCTACAACTGTTCCAGGAACTCCAACCTACATCCGTTTGTGTTATTTTGAATCGTATAAATATGGGATTGATACGAATACTTCATTAGTTTTCGAGTACCACATTTCATCTATTTTATTTCTTTTTTAAATTCCGCATAGACACTTTCTAGACTTCATCCATATTTCAGCAAGATATCTTTATCGAATCTTTTGTTTTGTTCTACAGCTACACCAACACTGTGTACCGCGTGCTTCGATAACCAAGGCATCAAGGTATCAAGGTATACAGTGCGTTCGGTGTGTGACTATCACCATCAATTCCATCTTCAACTATTTTCTACAACCTTTGTTAGTTTTTAAATATTTTTTCTACTCAGTTCACAACTAATATTTCAAGAAATCTACAATTTTAGTATTCTAATGTATTTTTTGCTTCAACTACGGGATATTTTGAGACATTAGCTTTCACTGTTGCGTTAATGTTTGTGATTCATCAGTGGGTACCATTAGGGATAACCCAGTGAAAGCTGCAAAATATAACGAAAAACTTGGATCCCTTCTCGTTAGATGAAAATAACTCCTACGAGCTTCATTGCTTTTACTACTATATACACTTACACTGAGGACAACACTCCAAAGTCGACAAAAACAATAATACCGGAAGAAAATATCGAACTGCAAGTAACAATTCCTTGAGAATCCATTTCGTAATCAAATTGGAAATTATTAGGTCTAAAATCCAACATAAAACCTCACGGAAACGGTAATTTTTGAATAGAAATCAGTTGATTGTAATAATTTGTTAGATTGCTCAATTTGAATTCTAGAACTGCTATGAAAAATAGAGTCATTTCCATAGAGAATTACTTGAAAAGAGATCAAGTATTTCGTCGATCTATATTGAATATTTGGTTTTGTACTTTTTTTCAATCGATACTTCGATGTATAAACCATTTTTCTCGTTGTATACTATATTTTTTTTCGAATATCATCGAATCGAATATCTCTGCACTGTATTCAAGTTGTATAAGTAGTTACAACTATTTTTTTAGGGCTTGACACATCCGCGAAGGTAATGGGATTCGAAAAACAACAATCGTCTTTTCCGTTGAAATTTAGTTAATTCCCACATAATCAAATAAGTTTTCAAAAAAATTATACCGGATGTGATGTCTCCAAAACCACTCCAACACGATACTTCAGTGTCAGTGTCCTAGGAACACAGATTTTCTATTAAAAAGTGAGGTTATTTCCTGAATCGCGTTTACGTCTCATCAATTTCCAATATTCCAACATGATACAACGTTCAAACTATTTTTGACAAGATTGTTGTAGTAGAAAAATGGAAATCAAGTTTTCGTAGAAAATGTTTTCATATAAAATCAAATAATAAATATCTATAATGTGTTCATAATGAATTAAGCAGCAATTTTTGTTAATTTTATCAAAAAAATTGCATAAAACTTTTTTCAAATTCATTAGAAATATACAGGATGCATCGTTTTTCCAGATTCACTTATTTTTTTCTAAACTCTCTACATATTTTATATATATACAACTGGTAATATTTCCAAAGGTTCTAAATAAAATTTCTGCTCTCAATAAAATCGATCTACAAATTTCTTCGATTCTCGTTTGGGTTTTTAACATCATTTTGAACATTGCACTTGGAGCGCGAGATTCAAAATCAAGTTGGCAACAACTCATTCAACTGCTTTCTGCTTAGTATAGTTTGACGTTTCATAATAGATACCATAGCAATTGATGGTATTTTTCATAAAATTTATAACTTTTATCGTCTTCCAGAGGGACAACTTAACTTACAGCGAATCGTTCTCAGAGCATGTTCACTTTTACTGATGATGTGCATTTATATGTGCCGCGAGACTCCTAAATGTGCTCCGAAGAAGCTGTAGTCGTTCTAAAGAAAAGAAATGTCCATCCAAATCTATCAATTTGTTTTTGTCTTTTTCAACCGAGCTCTGTTCTTCCACATTATGGAAAACTCAGCCAGAGGATCCAAATTTATCAATACGTTGTTGTTTTCATCATCTGAGGCTGTGTCTTTCCACTTTAAGCAAAGTTTACCAGTACAAAAATACAGATTCTATTATGAAATATGAATTTATCTAGTCCGAATGATCATCAGTAGCGTTATTCGTTGTTATAAATTCAAAATTACCACCCTGTATACGAAGAATCGCTGTTTTTTAAAGTTGCATTAGTAGTATAAATACTGCCATGTTTCCATTGAAACTTCCATTACATCCAACAGAACAAAACCCTTTACACTTTCATTCCTATGTATATTTAAGTATTGACATAGCCGCTACGCACTCGTTTTCAAATGAAAAGATCTCATCAAAATTTTAATATCCAGTCGCGGTTTCCATGTTAAACGCAATGCAGTTCTAAAAAAAAGGAATTTTCCGGCTTCACAATACAACCTATTGAGGTTTGAATTTGTTTGATGCTTATTGCTAAAGGGAAAAGATTTTTTAGAACGTGGAATCCGAATTGGAAAATTTTTCAAATAGTATCACAGAAACTAAACGCATTAAATCAATGAAAATGATTCGAAAATTAGAAAAATTTCGAATGGTAAATTCATCAATCAATCTGAAGTATCCTCTACTTTTTTAAATATCAAAACATCTTGTAGTAGGTTTAAGATGACTTCTTTCATGGGATGTACAATTTTCTTTAAAAAAAGTGAAAATTTTCGATAAGAATTGGAAAAATGGAGCGTTGAATTCACACTATTAATATAATTTTACATAAGACGCTGAATTTTTTGCATTATTCTATACAGCTTGTTTTCTATTTTATGAAAAAGTATTTAGGTATTCAAATTCATAGAACGAACAGAAAAAACACTTTTTAAATGCCTAAAATGTCTGCTAGCTCACGCCATTCCAGTCAACGATCATCCAGTACCACTTTTGGGGATTTTGGCGTCCTCAAACTTCAAAATGCCGTCATCTATATGTCAGGCCAACGACAATCCTGGTATATTTGTTTCCCCTCGATTTTTTTGTGATCATATAGTCCGTGTTATGAGCTCTTAGTTCTGTTATTCCATTCAGAATATTAAAACCATTTCTATCCGTAACGTCGCCATATTAAATGTCCTTTTATGTTTATAACCTACAAAACAGGATACTTTCAACGGTTATCGAGGATACGTAAGCGATTTTATACAAACGTACAATATTTCGTGAAGAGGTAATTTTTGTATATGAACTATATTTTCCAAAGCAATTTAAAGATGATTGTACGCTGGAGAGATCTAAAAAGTCGTTGTTGTGATGTTATTTTTAAATAAAATACGGAAAATGGATCCGGAAAATCTAATTAAAAAATATGACGTAGCTATACGAGGGTATGTGATGAAAAAGCACTTCCCTTGGGTCGGAAAATCATCATACAAACCTCGTATGTGGATAAAAAAATTTCGGCGTACGTTTTTGAAATCCATTCAAAGTTTTTCTAACGATTATCGTTTACGGTAATCCTCGTTCATCATACACCGAGAAATTTTAGACTCAAAATTGAATAATTTTCCCTCTCAGAAAAAGATATTCCTGGATAAGCCTCAAATTATCATCATTTCCGAGATACCCAGGCTACAATAAGTGATTCATCTCAACTAAATATGCTTCAAATGAGGATTTTTCTTCAAGACATCGCAGCAAATCATACTTCGGCGGTTAACATAAACGATTTGCACTAATTGGTTACAGTATTCACCAGATCTGATCCTCAGCGACTTTTTCCTGTTTCCTATCTTTGAAGATTCACGTACTATTATTTGGGAAGTTTGAAAACCTCAACTGGAAAAATGTGTAGACTTAGAGGGAGACTTTGCGCGAAAAAGGTGTTTGTATTAAATGACGATCTTGAAGCCGACTTTGGACGACCTCAATGACGACTCATCAACTATTCATCCTCTAGTGACATACGACATTCGACATTCGACATTCGACATTCGACATTCGACATTCGACAATCGACATTTTACATTCGACAATCGACATTTTACATTCGACATTCGACATTTTACATTTAATATTTGACAATTAAAAACTGTAATCTAACGAAAAATCAGTACAGTTGTAGCTTAACTTATAATAAAAATATAATTGATGTTGATGTTTCTTTTTGTGAATGAATCAAATTGCTTATAAAAGAATAATTTAGGAAATAGGTTTGAAATCTAGCTAAATGCAGCCGTTCGCATTCACATAGATATTTCATATTATCGCATTTATAGCCACGAAAAAAACCTCTAACCTCGTTTAGTTGGATTCCTCACAGTAAAAGACATCAATTTAGGAATATAATGTGCTTGGATAAGATACTTATACATTTACTACCGCCATTTCTGGAAAATGATGTCGCGATTCCTTCTGAAATTACTAGAAATGCTCATGGTGTAAGGGCCCGAAGCTTCGGGAGAAAAGAGAATGATCCAATTCTATCAAAGTCAGAACGAAATTACATTAGGGCTCCTATCCAGGCAAGTTCTCCAGTAACTGGATATTTATTCGGCTTAATATGAGAAAATTTATGAAGGGGATTTTCGATGAAGGGTTCGGTTCTTTTTTATTTACGTCTTAGTTAATACGTACATAAAAGAGAATAGTAGTTTCTAAACTGGATACAAGCAACGTTCTAAGAATAAAACTTTTATTCAGAAACGTCGAAAAGTTCAAATTATCTAAGGAGATAATGGAAATATTATTTTAATCGTGATGAATTTAATGGAAAATATGCAATTAACTCTAATTTTCGTTATACCTCGAAATGTAAACTTGTAATTCAGGATATAGTACGATAGAATGATGGAAGCTTGATGAGATTAATGGGCAAAGGATTAAAAATCAACTCCAAAGAAACTCTACTTCTCAAGAGGCTGAAAAGTAGAAGAAATAAGACTAAGTCTTAAGAAGAGAGATTGCTTTAGCATTTGAAAATCCCATCTTTCTTATTCACGACTACCAAAAGGTGATATCCTTCGAAAAGCTAATCAAACACCTTGACAAGAACTTATCAACCTCATCAGTCCAACTGGAAAGCTTGTTCTGTCTGTTAAGGTTTGCTGTTATTTTCTTCATGAAGCAACGGCATTCTAGATTGTTTTAGATGCTTGAATAGACAAACAAAAATATCATTTTTGTGTGTCCTTGCTTGTCTAGTACCATCCATCTTTGCAGATTTCTCTTACGAGCTCAAAGACGTTATAACAACAAGAATTCTTTTATTTGGGAATACGCTCCCGTATTATTTATCATTGTGGGTCTATGTTTTTTCCTCTACTGTTCTTTGTCAATGATGTGTGCCTTTTAGTCCTTGTTATAATCAATACCAGGCTCCATTATATCATTGCTCATCAAATTTACAAATTTACAACCCGCTACTGAGTATTCAAATTTGGATACAGAAACAAGTCATACGGGGTCAACTCTAGGAGGTATGGGGAATGTGGCAGCAGTTCAAAGACCAATTCGACAAATGGTAATTCTTTCTTCTTCTTGGTGTATACCATGTTTCGTCAACTGCCGCGAAACTTCTTCAGAATTAGGAATTCAAATGCAGTACTGGAAGTTCAAAATTTCATTCAGGTCAACACGAGATCCAGAACTGCCAAGTGTCTTAGCTCTTTCGCGAATCTCCGGTCGGTGGTTTCCCTATTGAAGATCTTTTCCGGGGTAGCTGCGATCACGTTGAAACTCGAGCCACCACATTCAAATATTGGACCCCACATGGGGTCAAAACTTATCAAGGAGTCCCAACCGACTGTATGATAGTAGTGCGATCGGATTTTTAGCTTAAAATTTGTTGACCTTCCAATACTTTGATGTATAAACCCCAAACGTGATTAGAAATATCTGTATAAGAGAAATTTAATTGAATATTCAATTATTGGATAATCCAAATTTCATTATTCCATTTTTGAATAATGAAGTTTTTTCACCAAAACACCAGCTTCTCTTCATAAAATCTTCATAGAAGACACTCGATTTCTACATCTCAAATTAAAGCAGAAATTAATTTTTTTTCTATAAAAGTTGTTTAAGATATCCAGGGTTACTTTGTATACTTTTCATGTGCAAACGGCTCTTATAACTGCAGTTATTCGAGTTTTTAGTAAATCAAGTTATTAATGACCCAATTAAAAGTCTTTTAATTAGAAAAAGTTTCATAATTCGTAGGGCAAAAACGTGAAATAACAATTAGCGCACCAACAAAATGAAGAAAATTAATAATAATAATCTGATTTTGCCTCATTGGAGGCAGATAACGAGAAAACTGAAACTGCGGCATTCCGATTCCCACGTGAGCAATTTCATATTTTAATTACCCCAACAAGAATTAATTACGGCCTTGTGGGATTACCACCCGATTCGGGTGGTACGTGATCGGGGTAGTTCGAAAATTTTCTCGTTGGATTCGTTAGAAAAATATGATGGAATTGAAAGTTGTTGTTAGTAGGATCAACGTTAGGAATTTTTTATTCATGCTTTTCTAGCTTTTGTTGACGCTTCATACATTCCATCTCTCCCTGGTTCAATCCTAAGTTTGTTTTCCTATTTTTCATTTCTACTGAAAACTTTTACCACTTCATTCTCCTCCTCGACTATTATTCCTTTGTTGTGTATATATTCATCATAAAATTTCTTTAATAATTATGTTAAGGGTACCATAAAATCAATTTTTATTTTCCTCATAGTTTTTTATCATTTAGAGTTACATCTTGAAACGCAGAGCTGAAAATACTTTACATTAGAAGAAAAAGCAGCAATCTCCAAAACCAGCATCCACTCCAACTAACAATCTTGCTTTTCTTGATGATTTTTCTCTCAAAATAAGACTTATTATCCAATATATAACCTAAAGTCACCAAAGAATCATCGAGCTTGCCATCTGTAATCTTAAAACTTTCAATTGGCTTGTCGAACTGGGAGAAACTTCGTTCCTGGATGGGGCTCTAACGTCTATTCACCTCCTGCCTAGCATTTTGGTACTTTTCAGTCAAAATAGGCCTTTTTACATGATATATAACCTAAAGTCACCAAAGAATCATCCAACATGCCCTCTGTAATCTTAAAACGTTTGATTGACTTGTAGATCTGAGAGAAACTTTGTTCCTGGATAGGGCTCTGCCTTCTATTTATCTCCTGCCTAGCATTTTGATAGTTTTCAGTCAATACCAGCCTAATCACCCGATATATCACCCAAAGTCCCCAAAGAATCATCTAGCATGACCTCTGTAACCTTAAAACTTTCAATTGGCTTGTCGAACTAGGTGAAACTACGCTCCTGGATGGGACTCTGCTCTCTATTCACCTCCTGCCTAGCATTTTGATAGTTTTCAGTCAAAATAAGCCTTATCACCCGATATATAACCCAAAGTCCCAAAATAATCATCGAGCATGCCCTCTGTAACCTTACAATGTTCAATTGGCTTGTCGAACTAGGTGAAACTTCGCTACTGGATGGAACTATGCTTTCTATCTACCTGCTGCCTGGCGTTTGGATAGTTTTCAGTCAAAATAAGCCTTATCACCCGATATATAATCCAAAATCCCCAAAGAATCATCGAGCATGCCCTCTGTAACCTTAAAACGTTCAATTGGCTTGTCGAACTAGGAGAAACTTGGCTCCTGGAAGGAGCTCTGCTTTCTATCTACCTCCTGCCTAGCATTTTTATACTTTCCACAATGTTGGAGATGAGTTTAGACAATTCCCATTCCCAAACCAAAAAACAGGAGAGTGCTAAACGACTACTACATGACCAATATTCATCATAATCCAAGTCGTCAATCATGTCCAGAAAGCGTTCTATCAGATCCGGAAGCTTCTCTTATATCTTACCGCAGTTTCCATAGATGTCAAAATATGTTTTTGTAGAACTCATTGCCCCTACTCTCTCAATTCCCTGGTACCAATTCTCTCATTGGTGCGAGAATTGGAAGGTGACTCCCAATCCCCAAAAAACCCAAAATTATTATATCAAATCATCTCAACTTCTTCAGCGTAACACTTCTAAGTGAAACTTCACCTCAATCTTGCCCAGAAGCACTTCAACTACTTTTATGGAGCCTAAATAATTCAGGCAATTTATTTCTGTTTTACTATAACTCCATATTTGTTTGATAGATTATATATTGATAAAGTTAATCAGATATTAAATCTTTAGGCCAGACTTGTTCAGCTACAATGGAATTCGCGTGGTGGCTCTCATCTTTTTATTTATAAAGTGGCGGACGCGACTTTGATGTTTCCTTCTTAAACTTTTCATCATAGCAGGCGGTTTATTGCATTATTTCTTTTGAATAATTCCTAGGAAACACGATTTATTCATTTCTTATTGTTCCAGAATTATTTAGGCATTTAAAATATTTGTGTGAACATAGTAAATTCAGCTTTAGAATGAATAGTCGTAGTGAGATGAACGAATCAGTGAAAATCATCGCAGAAATTATTTAAGTGAATATTTATAAGTAAATTATTGTAAGTTAGGTGTATTGTATAGTGTGTAAATAAATTTAGAACGTAACAAAATAGAGAAAGTGTGAAAATAGATCTAAAATCAGGATCATTTCTTCAAGGAAATTTCCAAATTTTTCAATATCGACTCATGTCAAATTGGAAACGTATTTTACGGCAAATGTCTGTTGATATTATGCTTGGCGTATATTTATAATCCAATATTTTCTCTGGAACCGGTTCAGCTGTGACACTGAGAAAATAAAAAGAGTGTTCTCCTTAACAAAGTTGCTACTACATTTTCTGAAAATTGGAGTCTGAAGATTCCACTATCAGCGTATTTCATAAAATATTTACATTCCTATGAGAAGTTATAGTCTCGCAGAATGAACTCAAAATACTATAAACAGGGATAATGGAATGAGATGAAAGATTTAAAGCAAAAAAAAATTTATATTAGAGGCGTTAAGTATATAAGAAATAATACACGTAATATTGAGTTCTATAGAAAATATTGGAATCGGCAAAAGAAACGATAAACATAATAAACATAAAAAAAAACTGGACGAAAGGAAACTAGTAAAGAATAGAGTAGACTAAAAAGTAACCCAAGTGAAACCGAGAATACTGAAAAGATACTTATACATAAAAAGAGAAAGTACATGCTCAAAAAACTACAAAATATTAGAGAACGCTTTAAAAACAGAAATTTGAGAAATTTTTAACAAGAGGCTAAAAAATCAGGAGAACGCATAGTTAATTACCGAGTAAATTATATCAGAGTCAACGAGGGAAGGCTTTAAATTTTAAACAAGAAGAAGAACCGGACATGTAGACGAACCAAATGATGAAAAAAGAGAAAATTATAGAGGGATATCATTCCTGGATGTGATGTACAAAGTTTTGAGAAGCAGATTCAACCAGTACCAAGCAAGGATATAAATGATGTTTCAAGAAAGGTAAATAAACATTCATCAGATCAGATCAGATTTTTACCCTTAAGACGATCATGGATGCAGATTTTGGACATAGTAGATATAAAAACCATGATATTCGAGTTGGCAAAAAATTAAATGATATTTTGTTTATAAAGCCATTTCAAACTTCCAAAACTACTTCGTTAAATCATAGTTTTTTTAAGTGTAGTTGATATCTGATATGAAATATTTCAAATTCTGTGCTGAATATCAAAAATTCTACTACTCAAAAATGCCACAGAATTGTGAAAGAAATGGATATGGAGCAAGCATTCGATCGTGTTACTTATAAACTATTCAATTCCGATTTATCACTATTTAAACCTCTATCATCCACGTCATCAAATCAGGCGTGCCACAGGAAAGTGTCTTAGACCCATTTCTATACTCATTTTTCACGGCAGACATTCTAAAAATGGACAATACATTTTTCGCTACGTTCGTAGTTGACATTGCAATCCTCAGCAAATAAACTGGAAAAATAGTTTACCAACTCGCCAATAAAATAATTCTGGACTCAAAATTAACATGGAAATACAATCAAAGAAAACTCAAATCACTAAGAAAATCAAACAAAAGCAGTGGCTTCTCGATGTGAAAGGTCTATGGGTCAAATTAGTTATTTTGTACAGATGCTTGGTCAACATCTGAACCATTGGTATCCAGCTGCGGGGCTATTCAAAACCTTCAAACACCAAAAATAATACATTAAATTTAATCAAACATATTTCGCAGCATTCTCAACGCCCCAAAGACACATTAGAAGATAAAATTACACTATCTGAGTATACTAAGAAAAAGTTAACCAGTTAGCAAATTGCTATCAGGAAATAACCATCTGGTTTAGACCTACAAACATTAAAACTATCAAAAATAGTTATTCTGGACTCAAAATTATAATGGAAATACAATCAAAGTAGACCTCAAAATAATAGGAAGATTAAACAAATGCAGTGGATCTGGGAGTGGAAGATCCAAGCCTCAAATTAATTATTTTGTACAGTGCATGTTCAAGGCAATCTGGCCTTATGGTATCCAGCTGCGGGGCTGTCCAAAGCATTCAAAAACCAAAAGTAATACAATGGATCCAATTGACCACATTTCGCAGATAAAATTACACTCACTGATTAAACTAAGAAAAAGTTAACCACTTAAGCAAATTATCATCAGTACGAATTATCATATTTACCTATTGATTGTAAATGAGCTTTTATGTGGTTTCATTTCTTATTAAACTGACCTTGTGAAGAGAGATTTTTGAGTTCGAGATTCATCATATTTCAATAAACCATATTAATAAGATTTGTTTATAAGATTAGATTCGATTGGAAATTTCAACTTTCTATTCAAACATCGTCTGGTTTTCAATCCAATCCATCATTTTCCGTACTATATTTTTCAATTCATCAAACAAAGAAAGAATCGGTTCGTGACAACACAAAAAACTAAATCTGGCGACACTGTCATTGGGAAAATAATAAGAAAAATCATGAAAGCAATTGTCTCGTGATTGATTCGAAGTGTCGGAGAAAGATTTGTCGTTTTTTTTGTTTGATAAGGACTTCGCCAGAATTTTTTAGTTTTGTGACAACTCACTTTTGTTGTCGAGATGCTCTTTCATTGGTCGGCTAGGGAATCGAGCGGAGACGGATAAAAAATATTCCGATGAAAATGCGACAGAGATATATTTTTGTTAACCCCCATGAAGAAAAATATTGTAGAGATTTTGTATTATGAGAAATATTGATGTTTAGGTATACGAAGTTCGTCCGATAAGTATTTACCCACGAAATAAAAATACTGGCGATTCATTTTGAAAAAAGTCTCTAAGAAATTCGATATACACTCGACTCAACGATTCTCTTCATTTCCTTAAGCACGTCTGGAAGTTTTATCTCAACTGGTGGCGATTACTTCCTCATTCGTGTCTGTTTTGAGGTAGGAAACAACAAGAATTCGGAAAAAACTAAATCTGGAGTATACAGTGGATACGGCAGTAGTTTGTGACCAGATTGATTATAGTATAGTATATATAGTATATCTAGGTAATATATATATATATATATATATATATATATATATATATATATATATATAGATTATACTGTATGAACCTCTGAAGACGCTGGATTTCATGTTTGACTAACGATCTATTGTTTAAACCATTTTTTTGTCACCAGTGTGTAGTAGTGGAGCCATGCTTTATAAACTTTCATAAATTGACGAAGGCACTAGAAAGAGTCACGCACTGATCTGATCCTTGTATTGACCAAAAGTTCATGCAGGACTTAAACCACACGCTCTCCCAATACGAAATCGTTGATTTTGGTCAAGTTACTGGGTACCAAGAGGTGAAATATAGTTGAAATTATCAAAATAATACACATAAATCATATTAAAAATGTCTGTAATGCTATGTGGTAATCGAAAAAAGGAATTTCTAAGTAGATCAAGTTGCAACAAACCGCACTCGATTCAGTAGAGCCCCAAGAAAAACAAATTCCGAATAGAAAACGAAAAATTCATGTTTGTAGAGGAAAAAAGAAAAATCCATGACTATACACCAGTCAAATTCAAGGAGTTGTGGTCAAAATATGTTTAGTGCGGAATTGCGCTGCTGCACTGACAAGTCCAGTATGCAAACTCTATTATTTAGAAGAGGGAAGAGCCTTCAAACTGGAAACTTGATTGGGCTCAACTCATACCATAAAAGTGAAATAGCGGGTCTCAACAACAACTGTCCAGCCGTTGCGAAGCTCATGAAGAAAGTTAACAAACAAATCTTGAGTTATCTTGAGTCTGCTAACATCATCAACTACCTCATCATAAATACGTCTTTCGTGAACATTGATCAACCGGAGATCTCCTGATCTATGTCACCAATGCATGTACTGAGGTTAAAGAGGAATCCAGAGCCATCGCACTAGATATATCGAGGAATTTTGATGGTTTGTTGTATATCAACGATCTATTTGACAAAACTACAAACCCAAACTATACGTTCGGCGACGATAGCACTCTGGGGTCGTTGCTAGCATCACCAACAACAATGTAGATCTTGAAAACATTCTGATGTGGAATGGAAGCAATTTGATTGAGTTTAATGCAGCAGACTGTTATTTTTACAAAGAAAAGTGGTACTGCTGCTCAGGATTTGTTCCTGTCTGGATTCAAAATATCACCATCAACACAAGTTCGCTTTTTGGGTGTTGAGGTTGGTTATTGAGCAGGCATAGACACCCATAACGTCATTAATTCTTCTTATGCAAGCCTGTGAAATCAGCTACCAAGACACGTCTTTACTAATTATCACAATCTACATGAGTTTAATATCAATTTTTCACTTGAATTATCTTCTTTCTGTTGCTTGGTTTTTACATAAAAAAAATAAGCTTCAAGGATTGCGGGTTATGTTTAGAAATTTCATTGATTGGTCTAATCATTTTCCCAAAAGTTGATTCGACTTCATTTTATCTTTCTGTCACAGCTCTGGGAGAGAAATTGAGAAACAAATAAAACAATTTTTTTGAAACGATATCACGAATTGACAGCCATCGAGAGCTGAGAAGGTTTTCGAAAATGACAACAATAAAGAAAGAGATTTGAAATATTTTTTATCTGCCATATTCTTATTGTCTCATATTTTTTCAACTCCTATATACAATTCAGTTGAAAATGTCTCAATATTTGGACTTTCAGCGTTCTTAATCTTGGCGGTGTTGTACACAACTTTTAATTCTCCCTTTCGTAATATTTCACAATACGGTGCGTTATCTACCGAAATAAAATTTTACCGACAGTTAAAAGTTGAAAGTTTAATCGTGAGGAAGACATTTGGATTGATTGCAATGACTACGACTGCACAAAACTTTAATTCTGTTGCCAGGAATTAGTGAAAGCTATAAAAGTCTGTTCCTTTTTGTATTTCTTTGTTTTCCAGCGCAATGAATTGAATAAAAAAGTTTGCATTCGAATTAGTGACGCACTTTTAGCTATAATCCATATTTTTCGATTCAAAGAAATACGAAAATAAGAAAATTTGGTTCAAATCAACATTTATTGGACCAAATGAATGCATGAAAATGTTGAAATATGAAATTCAACTAAAATAAAACGTGAGGAATCGAATAAAAAGTTAAAAAAAGAGATTGAATCATTAAACAAATTTTTCAATCCACCTTCGTTTCTACAAAACACAAAATTATGACGCACCAAAAAAAACCAAAAGTTAAGTTAAGAGGACTACCAAAGGTAGCATCAGCAGAAGCCGCACAAACTCATGCGGGATTGCCAACAATGGACTCAATGAAAGCTGGGAGTCGTACAGAGGGACAGAAGAAGACTTCTTAAGAGAGGACTCTAAAGAAATTGAAGGAGTTATAGAAAAAAATGGTTTCGTTTTGGTAGCTGATTCCACAAGCTTGCACTTCTCCAAGAAATGAGTCCCGGAATCTGCAAGCGAATTTGGTCCTTCTATGACCTAAGCTATCATAGTTTCTGGTTGAAGAAGACTCCAAGTTTTTATGAAGTTGCATTGGCTAAATCTTGAGCCTGAGTCTTTGCTGCATTAAACTTAAGCAGATTGCCTTCAATCTATTCCAGAATGTTTTTAAGATCCGTATTGATGGTTGCTATTTGCGGATTTGGGTTGTAATCGATTTTATTGGGGCCGAGCACATGATTTACATCTGTACCTACTGAAGTAACGCAAACTAAAAGTTTATAACTGCCGCCAGTAGATAATTGTAAAAATAACATTAAGAGAAGAGTACTTGATGAAAATGTTTAGACTCATAGTAAACGCCAAGGAGAAAAACCACATTATTATGTTAGCTTAAATAAGGTTAGGTTAGGATAGTTATAAGAGAGTGCGGTACCTCATGAGAAAGTCAGCGCTCTAAGAAAACTCATTTTGAGAGATCGATGCAATACTGTACGCGATATGGCTGAAGAAATGGCCATCATCGCGTGAGGTATTGAGCAAATAACTCATTTCAGCCAGTTGGGTGCCAGGACTTTTAAATTTTGACAAGAATTTCACACGCGAGGAAGTTTTAATGTGACGGATGGAGTGGATTGAAGCGCGGCAGTTAAAGCGAAGTTTACACTGTCAGTGGGGAAGGTGTTGTGTACCACGAACTATGAACGCGCTTTATTAAAGTAACCTCCTAAAAACCACATTAAAACCTGTCTATAGATCAAAACGATGTGATATTCCAATCCGTAATGCAATACTGACACAAACACACAAACACTAGAACGTCCTCCTCATAGTCCCGAATTATTGCCTTGTGACTATTATTTTTGATCAATTAATAGAGGCGTTTGGCGGACTGCGATTCGAATACAATTCAAGGAAAAATTCGTGTACATGAGAAGCCGAAAGATTATTATGAAAAAAACGTCCAAAACCATCCGGAGGGGTGACAAACTTAATAATGAAATTTTTATAGCAAAATTAGTTCATAATTAAACCATCCTCATAGATAAGGTTTGATTTTATAGATTCACTTCACTGTCTTTCTCCTTGGTGTCTATTTTAGTCAATATCGCTTCGTAAATGTACTTACAGGACTCCTCTGATGCTAAAAAACATTCCATCATGTTCGCAAGATTGATTTCTGGGTATACAAGTTTCTTACTACCCATCTGGTGCAGTGGACCACCATATGCTCGGCATCGACTTCCTTATTGCGGTAGGTGCATTTAGGGGTGTCAACTTCTGATTTTTTTGGTGCTAACTCTAGACGTTTTCTTTTAACTCAGTTTCCAACGAGTTTCAGTACTTTGTTAACCAGATTCATCAGCAGTTGTTCCGTACCAGCTATTACCACTAAAACGACGTCGTCTGCAAAGGGTGACTCCTTGTAGCATCTCTATTTTGAACTACTCATCATAACAGATATTCCACAGGGTTCGATCCTGTACTTGTTAAAAATTTGGAGTGAATTAATATCTCCAATCTCTCAAATTTACACTAAAAACTCGGATACCATCGAGTGAATTATATATTTTTGATTAGAATAAAAAGTAAACTAAATAATGATCCTCTTTAGAAATTTTTGTTTAAGTAAGGGGATGAACTTATTTAATAACCGCTATAGCAGAAATTCAGAGTGTAGGGGTTATCTTATTATCCTCGTCAAGTTGAAAAGTTGGAGGAAATCAAATAGAAATGACGCATAGCGTATTTTACTTCTGAGGATTGTTTGAAAAGTCCTTCAGAGCTTTTAAAAGAATACAAACAATTTTATGAAGTAGATACGACGTTTTAGACATAAATTAAATTATACGTTTCAAAATAATGACTGTCTCTTCCACTTCAGCATCGAACAGAGGATTTTGTGGCTGAAAACTAAATTCTTGATCTGAAATACAAAAATTTCATCCAATTTCCGATTAATATCAAAAGTCTATTCTCATTTCATATCTTTTTACACTTTCTATCTAAATAAATGGGGATGCTCTAGCTCCTCTATCAATTACTAAAGATCTCAATTTTCTATTTTATATGCTCCCACGTGTAACAAAACTGTTTCCAATAATTTATGGACAGCTCATTTCTTGTACAAGCTCCAAACTCCAAAAAATTCAATCTCGTGGTATTTAGAGCAGCTCTAAAGCCTCATAACCACAACAGGATCTTTGAGCTACGCGGGTTTCGTCTTTTTCATGTTCTTTCCAGAGGAGCTCACTTTCCAGAGGGAGTTTTCTCTTCCTAGTGAAGTTGATTGGGCATCCCATATCACTTTGTTGTATAGTAAATTTTTCTTTGAACTATATTACAGGGTGTATTCTAAAAACGTATCCCTAACAATATATACCTTGATCAGTCAGTTCGCATGAGAGTTTGTATGCTACCAGGCGATACATAAATGGAGATGCAACTTCTTCTTGTAGACAAATGAGCTGATATAAATGATTTTATCTGTCTCGAAATCTATTTCCATTTAGTCAAAAATCTGAAACATATAAAAGGCTGTCTTAGAGATAACGAAGGTTCCCCGTGAACCTCCTAGATTTCGCGTGGAAGAAGATCTTCAGAAGCAGACTAAAAGCATTGAAGATACAGACGTCGTAACAACGGTGGACAGAAGAAAATTCAGGTGAATGGATACGATGATTAATAACGGACCAGATACCATGGACCGAACGGAAATTCGAGGATATAAATTCTCACATCATGAACCTCCTGATGGGATACGGCTGTATATTTATGAAATAAAGAACCTGCAGAAACCGTGTCTATACACTATGAAGATGGTCTAGATCATGCAGAACACAAGTTCTTCATGTGTAACTACTTGAGGGATCTGAGAGAGGATTTAGAGACAGCCATTAATAATGAACGTTCTCAGTTAATTTGTAAATATGTAAAAAATTGGTCATGATTATTTGGAAGGCTTCAGCCCAATCAACATGAGAGCTGAACTATATTCTACTCTGAGTGAGATTGTTCCTTCGTTATTGACAGTGAAATATTGGATAGCAAAGTTTAGACGAGACCGTACGTTTTGTGAAGACCAGCAGCGCAGTGGTCGACCAAATGAGGTGATGACTCCAGAAAGGCTTAAGAAAATCCACGAAGCGGTACTGAATGATGTCGACCGAAATTGCGCGAGCTAGCAGACACAGTAGGCATTTCAAAAAGTGCGATATATCGGATATTACCTGGAAATTTGAAAATGGAACAGAAACATGGTCGAGAAGATGTTTCTATCGAGTATTTCACAGAAATAAAACCAAATTGTTGCTTGGTTTCATAACCATGGATGGAACGTCAGTCCATAACTTCTACTCGAAACAAAAGTATGATTAAAACACTGGAGTAAAGAGGGATGACCAGATCCAAAGGCAACGACCGTTCCATCTAATGGAATGGTTTTTTGAAATGCCTGTGAGAAAATTTCCATCAACTATTTTGAAAATAGAGAAACTATCAATGGCGAACTTATTGCAGCAAAAATTGCTGCATTGGGCTAATAAGAAAGTGTTGTTTCATCAAGACAATGCATCAGATCACATATCCGTTATTACAATTGCCAAAATCAATTGGATAAAGTTTGAATTGCTACCCCATTTATCATATTCACCAGATTTAGTCTCCTTGGATTTTCCAGCAATGAAGAGATGATGTCGACTATTTTGAGGAGTTTGACGATTTTTATTATAAAAACAATATCGGAATCATTGAACATCGCTGGGAAATATACAAAAAAGCCCCCTACAAGAAGTTATACAATCCTAGTTTCGGTTTAGGTTAAAATTGGAGTAGATTGCGTCCCACATACCAATCAGCGAAATACATTATTTGGATTTTTTATGTTTCTATTGCTAGTACAACGTACAAGTTTAATACGCGAAAAACTTCCAGATTTTTTGATATATTTTCTTATTTTCTTTCCATTTCAGTCTAAACCTGCATTTCCACTTATTTTATACCAGTTTCTCTTGAAATATCTACTCGAATAGACACGTACAGTTCCATAGATCCTTGTAGATTCTATTTCAATTATTATCTTTTTGTTTTGGAGTGTTTCATTTTCACTAATATCGTTAGTTCATATGATTTTTCTAAATATTACGTGAAACTAATCATTTAGAAAAATTTCCCGGTTAAATTGTACGGATTCTAATTTTTTTAAGCAGTTTCCGGTACATTTCTTTCAACTTTTAATTTAAAATAATCTTGAAAAAGCGCGAAATGTAAAAATTCTCTAGAAGAGACAATAAATTTAATTACACTATCTTTTTCTAAAAAAAGAGAAAATAATTCACAATCCTTTGCAATAAAGAAAGTTTCTCCCAGTAGATCCTTGACATTATTGCATCAGCGTCACTTCTACCCCTAAATTTCTCTACCCTTTCTGCTATCCTAACATTTAATATCGTCTTGGCTTTTATTCGTGACTCACTGGAAAGATTTTGAGAATTTTCCAACAGATACTGAAAGAAATTATCTATTAAAATGATCATTAATACTAACACTACTACAATTCTGATCTAATAGAAGCGAAATGAAGAAAACATCATTATTATTTATAAAATGATTTAAATCAACAACGAAAACCAGCTTTAGAGATAGAGATATCATTCACATTACCCTGGTATGTAATGAGCTTCAAATTAAAAGTTCAAGAATGTGAATGATTCGATCAAGTACCAAACTCTGAATCAAACACGATTTCTCATTTGAGCAAGAGAAACCGATAGAAAGCTCTAAGCATCTTTTAGCTGCTACTACCAAAAGGCAAGGAAGAGAAGATTAGGATTAATCAAGGTGAGGAACAAGAAAAAAATAACCTAAACAAACCATCCCTAAGTAATGGCTTCCTATCCTCTGATGTACCATGACGAAAAGACAGGGGATTATACTTGATTGTTGTTGGTGGTTGATTAAGGCATTTTTCATACATGTGAACAAGCTTTGTAAAATCTTCTTCATAAAATGTAACCAACGATCATTGTGATCATCAAGTGACTTGCGAAGGTTTCTTCGAGCTCCGTGACAGTTTGGAAACAATTCCAGAAGCCTCTTCGTTTATTTTGAGCATTCCAAAGTTTCACAATATGAATTTGCATTAATTCTAGGATGGACAAGCTCCACAAAACCAACTGTCGACTAACTCGCTGAATTATGTCGTCTATAGCGATAGACTTGGCTCCTCAACTCCCTCGCCTTTCCATCACTCTTGAAGGTGTCAACAAACAGTAGACTCAATCTTCGATGAATTCCCGCTATACTATGCCTTTCTGCCATCAAGAAATTCACACTTGGCGAGAAAATCGATCATGTTTAAGCGCAGTCGTCTACTACGCATACCAAACGACTGCTGCATTCCTGGTAGGAGTTTGTGGAAAAAAAAACCATCTATGACTAAATCTGCAGTACCAGGTGGGTCCCAATAAGTTAATTAGATTAATAGATCTTGTCTTATAGTATCCAGAAGTTCAACTTTAACTTCCCCCGGTATCTTCACAAATATTTTGTTAATTCTTCATATATTTATTTTTTTCATCGTTAATATTGTTAATTCTTTCTGTAATATTCACATTTCAGCGCTTTTCTCTCTATTATATATTTGAGAATAGATCTTACGAGGTTTATATAATGACTTACATTTTACAAAACTTTTAATTTCTCATTTATAAAGAAAAATAACTGAAAGGGATGATAACCCGTTGGTTATTTTGAAAAATAAACTCGATAATTATATTTTTTTGTTGTATATTAACCCCAGCATCAACTGGGAAGATTTTTTGAAAGAAGTTTTCAGTAATCCACATTAAAATGACTCCGATAAAGGATAAAATTAATTGGAAGATTGTAAGGCTAAGGGCGGAAGCGAAATGGGAGAAAAAGTAACAAAAGAATGGTGAATTGAAACAAAACACTGGCTGATGGTTTTGAATAAAGTCAACTTTGTGTGATGTCTGTCCTGAACTGAAGAAAAGGGCCAAAGCTAATTACCACTTTTTTATCAAAGTGATTTATTCGAAGAATTTATTAGATCATTATAATATTTGGAAAGGGGATTAAATAAAAGAAATATGATATATCTAAAACGACATACTCTCTAGTTAATAGAGTTATTTGATGTAGAATGTTTAGAAATTCAATTTTTGAATCCTTTTTATAAACATGAAACTTATAACAGTGATACAGAGCATTTCTAGTAAACAAACGATGATATTTTTCAAAAATTTTCTCTTGTTACCTTATAAAAATATTTTAGGGCTATCATCTGATATTTTCTTTTAAATAGAATGTCCAAAAATAGTTTACTAAATCCAACATACGATTTATTAAATACATAACCCTATATATGAGAATGAGGTCAACTTTGAATGAGAATTTTTGAGATTTTGCTTTTCTTTTAGGACTTGAAAAGTTTAACACCCTGTAAATTGTTAATCAATTAAATATTTCTAGTAGTAATATCAGTTTCTTTAAACTTTTCTATCTAATTGATACTTTCTTTAATCCAGAAGTCCATTTACTATAAACGGTATTTTTAAAGATAGAGAAATTGTCAAAAAATTGTGGATAAAATCTTGTGAAAACCACAAAATTATAGGTGATAGTAATAGGTAATAAGTCGTAGAAGATTAGAAGTAAATACGCCCTCAAATTATTGCAGAAAGATTATATCAATTTGATTTCAATTGGCAAATGATTGTACATCTTTTTGCACTTTACAATATTGAGCATTTGATCAATTCAGATCGTGGAGAACGTAGGTGAAGGTCGTGCTCCGTGTTCTTAAGTGGATAGCCGTGCAACGACTTTTCTGAAATTGAAGAATCGTACTTACGAATAAGGCAAACGAATTCGAAGATAAATAAGAGAGTGAGAGACAGAATCCTAAAAAATGACAAAGTTTTATGATAAATAACATAGAATTGACGTATGACAACACGTTCTAAGTCAAACTTTATGACAATGTCAGATTTGTCATATTCACATTGAGAGCTCCCTTAAACGCTTCTATTTTGTCTATTTTTCACACGAGACACCCTGTATGTAATATCATGTATCTAAATAATTACTAAGGTACTTATTTTACATGTCTTTTTGAATCTCTACCAGTTAACACTTTATTATTTTACGCTGACTTCCATTTACCTTTTTACTTTTCCATTTTCAGTTAGCCGCATCCCCTAAATTAAAATATTCCCTATTGGACAGACGTAACTACCCTCAATTAACGAAACACAATATACCTACACGAGAACCCCAAATGAATGATACTACAACTATCCCTTACAAATTGGGGAAATTGAATACATCTCTGGTATGCGTTCAAGCGTAATTTGACTTTCTAGAAAAACCTCATTTTCACTCATAACGGAATGGCATAAACGTGTATGTGTTTAATGTGTTTTCTTTCTTCAAAATCTCTTTTTTTACCAGGTGTCTTGTCGCTATTCCTCCAAAACATCCCCAAATCATCACCGAGTCAACGTCGTGTTTCACAGTTTACACATTGATCTAGCATTTTTTATTTCTTTGACCTGCGCACAAACAAACACTCACAAATAAATCTCAAACTTTGACTCAACACATTATAAAACTCTCTACCATTCTTTCATCTTCTTTTTATATTCTTTAAACCCCTGTGAGCTATTTTGACTACCACCCTTCCAAAAAGACCAAATTCTCTTAATAGTTTTTTAACTAAACCAGTTCCTTAGTTCTCAGCTCTAACAGGGTTAATTAGGACTAAACTACAATCATAAACACCAAAGAAATAATAGACAGTTGAAGAATATCAAACAAATCAGATTGTAATTGCAAGTTTTAACTTGTCGCACTCGTATATAGTTAAAAAATAGAGGATTATGGGGCGAAAAGTTATGTCTTATGGTGTATATGTTGGACATAGACTCACTAAAAATAGAGTGAACATAGTTGAACATTTGATAATCAATTCATCCACCAAATAAACCAGATCTAGTAATTCATTTCTACAACTTCAAATAGAAATTTATGATTTCGAGAGTTGCCCTTCGACTTAAAATTAAAAATGTCTGTATTTACGCATTGTAATAATAATATTTTATGTCTAAAAATTTTCTAGACCAACCTCGTAGTATAAAACATACAGGGTGTTTCAAAAAAAGGTAATCTCGTCTCTAGGATAGTTAAAAAGCTGAAAATTATGTAAGGTAAGTCAAAATCTAATATTGAAAAAGTTGTGTTCGATAATACATGGTACGAACCTTGTAACTAACGCCCTCTATGATAGACAGACATAAAACCAAATTCATTGGATGTATCAGCTTCCAAAACATATTCGTATTTTCTTCAACAACCTTTATCTTAAATACGAGTGGCGTTACGAACATTTTTTACTTAGCAAACCCCAAATATTTTTCAGTTTTCTATATATGTAATAAAAAACGACATTTTCAAGATCAATATTGAAACACACTCGTACAAACAAGAGCATTGACGTGTAACGTTCAAATCAGCGAAGCATAGAAAGCGTCGTCCACTCTCTATGTCTCTAGAGACCTGCACCGGAATAATACGTACAGGAAAATGTCGCACAGTTGACATGTGCATATTTAACACACCATATCTCATTCAGGACATTCGTATATTATCTTAATTGCTATACGCAGCGGTGTTTGGTTGGAGTTTCGTATAGATCCGCATAATCCCTTAGCGACAATAATTGTAGTTCAAATTAGCAGAATCTAAATGATTGCAATGAAAAATTTATGTCCATAAACCATTCGAAATATAATTTTGAACCAATGGGGATATGAAAGTTGCACGAAAGCGATCAGTTTTTTACAAAATTGAATCAATAAATCGAACGCAAACGAAATTGATAAAATCATTAATACAACTAAAAATTTTCATCGAATTATAAACCATTTTGTTTTATTGGTTAATTCTCATGAAAATTTCTAGCCTTGATACGCAAAATATACTTCAGAACAATTAATGCAAAAGTGGATGTTTCCATGAACTTTTCTTTTGTAATAATGAAATTTGTAGCTTTAAAAATTGCCACACAAAGTTTCTTTCTTTCTTTCTTATTTTTCCCTTGAAACTGTCAGTTTTCGAGAAAATTCAACTTCTAAAGTTGTATTTTCATTTCTCATAAAACGTGCTTTTAGATAGATTCACGTTGCATTTTTTGTATCCAAAATTAGATTTTTTTGTGATTAACATTCTCCTGATTCCATTTTCATTATTTTCATCTTCTGTTTCCTTAATTTTCTCCTTCTACTCATTTTCCACTTAACTCGTCTAGGGCGCCCTCTAGGCGCGCAGTCTCGTTATTTAATAGACAAACTTCGCAACTCTCCATATTTCACTAAAAAGAAAGAAAAAGAAGAATGCTCGGTTGTAAAAAAATCAATAATTGTAGACAAGAGCTTGTAAATAATTAAAAAACAAACAAGTTAACTCTAAATAAGAAGTAAACACTAGAAAAATATGATAAGTAACTTATTAAGAATCATAATTACATCTGTACATCGCCAAAACTCACCAGAAAATAAAATTAAATATACTACAATGCTAAAATATGTGTAAATTTGTTTTATAATTTAATATTGATATTAAACTAGATTATAGAATGTTCAAAACAAGATGTTATAGATTAAATGTCAATTAGTAAATGATTGTACGTTTTTTTCGCATTGTACAGTATCGAGCCTCAACTAAATCTGGAAGTAGGAGCTCTGAAGTATGTAGATGAAGGCGGTGGCGTCAATATTTTGAATGTTGTGGATAAGTCCGAGCAGTGAGTCCCATCGTTTAGTCTGAGTAAATATCAAACAGCTCTCTTCTGTACTTTGGATCATATTGTTGTAGAGATTGATAGGGTTAGTTGCTTAAAAAATGATTTTAGAGCAAAACACATAATTCTTCGAACAAAGCCTTAAGAATCGTCAATTATGATGCTATTAAAGACAAAAAACTAGAGAATTCAGGAAAGTGATTTGGAGTCGATTTATTACGAACAAAATTAATTCTCCTACACCCAAGGATTAATTTTGATTGTTTAACTTCTATTTGATCATAGAAATTCCCAGAGAATTCTCTCAATCCAATAGTTAAGTGGATGATAACACTTTTCGATTTACTTTGATATAAAATGAAGAAACCGAATTTATTTCTATTATTTATAACAGTTATCTGCATGGTCTTGACAATAAAGATCCCTCCAAAGCGTGCAGATTGCAGACTATATTTCGCGAAGCTCCAAATATATTGTTTCAGAACTTTAAGAAGTTATTTACTTTTATAGAGAAATCGAAGTTGGAAGTTTCATAATTTCGAGCTTCGAGCGAAACTGTTTTGACTGCATCAATGAACTCGAATCTAATAAATACTGAGAACGGCGAACTGATATTAAGAATATTTTCTTTTCCCTGATAGGAAATGAATTTTCCAAGCAGTGTTTAGTTATTGCAGAATCACGTGGGGGAAAATGCGGTATATTTTCGATATGGAATCGATAACCAACCAAGATATTTAATATTAGTAAGATACTAATTATTATTAAACACCCTTCAATTATTTTCACCTATATTTGTAGGTTTGTGAATAACTATTCTTTCTTCAAACTTTCAATGATCATATTCCATTTAAACTTGTCGAAAGGCGATAATTCGATCGAAATATCTTATTATCCTGATTAGATTTGACAGGATTCATAAATTTCTTTTTGGATCCTTTGTATGAGAATAAGAAAGAGAACAGTGGACAATTATCACTTCTACAGTATTTGGAGACCTTATGCCTGATGTACTAAGTCCTAGTAGACATTTTTTATCGCTTAAACTGACGTAAAATAAGGGGCTAATCAAGTGCTCACTGAATAATCAAGAAAGAGTCGAGAAATATCACTTTTACATTGTTCTGAGACCTTAAAACCACTATGCCTGATATACTTAGTCCTAGCAGAAATTGTTTATTGATAAAACTAGAACTAGGTCTCCAAACACTGTAGAAATGATATTTCTCGATAGTTTTCTGATTATATAGTGAACACTCAATTAGCACCTCATTCTCTAACAGTTTCGAAGATGAAAAATCATCCCTTGGAAGTATTGCATAACTCAAGGGGTCCCTATGACTTTTATCACCCATAAAGTTGAATATATTCCAATGTTTTCTTTTATAGTAGTTAGGATTGATTAGGTACCCTGAATTTTTCTCCCAATGACATATAATTTTCGTCATCTACATTTCCCACAAGCATTTAATGTTCCTGCTCAGTTGATTCCTTATTGAGTATTGATCTTAATTTAAGAGATACCTGATTTTTAGATTCGTTATCTCAAAGAAATCAACTCGTTTATAAATTATTCTGACACTTTCATTATACTGACTATTCACCACTTGATAAGCACCTAAAAAGCACCTAATTTTTGGAGCAATTTCTTTATTTTGCGTTGCTGGCAAGACGGAACTGAAAAAAATTCTTATACCAGGATTATTCCTGAAATCTCCATATCCTGCATAAAATATTCCCATCTCTCTCTATGAAAGGATATTATCTTGAAAGAAATAATACAGATTTCCGAGAAAATACGGGAAAATATTGTTTTTTTTTTTTGGTCAGTCCGGATCAAATTTGATACACTAAAAGTAATATTCCATCCTCAGAATTTCCCCCAATTTAATTTTACTTTGATAGCTTTCCCGTTTTGACTACAAATGAGCAAATATTTATTTTCTGATACTTTCCAATAAAGAAAATTGTGTTTTTTGTTATCGTTTTCCATCATTAGGCAGTAGGAACAGATGTTGATTTTCGGATTGGTAAATATTTATAATACGATGTTCTACACTATATAATTTTATTATACCATATACAAGGAACAGTCTCAAGTACAAGAAATTTAATCCTATGCCCGTTGTTTTCTTTTCTTTACCTTTCTGTGGAATAGATGGAAACGAATAGTCAAATTTCAATAGGGATATCTGCTGGATCAGAATTTCTTGCTTGGCCTCGGTTTCTTCCCGATCTAAGTCGTCTTTTATATTAATAAATGAGAAATGCAAATTATTTTGAATAAACTGTAACCGATTTTCTAATAAAAAGTTGAAGGTACAAACTATCATAAAAAAAATTGATCATCTAGTTGTTTGAAATTCCACTTTTGATTGGAAAAAGTTTGTACAGAAAGATTTTTTATCGAGAAAAAGTACTCAATTTCTACACAGTATCCATCGAATTTTGTCTAATTTGATAATAAAGTGCCGAGCCAAAAAAATTACATTCGAAAAGCGTGCGAGCTCTACCGCACAACAGTTTATAAACCCAAAAAAGGAACAAGATCGTGTCAAATTTCTATTTCTATAAATCTTACCGATACCCCAATAAACACGGCCAATTAGCTTAATACCATTCCACTTTTATTTATAATGAAATTACACCGATGCGACATTTTAGAAATGTAATGACGCAGAAAAAAGGGCCTTCCCATTGAGTTATCACCACGTATAGGAATTAATCCCAGAACGGTCGATGTCATTTATTGACAATGGCGGCTTGATTCGACCAAGTTTTCTTGACTGATGAGTGAAAAATAACTTTTTTTATTCATTGAATTAGTCCAGTCGATAGATAATAATTTGTCTGATTCGTATATTAAATACTATTTATAATAATTTCTAGCTGACTCGACTAAATCTGTACCAACTTAAAAGTAGTAAATAAGTTTTTTTTGTTGAGAAGGTTCAATTTTCCATTAGTCTCTATACACTTTCACTAAAATCAACTAATAAATTTCGTTCTTTTTACTATGAATTTTTAATTGAAACTAAACTCACGTGGACAAACAAGCTCGTATTTATATCAGTAAGGAAATTTCTAGAATTCTAGAAAGTGAACAAATAAATAAAAAGATCATACTGAAAATCACTCCTAACAAAAATAATAATTCATTGAAGCATCTTGTGATAAACTACATTTATTTTTAACAATGGAAAAATATGGATTTGTAGATTCAGAAGTTGATGAAGTTAGTTTGAAGATAACAGTAAACATAGAGGGCGTTACTTATAGTAAACAAACCCAATTAAATCTAACACGGTTTCAATTCCTTCTCTATCCAAATGATCTGGGATCCTTTGCGATGAAGTTATTGGTCATTTACCATGGAATATTTGTTGTCATCTTTGAAACTTCACATTGGAATATTGCGTTAATATTTATATTTGACGAAGACACTAAGCCCCATAGCTAGATTCCACACCTCTAAATAATTGTCCAAGTACAATCCAAAGCTGTTTTCGTTCCATGAGGAGATATTTTCTCCAAAAACGTCTCATATCTAAGAAAGTTTCCACATCTTCCCGAAGGTTAACCATTGCTGTAGCCTCTCGAGATTTGTTTGAAGGATTCATATTTCGTTTTGAAGCTACTTAGTATCATCGGTATGTGTTGCAATAAGGATAAAACCACTATGGATAGAAGATATAGAAGCAGATCCAAAACGCTACGCGTGGTTTTTGATGTGATGCTGAAGACTTTTATTCGTATTCCACCATGAAGTACTGATTCATTTAGAATTTAAGGATAAGGAAATAATTTAATGGCAAAAAAAAGTCTGAATTCATCGAAGGCTTGATTTACATCGAGCAGTATCTCGGAATAGTACTTTCTATATTCTTTATTCTTTTATCATGGTTTCAAGCACTTTAAAATAAAAATAAAAAATTGTATTATAATTACAGTTTATTCTATAGCATTGATAATAATTTTTGCAATAACCATAAAAAATTAAGATTTGAGTTGACTCGTCTATAAACACCTATTCAACTGAAAATAAAGTCCCTCTCATTTTGACAAATGTTTCATTGTCGACTTCGTTTCTATATGAGGGTAGTTTACGTCGAAGCCTCTTTAATTTTTCCTCGTTATTAACTTCCTGATGTATTTGCTCTAATTTGTCCGATTGTCAAGTTGAAAGTAACGCCCGTCTTTCTTCAAAAAACTACTTCATTTATAAGGTAATATGATAGGAGTTCTTATCGATGTTGACGTTCCAAACTTCAGAAAATAATTGATTACATATTGAGCGTATTTTTCCATTGTTAATTTCTCATTTGAACTATTCGATTGGTTACTGGAATTTTAAGAATCGATTATTTCGTTCTTTCAATGAATTTGTTCCAAGTTTGGAAGTGACCATCACTCAAGTTAGTCACTAACATTTTCACATTTTCTTTACCAGAAATCGATTTTATTGATCAATTTAATCTTTTTCAAATGTAATATTTCAACGCTTCTCTAACTTCTCAATGACGTGCTTGTCTTTTGTCTCAAAATAGGCTTCAGATTCTTCTTAATTTGAGCTGAGTTTCTTACGTACGAGCGGTTTTTTGAGATCAGATAATAAACCAGTAGTCAATGGGGGCCAAATCTGGACTAAACCGTGGATGAAGAAGAAATCAAAGTGTAATTAGTTCAACTTAACCATCGTTGCCGTCGACTTGTGAATTGGTGCTCCATCTTTGTGTAAACTGTCCCCTTATAGCTCTTTCTTCATCATTTTTTTCTTTTATAATACAAAGATGGTTCGATTTTTAGACTTTTAGTCACGCTAATTATTTATCAATAAACCTTTAAAAAAACCGATGTGGACTATTATCAGTCTGTGATCCTTTCTTGTTAGTGGATTGGAACCTGTTGATGAATTATTTGGAAAATCCTTTCGTCAGATTATTAAACAACTCATAGGCGAAAAGAGGTGAATGCTCAAAAAACAAGCACATGTTGTTGGCTAAGAAAATTACAAAATAAAAGAAAATCATTCTGGGAGGAAATCAATTCCAAAGATCAAAGTGGTACTGGAAGTACCAGTAATTGTAGAAGGACGAGGAGAGAAAGATCCTTTGAAATATATTGGGACCTATGGAGTTTCATGAACCAAGATCAAGAACGAGATGGAATATGATGATGTAGTAGCAGTGATAAAGATCCAAAGGTTTAAATGGCTTGGACATATACAAAGGAGATATCCGAAAGCCTTGAGACGGAAAATAGCAGAGTGGAAGCCAATCATAGAACTATGTGTGTTTCTTTAGGGTTATTTTCAAAAAAGGTCCTTCTGTGGAGCCTTCAAAATCACTTGTATCATAGATTTCGCTATTTATCTTGAAATTCCAATTTCGACGTCCATTTTCTTCAACTAACGAAAGAGAGAGAGACAAGATGGAGGTTTGATGTAATGTTTGTGGATGTAATTTGAGGAATATTTGACGTAGTTTGGATCTGATATGGGAAAAACGTTTTTCTGCAAGGTGTTTTGGTGGATTTAAGAAATTTTGTTTATTTATTCATATAATCGGGTACCGACGCGACGCACTGAAAACCACGGAAAACCTGCAGCATCGACTGAGTAGAGAGTGTCATCTAATGGCGATGAAGAAAGTTAAGATAGAGGTCTTTTCAAGAAAGGGTTAATTTAGACGGTTCTCAATGGGGATTTTGTCAATATTGAAACAAACATCTCTTAACTATTAAAATCTTACTCCGAAGACTTGTGCTAAATGAAACTCTATTTACAAGGGAAAAATTTCATGTTGTAAACGATAAACCGGTTGAAGTATCGACTATAGAAATTCCATAGTTTTGTACGCAAACGTAATTATTTCCCCATTTATTTTATCAACCCCTATATCGCCCTTCTGGCGTACTTGGTGCATGCACAATATTTGTTTGAAATGATACTGCCATTCTGGCGTATTCTTCTAATTGAGGGGGAGAATTTAATGTCATTAAAGATAAAAGTGTTCATTTTGGAGTTTATCATGTTACGTCAAATTGGTTTATATCATAACGTTGTGAATATTCGAAATTCGGGGTGGAAATAATTTTAATTGAGAAAAACGTTTTCCGGAATATCTTTAGATGTTTCCAATACGCGTCGTGGGTAAAAAATAAAAATTTAATTAAACCGTGACATATCCAAGACACCGCGTTATCTTTTTCGCGGTTATTTCGACTGTCATAAGCAGATGTCGGTGAAAATAATTCCAAATTATCATTGTTTTGTTATGTTATCAATATTTATGCTTCAAAAAAACCCCTTTGATTTAAAAATTAGCATAAACGGGTGTTTAAATATTCAAAATTTAATTACGAAGAAAGGGGATAAATTTAAATATTGTGACCAAGTTGGAGTTTCTCGAACCGTTGGCGATATTCCTACTGAATACAATGTTTACACTACCACTACACTAACACTCAGAATTGCACTATCACTACACTTACTTTTAAACACCAACACTCACAATTCCACTACACCTTCACACACAATTACACACCTACACTCACAATTTCACTATCACTACACACACTTTTAAGCACCAACACTCAAAATTGCACTACCACTACACACACACAATTACACACCAATACTCAAAATTGCTCTATCACTACACACACTTTTAAACACCAACACTCAAAATTGCACTACCACTACACACACAATTACACACAACACTCAAAATTGCACTACCACTACACACACAATTACACAGCAACACTCACAAATGCACTATCACTACACACACAATTACACACCAGCACTCACAATTGCACTATCACTACACACACAATTACACACAACACTCAAAATTGCACTACCACTACACACACAATTACACAGCAACACTCACAAATGCACTATCACTACACACACAATTACGCACCAGCACTCACAATTGCAGTATCTGACGTGCGTTTCTATAACCAAGTTATCATCTTCAGAGACAGTCTACTCCAACACTCACATTTTTTATATAAAGTTTAAGTTGTAGAGCTGGTGACAATTGTAAATTATCATTTAGTTTGAGTCTACTTTTCGAGAAACTCAAGTGAAAAGTAGAAGTAAGTGCCATCAATTAGGATGAGTACTAATCACGGTTCCAAGGGGGTGGAAAATGCCCTTAAATTGTAAATGAACACGTATCTTTTAGCAATTATTTAGTGGTCCTCTGGTACCAGAAGATCTGATCTCCGATCTTAATATAAATGTACCTCACATCTAAGGAAGCTCATCCTGATACAACTGGAATTTATCATTTTTTTGATTGGAATTTTCAAAAAGAAATTTTGCTTGTCAAGTTTTTCTAAACCTGTGATTTACCGCATACAAAAGATCCTACAAGGAAATCAGGACTCCACCACAGAAAAGCAGAAGCAGCGTTACTGACACCATGACACCATGATAGTTTCAATTGACAGGAGCAGGTTTTATCTCTGCCAAACCCTAAATCAGCTCTCCAACTATAACGTCTGTGGTCATCTGGAGGACAACAGCATTTACGTTATGTTCTTAAAGTGGAGGGATACTGATATTGGAACGAAAGGTAACAATCTGGAGCGGCAACTGCACCGGATCAAAAACATACAAAATACTATTTATATATTCAATTTCCAAAGGGCATTTGAGTCATTTATAAGCTTAGACAAATATTTCGCCCAAATTGAAAAGCAAAAAAGGCGAGAGAGGTGCAAGGTACCAATGGACTTGATACAAATGATGATTTCGTAATATTTTTTTTCATTTCCAATTCCATTTAAACTGTTTTTCAACGGTGTATCAAATTTATATACACTATCTTTTGATATAAATGAATAAAAAATCAAAATATTCAAATAAATAGAGTCTGAGTTCCATTATAACTGGATATGACTGGTTCCACGGTCCATGTCCTGGACGAGTTCGTAACAATACACTTTATTTTCAAAATCATGTACCGTGAGGACTTTTTCGATTTTAATCGTACTCAATACATCAATGTTTCAAAGTTCTAAAGCTCAATAGGTCTATATTAACCGACAGAATCCAAATTTCGATAACATTCGAGGAGATCTGAACAAAATAGAGTCCCGCAAAGCAACGAACATCTTAGAGAAATATGTCACAAGTAGAGCAATTGCTGAAACGACTATTCCAAACCCAATATACCAGAGGAGAGTTTCTGATGAAAAAGAAACAAAATCTGATGTTGGTAGCATGATTTCTCATCTAAAGGTATCTGAACATAATAGACAATTTTATATCCTCCGGTGTACGCCTCTATTTCTTGACATTTCTTGTCCCAAGTTTCTCTTTTTCATTCTATTATCTTTCTTCTTGTTTCTCTCTTCTTGTCTTTATATTTTTTCTAATTCTCTTTTTTCGTTTCACAATATGTGACAAAAATTTATTAATAGACACAATAAGAAAAGAAGTTTTATTAATATTTTTGTCGGGTCAGTCTTTTTCCAAAAAACAAGAATTAATGACTGATTCAAAAATATTAGAAATAAGGTAGGCTTCAAATTAGCTCATAAATCCAACAATATATCGAAACAATCATTAGATAATCCCAAAGATAAAGTATCACATTTAAAAAGAATGATATTCACGAAATATCTGCAATGATTGTAAAAAAAAAGTATATTGGACAAACTAAGAGATCTGCTGATGTTCGGTTTAAAGAGCACATAGCACATTTGAAATATTTACTGTTAGAAAATGCAGTAAAGTTCTTAAAAAATTAAAATATAGAGAAAAAACTTTCTCTTTAGGATCTACTCTATAGTTTATTTTTCCTGTTAGAGCTGTTTATCACAAAAATAGAGCCATTAGTAGAAAATTTTGGTATATATATGTTAAGTAATATAAATTTTGGTTTAACTTTAGATTCTGAAATCCTGCATAAAGTATAGTATTGAACTCATGGTAATAAATAATATATAATTTAGTTCACATCATTTTTTTTTATATCTTTTATTAGTAATCGAACTGTCTCACAGCAAAATCTCAATTATCGTCGAAAAAATTAATGAACCCCTCATTTTTTAATGAATATCAATCGAGTTGAAACACGAGAATGAATAATTGAATAAGAAATATTTCTATCTTGTATCTTATGAATGATGAAAATGTAGAAACAAAGCGAAATCCCTACTAAGGAACAAGATATGACGAATATGAACGACATACTATATTTGAATAAATGTATTTCTGTGACAATCGTTATAAAAATTCATATATATCTTGCTATATAAACGGAAATTTCTACTAGGTAATATTAATTGATTCATTCCGTTGTTAAACAACAACGTGTTGATAATTCGAACAGTATTTGGTCACGTTTAAAAGTTAAGGATCAGATTTTTTGTGATAATAGATCCATCACTTCACTCCGGAATCAATACGATCATCATCATCATCATCTGAGTGTACTGCAGTTGGTGAACCAGGTTCGAAGCGTCCAAAGGCACAATAATCAGCTGGGGAGCTAACGGTATCAGTATTTTGAAATGCACATGGAATATTGTTCATTCACTACCTCCAAAAAGGAGAAATAATCACTAGAGTTGTTGGATCGTTTGAATAGAAAAATCGAAGATATGTCGAAGAAAAAACCACTGTTTCAATAAGACAATACACCGATTTACAAGTCGATGACAACGATAATTAAATTGATTTAATTGCTTCCACATCCACTGTATAGTCCAGATTTGACCCCAAATGATTACTGACCATTGCAATTACTGAATCTGAAGCATATTTTGAGGCAATAGACAAATTTTACTATGAGAAGCTAGAAAAGCGTTAGAACTTGGGTATTGTTCTTGAATTAAAATTTATACACGAATATTGAGATTGAGCGTACAAGAGGAAAAGTTTTGTCGTGAAATATGGTAGGATCAAGTCAAAGTATCCCCCTAAAGGGTCCTAAATGAGATTTATTACAAAATAAAGTATCTTATTTTTTATTTGAATATATTATTAGGCCAGTATTTTGTTTAAACTATTCCCGATTTTTTGTACTATATCCTCAAAAAGAACCGCAATTACTTTTAATGAAATATCCAATTTCAATTTTTTTCCAAATTTCAGCTTTTTGTAATCATATGTAGGAAAATTTGTACTTCTTTCTTAAGAGCTCTTTATCAAGGCTATTTAAAAAGAGTTAAAGACCTAGGAGACTGTAATATCATGATATTTTCAATCGAAAGTATTAAAAGATGTGTGAAGATGTATTTTCATGCAAAAACATCAATATTATATTTGCCAGAATAAAATTTTGTCGACGTATACTTCCAAATGATAGATTCTGAACTGTTTAACATGATGACATTTTTTATGACGAAATTATGGGTGTGCCTTCTTTTGACTTGATTATTGCTTAAATTTTAGTCCACAATCCTAACCTAACATAATCTAACCCAACTTAACCTAATCTAAGCTAACCTAACGTAACCATATCACCATGAATCATCATCAGAAATGATTTTTGACAACAAATCTGGATCAAAATTAAGCTGTTGTTTCAAAGCACGACATATTTCAACTGAAACTTCTTTCTAGTTACCACAAAGGGCACAAGAAACGAATTCCCTAGCTGAAATAATTCTGCACTTCAAATAACTGACAGTTGATCGGTGGTAACTGCAAATATAAGATCGTGAATTTTTTCATTATTCGGTTGATGGATGCTCATAACGAGAATTGATTTTTTCTCATAGCTTTCGTTTGAGTTTGGCAGCGTAAAAAACGTCAAAAGTATCGCAAAAAAAATCCCAATATAAAAATTCACCCACGATAATGTGATCCCAGTATTATTCACACAATGATTCAGAAATTTTGCTTAATATTGAAAATGTATGAAAATGGTGGACTAATCACAACATAAGTTATTGGAGATTTGAAAGTAGCATATTTTTCGTGAAATCACGGCTTCGAAACTGCAGTGGCACCATCTCCTGGAGCATTGAAACGTTCCTTCATATCTCTGGTTCCATATTTTCGAGTGAGGTTATGTAAAATCTAGAATTTACTAGGACAAACCAACTTACCTACATTTGGACGATGTTATTTTATTTGTAAGGCGTTAGTCCATCCAATAAAGAAGATGAACTAAATTCTACTTTGGGTGAGACTGCTCCTTCGTTATAACACAGTAAAAAATTCGGTAGACTACTGTGAAGTCCAGCATCGCAGTGGTCGACCAAATGAGGTGACGATTACAGATATGGTGAAGAAAATCCACTAGATGATCGTCGACCGAAAGTGCACGAACTATCAGACATAGTAGACAGTACATCGTGTATTGACTGGAAATTTGGACATGAGAAAGCTGTGATCAAGGTTATGGCGTCATTTTTTCGAGAATCGCTTTTGATAATTTCCATTGACTATATTGAAAAAGGGAAAACTATTAACGGCGAATATTTTACGAATATTGACTAACTACTGGTATAAAACCGGGCCTATTTCAGGATAGTTTTGGATTTTTTGTAAAGATAAGGTATTTATGACTACGTCTGCATCAATACTTTATATCTTGTTTTGGCGATGTGACATGCAATTTTTAGTAGAATGAGAGACATTTGAAAACTCTTATCTCTTCTCTTTATGGTTTATTTATGTCCGGAATTCTCGGAACTCTCCAGAATCTTGATAACGGTGCGATGGTCTATATGCAGATGCTTCTATTTTGCAGAAGAAACGTCCAAACTTCGAATATGTTTTTGTTTTGATATAAAGATAAACGTTCAAACGAGTTAGCTTCCTATTTACGTTATGGAAGTGTTATAGTTCTGTTTTGTTATGAATATAAAAATATAAATTTAGCAGATATCAACATATTAACTGGCATTAGAGAACAGAAGCCATTTCGAAAAATACCTCATCAAATCACGACTTAGTTTGGTAAAAGTTTATTTGTTTCTTGTAAAAAAATAAGAATAATTGAGAAAACTGACTTCAAAACTATCGAATAACTTGAAATAAAGAACGTTCAATATAAAAAACAAATTTTCACTACTATGAAAATGGAATTTTCACTGGTAAATTATTAGTTCCACAGAGATTGCAATATTATTTACAAGGTATTCGATTAAGTTCGATTCAAATTATCTCGTAATATGAAAAATTCTAGCCAGCAAAAACAAACAGAGAAATAAAGAAACGTTTTATTATCAAAAAATTGTTACAATTGGATATTATTATTAGAATAGAATTCGTTTACCAGGTAAAAGACTCTTTCCAGTAAATACGCACTCACATTTTTACGAAATCGATTTGATTTCAATCGCCAAATGATTGTGCATTTTTTTGCACTATTGAGCCTTCAACAAATTCTGAACGTGGAGTATAATTTTAAAATGAACGTAGTAGATTCAAGAAACTTCCACCAAGAAAACGTACAAGGATTAAATGCTGGAAGTTCGATATTGCCAATTTCAAATTTATCACATACTATTTATTTCAAAAACAAACTGTGTCGTCCATAAACAGACTCAACAATTTACGATATGTTCAAATTCAGGCAACATTAATCATTAAAAAAGATATTTTTTTCTATGCAAATGAAGAAACTAACAACAAATTCATGAATTATCAATTTGTATATGAAAACAAAAAAAAAAGAATTTTGTTTATATTTTTAAAACGGCGCGACGCTGCTCGTATATCAAACCGCCCACACACAGCTGAAAATCAGTGTTGACAGTAGAGTTTGACAAGTACATGGGGGATCGTCGAGCTCATCCATCAATATAAGTATTGACCAATCTCTACCAGGGGAATGATACGAACTGAAAGAAACTCTCGTATCCCATAACTTATAATATCTTATCTCTTATACTGCAGTCAGATACACACAACGCCCTTATTGATACATTTTTCGGATTTGAATCTTCGCCCGATGTGAAGGATTTAGATTTTATCGGAATGACGTGTCATATAATGAATAGAAAACTATATCAAATTCAATTTAATCAGAGGCATAATTTTAGATGAAACTTTCTGCTCAATTTAAAGAAAAGAAAATTTGGTTTAGAGTTTAGAGAAACGGTCAAAACCGCGTGGAACCAAACAACGAAGATTCTGTAACAAATTGAGTTGATTCTAACCCCCTGTATTCAGCAAGACTAGATGTGTACTGTAACCAAATTTTTAATAGAAAACAACGACAGCAATTTAAAAAAGGGAACCAAATATTAAAATCAACAGATTATCCTAAGAATAATCTGCGTTATGTTCTTTATCAGTAGTCATTTGTTCTATTTAAGATGTTTATATCATCTTAATAATTGTCAACAGCTTCTGTCAGTCTAGGGTATCTTCAGGATGCGTCTAAAGAGCCACATCTCAAGGTTTTTGATCATTTGATCTTTCAAGGTTTAGGAGTACTTGACAAATGCCTTTCGATCTTGATTTCTTCATTTCTTGGCTTGAATACCAAAGAAAAATATACTAATCACTACACAACAGTACCAACACAATAAAACTATATTTACTACTGGAAAGTGATAAGAAATTCAAGTATTATCGTTGTATGCAGCAGATTTTTCAAGTTTCAAGTGAAGTTTCACAACAATAAAACGAAGACAACGGTTACACTGGTTTGTCTACAGACATGGTAAATATCGAACTCGAAAGAGTAAGATTTAGGCTAAAAAACTTAATGGCTGCACCTATTATGAAAAAAAAAAATCATATAACCAATACTAGATTAATTATTGATGAATTTTCTGAAAAATTTTGTAGTCCAGGTTATATCTAAACACGTTTTTTGTTTGAAATCATTTTTTTGGACGTCTTTTGGAATATTCCAATTCCAGCAAACTATTTCTTTGGCTGATCTCATTCCTGTGTCATCTGTCAAAATCTCACAAAATTCTGATTGTTTGATTACTGGGTACAAATTTCGAATAAACATTTTCAGATTTACGTGGCGAAAGAATTGAAGAAACCCATGAAAAATTCGATAAATAATTTAAATCATCGATTTATTTCTGACTGTAACTTGTGACTGCTTCCAAAAGTTTCGAAGTTGTTCAATCCATTGAACATTTGAAAAAAAGGAGGAATACCATTTTTTTGACACGTTTTAATGAAGAGCTTTGTTCTATGGGACAATGCCCTTGCCCATTCTTCCTCTAATGTTGGATTCATCGCCCTAACCGCCTTATTAACCTGATCTGGTACCCTCCGATCACCTTTTTTTTGGAAAAACTCCAGTAAGCAGCCTGGAGTGAAATGATTTGAAACTAATGACGGAAACAAACAAGAATTCTTCACAAAAATCACACGTATAACTTTCTATTCGTTACAAACTCTAATTTGATTTGTGGAAGGTTTTCTTCACATACCATTCGATGAGTTTCATTTTCTAATGCCCCAAAATTGAAAGAAAATTGTTATATTCCTCATACTCATTGACTTAAGATGGTTTTAGACATAAAAGTTTCTTAAAATAATGGTATTAAATCAATTTTTTGTCCAAAATTGTCGTTTCTAGTTTTCATACCATTTGGAAACTTTTGCAGCTTTTCTCACAGTACACCTACCAAGAGAAGCATTTTCTTATCTCAACAATTTTCCACCCACGCTTAAAACCCAACATAATTTGTTGGGTTTGCTGACGATTTATTGGTAGAACGTGGGACCTGAGACCCTGTGAATCCACCCAATCATCTTAGTCCCACGTATCATCTATATGGTGCACCATCCAGGATTGTGGACCATATTAAATGGTATTCTCCGAAATTTGTTCACAGAAAATCAGAAGAAATTTGTGAAGCACTGAATTTAGAATTACAGGGCCGATTTAGAAGATGTTTAGTCCCAATAACTAAGACTGAAAAACTATTCTGATTTCTTTAACCTAAAAGGATGAAAGACATAGCTAACTGAAAGAAAAGGTGGGCTTATTGTAACCACGAGCTAACAACCAACAAGATTTTGAAGCTGGAACATTTTGAGCAGAGATATAACAAAATTTAAGCCTTGCAGAACATTTTATCGACCAAAATCACAACTATACCTGCTGTTATAGTATATAATCTTTCATTGTACTACAAGAGGTAGTAATCACCTCCAAATTGGTACAAATTATATACAGTAGCTTAGAAAAATGTTAAATAATAACTATATGAACTTGTGTGGATTCTTGAACATTAAGATGTCAGGGAAGTGGACTCTCCAATTCTCGTGTCGTTAAAAATTTGTTAGAAGATAACTTCTTAATCGAATTGATGGAAAGTACTGACTATAAACCTCTTCAGATGGCTATCTATGGTACTATAAGGCTATGGGTATCACCTTGGGTGCACAGTGTGCACAGCGCAGATAAAGAAACAAATAAAAATCAAAAAGAATTGTTCCAGAAGAACCTGGCCCAACAAAATTTTCGAACGATATACTTTTCTCAGCTAAGGTCAATAAGATCGATACCATTTTTATAATAAGAATCATTATCATTAATTGCTGATGTCACATCTTCATCGCTGGAGAATCTTTGGCTAACGAGAATTTTTTTTAAGTCTGAGAACAGATTTTTATAGTCGTTATTTCATTTTGTTGACCACAGTGGCATTTTTCACGCAACTACCGCCATCTCTAGGTCAGATCAAATACTTGTAGGACCATCTTCGTAATCTATAGATCATAAAGAAAATACTTCTATATTGTGAAAATATGGATGGATAATCAGCAAATTATATTGTATATAATTTGAAAATGAAAATATTGAATATGAAACTTTTTCCAAAACAAATAATCCATGAATAATAAAGATGCTGCACTTGGGAACATCTTGTTGATGGTAATAACGAATTGAAACCGTTCAAGTACTTTTCTACATTTTCAATAAAAACTTCCACAATAAAGGAAGTTTTCAAAGTTTCAAGTACGTTCTGTCTGCTTTTATTAACATTCGCTAAACGTTAAATATGAAAAAAGTCCAATAGAGAAAATTTTATATACTAAACAATAACAGACAAAACTTTCTCATTCTTATTTGAAGAAAATCTCGTAATTTTTTTATTGAATATGATAAAAAAACTATTTGCAAACATGATACATTCAAGATGAGAAAAATCTAGTATTTTAGCGTAGAAACAAGAGTCGGATTTTAACATCGATGTCACTAGATCTCGAAGACGTTGAAATCCAACAAACAAAGAGAAATTCTCGACTAAAACACGACTCCTCGAAATAAAAAAAACTTCGGTAGATTCGCTAGATTTCCAGTGCAGACCATGGAAGTAGGATACAAAAGAACAAGAATTTATAGTACAGGAAACAAAGGAGAGCAATAACACGTTGAAAATTGAAATACAAGTTTTTAATATCATACATGCAAACGTCAAAATGTCAAATACTCCTACCATTTATTTCACGGCTCGCCTTACATGGTTCAGTTTCTTCAGTCTTGATCTTAGAATGTCGATGTCCACGATTCTTCCCATCTCCTTGGAGGTTAGGTTAGGTTAGGTTATTTCATGGCTTGCCTTACATGCTGCACTTTCTTCAGTCTCGATCTTAGGATGTCGATGTCCACGATTCTTTCCACCTCCTTGGAGGTCTGTCTGCTGATCTGTCACCAAGTGCTTTCCACTATCGTCTACTCCTCCGTATCCATCTGATAACTAGTCGGAGGTCTGTCTAAAGTCAGAACTACGTTAACTATCCCAAAGGGTTACTCCATCTATTGAAGGTTTCCATCCCTGTTGTTTGGATAAGTATTTTTAACCTGCTTGTATTCGTTCTAGCTGCATAGGTTAATATGGGACGTACAACTGTTTCATATACACAGTAGTACCTCTTTAATTCATCGCCTTCGGGACTGAGGGTGTGGTTGGAATGCGAAATCCACAAAATGTCCATCATCCAACGATCTCAACAGATTGGTTTACTCTATGTACTTAAGGGCAATATTAAACGAGTTCTTGAATCCTCGTTCCTCTTTCATAGTTTTTTTACCATTGAGCAATCCTCTCCTCAACTTCACTGGCAGAGAGTGTCGTTGTTGGGCTCCTTTATGATTTGGTCACTATTAGTCAAAAGTAACGCCAAGATTTTCGCCAAGTGAAAGGTTTCAGTTATTTCCATGAATCAACAATTGTATATATAACATTTTTTATGCTAAAGGTTTCCATTGATTCAAATATTTAAAATCGAACTGATCCTTTCACTAATTCGTTCTTAGATGGTTGTGGTGGAGATTTCTTTGACAGATGGTCATATCGACCGTGGTGGAGGACCAGCCGAGGGTGGACAAGCTTGGCTCTACTGGACACACCTTGCTTGGAATGGACATTTTTTTGGCATGAAGCGTTTAAAAGATTGTCTTTCAGTACGAAGACAAATTTCAAAAAAAGGTAGTGAAAACCTCCACATTATTTTCCAATCATTGAAAACACTAACGTAGAATTGATTTTTTATAGTTCTAAATATGGAAGATAATAGAGAAAAGAAAGATTATTCGATCTTTTTCATTCTCTGCACGAATCTTCTTCACTCGCGAAATAGATTATCAATTTTAACACTAACTTCATTAATAACTATAACAGAACTATCAAGATTTATGACTTCTTTCGATTCAACATAAATTATATCGATTTAGAATCCATTTCATATCCAGACTAAGGTGATTGTATAAAAACAATTCCGAATCAATCGAAAACTCAAAACAAGCTCATTGGATGTCCATAATTTTCCCATAACTCAATCTAATAAGCAACTAACCTGTCAGGGTTATCATAATACAATAAACCGAGCTGTTGATATCGTTCCCAATATATATATATCACCACCTTCTGATTTCTCAAATAATGAGGTGTGTTTTCCCCTAGAAAAGTGAAAGATCACGAGTTTGATTTCCCCACAAATCTCGTTTGGTAACGGTTGATTAAATCACAAAGTCGGTAAGTTAGTTTTCTTCCCTCTTGTTTATAGCAGAGAAATACGAGGAATTGTGGGAATTTAAGGGTTGTTTTGGATGCTTACTTCACTGGACTCTACATTGGCGTTTCAAGAACGATAATTAAATCACTTCCATCGCAATAAATTAATTGCTATAATAATTATTAATCCATACATGGTTTTAAATTTTTATAAAACAAGATAAATCATCTGGCAAGAGCTCTTGGACTCCTCCATAACTTTACCATCACTTTTCAGTGAGCGAATACCAATAATTTTTCAGTTTTTCACCTTTTCTAGACCCGACATCACCCTTTTTCACACACCCTACAGGTATAGTGTATATGGAAAACAACAAATGACTCTGTGATAGCTAGTAGTAAGACATCGAGGGATATGACATCAGATAATTGATAAGTGTTGTTCTAGATGGAAGCAACCTACAAGAAGAAAGTGTCATGTTGAATCATTGAAAGCCGTTGAGAATATTGATGAATGGTGGCTCCTTATCCAGCTTCGATCTTCTCGGCACCGCTATGGTTCGAAACACAGAATATGGCGCAGCAAATGCTGAGTTTGTTTGTATTCAGCACCTCCTATATACCGTATCACCCTGTATATTACAATTATAAATTACTGTGTTATGATATTTCTTCCTTCCATCCAGTATATAAGGACAAAAAAATAGAGTAGCTAAAATGTATGGCGATGAATGTTTGTCGCCACCACGCGGCTTAGAAGTCGAGAGGATGCTGAAGATGATTTGTGATCGAGTCAGCCTTCCACGTCAAAAATTGATAAAGAATCTTTAGATCATCCACTTTAATCGCCGGAACTTGTACCGTGCGACTTCTACCTCTATTAAAAGGAACGCGCCTGCGTTTCCTAGAGGAAGTGACGTAAAAAACTTAGTCTGCACTCGTATATGGTGAATAAATGTGGACTGCACTGGTGTAGAGTGGAAATCACCGAGGGCGTCGCCTTGTCACACTAATTAGAACTAATGGTAGGTCCGCGGACGAATTTACTCACACCTCCCGTCTCCCATCACCACGACTTTCCTCTTAGACACTAAGGAACGAGGAACTCGATAATTTAGACCCCGCGAGACATAGGAACGAGACCACGGGGCCGTCGGGAGTCCGAATGTACTCAGTCTCTATGAATTATGATATTTCACAATTACAGTAGGTACACAGAGAGGTGGGGCACTAAATTCGATAGACCGGTAACGTGATATGAAATTATTCGGTTCCATTTGAGTATAAACATTGTTTGAACTAAATATTTTCTCGCTGGAAAGTTTAGAGAAGCTGCGTCACTTCTTCATAGACTGGGTCGTGATTTATGTAGGAAAAGGATTGTGCAGGCTATTTGCATCCTACAGAGCTAAATATTCGACCAAATATTTCTTGTTGTAGCAAGTCCTCAGAAGGATTTGGTAAGGTCAATAGTAATTGCTTCATTTCTTGGTCCAAATCAGAGAGGAAATGGTGATCGTAATACCAAGGTCAATCAGAGAGCAAATAGAAGGTTTCTCAGGGTGAATCTAAGAAGACAAAGGTCGACCAGTCAATTATATAGCAAAAAGCATATAAGGCGTTTATGAAGACCAAAATCTACCAGTCAATTTGAGACCAAATAGCATTAAAATTAATGAGTTTTCAGAGGTGAGTTGACGCTGAAGAAGGTCAATCGAAAAACAAACATCAGCTAAAATCGTGGATCAAAATGTTTTTATTAGAATTTTTGAATAGTTTCTAAATTCTTTTTGTTTCATTGTAAATTGGGGATTAGCCATATCATTTTTGATGTCTTCATTATTGTTTAATCAAAGTACATCCAACCAAGCTCAATCAATGAGTCATTAAAGATATGAGTGACCTGTTGAGGAAAGTAGTGAATCAAAAATAAGTACAAGACAGATTTCATAGAAAATCGCTGTCGAGTACTTGCGTACTATAAAGTGGAAGGTGAGTTTTGAAAAGAAGAAGCATTTAATACCGATTGAGAAGATATTAGCACAGAAATCAGAGTCAAACCGATAAATGGTCAAACAGAAGTGAATACACGATATCAAGTGGGATTTGACCAAGGATCAATAAAGACCAAACAAATATAGTTGATTAGAGTCAAGATATACGCAATCTAGAAGATCATTGGAGTAACTGGTCATCGTATTGCTAGCACAAGACTCCAGAAAGAGTATCTGACGTTAAATGCTTGTAGAAACAGAAGATTTAGAAAAATTATGGGTTGAAAATAAGCTAGAAACGGTTAAAATATTGAAGGATTGTTAGCTAGTTCAAAGATAATCTACCTTAAGTCTGTGAGTGAATCATGAGTTTGTACTAATCTAACCTAGAAAAACTTATCATATCTACGATAGAAATTATAACGGAATATTTCAAATTTTGAAAGTTCATTTATAAATCTGTCCATTTGATTAAACCAGTTGGGAAAGGTAAAAAATTTAATAAACGTCTAAAAGTGTAGATGTTGGAAGTGAGAAAATGTAAAGAACGAAGCGCAACTTCGACTATTCACGTACTTTATTTTAATTTAGAGAAATACGAGTAGATAAAAGTTTTTATTATACTGCCCCAGAGTGTGACTTCGCACAAGTTAAATAATAAAAATTTAAAATAAGCTTCCATATCTTAAAACGTTTTTTCTCGTTAATTTGTACTGATAATATTGGAAAAGTTCACTCCATAAAATGTTCGTGTTATGTCTGGTGTAGCGAGATAGCAATTGGGAATTTTCCTTTCCATTAGAACAAATTATTTTTCTTCTTATCCTCGTGGACACTCTTTCTTTATTACTTCTAAACAGGAACGGGTAAAGTTCTTACCAAAATATGGTCTTTGTAGCTTTCACTATTTTGAAACCCTTATACTGGATATGACAGTTCCAAGCTAGACGGCATTAAATAGTAGATTCATATAAACTTGGTTAGAGCGTGATTTAGAACCCCGGGAATGGGGTTGGACAATACGCAACGAATTCCTAGAATCTATCGCCACATTGCACCAGATGAATTACTGGATGGTAGAATCTTGGACCCGGCAATTGAAGACGATAATGAAGACAGTTCCAAGCTAGACGCCAATTTATATAAACTTGGTTAAGGCGTGATTTAGAATCCCCTGAATGGTGTTGGACAATTCGCAACGAATTCCTGGAGTCTATCACCACCTACACCAAATGAATTACTGGACTGTAGAATCTTTAACCAGCAATCGTGAATGATTTGGAGACAAATGTCGTTGAAGACGGGGAATTTCTACACCAGAGGGACGATGACGACGATAATGAAGATGAAGAAGAAGAAGAAAATAGAAATTAGTACTTGTTCTCGAAGTTTTTTTAATTTTGAGAATAATAAAACTATGAAATGACATACATATTAAATACAAAAGTTGTAGAGAATTGAATTATCTACAATATTATTATTCAAGGGTCATCCAGTGTCAAATTAATCATTAAAATCATGAATTCAATATTTCTTTCAGGAAAATTTTGTTCAATAATATTTTTTGCGCAGAAAATCGATGAATCTTCGTATAAACATAGTGAGTGGTTTGTCTATTGGATATCAAGAATAATTCTATGAAATGATTAATCATTATCACATCTTCATTAATATAACTATTCAAGCGTTTTTTCTTGTCAATTTTCCTGTAGATTTCACCTTAGAATTTGGCCTTAGATGACAGTTTTCACTTGAAAATATCGATGAATATACATTTATATCTTCACTTTGGATTCTTCGAGTGCCTTTGAAAATACTTTCACGTTGCTGATCCAACCAATAGATAGAAGTTGAAACATCTTTATTTGTTTCATTTGCTCACTCTTCAATTTCCACTTGATCGTCGACTGAAATTGCCTTCGTATTTATAACAAAAAAGCCAGCAAATATAATTTTTCCAATTGGGGAGACTTGAATTTATTGTTTCAGCTGTACAATGGTTAAAATTGATTCTAAATCACGTTTCGCACATCCGATATCCGACATAAATGTCCATCATACGAATCCGGATCGGACCGTGGACAAACGCCCTAATATTCTAATGATTTATTCGTACGGGACAATTTCAAAGTACGATCTATCTTAGAGATTATTGTAGTTTCGAGTTCGGTTAGAATTTAAAAGGAAAAACATCTGAATTTTTTTATTATACGAATTACTTTCATCATCAATTTTAAATATAGCGGAGGGCGAGTGAGGTGAATTCTGATGCACTTAATAGGGCCGTGCCCTTTAAATAATAAATGTAATCGTTGTAGGGAGCTCTACTACGGTCGAATGAGATGTTAGAGGCTATCGACGAGAAAGGGAAAATAGAGACTGAATTCATACTGGGACATGTATCACTTACAGGTGGTGTATTCTATATCAATCGGAGTTATTAAAAGGGTAACGCAAATTTCATACAAAAAACGAAGATTTTTAGTTCTTTTTAAAAACTATATGTTAATCAAACTCTTCTTTCTCAAGTTTAGTTTCATAATTTGATCCAAAACTTTCATTTGGTACAAATTTTATGAATGAATTTCTCATTTTTTAGAGCAACTCTACGACGTTTAGCTCTTTTCCGATCATATATTTCAATATATCTCTTCTTTTATCTATCTGCTACTATATTATGATTTAAAGTTTATTCTATCGAGTGGTGTGCCTTCTGTTTATTCAGTAGTCTCACAATTTCCATACTCCGTTCACGTAATAACATTGCGTTACCTTCGACATAAATAAAATTGATCTAGATACCGTATACTATTTCCTCTGGTAGATTTTGTTGAAAATTAGATGGATGGAGTGCTAGTACAATAAATTCGATGTATATATATGTCGAATGAATATTGAATGATCTTGAAAATGACTGCGCTGTTCGAGAAAAAAAACTTATTTTTTCTCTTTCGGGAAAATGGAATCGAGAAAAAGTCGATGGAAAACACTTTGAATTGGCATTCGAAGTATTCGATGCAAATAAAATCGTCAATTTTGATCAGTATTCATCGATTCATTCGATCATTCATTCAGCGAATTATCGAAAATTTGATTCATTCATCCATCGATTTGTCCACCCACCAACCCATCGATTAATCTATTCATTAAATGAATTGATTAATTCATCTGTTAATTGATTGGCTATGTTGTTGATTCCTTAAGTGATCGAGTCAATCATTTTTTGATTAATCCATTCATCAACTCATTGATTTATCGATTAATCTGATTCTCCATTCATCGATTCATCAATTCAATTATTTATAGAAACATTGATCGATTCATTCATTTATTGGTTGATTTATTCGAATATTTATTCATTCATTCACCAACTCATCGATTTATCGATTAATCTATTCATTGAATGAATTGATTCATTCATCCGTTGATTGATTGGTTAGGCTATTGATTCCTCAAGTGATTCATTGATTAGTTAACTCGTCCAATTATCAAAATAACATTTCATTCAATAACTCATAAATTCATCAATTTAATGATTCACATAATCATCGATTTATCAACTAATCAATTGCAATATTCGAGTTTTCATTGATTTATCGATTAAACTGATTGATCTATTCATCAACTCATTGATTTATATATTAATCTGATTCTCCATTCATCGATTCATCAATTCGATTAATCGTTCCCTCATCAAGGCATTGATTTACGAATTAATTAGTTAAAAGGTTTATTCTGTCGAAACCTATAGAAACATTGATCGAATAATTCATTTATTGGTTGATTTATTCGAATATTTATTCATCTATTCATTCATTCATAAAAACATTAATACATCCATAAACTAATCGATTCAATGATTCATTCATTCATTATTTATTCAATCATCGATTCATTCATTAATCAATTGTGATATTCAAAGTTTCATTGATTTATCCATTCCTTGATTGATTCATTCATTGATTCTTCGATTGATCTAGTTCTTAATTAATCGATTCATCAATCCGATTATTCTTTCTTTCATTGGGAAATTCTGTCATTAACTGATCTAAATATGGATATATTCATTAATTAATCGGTTGATTCATTGAATTATTTATTCATTCATTCACTTATTCATCGAAGCTTTGCTTCATTAATTATTTCGTTTATTGAGACATTGCTTCATTAATTGGTACATTCACTAACTCATCGATTCAATTATTTATCCACGCATTCAATCATAAATTCATTTATCAATCAATTGCATTATTCAAAGCTCCATTGATTTATCGATTCCTTGATTGATCCATTCATTGACCCTTCGATTAATCTAATTATTCATTAATCGATTCATCAATTATTCATTCGTTTATTGAAACATACTGTCAATAACTTATCGAAACATTGAACAATTAATTTATTAACCGGTTGTTTGATTGAATTATTTATTAATTTATTCATTCATTCATCGAAACATCGCTTCATTAATCAGTATATTTCCTAACACATCAACTCAATGTTTCATTCACATATTTAATCATTCAATCATCAATTTATTGATAAACCAATTGAATTATTTGGTGTTTCATCGAGCCATCGATAAATTGAATGATTAAATCGTTGATAATCGATCAACTTATCAACTCATTCATTCATCGGTTAATCAATTTCTTCATAAATTTATTGATTCAGTTATCGATTGATGGATTTATTGAATAATTAATTATTTCATTCATTAATCATGCTTCAAACTATCAATTGACTCATCGATTCATTAATAAATATATTCATTCATAAATCGAATAATTCATTTATTTTATCATCAGTACGTCGATCTATCGATTTGAGTATTCATTCATCAATTCCCAAATTGATTCATTCATTTATTAAAATATCGATTCATCCACTAATATACTATTTCATCCATTCATTCGTTAATCAATTGAATTATAATACAAGGTGTCATTGCTTTTTCAATTTATTGATTCATGAAATTAGTAATTTGTTGATCGATTATTTGATTATTTATTCAATTCATTAAAAATGTCATCGATTTATAAGTGGACTTACCCTAGATTCATCGATTGATTAAATCATCGATTCTATTCATTTTTTATTCTGTTATTGATGAATCAATTTATTCACTAAGCTATTAATCTATTAAATTAATAATCGATTCATTCATGAAATAAAAAAATGATGAGTGACATCATTAATAACTTTAATCGATTTGGTTTTTCTTGTACGGAAATAATTGGGAAGTGTGTTTATAAAGAAATTGCAAAGTTAAATCCTTTTCACTTCAAGATATGATCTATCCTAACGAATTTCATTAAAATTCGAGCTATATCTAACGGTTAGTTTTTGTCTATTTTCCCAATATTCTATTCGTTCCAATAAAATCAATTAAAGATGTTCGGTATCCATTCGAGCGAGGAAATTGATTTTCTTCATGAATACCCTCTATTTATTATTGACCATATTTTATATGAGTCATTCCGTTCTCTTCATACATCGTAAAGATTAGGAGAATTGGATCTATTCCTCAATTTCCTTAATAATACTAATGGCAGATGAGATAGGTTTCTATATGTACAAAACTGAGTCACTTATTATTTTTTATATATTTCATATGTATTTATTTAGAGGTTATTTAGTTAATTAATTTTTCTAATTTAACGCTAATTGAAGTTAAGTTCATGCAATAATTGGTCTAGAATTAACTTTGATACATTTCAGAATGATCTTGAAGATATTGTTTGGGTCCAAAGTTATGAGATCCAATTAATGTTTTTTATCAAAACATTACAAAATTGAGAGATAAATATTAAAGAAAACTTCTTCTCGTCTCGAACAACCTTCGATAACGCGGAATATTTGTACAGAAATTGAGATATAGACATCTAGGAAACAAATAAAAAAAAAGGATAAAATTATAAACAGGATATGGAAATTTTCTGGTAGGGGAGGGGAGAATAAACTGAAACCGGACTGCACTCTGTTTACTACAATTTATGAAGACAACCTTCTAGAAACTATAGAACAAACATAAAAATAAATGAATAAAGATAAAACAAATAAAATAAAATATCAATATGCATAAGAAGCCACAAAATTATAAGTAATAAGTCGTAGAAGAGTAGAAGGCACTTTCCAGTAAATATACCTTCAAATTATTGCGGAAAATATGATATCGATTTGATTTCAATTGGCAAGTGATTGTGCATTTTTTTAGATTGTAAAATATTAAGCCTTCAACTAATTCTGGACGTGGAGTAGATAGGTGAAGGTCATGGATAACCGTGCAACGACCTTTCTGAAATTGGAGAAGCTCACTTACGAATTGGAAACGTTGAAACAGAGAAAATTAGAATCGCACAATGATTTAATGATGATTTGGTCACTAGATATGGTCCTATGGAGTATCGAGATATCAGGGTTGCTCCAAGAGAGCATAGACATAGTACTGAACCTTTAGGTACTTCTCTACATTCTATTAGTTTACAAGAAGACATCGTTGTATCAACCCTTACAAGCTGACTTCAATTGGTAAAGTATGACTAAACCCATACCAGAGGTGTTCCTCTGGAACCGTAGTCTTTGATTATTATGATTAACACAATGTAAAGCCTAAGAAAATGCTTCACAAAAATGCGAAATTTTCTTTAAAATTTTCATTCAGTTTCGGGGAAATCGCTAGGATCAAAAATGACAATACTTCTAAAAAATAACTTTTGAAAATTGCTGAAAGATACAAATCGATGCCTAACATTATGAGTTAATTCAAATTTATATTTTTTCGCGATACGACGTCTATGGAACGAATATGGCTGAAGATCTAAACTTAAAAACGCTTCTTCTTCTTCTTCTTCTTCTTCTTTAGGTGCCTTCTTCAAATGAAGGTTGGCGATAACCCCAACAAAGTCATTTCTGTCTGAGATTCTAAACCCGTCTAAGAATCACGAATATTCTTCAGCCATGAAGCTTGTCGTCTACCAGAACCACGTTTTCCCTCGATTTTCCTTTCGATCAGAAATTGCATACGAGGTTTTTATCAATTCTATAAGTTCCCTGTCAGTGACTATTCTTTGCGTTACTGATATGAGCGGTCCAGGGAATTCTCAGCCTCCTCTGAAAGTCCATATTTCGAAACTCTCTGAGATCCTTAGTAAGTTCACAATTTCACCATCTGGTACCGGATTTTAAGGTCCAAGGCTCGGGATGTAAACAATTCAGATGCGTGATCTTATTTTTACACCTAGATCTATAACTTTTGCTATCCAATACCCCAGATCGATGATGCCACAATTTACTTTGATAGACATGGTAGGTTGATTGGATGTTTTGGTTTGGTCTTTTTGATATTGATGTTAAGGCCATAATCTTCTCTTATAATTTTTATGCGATCTAAGAGTGGTTGGAGATCCTGTTCATTAATATCGTGTCATCAGCGTACTTCATATTATTAAAAAATTTGCCATTCAAAAAGAGTGGTAATTTAGATGGTATATTTTTTATATGGTAGGCAATTGAAGGGTTGTGATGATTGCCACCAATTCTAAATTTTTTCTATAGAAAAGCGGTCAAAACAAATGACAAACTGTAATGAAAATAAGAATTAGACAACGAGGAGTTATCCACCTCAAAAAAAAAAGAATTTGAAGCGCTAAAAGCGATAACCATAATACACATGGAATTGAAAGGCTTGATGATGATTATGATTCTTTTGGTGAGTCCTCCGATTTTGAATGGTTCAAACCGCGATTCAAAGGATTGTACAAGCTGTAATAATTCATCGAAATGTTTGAGAAAAATCGAAGAAATCAAGTTTTATAAAAATTTTCCATGATGATAACAAAAGTTCTAGATTTTCCTTGAGTTAATTTCCCAGCAGTCTGTTAAGAAATATCTCGAATTAATTAGAAACATCCAACTAAATATCGATTAATTTTCCACTACACGCACTCTCATTGCTCGGTGAAAAATTTATGTGAGACTTTCCATAAATTTCATATTTTCTCTTTAGAAAAGTCAATCTTAATTTCCACATGAAACGTCAACGCGCCGTACATTGTTAGTCTAAAAGGAAAGTTTCGTATTTAGTTAGTGACATCTTAAAAAATCACAAAACAGTCCCCGAGGAGATTAGTCGTGTTAAATAAAAAGAATAAAACCATTAAGTATGCAAAATATTATGCCCTTACGTCGAAAATTCCGCAATAGGCGAAAAATTGAAATTATATTTCTCCATAAAGTCTCCCTAGACGGCATTTGTGAAGGAAAAGAAGTTTCCAGATTCTCCACTTCCGGTTTTTATTATGTTTTTATTCATGAATGTTTTCTAAAATATCCCGCTAGGACTGTGAGTCTCAGACTCACTATGATAGCTCGAAATAATGAAATAAATTTGTTTTTCTTTTTTATTAAGATTTAAGATTGTTTTTCCAATACATCCTGATTGAATTAGACCACGTGACTTCCACAAGAATTCGTGTGATTAACTGAGACAAACACAACCTCCAGAAGTTGAAAATCAATGTCCACACGCATCCACACGTCAGGCACCGCTCGACAACTTGTTTTTTCGATTATATTTTCGATTAACTGATTCCTATGGACAAATTACTATTTATGCCTATTAAAAAATACTATTTCGAATTGCTAATTATATCAAAATTAAGTCTTCATGCTATAATTTACCATGGAATTATCGTCTCTATATTTATACAAAACTTTTGATTGCAGTCCCCTTTTTCGATAAGGGGAATAATTAATCAATCCACACAATCCAATCAGGACGCCCATGAAAAAAACAAAAACAAGGTTAACTTCCATTCTCCAACGAGATTTCTACTAACCAATTGCTAATTAAGGAACAACAACCCCTTGGAAACCAGTTTATGAACAAAATTAAATTCTGCAGCAGTTTTTATTCATATAGTACGAAACGTGAGTTGTTAAAATCTAATTTCAATTATAGAAAACTAGAATCAACATAAAATTGGTGTAAGAAGATTATAAAATATGAATTTTCATCTTATACATTTTAATAAGTGAGAGGCCACTACTTAACCTCAAAATTCATGGACAGACCAGAACAGAAAACACCCAAAATAATGATCAAGAATGTGGTTAAGACGCAACTTCCGGAACCACCCCAGAACATACATTTATTGACGTTTTCCTTGTATTATAGTCAATAATGTGACTTGGAATTACCACAAAGCGAACCATGGTAGAGGAGCATTAGGTGGTGTAAACGCCAACGATGTCGTACCATGTGGAGGTGATGTCCTGGTGTGGTAGATAAGGACCAACCCTGAGATATGCCTCAGGACGTTGCATCGGAAAAGTTAAGCTTTGAGAAGAGCTTCATCACACCTGAGAGCGCTTGAAATAGTAGCCGAAGATCTCTGATAATTAAAGCCATCTCACATTCTATACTTTTTAGAAGGAATGGGATTGATGGATCGGATGTAAACACTGGGTTCTTCAGTATCTTAGCAAGAAAGAACATAACAGATCCTTTGGGTCGCAGTGTATTTGAGACCCCAAATCTCTATATACATACATACATAAATCAATGACTATAATGTTTTAATTTGCTGTATCAAGTCAGGAATAGTGTATTAACTCTATATTATGAATTAATAAATCATTTTCTGGCAAACCTACAATTGCGTTAAGCTATAAAAACGTCATTTGGATAGATATTTGTATTGTGGTTATTGAATTACGTTTATGGGAATTGGCATAAAAAAATTATCGATAATTCTCGTGTATATCGTTAAAAAAATTATTGAGTGGATGTTTCAAAGTAGTCGCTATAAAACAGTTACAGTAGTTTTATGTCGTGCCGTAGCGAAACAACTTAATTGAACCATGTATTTATTATGTACGGACTTTATGGCAGCTGTAAAGGTTTTATTGATATTAAAATGCAATTACTCTATGAAAAAAGACCACATCTTTCGAAACATTTAAAACAAATATGAGTACTTTGGATATTATGTAACAAATTAACTTCAAGATGGTTTGTGAATTATTTTTTCGTATAAGAATGATTATCATCGATCTTAGTTTCTTGAAATATTAGAAAATACGATGACCAGCATCGCCGTGGTCGACTAAATAAGGTAAAGACTCCAGAAATCTTGCAGAAAGTCCAAAAAACGGTACTAAATGATTGTCTACTAAGAGTTCGCAAGATGGTGGACTAAACGCAATGGATCAAAACCAGCATCGTGAAGATGTTTTGCAAAAATTATTCGCCCTATTCAACATCCTCGGAATATTTTCTGTTTTTGGACTTGAAAAAAGTCATAGTCATAGATTTTGCAGCAATGAAAAGGTAATGTCCGGCAGTTATTGGCTATTTTGGGAGGTTTCAGATCTGTTTTCGTTGTTAGATCAATCAGTTGAATCGTTTCGAATAAACCAACTTCCGCGTCGTACGGAGGATTATTCCACTCGTTTCACGCTCTATAAAAAAAAGAAAACTAGCCTGGGATATACTAGAACATCCCCCTACAATCCGGATCTATCACTCTGCGAATATTACATGTTTGGATAACTGAAAAAGCCCCTCGAAGATTAAAAATTCCACACCGACGACGAAGTAGAGAGATATAATTGTTAAAGCTGCTCAAAGAATTCTTCGATACCAGCAATAAAAAATTTATGGATTATTACACGCGTACACAGTTTACGATGTTGTCAAATTTAGTTATCCCCAGATCTAAACATATTTAATGAGTGTATAGAATCGTACGAGTTGTGAGATTTATAGAGATGTTTAAATTAAAACAAAGTTTATATTGAAAAATTTGTAGTTACAGAACAGTTTTCCTCATCGTTATTGATTTCATTCATATCATAATCATACAAAAAATAAGATATATATGCTACAAATGACCATAATTGTGGTTATAATTATAACCAAAAAATTTCGTCATATTATTTTCTCTATATACTTTCTGATGATGATAAAGCTTAAACTAGAATAATTTCAGCGAGAAAATCGATAAAATTAATAAATACAACAAAACTTTTACAAGTTAAATTGTGTTACAAACATTGAAGTACAGCTAAAATGTTTTACAACGGACCGTCACTAATTATTGACAATATGTCAACAAATTTCCAAGAATTTTGTTGACATCTATCAAGAAATGAATCCTAAACATTTCAAAGAGTGGAATGTATCTGAAGAAACGATTTGAATCAATAATTAAACGAATAACCAGGAGTTAAACCAGCATTTTGGATGCCTAGCAGTCAGATCCTTATTCCTTATCCATCTGGTGATATCTAGTGCGTCAACAATGTATTTTGTGAAGTCTTTTCTGCTCATTCTGATGTAGGTCTTGTGAATCCTCTTCTGGTCTATGTCACCAAAGTATCGAGAAATATGGGAAATCGTGAGCAATTGCACTGGACTGGTGGAAGGCTTTTGACAGGGTTGGGTACGACAACCTCCTAAATAAATATCATAAGGTTTTTCTTCCTGACTTATCGAATGGTTTAATAGTTTTCTCGAAGACCGATCCATCCAGATCTTCATCGATGGTCACATTTCAGAAAGGTTTGAAGTCAACGCTGGTGGTTCCCATGGATTTATCTCTTATATATCAACGATCCACAAACCCGAACTCCAACGATATCATACCTGTATCGCCATTCAAATCAACTGCCTCAATAAACTCGGCTAAAACCTAAATCCACAGATCACCATCATTAATAACTTGGAGCACTCTTCAAGACCAAAAAACTATATACTCCGCCACAAGGATTATTCCATCTTTGAAGTATTGCTCGACTCCCAAGGATACTTTGAGGATGCTTGTCTTGATATGGAAGAGATAAATTCGAATTATAGGCGATCCAGAGTTAACCAGAAACTTGGACAGCTTAGGGCATAGAAGAAAGGTCGAAAGATCGCATAATCCCAGCTAGAGCAGTATTTGCAAGGCCTACAACCCCTCTCCCAAGACCTCTTGATTGGAATGTGTACAATTTCATATCCTTCAAGACTCAGATTCGTACATCTTCAGAGTATTGTTCGCACACTTGGAGCTCGGTCACACAGAGTTGACCAGTTGATAGATTAGAGCATGGAAGACTCTGGATTGTACCACGGCAGATGCTTTTTCGAGCCTAATCAATATTTGAAGACCTACTCGACAGGCAGAACTTCTAGTTTCTTTGGAGGAGTGCCTGTGGAAGACACTACAACATAAAGAAGTTGAAGAACAATATCCAGAGGCATCTCCATACGGCAGGTACCACTCGAGTGTAAAACAGTTTTTGTGCATGTTTTTTACATTAAAAAAATGCTGAAAATTAGTTGAGCATCCGCCATTTTTACTAAATTCGATCAACAGAGACTATGAGATAATGCAGACGTTGAAAAAAATGTAAAAATGAAACTTTCCACCAAACTATACGTAACAGATGAATACGAGCCTGTAAAAAAGTCCATATCGTGAAAACTTTAACGACTGTGGAAATTCTATTAGTTTTTCCCATTTCGTATCTTCTTCTACCAACTGCTATAACAAAGGTCATAAAATTTGCTGCAAATACCGAAATGAATCGTTTTATATGAAGCTGATATTATCAAAACCGGATTGAACTTTAATATCCCCGAATTCTATCTGTGTTATATTGAATAAGAAGTTCTACAGATAAATAACCGTTTCTGGTATCGATACAAATCTGATAGAATTGAATTTCTTTCGATACATTCTCAATTTAACATATTTCTTATAGAAAAATAAACCATATGTGTCGTAGTAAGCTCTAAATTCTCATTTTCGACAATACACTCCCTATTTTCGTCTTTCAAGTGACTTTGTTTAGAAAAAAATCAGTATTTGCCAAATTTAGGACACTAATTGAAGTTTTATGAATGTAACTTAAAAACTGCAGGGTGATGAACGATTTGAGGGTTATATTTGTGTTATTCAGGTAAAACACATTGTTTTTTATGTGTGCCAGTGTTATTTTATGATAAATGAAATACGATATTTTTTTTAATTTCCTTTGATTAATCATTTCAATCTGTAGAAAGAAAGTTTGTTAGACAAGTATTATCAAATTTTTTTGTAATCTAGCCGCTAATAATTTGTATCACCAATAATTCCGAGGTAAAACTTTTAGTCTAACATTATAGCGTTTCACTCCATACCAACCGGATTCAATTCACTGGTCGACAAGATTTAGCCTTCACACGTACCACTTTTCAATAGCTTAATTATCCCTGTTTAAATTTTAGCAGGTAGGTGAAGTTTCATAGTGCAAAAAGTGATTAGAAAAACGAAAATGTCAAGTCAAACGCGCAGCAGCTGCAAAACTTTTCCTGACAAATTTTGCTACATTCGTGGAGAATTTATAGAGAAATCGCAAGACGAAAATGTGACAAAAGCCTATTTCAAATATTTTGGTACTTTAATTGGAGACCAAGACAAGCAGTGGGTCCCTCACGCGTGCTGTGTTAATCTCAATCTTCACAAAAATAATCCAAGATCCTTTAAAACATATTTATGGTTTTGATTACACAATTTGGATTGCAACATGTTCCTTTGATTTTTCTAAGGCGTTCGATTGGGTTAATCTCATTTTAATCACCTCTCGCCTGGTTCAAGCCGATAGCTCGATATATTGCATATAATTCAGCAGTGAAAGTAAATGGGGTTGAAGAAGCTCTAAGATATATTTGGAGGATGGTGTATTGATAGCAATACCCGTATCATCTTGAATTTTCCATGCAAATGCTGATCTAATCCTCGCAAGAAAGATTTGGCCGTTCTGGGTTGAAGTGAAAAAAGATTTGGAATATCTTGGAGAAGAATTTTATGGGAGGTAGGATTGAAAAAATTGAATTTTTCTTTGGCTGTACACGTAATGCTCAAATGATGATTGTTTTGAATGCACTTGCTATTAAAAAATGAAGCTGTGAAAGTTGATCCATATCTTCGATTCTCAATTTACAACACAAATTTCAGAATTATCTCAATCAAGTGTATTTTCATTCGATTTTGTCGTATACGCAAAAATTTGGAACTAGAACAAATCTCCTTTAATTAGTTTAGAGCAATTCCTCTCTATTTACAATTCACTACATCTCAACTTTACTTCTAATGGGCTATTCCACTGTATATAGTTTAATGTTCCTTGTAGAGTTTTATTGTCCCTTTCGAGGTCTTTCTGTGATTAACAGAAAGCATTAGTAGATTAAAGTATTCCTTTAGATGTCGCGGTTCAATTTGTCAATCGGGTTTAGGATGATTTCCCAACCCTTGTCGGGAAACGTGGATTTGGGAAAGGGGACGCGACGAATATAATGAATATATGCAGATAGAATCAAATGGTAATGGAAGGGAATAGTAAGAGAAAACATACAAAATAGTTGTAGCACTATATTCAATTTATTAAGTGAAGGGACATATAAATTATTGATAACTGATTCGCTCTATTAAACTGTTATTCGAAAGATTCGCATAAACAACGACTCCTATATCACCCCAACGTTGAGGTAATCCAGCTCCTGGACTATGTAAACTTGAATAGAAGACTCAAGAGGTACAAACCTTTCGAGCTAGTTTAGTGTATAGTGTCAGTGACAAAGTGGAGTGTGTACGATTAGTATAAGTAATTGTTAGGATTGCTAAACTAAAGAAACGGACCTTAATTAAGTTTGCAAATAGTAGATTAAGCTAGAATCAAATTATTCATTGATCTATCTTGATATAATGATAAAAACTTCGCTGTATTGACTTTTTTAACCTACTTGCTGAAGTTTTTTGTATGTTGTTTGAACCGAGTGTGAAATTTATCTCAATCAACTCTTTCGATCTTACTTCAACTGTAAATTGATTCACAAGTGTTACTTTGAACACTTTGAAGAACTGTAATTGAGGAAAAAGTAGACCGAAGTTATTTGGAAGGCTTAAAAATGATAAAGCACCAATGAAAAAAGTGTATTAACTCAGAAAGAAACTATAAGTTGAGTTTTAGCTTGAAAGTTGGTTAAGACGTGAAAAAAATTGAAAGCTTGTAAGTATTCAATCAAATCTAATCGAGAGGAACGTACAAAACTCCAAAGGAGATGATTCAATGATGAAAAACGAGCAAAACAATATATTCAGAAACCTTCTAGATGTTCGACCAAAACCCACGTTTGAAAAGGAGGCTAAGGCAATGTATGAACTTCTTAAGTACAGAGGCGAATTATAAGATACAATTATAAGAAATTCTGATTATAAGGAAGAGGTGGTGATACCCTCTATGTTCAAAAAGAATGATAGATTAACATTTTTTCAAGTAAAACTCATCTAGTACGCTGAAAGAAACCTGATAGACTATTTCAGACGAAACTGCTCTATGCTACACCATATGCTTGTTGCTATTCTGACCGTCCCGAAGCACCAAAAAGTTTCTACCTAGGTGCTTTTCAATTGGTGGAAACATTGGAAAGATTTTCAGTGTTTCAGACACGAAATTATTACTTATTTAATAGTTTGTTTGTGGGTATTGATCCTGAACTTCTGTAGGTTGTAATGTTCGAGAAAAACGTGCCTCACCGGCTTGCACTTCTTTAAAGAAAGAGTGCTAATGGATTGAAGTTGTGGGCGTTTGCAAACAAACTTGCTATTCACGAACCACGTTTGCCAGTTGTGTACGTCTTGAAAAACTGATCTAAGCGGGATTATGTTAGACAGTTTGGAAAAATCTTAGCCGTGGTAGTATCGATGAAATAAATTAAGGTGGATGACCTTTCTATTATGTTCTAAGCTATCAAAGTTTCTGGTCAACTTTGGATCGCCAATAAGTCGAACTGCTTTCTTTGTATTGAGTCGAGAATCTTCGAAGTGTGCTGGGGAGCCGAGCTCCAAATATGCACGCAATATACTAAATATGGACGAATATGAATCTCGTTAAGAAGAAATCTTTGGGTGTAAGGACTGTTCGGCGGATGACCTATCAATTCGAAATTTTGACGTTTTTATGTGAAATGAAACAACTTTTTTTGAATTTGGCTCGACTTGAAAGACCCATACAGTTGTTGTTGTTTGTTTCTGTCTTATATTCATAGATTTATCGCCAGTCACAACACATAGATGTCTTTTGAAGCACCTCGATTGGGATGACTCATCAATTCGATATGTTGTCTGTTCAAAAACGTTTTCATTTGAACTGAAACAACTTTTTTTACTTGGTTCGTCTCGAAAGACCCATACAGTCGTTGTTGTTTGTTTCTGTCTTATATTCATAGATTGGTCGCCAGTCACAACACACCTTTGTCTTTTGAAACACCTCGATTGGGATGACCCATTAATATTCGATTTTTTGACTGTTCAAAACCATATCTTAAAACTTAAGTAGCAACCCACGTTTTTTATAATTTTCGATATTTCTTGTTCAAAACCAGGCTAATGACATGAATCCAAGATTCAATGATAAAAATGATTGATGTTCAAAATCTGTGGTATAAATATCTTCAATGACGTATATGTTGCACTCAAATTTTTTTTTATTAAAACATTAACCAGGTATCTTTATCACATCTCGAGCTCTATGAACCCCTAGTAGAATGTCTGATTAGGTTAAATGGGTCATAAAAGAGAAGTACATCCCTCTTAAATTTATTACGCACAACTATCACAGATACTAGTTGATAATGTGACTGCGGTCGTAGGATATACGCACTATTGATAGTTTAGAGTTTGAGCCCTGCAGGCTGTTGAACTTCCGTTAAACTACGTTGGGGTTCTAATAGAGATAAAGTGTTATTTACTGCAAATTCACTGGTTTCGGTTTATTCAAAAATCTATCCGGAACGGATGGTTGATGAGTAACTCTACTAGTAAACTTCGTGAGAAGGAAGTTGTTATATACACGATTGATTTCCCTCAAGTATTCTGCAGGTACTTCGAAGGGAGTTATACCGAACTAACGTCGTCTTCCAGAGTGTTGTTGAATTGTTCATAACTTAAACTGTTTGTAACTATATAATATAATATACAAAGCGCATTGTTAATTGTTTTCGTTTTTTTTATGATGACAGCATCATCTGCATAGCATACAGCTTGCTGGTTATCATCGTGTATACTTGTCTTGACTGAGTTTTGACTGTCACCTCGCCTAATTACTGTTTATATTCCTACGAACAGACAGGTCATCTACCCTTTAGGCGCTGAAATATTTCCTCTCTTATTGAGAAAATCTTTCCGAAGAATCGTTTTTTCTCATCATAAGAGAAAATTGCTTTACACCCTTTGCACGCTACTTTTCCTTTTACGCCTATTTTGAATATATCGGAGGGTCTGTCATTGTGTGCTCAGATCTTGATTGATCGACTTACATAACTTGTATAATAGAACACAATCGGTGCGTTGCGAATTCCTCGCGTCCACTATCAACTTTCCAAAAAAAAATTCCGAATAAAATAAATTAAGAGAAAATGATATGCAAACTTTCTTTTTTTTACTTCGTCTTTGATAATTGACAGCTCTCAACTCAACACGGTCTTATCAAAATTACGGTATACAGTTTGGTCCTTCGAGCCGGATCAATTAAATGTAATTATAAATCAAAATTCAATATCGAGATATTAATTGAGACTGCGACATCATTAAAAGAAGCATCGTTGATGATGTTTGTAACATTAAATTATCGATGAAAATCAGAATCGAAAAAAGTAGTAAGATTTGGATGCCTGCAATCTTTAAACACTGTTTAACATCATAATACATTGGATAATGAAAAAACTAAGTGTAAGACGTCAGGAACTATGTATTTTGTAATTTTTATGTTTGTTTCTTAGTTAGAAACATCTTCACGACCTTGTTTTTGTTCACACAGCTTTTTCACACTTTTTGAATGTCTGCTAGCTCGAGCAGTTACAGAAATATCAAATGTCCTAAAATTACAATGGCAGTGAACGTGTTAAATGAATAATAATTACGATGGAACACTTAAAAAGCGATCCGTTTTCATTTTTCAATTAGTAACAACGGAAAACGGTAATTAATCCTCGAGAAAGGTAATGAACTGAAAAGGAATAACTAATATTTATCCATCAGATGTCAAGAGAATTCCCGAAAATGGGAAACAAAAATTAATCACACTCCAAACGGGAGAAAATATACATTATCTATATACCTAAATACAATACGCTTCTTGTTTCGGGATCCAGATAAATGCCTTTTGTTTACGAAGAGATGAAATGTTCAATTCCGAATAAAACAGTCAAATATGAAGATAAAAATCACCATCCAAGAAGCAAACGATTAAAAGTCTTATTTTAGCATGCAATCGATAGTTGAAGATGTCGTAGAGTATAAAGCAGATGATACAGAAATAGAATAAACAGAGAAATTAATCAAAATAAAGATATTAAAGGGTTTGACGTGGATTCATGTTTCCAAAGAAACATGAAAAATGGAAAAATAAGAAACCACGAAAATTGACGCCTTAGTAAAATGAAATAAGGTCAAAGTTAGATCAGATCTAAAACGACAAAATAAAAGATAAAATGAACTTGGAAGAAACGTTCGACCTTCGCTTAAAGCATCCTTAAATCATTACGAAGATGATCCTAGACTAATCTAGAAATAGTTTCTAGTTTGAGCACGCCATGCCAAAAACCTCAAACTCTCTCTAACCTTTCATGAATCCGTTTTTTATGTTCTTTGCCTCCTGAATCCTTCCAATATTAGTTTGAAGTCTTCTAAAAAGGCTTCTCTCTTTCTCTATTCAAGTACTCAAAAACAGATTCAAGTTTACTGATCAATCTTCAGCGGTTCTGGTGGATAAAACTCCTGAAGGATGCATATAGTCAAGGTACGTCGAGATTTTTTTAAATCTAGGTTTATTTTTCCCACAATATGATATACTGTCAATCAATAAATACAATTTACCAAAAGTATACAATGTATTAACACATTAAACATTCGTTTATATCAAAAATAGAGAATCAATTTCTCAGGTACTTTAACAGTATTATCAAAAATATTCTTACTTCTTATGTCGCTAATTATTCTACTAATAACGTTTTCCATTACGTTTTTTTCAACACGATCTTCATTACTACGTAATTGGAAGTAAAAAATGTTATTACCAGTTAATATCATAAATTGTTCCAACCAAATATCAACCAAAACTAATCCCAACATATATAGAAGTACTATCACCAAAATTTTACTGTAGAACAGCGCCATTTTTAATTGGAAAAATATAGTTTCATCGGTAACAATAATTTTGATACTATGACACTTGTCACTTTATCAAAATGACGACTAGACATATTAATTATATGTAAAGTTACTAGTAAACATCCAAGGTAACAGTACATGAAGATTAAGAGAAGGTATCTTGGAAAATTCCATACTAGAACTGCCATTAAATATAGAGGCAACTCATCGGGAACCTCTGGTACTCGAGATCAATTATTACTCCAAAATAACCTCTTTCCCTGGTCCAATTTTAGCGTTGATAGGTTCCTTGATAGTTCTTAAAACTTATACTTCTCATTGTGCGGCTCCTAAAAAGCTGTTAAGAAGAGAAAGTCAAGAGTCAACTCCTGAACCAAATAATCCGCTTCCATCGTGGAGGAATATTGAGCAAGTAAGTGAATCGACATTCAAACCTCTTCTCCAAAACCCTGGTTCTGTTTTTGCCTTGATAGGTTTCTTGATAGTTCTTAAATCTTATGCTTCTCATTCTCCGATTCCTCGAAAGCTGTTAATATGAGAAAATCTCGAAGAGTCAATTCCCGAATCAAATAAGACTTCCATAGTGGAAAAATATTGAGCAAGTGGATAAATCGATGTTCAAACCTCTTCTTTAAAGCTCTGGTTATGTTTTTGCCTTGATAGGTTTCTTGATAGTTCTCAAAACATATGCTTCTCATTCTCCGACTCCTCGAAAGCTGTTAAGATGAGAAAGTCTTCAAGAGCCAACTCCTGAACCAAATAAGACTTCCATCGTGGAAGAGTATTGAGCAAGTGAGTGAATCGCTGGTTAAACCTCTTCTTGAAAGCCCAGGTTTTGTTTTTGCCTTGATAGGTTTCTTGATCCACCTTCAACCAGATGAGTGCCTTCTTCAAAAGTCACAATCTAGACACTAGAAGAGGTATCACCAGAAAGAGAATCATCATTTTCTATCAGCTGAATCTATAGGAATTGACAAAGAATATGTGCGACAAATTTTACATAAGAATTTCAACTATCCTTCAAGAGTTTTTTGGTCCAATGCTAGACTACCCAATTTATTCGCCTGAACTTGCTCCGTGCGACTTTTACCTCCTACCTAAAGTAAAATCTGCTTTAAAAGGAACAAGATTTGAGTCTGTTGAAGCTGTGAAAGAAAAAGCGACGAGCGTCCTGACTGGAAAAGACTTTTTTATATCTCAAAATTTTTTAATCAAGTTACTCATCGTAGTTGGATTCTAACAACAAAAAAATCATATTTTTTTTAGAAATGTACAAATAAGACATATAACTACTAATGGTATTGGCACCCTCCTACCCTTTCAGTCTGCTTCCACATTTTTTGCTTTTTACCCGAAAAGTGGTTTCCGCGAAATTTATGTTTGGAATAGAGCTACAAATTGAAACGTACTTTTTAGAGTCGAATGCTTGATTTAATACCTACTTTCTTATGCAAACATTTCTCTCTTTACTTTTTTTATTCCCACTGTGTAAACAATCACATTAAGTTAACTACACTGGAAAAAATTACGTAGGAAATCAATACTTTGTACTCTATTAATATTTGTTCATAATATATTATATAATTCGATATGTTTTACGTATGAATATTCACAAAATCTCTTGGTATTTATTGAGAAAAACACATTTTTTGACAAAAATTTATTTTATTCATCGATATAACCTTCAGTTTTAGCAATTGCTTCTTCATTTTAGCTGAATTTCTTACCAGCAAGAATTTTTTTGAGATCAGTAGTCACTGGGGGCCAGATCTGGACTATAATCTGTAATTCGTTCAATCTAATCACCATCGACTTATGAATCGATGCATTGTCTTTGTGGAATATTGGCTTACTCTCCAAGATATGAGGCCGTTTTGATTGTCTTTCTCTTTTGGAAATAGTCGATGAACAATATTCCAAGCGCATCCCAAAATACTGAAGCCGTAACCTTCCCAGCTAAATGTTGTGCCTTCGGACGTGGTTCAACGTCTGTAATCCACTCAGATGATGATTGTTTTGAGTAACCAACTCAATTGGACAACCACCAGATCTTTAATCAACATCAGTGTCTGTACAAACACGTTTAAATTTAGAAAATCAATAACAAACACAGTATATCTCACATAACTTAAGTAGCAGCCCTCGTAAGCATGAAAATCAAACCATCTTCTCAGGACTTCGACCAAAATAAATATCTTTGAATCCACTAAAATTGAATGTATTGAAGCTCCTGAAACATCTATTTTTTTTTATTTCCATCTTGAATTAACATCTAATGAAGTTTTTCGAATAAAAAGCAAAACTTGTCCTGGTCTATATAGAATCTTCTTGAGAAATTAGCTGCTTCTCTGACAAAGTTCTAAGCGGAATTGAATATTGATAGAGAGTTTATTATGCATTTAAATGCAAAGAGAGCCCAATTATATGCGGATTCTACGGAACAGGACGCCGGCTTTCCGCAGATATTCCCTTTACGGAAATAAGAAAAAAAATAACATCCCTATCGTGAAGTTCAATTATGGAAAATCTTCTCGAACATTCCCGATTCGACTTTAGAAATTGTTGCTTAATTGGATCTTTATAAAATTTCGTTTGAGTTGTGCTGTTGTAAGAGATTTTTCGTGTCCAGCGCAGCGTTTTTATAATTTCATACTAAATGGCTTCGAAAAATTTTCCTTTTTCCTTTCATATATCGTATGGAAATTCTTATATATACCACTTTTAGTAATACCCACTTGCTTTTAGCTGAATAAACATATTTTATAATGCAAATAGAAAACTTAACTTAACGTTTCTCCCTAGTTATTTATTTCAAATAAAAAAATCGATTCATACCCTTACTCAACACCCCATTTCTATTAATTTTCAATGAACTTACTGTTCTCTTCGGTATTACAAGGGTTGCTACTTAAATTTTAACACTGATGGGAATATGTCATATGTGACATTGCTGTGATGAAGTTTGACATTGACATTTAAAAATCATAGATCTATATATGGTAACCCTAAAACTGAACACCAATCAACGGTAGGTGCTTGAAGTTACAGCTCCAGAAATGTTGCTGAAAATCCACAAAGCGGTTCTGGATGATCGTCGACTGAAATTGCGTGAACTAGTAGACATTCCAGACATTTCGAAAAGTGTTTAAAAGTTTCATAACTGTGGATGAAACGTAAGTCCATAGCCTCATACCCAAAGCAAAAGAACATTAAGAACAATGGATTGAAAAGGGAGAACCGGCTCCAAAGAAAGCAAAGACAGTTCCATCTGCAGGTCAGATCATGGAGTCGTTTTTTTGTGATGCACGAGGGATAATTTCCTTGAAAACCAAAAAATTATCAATGGCGAGTATTATGCGAACTCATAGGAGAGTTTGAGTGAAGAAATCAAGCAAAAATGGCCGCATTTGGTTAAGAAGAAAGTGTTGTTTCATTAGGACAATGTACCAGCTCACACATCCGTTATTGCAATTAAATTAAAGTTTGAATTGCTTTCTCATACACCCTATTCACCAGATTTAGCCCCTTCGGATTATCTTCTGTTCCAAGACTTAGAATATTGCTCGCTGGTCAACGATTTTCCAGCAATGAAGAGGTAAAATCGGTAGTTAATGTTATTTTGAGGAGCTTGGCGATTCTTTACTATAAAAAATATTTTTGTGTTTTCTTTGTTGGGCCAGTTACTTTTCAAACCATCCTTGTAAACACGCAACCACCATTAGAGCAACATAGAACGATTAATTCTGAATGGTACCCCAGCATTTTTTGAACAAAAGTGTTCGAAAAAAAAACAGGAAAATCAATCACGATTTTGGATAAAACTAAAGCCAAATCCATACATAAAATTTGGTTTTTTTCATCTCAAAACTTAAGTAGTAGCCCTCGTATATTAAAAAAAAAATGTATCAGGATGATCCAATGCCAAGTATTTCTGATATTCATCAACAAAAATGAATCCAAAGGACTCAAATATTCAAAACTTTGAATTGTTAATTTTTCCAATAAATCTTCCCAATATAGATAAGTTATGAAGGTCTCTATATGACAATTTTTCATACACGCCACTCTTAATTTAAATCGCCACCCTAACATTCGCTCTCTTTGTCCTACCCCGTGGGATAAAACTTTTTATAAAGAAACATTGAGTCGTCGTACGGTTGGCATTCCTGCAGATACGTCCCAGGGGTCTCCGGAGAAGCACGCTTCCTGTTTTCTTTGAAATACAATGGACCAAAAAAAATGTGTCTCAGACAGTTGACAAACTTCAGAAAATGTTGAATTCAGTTTTCTCCTCGTGGGTAATGCCCCTTTTAACTGATTGCTGTCGACAATTTTCAATTTGCAAGGGTGAACTGAATCCGACGAAGAAATATTATTGGAGATGTTATGAAGTTAGTGACTAAGTAATTAACAACCAATTAACGTAATAATTATGGAGAGTGTTTATAAAAAAATCTCGCTTTCCAAGGTTTAGTTTGATCAGAGATAGTTACCCACCCGACACATACTTCCTGGTAATCCTGATGAAGATATCAGTACGAATTTATTTAATTATCGTGTTATCATTATTTCTCTGACAATTTAAAATTATTAAAAATGATAACATACCCTTCGAGACATTTTATATATACCTTACAGGGAGGTTTTGTTACATTATGTTGGAATTTGTGTTTTTTTTATATTTATAAGAAAAAAATCGTCAATTAGTGAAAAATATTTTGGGATACACTGTATATTTTCTTTCGAAAAAATACCAAAGTTTTGTAACGTTTATTTTTAATGGAAGAACAGAAGGGATGTAATAGATAGCGTCTTAGAATATATTTTCAATTTCCTGTTGACAACAGCCAACTTCTTCGACGACATCATGTTTTCTAACTTTTACTCCCGACAATTTTCAACTCCACTCGAGCCATTCCACTATTTATCACAATCGACTATGCATCTCGTTCCATGCCAATAACACTGACACATAGGGAATCCAACACATGGAGGATACATTATGTATAAAGGATGTCCCGCGTGGAATTTCCCTTTAGACATGTATGGAAATTGACAATAAACAAAACTACTACATATAGTCGACTAAGAACAAAGAAATATTCCAACATCAACATAAAATCATAAATATTCTGGGACACCCTATATAGTAAAATGAAGTAAATGAAACAAAGTCGAATATAAAAATTACTTTATAATATATACTAAAGAATCATTAAAAAATTTAAATTTGCAGTATCTTCGTGTAAATATTGAAGGTGAGGGTCCCCAATCCGTGGGAGTTTCTGACAAAACGTGTTTTTTTATCATCTTAAATTACACGTTTTTGATTGATCATGGTTTACAAGTAATTAATTTTCCAACGATTTTCTGGTTCAACAGTCAAAACTTCTTAGTTTACTCTAAGCATGTCGCGTTTATTGAGCAAATAGTTGGGTAAAATTATATTTCTACATTGAGTTTCAGTGAAATCAAAGAAAGGTATCCAAACTTAGGTTTTCATATATACAAGGATCAAATATAAAATAAATTCCGTTGGAAGAAAAGACGTAGAGCTTTCGTCTCGTACAAAGGAGTTGTTTTAACCGCTTCATCATCCTAAACCTACTGTTTAGACGATTTACCTCCCATTTCCCTCAGCCAACTTCCAAAATTTGGCTGTAGAACCATTCAAAAATTGAAATTTGCAGTATCTTCGTGTAAATATTGAAGATACGGAGCCCCGAATCCGTTGGAGTTTCTACAAAACGTGTTTTTTTATCGTCTAAAATTACAATTAAAATTAAAATTAAAATTCCAAATCATTATGAAACAACGTCTCAGTTCCTGTCGGACAAAACGTTATCTTTTTCACCCTAAGAATATACTTTTGAAGATATGATCTCTAGAAGTTTCACCGTCTAGAAATTTCTAGAACAATCTATACCTTTGGAAAACATAACGACCTAGAAGTCTTCTATATCATTAAAAGATTTTTGAACACTAGTCTTACAATCTAGAAATTCCAGATCATCCAGCCTAAAACAATTTGCAAAACTTTTTCATTTCCTTTTTAAGAGAAAGTTCTCTATCGATATACAGGATGTGATTTTAAATTGTAGATTTCCGAAGCTGTTTTTGTATGGACAAAAGTTCCTATGAATCGACATTCTTCATGTGTTTAAAGCATCAAGAACATCCCAGAACAATCTGGTATATTATGAACATAAAGCAAAACTCTTCATGGATTCGAATTCTAATGTTAAACGTAGATTCATTCAGATGCCACTTACTGTATGTATAATGTGCATTCGTTTGGAAAACATCACCGCAGACTTACCGGAAATAGTGCGGGAATGGTAAGGGTAAGAGGTATTAATGTTGTCTACCGGATTTCCGGAATGGCGAGCCATCGCTGGCGGTTCAACACCGCCATATTTCACACGGCGCCAGTCCATCGGACCCCAAAGCCACTACTCGCAATGGGATAGGTGTGAGTTAGTACGAGAATCTCTTGTTTTATGGTCCACCACACCCACCGCGCTCTTAATTTTATGGAAACATGTCGCGTTTATTGAGCAAATAGCTGGGAAAAATTATATTTCTACAGGGGTTTTCAATGAAATCAAAAAAAGGCTGTGGAATCATTCAAAAATTGAAATTTGTAGTATGTTTGTCTAAATATTGAAGGTGCGGGGCCCCAATCCGTGGGCATTTCTAGCAAACCGTATTTTTTTATCGTCTTAAATTACACGTTTTTGATTGATCATGGTTCATAAGTAATTAATTTTCCAACAATTTTCTGTTTCAACAGTTGAAACTTTATTGAGCAAATAGCCCTTGCTGTATTGATATTTTTCTTGAATAAGTTGAATAAATTGACGTTCTGGGTATCTGCAGGCAAACTATGTGTTCATGAGTTATGACTGCATATCGAGTGTATCTTGGTCTAGGTGGAAATCAGCGATCTTTCTCCTATACTCTAAGCTATAACTCTGAATCACCTGTGACTTAACTTGATCTCTTATGTATTAAGTTGAGTATACTTTGCAGGACAAAATGCATCCCTGAGAACCACCAGCGTTGACCTCAAACCCTTCTAAATGGATGGTGACCTGGATGTATGAATCTTCCAGAAAGCGAGTGAATAAGAAAGAAACCAAAAGCTTTGGTTATTCGTCATATTTCTCTATAGCTTCTGACCATAATTTGATATTCTTGAGACCTTTAGAAAGATACATTTTCTGAGTTTGTGAGGTGGGGTTCGGTGGTGGCAATAACTTCTTCATTCGACTCAAATTTACTCCCGAGGAGTAGCTTCTATGGAGGAAAATATTGGTCGCTGTGAATTTCCACAGTTATCGCAAGGCCTGGATGAAGATAATCAAACATACGTTCAACATTTGATTGCCCTGCATGATGATTTTAGAATCAGATCTGAATATATCCTGTACCACCTGTACCACCATGGATCATAGATCCATTTGATGAAATGGTAGAGGAGCTACTCAAGCCTACTACTGGAAATAATATTTAGAAGGGGATATCAAAAATCGTCCTCCTCGGTGAAGCTATACATCAAGTTGACAGGGGACAATAGAAAGATAAAATGGATCCCTGAGGAGCATCACCGCCGACCTCAAACCCTTCTAAATGGATGGTGACTTGGATGTATGAGTCTTTCAGAAAGAAAGAAAATGTATTCTGTTGATGGAGACACCATCATGGCTCATAGATCCATTTGATGAAATGGAAATGGAGAATGTGACCATGACACGTGGAGCTATTGAAGCTTAGTACTAATATGGAACTGGAAGTAACATTTAGAAGATGGTATCAAAAATTTTGTGAGAATTGATAGGTCTAAGAAATAAAAAATAATTGAAAACCAATGCTCTAAAGTTAAATTTTGTATAATAAAACATATACGGTGCATATACATTGCGGACAGAAAACAAGAAACGATATATTGCATCGCGAAAAGGAAATAAAAAATACCATCCCCTTAAGGGTTGAAACTTTAATTGAAATGCCCTTGGCGCTGCTATGTCTTTGACTGCGACTTCTGACTCGATGGCAGTTTACTAGGGTTGCAGCATCCCCTTTGTTTCCAAGTTACACACGTGCGAGTTTCAATTCCCTGTCGGGGAAGTTGCAAAAGGTAAGTTTTACAACACGGAAGGAGTTAGGAAGTTCGTAATTAGTCCGCCCTTTATAGTTGATGCGAGTGGGGCTTCCTTATTAAATCCAACGATTTTTGTCTAAGACTCCAACCGCAGACAATTAAATCTAATTAACAACAGGATTTAACTATTCAGTCGAAAGGAGCTTCGTCGACGAAAGTTGATTAAGTTCGGACATCTCACCAGAAGTATATAATTGAATTAAATGGATTGGATAGGGAATTATGATGATCAAAAGGATGATTTTCTTTATTTTATTATATATTTTTGCCAAAATCCATAATTTTCTTCACGCGCGATCATAGACGAACGCACACAAACCAGGAGAGTGCATTAGTTTTGTCGACGAATATTTTTCATCAGAAGCTTCGTTTATGATATTATCAACTTGCTATCACGTGAAATCTATTGGCTATTTCCTTTTATTAATGTTGATCGTGCTTTTTATCTTGGAGGACAGACTCTAAAAAGACGCTGCTTTATTTTAAATGCTAAGCTCGCTAGCTTAGACGAGCACGTAGAACTAGAATCCTAGAAACTATATATATATAAATATATAAATAAATAGAAAAAGATGGTAATCAGTAATGCTCCAATAAGAATTGGATATGTAACCCAAAAGACCTGCAGGAAATTTAAACAGTGATAGTGGAACTGATCTGCACATACCAGTTAACCAGGAATAAATCTAAATTTGAGGTTGAGACAACTCTCTAAAGAAACTCGTACTTTTTCTCAATCGTGGGTTGACTCACGACATAGACCGTAAAGCCGGTACTGTATAGAAGACCTTTTCATTTATTTGCTTGATCGTTCACTTTCTTAAATACCTTCTGGTATCAATTCGTGCTTGTTCAACAGCTAAAGTCAGTTTATAATTCTAATTCATAGTGAATTTAAATAAATTATAAAAATAGTGCTTATTATATAAGTAGTGATTAATTATTTAAAGGCAGTTGAATAATTAAGATATTAATCAATGAGAGTGAATAAAGTAGCTTTTTCATTAATAGAATTACTTATTCACCTCATATCTGTTATTTAGGCACGTAAGCTCTAAACGATTTTCGATTGAGATGAAATTTTAGTATCAATCTGGAAAAAATGTTGTAAGTGAAGGCAGCGAATCACGTATCCGTCATTTTGAACAAAAACGCAGTAGGCCTAGCTTATTGTGTTAACCGTATTTCCAACATTTATCGCATAGAGTTCCTTTTATATCACGTCCGACCTGCACATTATTATGAATGACTGCGAAATGTTTTTTTTTTTTACTATCAAGTATAATCAACGGGCTCAATTGATTACGGAACTAGGTAAAGAGATATACAGAATGTTTTAAGAAAACGTAACCCATCTACAGAATAGATAGAAAATTGGTATCTAATATATAACTAGTGCCATTTATGCAATTCATATTGAAACAATGGAATGTATCAGCTTCCAAAACAAATCGAATAAAATTCCATCACAATAATACCTATGGTAAAATCGTGAAAAATTCGTATATTTTTCACCCTTTTTTGTAACACCCTGTAGATAGCTTTAATCACTAATACGGAGGATGTAACCAACCCAGAATTTCTGAAATTGCTAGTGAGATTCAAACGTCTAAAGGATGTAACTTGGTTATCGAAATGTGCGTAATTTTCTGTTCAATTCGTACCATCAAGTCGCCTTTTCGGATGTCGTGACGGAAAAAATCAACGGGGTAAGATCTGGTGATCAATTTGACCTTGACTGTCCACGATTTTCTATACACTTTCCTTCTTCCTTGTTATTCAAAAACCTTCCAAAATCAAGACTATAATTTGGTGGTGCATCATGTTGTTGGAACCAAACGTTTTTTTGTAACACCCTGTAGATAGCTTTGATCACTAATATGGGGGGTGTAGCCAAGCTGGAATGGAATAATTTGGTGTTGCATCATCTTGTTCAGAGGGTACATCATTTAAACCAAACCTCGTCTAAAAATACTTCACTAATCAGAAAATTTGGATTTGATGTCATAAAATTCGAAAACTCTTCTCCTAACATTCAGTTGAACTTTGTCTAAATGCTATTTTTCTTTGTAACAAAACTTCACTAATTAACTTCACCAAGAACCACTAATCACTAATTTATTATAAGGCAATTACTATTGATGAGTTTTTGGTCTCGAGTATAAGAAAAAATTTTCAATTTCAATATAAATATGAGACATAACTTCATCCGTGTAAGTTTCTGTCTTTCGTTTATTCTCGTTCTTTTTCTTTTAGTAAAGATGATCTATATCGAAAGTTTTTTATATATTTCTCGAAAACTGCTGTTGGCGTCTGGCTCGCGATTCGGAAAGGTGCAGGAAGAATCTTTACGACATTTCTCAGACCATTTGGTCCATTTATTCAGCCAGTATTTCAGTCGAATTTCCATAACTACTGCTACGCACGACAAATAATTCAGAAGTTCTTTAATGTCTCAATGACTTCACAACGGCGGATATTGGGGAATTTTTTAAGAAAAATGCATTTCAGTTTTCAAATTATCGAAGGGGAAATATTCGAATTTATTATATACCACAGAATATGTATATTCAGCTCTGTTATTGAAATTACCAAAGCTTTTAACACGCTATAGAATAATCAAAAAAAATAGAGGAATTCCGTAAGGATCTAGCTTTTGTTGATTGCTAGCAATAATGTCTCAAACAATAACTTCCGGTAATAGCTTAGCAAAGCTACAAGAGTAACTGCAGAATTCACCACAAGTGAACAGAGTATTTCCAACAATTCATCGTAGAGAACAGGAAAAAATCATGCTACATTTGATCTGCCTCAGTAGAAGTTACTTGTAAAGCATAATTAATCAAAAACGTGTAATTTTGGTCTATTAAACAACAATATCCGGTAGAAACGAAATTCAGCGAGTCGCCTACATACTGAAAGTAGTAAGTACTCACGACCGACAACACTAAATGTTGAACAATTATGTCAAAAAGGTATGAAACTTATGAAAATATTACACCCAGAATGATCATATAATATTTCCATTAGTTCAGAATCAGGATACTCGATACTTTATACGTGGATTGTGCCATAACGAGAAAGAATCACTGAAGTCCAAATCTGGTGATTTGATAAAATAAGCAAAAAAGGCACCAAACGTGCAGATACCCCACGCTGAAAGAACATCCCCTCTTTCTCTTGGTGATACTGATGATACTGTATGATTTGGGGTTCGTAGGATGTTTCTTCCTGGTTTAACATTAAATACCACCAGAGTATTTACTTTATCTGGTGATTTATCGCTCTAATCACCTTCTAATGCTAATCATCTTCTCGGTAGTGTCGTGGTTTGTATGAAATAGAGCTCGATTACTCCTAAGTTGGAGTAAGTTTCAAGCGTGACTTCTAGGAGGTACTCGCTCTTTTTTTTTCTATAGCCGTTATCCAGAAAGGGTTTCGACCACAGTTTTTACCACACTGTATATAAATTTTCGTTATTATCACGCACAGAATGTCTGAGGGTCAAATTTTCCCCTGAGGACTTTTTGTGGTGTCATCTAACCTTCTACAAGACAGACGTTTGTTCATTTTTCATGAGCTCAAAAACTTAAAAATAAATGATTCAGCAGAGTAAAGTACAAACTTTCTCCGCTAGATGTATTTATGTGTAAGTAGGTAGTTTAGGCCCGTTGGGAATCGAACAAAACACTGCGTAACGCATCTCATGGTTTTGTATACTCTGTATAAAATAATTCCTTGGAGAATTTAACGACAGCGTCGTAGGGGAATTCAGAAATAAAGAGAGAAATATGGAAAAATAATTAATATTCCAGTCAGAATTTTATTTTTCGTGATATATTGTAAGTTTTGGGATTTTAGCTGATTTAACATTTCAAAAGAACAAACCAATTTTGTAGCGTTATTTCCATTGTATAGGCGTGGGTTGTTATGAAATCTGAACTGGTTTCAACATATTGTAGACTTCCACTTCAATGTAGTTACTATACAGGGTGGTTTAGAAAAAAGGTTACCACGTTTCTAAAATAGGTACTAAATTCAAAAATAATCGAAGAAAAAAATTCAGTAATTTATAGGGATCGTACTTTTAGACTTTAACCCTAGCTAGTGGTAAGTATTTAAAACAGTTGGGATCTTGTATTTAATGTGATTCACTATTTAATAATTAAAATTAAAATATGTTGATTTTTTTTAAATAATGTAGGCTTCCAGGAAAAATTGTATATATAATATTCTTGGATGTAATTTCCAGAGAGCGTGTTAAAGAGCCTCATGGAAAATAGTAAAACGTAACCAGCGAAAAATTACAGTAAATACAATAATAATTGAAATTTTTGGAAATTAACTGCATTTAAATTCGACGTATGTCCAAATTGATTATATAGTTACGAAATTTCGTAGCATTTATCTTAAAATTATGACTTAACCTTTCAATTTATTATGTAAATAATGAAAAATCGAAAAATCCTTTACATCCTTCGACTTTTCCTGGACGTGGAAATAAAAAGAGAAATGTTCAATCCAAAAACAAACTTAACGTCATAACTATCAATAAATGACAGTTTTCCATGGGCTTCCAAGCCTCATAGCTCAATACTCATACTTCTCTAACTTCAATAACCAAGATCCTATGCTGATTAGACCGGATTACCGTGAAACATTACAAGAAACGAAAGATCACATCTCAACTGATTATTCGGCTCAACCTTTCCGACCAACTTTTAGTTCTTTCTTTTTTTATATGTTTCATTTGTCTTTCGATTGATCCTCGGTGTGGCAAAGTTATATTAAAAAAGTTTCGTCATAAATGGCTCTTAATTAAGTTGATTAAACGGAAAGGGAATCCTTTTTACGTAGCGTGGAAACCTATCCGAAGTTGTTAAGCTTTGGATACGATAACTACGGGTCGTAGAAATATTCTAATAAATAGGTGTGAGATTTATTTTCAAAAATAATTCAATATATATACAAATAGCATTTTAAATTGAGAATAAAACGAGGAGGTATTGCGGGGGAAAATATTGTGCACAGCCAGACGGAAAATTACGAAGCTACGACCTCAACTAGCGGGAGGAATCAAGTAGGATCCTCGAAGGATACACAAAGTATCCCTGGCGAGTTCCTCCATCAGTCAAAAGCTATGAAAGGATGTGTTATGTGTATACTATTTTATACGATGAAATTGGAAAATTAGTTGGGGATAGTTGATAGAAAGTATTCCTAATCAACCAAATATTAGACAAAAAATGCAGTAGCACCTTCTATGTTTCAGACTACGAACTAACCACCTAAAAAACGAGAACATTCATAAAATTAAACAATGTAAAAATATTTGGATCATAGAGATAATTAGAAAGCTAGCAATAAATCAAAAAACTCCAATTTAATCTATTTTCTAATAAAAACAACCGAGCAATAAAAAAGAGAAATCTAATTTGGAAAATAGATGACTAACAAAGACAATTCCATCGGTGTAATGACTGTTTTTCTCATATGTGTGGCATTAATGTAGTTTCCTTCAAGAAAGAAAAATCTGTATCATTCTCCCCCGTGCTTTCTTCTAGTTTATTTACTTCACCTAAACGCCCTACGATTTTTCATCGGTGCATTCGTTATGACAGAAAGATTTAGGTTCGAGAATGAAAATTTATTATTCTCCTTCGGTTTAGGAGAAGAATTGTTGTTCTCTTTTTTTTGTTTTCAAAAAGAAGCCGAAATCCTTGTAAGGTGTTTATCGATCTCGGAAATAATATACGAGGATGATCCCAGAAGTAACTAGCTAATAGAGTGGCTAAGGTATATAGCAGATGTGTGAACTGGTACATTATCTTGATGAAACTTAGCTTAGTTCTTTCTTAAAAAACCAACACCATAACCTTGCCTTCTTTGGAGACGGTTCTTGGAAAGCTTCGTCGACCCCTGCGATGATGGTTTTTGCATCACAATGATCAGCCTAATCTAGAGTAGAATCTAGTTCTTCCAGCTTCTTCATTGGTTGTACTAACGCCTTTCAAATAAAAATATTGAATCTTTTAACGATGACTAAATTGTTTCCATGTCCACAAATTCACTATAAATGGCTGCTAAACAAATACCAAACAATTCGGGGTCTCAAATTTGTGTATTTTCTAATATAGTGGTATTTTTCCGGCAAATACCACCATATCTAGGTCAAGCCAGGTATTTCTGGGATCATATGATACTTAGCTTGGTGAGATATTCGGAATATCGTCATCGTTATATAACTCCCAGTGGAGTAAATGACGTCTATCGATGTTGCAGCAGCTGTGGTTAAAGGACGAAGTCGGTTTCATCCAATTGCTTCTGTTTTTGGCTATTGCTGTAGCCTCTTCACATGTTAACTCTATCTCGATAGTTCTTCTCCACGTCCCCACAGGATTAGCTCTTCTCTTTCTCAATCTACATTTTCTTCTTTTTCCGTTATGTTCCAAAAGTCGTGTAGATGTAGAAAAACTCGCAATTTATGATTGTTCCGCGGGGATAAAAAGAAATTATTGGGTGCCAAATAAGGAGTGTACGGTGGATGATGTATCAATTCGTTGTTTTGAACTGTTCAATAACGTTTTTGTATTATATTTTTCCACCATACTATTACGAACGATTCGAAGTTCCAATTTTCGTTTCAAATTAGACAACATAATTATATTCATGTATCTTGGGATAGCAAACAAAATTTCTTGTTGCATGATTTCTTAGAAGCCAATTTTGTTGGTAAATTGTTTCCATGTTAACTGCTCACGCATGTGATGGTTTTTCCACCATGTAAATGACTAGGGAATAATCATGAAACTGAGTGACACGACAAAGCATTTGTATCAAGAATATTCTAATATAGAAAATAAAATTGGGCTGCATAAACCATTTTTTCATCAATTTACGATTATTTCACTATATTTGATTTCAAGAACAACTTTTGTACCTACTACTAAAATCATTCCATACCCGTCTTGTCCAGAAGTTAATTCTCTGAATATTATTTCACTTGCTCAAAATTTTCCTTCATAACATAATAGATTTTCCAGGAAACTCTGTATTAAATTTAACGAATTATCAATCTAATGATGAGGGAGGTTATTTAAAGTGAATCATCCTACAAATAAGAAAGTTTTTGTGGAAATGAGGAAAACGATTAAGGGATGATTGATTGATATAAAGATTGATTGTATGCTCTAGTTAGACGAGTCCTTTTTTTTGTTAAAAGAGGAAACATTTAATCTGAATATGTCCATCGAAGCGGATGATTTTTTTTTAAATTTACTCAATTGAACGATTGTGTATATTGGAGCCAAAATCAGTCCATTAAAAATAAGGGTAAATGATGTTGGAAGATTTCCTAACCAACAAACTTGACTAATGGAAATGAAGATAAGACGTATTTTTAATTAATGTATTTTCTCTTCTCCTAATACTTTGTAAAAAACTTGATGTGTTACTAGGAGAGATAAGCACGAGGGTTTTCCATAAAATAAAATCCCCAACGAGCTGTGGACGTTTGGGAAGCTGTTAGTTGACATTTAGCTAAACTGGTACATCCCTTGAGTCATTTGATTTTGAGTTTAGATTTTGAATCATTTGATTTTGAGGCGAGATTTTGAGTCATTTTATGTTGAGTGTAGATTTTGAGTCATTAGAATTTAAGATGAAATTTAGAGTCATTAGATTTTGAGGTGAGATTTTTAGTCATATGAATCTGGGGCGAGGTTTTGAGTCATTTGATTCTGAAACTAGATTTTAAGGCGAGATTTTGAAACTAGATTTTAAGTCATTTGATTTTGAGTCTAGATTTTGAGTAATTCGATTTTGAGTCATTTCATTTTTTCAATAGAGTAAGTGGAATAGTCAGATGTCGCTTTATCCGGTCTGTATGGTGGATTTTTATTTAAATAACGCATAAGTGATTAAGTCGTATTTTAACTAATAAAAATACATTTTTTGCCAAAAATCAATTTTTTCAGCAATAGAATCTCCTTCGAGAGAAATATAATCATTAAAACGCTTCTCTAACTGGACTATACGGTGAACGAGGATGGAATTCGTTTCATTTAACCATAATTGCCATTGACTTGTGAATTGTCTTGGTGAAACAGTGGTTGTTGTTTGGCGTTACATTAACCAATTCATGTTGCTTCTTTTGAATTTCCTCCTATAATTGTTAACTTTATAATCCTTTTTATTACGTTCCGATATTATTCAACGTTCAACGCGCTTTTCGTTTTTCTTGTTTTTTCGTTTAGATTCGATGCTACAAAAAAAATTTCCTCAGACTAAAAAACCAATTGAGTCAAAAGAAAACGGCTTCTTATCTATCCATTTGAATAAGTTATTTTCATATTCACTTGGCCGATAGTCCAACGTTTACCTACCAATAAATATAAATGTAGTTTCCTTAGTTTCATCCAAGAAAAATTCGTTCTCATTCTACCTTGAAGGCCGTTAACTAGCCACAGAACGGATATTGCACAATTCCGGGTGTCCCAAAGGATGATAGAATTTTAATAATTGATTTTTCAACCGCAAAAATTCAACCCAGTTTCCCGCTTAATCTCATTTCGGTCTCTCTAGCTCTGGCTGTGTCACGTAAAGGGTTATATTACAGATATTTATATGTAATGAGCTGACTGGTACAGGGACGGAACCAGTATCGATGTATTTCATAATTAATATCTCTCTTCAAACCACTATTAAAACTAAGCTGTCGTGGTGATGATTGGAGAACGAAATCCACGTTCATTATGCCAAAAAGGATCCAAAGGTCGGTAGATACGTTAAAGAGACAAAGAGTATCAACTTTCCCAACAATACATCCAGGCACTGAGATCTCTGATGATGGAGAAGAGCAAAAAGAAGGAGGATGAGTTCAAAAATATCAATTACGATGATTGGAGAACGAACTGCACGTTCATTATGCCAAAAAGGATCAGATGTATTGTGATAACTATCTAGAATCCCTAGTCCTGGGGGTTTTTCCGTTCTACGTGAAAAACGCGGAGAAATCCTTGAAAGAAATAGCTGAGCATCTACAAATCTTTCGCGCCATAAACCACGTTCCAAAAGTAGTGGCAAAAACCAAATTTTGTCTGATATGCCTAGCTAATCCAAAACCCAAAGGCTACGTTTGATAAACAGAGTCCAAAACACAACCAGAAGTACAGACATCTTTTTATATTGAGAGTTTTTTATATCTCTATCTGCTACAACGGCCAACAAGCTTGTGTGGGTCTCAAAATATGCTGGTAGCCAAAAAAAATAAAGGGCAGTCTTTTAGCGAAAATTGTTCAAGAAACTAGACTATCGATCTTCCTATTATCATACTAATGATTAATCAAATGAAAGAGAAACGCTACAAACACCTTTCCGATCATAAAACTGGGAACCACAACCAAAACCCTCTTCATATTCAGAGTGGATCAATTTTAACAAACTCTAAGGTTGTTCTGTATCTGAAGATATATGAATTTACGAATTTCGAATAGTTAGTTCGATTCCGCCCCTGTTAAGAAGCTGCGGGATGTAATTTCCAGTTATAATATGCACGTAGAGGGGCACCTTTTAATATAGCAGAAAATAACAGTGTCAAATATTATTAAACGCGCTTGCTTTTAGGAAGACACAAGTTTTTGGACAAAGATATATATATATATATATATATATATATATATAAGGATATACTTTTCGCAAACAATGGAGAATATGCACAGGAAATTGTCGTCGAGCTCTTTTAGAAAAAGTCTTCTATTGCACATCATATACTGAATAAAGTTGAAATAACTTAATCAGACTTTGAAATATAAAAATAGAAGACAATATTTGCGTTACCTATATGATATCCTAGCCACTAACTTCAAATCGATTTAGATATATCAAAAAATAAAGCAGAGCTTGTAAATTCTTGCTTTGAACAATGAAACTTGCTTATTAATGTGAATCGGAGGACTAGGTATGAAATATTTCCAAAGTTTTGCACAAAAAATTAAAGTGAAAATATATATGTTAATAGCGAAGGATTTTTATAGCTTGACAAAAATCTTGTAAGCTGTTTTGGTTCAATATGACGATTGGAGGTAATTAACCTCCATAACTTCCATAGCAAGATGCATCTCACAAGAATTATATAACCTCAAAGTAAGACTCAATACCATTGACGGTCAGACAGAGTGTTAAATGAAAATTATCTGTACACCGATTATTTTCGTCAAGATATTCACTTCCAGAAAAAAATTCTTTTTACTGATGAGGTTTTTCTCACTCGTAAGGATATTAGAAATATGCATAATGATTCCATTCCTTCCCTACTTTTCGCTTTCGTTTTCCAGTACCGAACTCCCCTCCCTATTAGATCTTCCATTACCTCTGCTTACCATCTTTTCCTTGGTCTTTGTTTTTACCTTGTTCTATGTCAAACATTTTTTCTGTTGCTCTAAAATCTGGAATTTCCTTCCTTTTTGTTCCTGCCTTTCCGGAGATTTTTGGGGATCTTATAATCGCAGTCAATGCTCCCAACTGTTAACTCCCCCTCGTCATCCTCGCAATTTGGTACACAAATAAATTACCCCCAATCGACATTTTTTAAGGCTCCCCTACGCGCTTCTGTTGTGTGAAAATTTTTTGTTAACCAGTGTAATTTTTGTTCACACAACGTTTTAATTTCGTGGTATGATTTTTTAATAAGACTAACCCTCGTAACCATATTGACGCAGTCACAATGGCGGACGCGAGCAGGAAGTTCTGAAAAGGAGTCCCCTGGAGGATTTACCGGAGTAGAAGATATCGTCGTTAATGATGCCGGATCAAATATGTTTTGTTGAGTGAGAGAGTGAAGTACGAGGGAGTTATATCTGCCCGTTGTAGAGATGGAAATAGAACGAGTGTTGCAGAATAATTGGAGAGTGCTCAACTTTATTTTTCGAGTTAATTTTTTTCAGTCACGAATACGAATTCTGACCACGGAATCAGAATATGCAATTCTGAGATTTTTAAAATGATATTCGTCCGAATTTTTGAACGTTTCCAGCTCCACGGATAATACCTTGGTATACAGCATTAATAAAATTATTAAAGAACAATTATTCTCCATGAAAAATACGTTGTATACGATATATTTTCAAAAATATAAATTATAGTAGAACTTTTGCAAGATTTTGGATCCATTTCGATTGAGGTACTCCAAAAAATATCATTTTAACGCATCAACTGCTTCTTCGGGTGTAGAAAAACGTTGACCTCTCCAAACAAGGACTGTTTGCAGGATTTCCTTTTTTGTTTGATCTGATGAGTGAAACCTCGCTTTGTGGTGGTGTAGAATTATTCGTCTTCCACGATTGGTTTTCCTGATCTTTTCTGGCAAACAAATGATGGTGTACCATTCAAAATTGACCGTTCCACGTTCCTCTAATGGATTTGGTGACTACATGTCCAGTTATTCCAAAGAAACAGACTACCATTTGCTTCGAAGTGCTTTATGCTGGATTTGGTTCATCTTTTAGAGGCCATCTAACGCGCGCAAAGATTTTGACAAAGCCAAAGGTTCATGCAATATTGAATGTATGCAATATCAATTTACGTACAGCCAATTTTGGACGACCAAAACGAAATTCATCTTGATCTTCATGATTAGATTCGAAAAACCAGTAAAAAACGATGCTCGAGATGGTGTTTCATCTTCAAAAATCGAAATCGCCTTTATTTTGGACACTACTGCACGAAAACGTTCTATTTTTGGGCCAAGAGGAATGTTTCAAGTTTCTACAAACTAGCATTTAAAATGTCAAACTTTATGATTGCAATGACAAATTTGACGTATTCACATCGTAGCCATATCTCAAAATTTGTAGCAGCACTCGTACCTTTGCACAAAGGAGTAGATAAATATCAAACATCTAACTCCTTTCCACGTTATCTAAGATTATAGAAAGATTAGTCAAAAAGAGGTTTTTATCATTTCTTTTCAAATTTAAAATAACCACCCATTAAATTGGAGTTTTAAGTAACAAATGCACAAATGATGCTCTATTCTTCCTCGTTAATAATTTCTACTCTAGTCTCAACATCCACCACTTTACTACAACAAATTTCAGTTCTATGGTTCCAGCGGAACACCTCTTGAATGGTTCAAGTCATACCTTACCAATAAAACGATGTCTTCTTGCAACCGAATAGAACGTGGAATCTGTACTACTAGCTCCAGCGTTTTGGTGACCTGTGAAATAATTTTTATTTCTACAATAATTCTACCTGGAGCAAGTGGAGCATTATCGATTAATTGCTATAAGTCCACCACTCAGGTATCTGTTAAACATCACTTGTCACACATTAGACTCGCTGAATTCTTTTTAACGAGAATTCGACATGTGATAGGAAAAATTTTCCTCTGCAGAGCTAGAATTGCAGTAGAAGATTGGTGAGGTGAGGATTCAAATAAAAAAAAAACAAAATAAAAAGCGGCGCGTGTGATAATTTTTTTATATAAATAACCGGGTATAGTTTCGGCTGTATTATTTCTAGAAAAGGTACCATTAAGAAGATTCTTTGGGCGAAGGAATTGTTTGATTCGACGTTTTGAATCACGTTTGGAGATATTTAGAAGGCTCGGAATGGAGGTTACGTCAACGGTTTTACTGAAACTAAATCAGCGCTTATATTGGCAGTACCTTAGATCGATTGTTCGCAAAAGTCTTCTGAGAAGATGCTTGGATAAGTTGCAGTATGAAATAAGGATCGGACCTTCTTCAAGGTTGTGAGAGGGTCTGGAGTACCAAACTTATAAATGATGTATGTAATAGGAGTAAATGGTTGAGACTAGCAATTCTGACACTAATAGATCGATCCGTTAGATAGATATAAATACATCACTTTGATTATCAGATCTGGTAGTCGGATAGTCAGGAGCTTCTTAACGAGTCCAGCTTGCCAGACCTTCTGGAGTAATTTACCAACGATCAATTAGCAATAGTCAACGATGTTTTAATAGCACAAGATCCAAACGGACGGAATTTGTACCGAAATTTATCAGCGCTCCGTATATAAAACAGAAACAAAGTCTCTGCTTCAATATCTTGTCTTATTTCGTGGCTCACTAACTGTACTGTGTAGTTTCCATGAAAATTATTTGCATACATTAAAGCAATTAAACCAAGTGGAAGTGAAGAAAACAACGACACCCTCGAGATTCCATTATAAGTTTACTGAAGGAAACATTTGCATTACGATTTATTAAAGGCTGAAATTTAGTATCTTGGATAGCAAGATAAAAATATATGAAACAGAAAAAGATACGATTCTACGTAAAATATTCTTCTTTAAAATCATAGAGGTGACATTAAAAAAGCGGGATACAGACGCTTGTTCAACTGCTGAGAGCGACAGAGCATCGGTCTACCACTTTCTCTGTTTAGATTGGATCTCCATGATGTCGAATGGTGGTAGAGACAAAGATGAAGATCAACAAGTTTTGATTCTAAAGGCTAATAGAGAGAGATGAAAATGGTAAACCATTAACTTGTTGAAGCTTATGGATAGGCCCAAACGATTTTAAATCGACGCCACCGCAGTCTTAAAGAGAAACACAAAATGAATGGAGCTAAAGAAAGCAAAACAATAAATTGATCATTTTTACAAGTAATTTCTTTGATTTTGTCGTCGATATGTGAAAATAGATGAAACATGGATCCATCACTTCCCTCTGGAATCAAAACGATCATCATCTGAGTAGACTACAGACGTTGAAGGCACAACAGTCAGCTGGCAAGGTTATGGCTTCAGTATTTCGGGATTTATATGGAATAATGTACATCGACTATCTCCAAAAGGAAGAGACAATCAATAATGAATACTACTTGACAATGCACAAGTCGATGGAAACGACGGTTAAATTGAAATGACACTGAATTGCTTCCTCATCCAACCCATAGTTCGGATTTAGTCACCAGTGATCGCTGACATCAAAAAAATGTTCCCCGATAAGAAATGAATCTCAAATGACAAAACTACTACCCATTTTGAGGCTAAAGACAAATTATTCTACAACAACGGCATCGAGAAGTTAAAGAAGCGTTTGAAGGAAATTAGATTAATAAATAAACTTGATTTTTGGTAAAAAAAAATGTTTTTTTCTTAGTTAGTCACATGATTTATTCAGTGACGTTTTCTGGAATTGAAATTCTCGAAAGAAAATACGATAAACAACAATGAGTTGTCTCGATACAATACTAAAAGACTTCGGTGGTAATATTCGAATGAAAACCAAAATAATGTTCGAATGAATGGAAAAACAAACCTCCTAATTGAATTTTCTCTTACCCTCACTTTCACTCCACTTTTCAGCAAATATTTATTCTACTTCAAGCCTTATTGATATTAAAAATTCATTTATACGATTCTGCTGTTCAATTTCTGTACTCCGTCCTCTCTTTTTTGAACTGCAGCCTCCAACATTTTCTCCTATTATTATTTTACTCAGTTGGGATTCCACAAGTCGAACCATTGAAGTACAGACGCGGTTTCTTGGAAGGATTTTTCAATTATGTAAGAAATCAAACATTCATAAACGGTTTTTATTATTTCATTCCCTTATTTAGATAAAACTAACAAAGAAACCAGTTTTCCTATAAGCCCCTTGTAATTTCGGATATTTAAATTAAACTTTTACACTCTAAGATCAGCTCTGCACATTCATATGTTGCAGAATATTATTCCACAAATAAAACATCGAGTCGATTCCCTTTGACCTTCTCCAATAATTCCTCTACATCCAACTTACAACTGCTCCATCTGTGACGATTTCCAGTATCTTTCCAGGAAAAAATTTGGCATCATAATCCCCCAGTATTCTGGAGGAGGATGGGATGTTGGTAACTCCACATCTGTTTCAGAGCAATGTAGAGAGAGCTGGAAGAATCTTGTTGAAAAAAACTGGTTTTTCTGACGAAGAATCAGAGTCTGCCATTTCGCCTCAAGTTGATTTTACGTCCAGGTGTTTTAGAGTTCAATGGACTCGAACAGCGTCCTTAAGATAGCTTCACCTAGGAAAACAAACGGCTCCTTCAGAATGATGGTTGAAGGGTAGAGGCGAAAGGTTCTACTAACAAAAAATTTCAATTCCAAGAAATGAAGGGTGGACTACATAGTTGAAGATCAGTTGAGGCACAAAGAGGAAAATTGTTAATGGTTACTTATGCCTCTAGGACTGTATCGGCAGATGTTCCAGGTGATAGCAGAAATTTCTCCCATAGATCTTGTGGTAGCCCAGAGATGCTTCGTATATAAAAGAGAAAGAACTCATAGAAAGTGGCAGGAGATGTCTAGATTGGACAGACCTAGTGGACTAAGCCATTAGAAGGTGTGTAAACTATAAGCACAGAACCGCCTCTTACTACATTATACAGGTTCTTAAAGGACGTGGATCTTTTGGTACATTTACGAAAAGGATCCAGTAAAAAACAGATGATCTGTGGATCCATCTCTTGTACGAATGTGCACGGTGGAGTAGGGAGAGAACTGCTGTCCAGGTGATAGCAGGATTTCGTCCCATGTGATTTTTTTGGAAATTTCTAGCATCCTATCATATTTTTCATTAATGAATACTTTTATGAAAATCTGAAGCACATATATAAACTCGATAAAAATTTTTAATATACACTACCGGTCAAAAGTCTAAATTTGCAAAAAAAATACCCTGTATTAATAAGGATTCGATTCAGTTTGTTCGAGAAATTTTTTTGTTTCATTTCCCTTATTGTGACACTACAGAAAAGCAAACATCATAAAGTTTTCAAAGATAATTTTGTCGAATTCACATCTCCGGGGAAAACTTTTTTTTGTTATCGAACATAATGGAAAAGTTTTCCATATTTTTCCTAAGGGATAATTGTGTGAGTTTCTCCGGTTGAATATATCGAATATTTCTTTGTCTGACATAATATTTGTATATATACAGGAAAAGTGAAAAAATAATAAGCTGCTCTATCGATTTTTCATTCCAGTTCAGATTAGACAAACTGTACTGAGAGGGCAATCAGTATCCTCAAAAAATCACTATGGGAATGAAATTGGTTAAATATATGATAGATTCGAGCAAGAAGAATAAAATATATAACAATTAATGTGGACTAACAAATACCATCTCAATCACCCAGGATAAGAGTAGAAAGGTAAAGGAAGACGATCCAAACTGGAACAGAAGACTAGGCTTTATCTCATCAGGTCTTATCCCCATCATTCTAGGAACGTGGGGAGACCCAGAGACCCAGAAGACGCAGAAGACCCAAAAGACCCAGAAGACCCAGAAGACCCAGAAGACCCAGAAGACCCAGACGACCCAGAGGCACAGAGACCAAAATCTAAGAACAATGACGGACTACACTAGAGAGTATTATACGAGGCATCCAAGAGTTGGATCATGACTATAGGTGGAGGGATCTGATAATCGGACAGATCTCTAGCAGTAACTGGATCCACACTAAGCCTTGGAATTGGTGAGAGCGAGCAACAGAAAAAACTTACAATCCTATAGGAAGAGAAACGGTGGATGGATGGAAACTCAGGAATTTGGCATGAGGACTAGACCTACAACTCAGGAATTCACTGTGATTAATCCTGAAGAGGCAATCAATAAACGCCACTTGGTAGTTAAGGACCCATCAAAGTTATACGAAAAAAAAAAAAGAAAATTAAAGATATCTTGAGTCGTTTTTGACTCTAATGAGTCAGCTAAGGATTCACCTCTTTTGGTTGCCGCGATAAACCCATACCCAACGCGAAGAATCTAAGAAATGGAATGAGTGAAGTGCATGGAATCGCCCTAAAGAGAAAAATAGGCAGATACTTCCCTAAACTCATGGGAGTGAGAAAAAGAGCGAGTAGCGAAGGAACCTGATGATCTTCTTGAAAGAAATTGGTGTAAGGAAGCTCTTCATAAAGCATATCGTTCTTGTAGAGGTATATTTTGGATCTTGGTCATTCCACTAACATAGTTATCCATCTTAACAGCTCTATCTGATAATAACATTCCATTTCCTGTATATATTCAACTGTAGCTCTTAAGGTTTCCTTCGTAGAATGTTCATAGTTATAGTTATCTTCATTAAGCTGATTCGCATGTGGTAATGATGCCAAATCACGTGACGCGCTAAAAGAAAAGCACCCAAAGAAGCAAAGATCTCCTCTTGAATGTTAGACTAAAAAATTCACTAATACAAATTGTAGAATTGCATCTTCTACTTCGTTCTAATGATCCAAATTCTCACGAGGAGTCTCCTACGGCTCTAGAGGCAAATATTGGAGAGCTGTGGTTGCAGGAGTGCTAGCCATACACACCTATTTTATATTGACGAAGCGGGGCAACAGACAAACGAGATTGGTGAAGGCGTTTCCTCGAGTGGCTTCGTGAAGATTTTAGATCCAGTTTGACAATTCCGTAGGACACAAAAATATAATTGGTGCATTTAGTAGGATAAAAAGTTTGTGAACGCAGCTTTTTTGGGGTGTACATGAGTTTGAAAAATCACTTATGATACAAAAATTATTCTTGAAGTAACCAAGTAATTAAATAGCTAAAAAAGTTATATTGGACAAGATGAAAGTCTCTCACGAAATGCACGCATTTGTAATTAACTCTTCACTAATTTTAGAAACTTTCTTGGTTACTATTTTCTCGGAAATTTGATAAATAACATTTTGCGACACTTTTATCGTGGTTTCCGCATTTTAAGCGCTCGCGAAATCATAAGCGGACGCGATTTTTCCCGAATTCCATCAATTTACAATTAAAAACTATCCATAACACTATTTATCTTTATAATAAAACAAACAAAAAATAAAATTAATCAGCTGATTTTTTGAGAATAAAAAAAACAACATTAATAGTATGCCACTAAATAGAAGTTAAATTTTTTATCCAATATGGAAGGAATACAAACAAGATTAGTCAACAGTGTTGTTGTTACTTATATTGATGTTGTAGATCATTATAATATTTTTTTTCTTTTCTCCATCCCTAAAGTTCTGCCGCTGATCATGTCTTTGTAGAAATGTTAAAGAAACCACGTAGCAAAGGTGTCTTAAAAGATAATGATTAATTTTCTGTCAAAAGTTGCGCGAGATATAAATCTCCGCAAAAGTTTGAGTGTGGTACGCTTTCTCTTTAGAATTATCTCTTCAAAATGGGTTGCTAGGTTGAATTCGTGAAAGGAAAATTCTCGGTTTTGATCATTCATGTTGTAACAGGATAAAGTTAAGTCTAATTAAAACATTTAATAACCTTAATATAACAAAATATTTGATAATGACGAAATAAGAGGCCGATTTGACTTTCCGTTTACCGTTACCGTTACCGTTAACTTTTCCAAAAACAAAGACATTAAAACGCATAATATCATTCATGGGTGCCTTTCGACAGAGACGTTTGCCGACATATAATAGAAAAGAGCCAATCATATCCGTTCGCGTTTGTCACGTGAGTTTGACGTATTACGCTAGAGCGTGATGTTGAGGTTATTTCTTTTACTGTATACACACGTCAAAAAGATTTTTAGGTTAACGGCAGCCACGTCAAACTTATAAATAGAGTGTAGAATTCGCTACAAACGGCAAACGTCACCCGCAAACGGCAACGGCAAATGGAAAGTTTATGAATCGGCCATTAGTACCGGGTGGGCTTGTTTGGTGGCCGAAATATGAACAAACAAGGTTCAAAGGCCAATCTGTTTAGATATTAGAGGAGAAAGAGGCATTTAGCAGCCCCTACACGCTAACTCAGGAAGTAAAACTGAAACCAGAAAATCTGATAGTTCTCCTAAGGATAACGATCGCTATTCATGGTCAAAATGTATCTCTCTGGTACACAGACGCTTCGAAGCTAGCGCAAAGAACTGAACTGAGCAATTCTGAACCAAGCTCTCCATACCTTTAGGAATATCACACACCATTTTACAGATAGAGTTGCTAGCAATAAACAAATGGGCTCAGACGTGTTTGGATAGAAACCTCTCAGATAGCTAAGCAGCCTTGAAAGTCTTGCAAGCTATTGAGTGTACATCCAAACTAATGTAGGACTGTAAACAACCTCTAAAAGCACTAGCTAACAAAAACAAAGTAAGGAAATGATTGCCAACGACTCCATACCTTGAACCAGAGCCCTACTAAATTGGAATTTCTGGAACCGTTGGTGATATTTATAATGAGCACACTGTTCTTCAATAGCGAAAGAATTAGATTGAGTCTTACTGGAGTATCTACTCTCTGCTCATTTCGCTAAAAGGCTTGAGTATCTTGAAGGAGTTTCTAGGGAAGTAGGACACGACCTTAGTAATACGTTTTTTTCGCACTACTGCTTGAAGTGTGTTTCTTCAGGCACTAGTACGTAAAGTAAAGCTCGACGCACTCGAAAGTGGTAAAAAATATTATTTTCGTAGTAAAAATAGTAGAAAATATTCAGATATTCGTGTTACGCCCAATCACACAACGAATTCTCAATCTCATTTCAAATTTATCAAAAGTATATCTATCCTACCCAACTTTTTCTTTAAAAAAAATCCTTCGACGTCATTTCCTCATTAAAACACAACAAACTTCAAGGAATAAATTCCTTGAATAGATTATGATTGAGGTTTTTAAACTCGGGTTATTTTCCAAATTGTGAGAAGTTTTCCAGATACGCCTTCTTGTTTATACAAGAACTGATCACTGATTAGGATTTTCATAAGGATAATTAAAAGTTTTCCTTTAGACGGTATCTTGGAAAGACAAAGATCTCATCAACCGACGGCGGTGAGGACCATAAGAACCAAAATAGCTGCTTAAACAAGGACGTAGATGAGATTTTTCGAAAAGTAATTTTTTCATTAGATATTAGAATCGACATCAAAGGAATTGATTAGAGAAGCGATTTTTGTCCTACTGAAACTTGGTGTTTCAGAGCGAAGAGTTAAATGTAATAATTATATATTTATAATAATAAAAAAAGAAAGTACAAAAAAAGGTAAGAGCTAGGAATTTCGAAATAAGATCAAAAAATGGAAATTGCATGTATGTGGGAAAAGAATGCTCAAGGTGGACAACATCTACGTCGCCTATTGGAGTTCCGTGGAAATTCGTTGATTATATACAAGATAGCCATGATGCTCAAGAAATTCAGTGCATAAGTCCGGTTCTGCTCAGTCGATTTATATAAACCTGATGTCCATATACAATACAAAATATATAAATTCTAACGTTAAAGTTAGAGGCCGTTGTTTCATATATTTCAAATATTGTTAAATGGAAGCCTAAATGTAAGCCTTTTAAATTAAAATGAACGTCATATTTAAAATGTCAATATTTTTCATTCGTAGACAATTTCTTCTGTTTTTGGTATTTCCCTCAGAAATAACATCTCCACATTCAATCTCCGAAGACGATAATTTGGCAATCTAAACCCGCGCCAAACAATGTAATTATGAGTGTTTCCTTTGTTCTTTTTGACCATGATGAAAAATCAAAATTGATCAACTTTTAATGATATAATGACTATAAATTTTTTTCAGTTCATCTTGGGAATGAAGTTTGTACCATCCTCATGGTTACGATTTCAGTTTAAATATCAGTTAAATAACGCAAAACGCGGTCTCTGCTCTTGAAACAATGCCCTTATTCCGGAAAGAGAGATAGTGAAACGTTATAAAGTGAAAATTACTTACTGAGTAATTTATTAAAACGTAATGACTTTCCTTAGAAGAGGGTCGTTAATCAAAAGAACAAGGACTCGAAAGACATCGCAGCTCTAGTGTCATATACAATGAATTAGATACAAGAAATATTTTAATGAATTGAACAAGAATAGAAAATGGTAAATTTAAATGGATTGTAAGGGAAAATAATCCAGTAAAGTTTGTCCCTAACACGATATAAGTTAAGCCACAATATTCTCAAGATTTAGATTTCAGTGACTGCTTCAAGTGAACAAATACGAGGGTTGTTTCTCAAGTTTTGAAATAGACAAATACTTTAAATATTTTCTAGTGAAATCAATAAACTTTTACTTCAGAAACAAACCTTGTAGCTTCCGTGAAAGCGACGATTAATTTACTTATCTGAGATATTATTTTAGGTGCTCACCCAGTATAATTGTGAGTTAAAACTTAGTTAACAAATAATTTTGAAGTCGAGGTACGTTTTTGAACATCTAATTGACTTGATTTGGTTTTAGTTTGATCTCACCATTTTTAAAAATAAATATTCGTTTATTATCTTGGTGGAATCGTCAGTTTTTTAACAATGAAATGGTTATACGAGGAGTTTTATTCGTCTAAACAGAGTCTAATTTGAAACAAACATATACCCTCGTGAAATTTCAAAAAAATTGCATTTTTTGAATTCTAATTGACTTATAATTAATAAATGACTAATTACAAACTTGATTTGAGAGTGTTTTGATCTAAATTACCAGTCGTTGGATAATATATTTTACAAGTATGCAAAAACATGTTTTTGAAAATTATAAAAATAGTCTACGATACGAAAAGTCCCATCAATAACATATAAGACAAAAGTAATTCCGTGGAGGACAAAAGGACATGACGTTGTCGTCCCAGGGTGTCGGAAGCAGGCCTGTTTCAACGGGATATCCGCTAAAAGTTGCCTTTCCGCTCGACGAACTTCTTCTCTTCTTACAGAATTTTTTATTTTATTGATATATTTCTACTTTAAAAATTTATGAGCTTGTCGAAAAGCTGTTCGCCTTTTGTTGTTTATTTTCGTCGTCCTAGTTTCGGAGAGCTTCCCAGAATTAGAAACTTTCATATAATATACGTATCATATATGGAAAGAAGAAGAATCTCGACCCTACTCAAGATGGAAGCAGAGACGTCAAGATAGCAGATATGAAATTTGACTATCAATTCCTTACTTTCAACAACAAAAAAATGTCATATCAACATATACTAGAGATATACGAAAACTTCAATTAATCTCATTGAATTTTATAGTATGAATTATCATAATACGAGGGCGATGTGATAATAACTTTTCTATGAGGAGATTACTACTTTTTTTAACTCTTCATCTTCCACATTTTCAGGTGTAGGATGAGGATCCTTTTGAAATCGTCAATATTTTCTTACTATTTAAACTCGTATTTAAGTATTCTACCATTTCGCAATTCACGTCAAAGAAACTTTAATTGAACTGTCCTCTGAAGTACGTTTAATCTGTTCATAAACGTTATGAGAGTAGTTTGTGCTAGACGACCGAGTTATTTCAAAACCAGACATTCTTAAAGACAGAAAAATGTCCTATGGAAAGTTAAAAAAGTCATAAAAGGAGAAAATTATATAAAATAGCATCTGAAACCGATATTTAAGAAACAACTTTCAGAAGAGACAAACAACATTAAGCTTATCAGGAAAGAAAACTGCTTACGGTACTGAAAATTGGAATAACGTCCGCAAAATTAATTTTCGTCTTAAAAGAGATGAAGTTAATTAAAGTTTTGGAAGATCTTTTCGATGGGAGAACGTTTTGGGTTTGAAAGTTTTTGATCCCTCAGTGCTGTAGGAAATATGCTTCTAGGAAATATATCGAGAAGTAGTTATCATAAAATGATAATTTCAAATAATTTCTTCGACAATTTCATAAATAAATTGAAATTTGACATTTACAAGTATTAGAATTTATACTGAAGAACAACTCATAAAAATATGGATAAAGATAAAAGAGAAGCTAAAGAAGCAAGTGAAGTTTAAGAGGCTTAAATTGGAGATCGATATCTAAGTAATTTTGACAGCAGGAGTGTCGAAATTTGAAAAAAATCAGTTTCTTAGTTAAGTACCAGAAAAGTCTAGAGTTACTTACAGCTTTTTACAAATATTAGAATTGATAATGAAGAACAACTAATAAAACTATGGATAAAGATAAAAGAGAAGCTAAAGAATCAAATGAAGTTCAAAGCGTTTGGGTTGGAGATCGACATCTCAATAATTTTGATAACAAAACTGTCAAAATCTGAAAAAAAATCAGTTTCTTTGTGTAGGTACTAGAAAAACCGAGAGGTACTTACAGCTTTCTACAAGTATTAGAACTTATACTGAAGAAGAACTCATAAAACTATGGATAAAGATAAAAGAGAAGCTAAAGAATCAAATGATCAAGAAGTTTGGATT